>BSBM01001201.1:6620000-7265000 GCA_027924585.1 Larix kaempferi | reverse complement strand
GGTGTGAAGGATACAGATAAAAGTTCCTACTGTCCTAAAGGAGTGCTCAATAGTAGTCTACCTCCATTATTAAGATTTTTTTTGCAGGTTATTCAAATTTTTTGAGTGTTGCAGCAGTTTTTTGCAGTTGCAACAGTTTTTCTGCAGTTGCAACAATTTTTTTGCAGTTGCAGCAATTTTGCTGCAAAAGCAACAGTTTTCACCTTGTTTTCGCTCCAATAGTTTTAATGGGAAATTCAAACTCTCCTCTCTCTCCAAGGATCCTGACATCCTTCAATTACCTTTATTGGAGGGTTGATATGTAGATGGTATTGCGCAAAAAATCATTGTACATGGTGACAATGGGGAAGGATCCCGAACCAACATCAACTGTGGAGAAAACCAAGTTTCTGAATAGATTGGATGAAGCATTTGGTTTCATGTGTATTCGTATTTATAGAGATCTACTCTTCCACATCGAAGGATTGAAGACTCCAAGAGAGTTATGGTTGAAGTTAGAGACCCTCTTCGGAAAACAAGATGAGCTAAGAGGCCATATTCTGGAGAATGAGTTGATTTCTCTTCAACTGAGCAGTTTCAAGACCATTCAACAATTATTTTCAAAATTCAAATATATGGTCATGCAATGCAAGCTGTGTGGAATTGAGAAGAAGGATGAGAAGCTGGTGCTATCCATTCTGAGCAAGTTAGGCCCTGAGTTTTCCATCTTTGTCTCTACCTTCCATTTTGGGCTAATGTCAATCCCTGATTGGAAGATTCCCTCCTTAGATGTTTTCACTAAATCTCTCATCCAATAATACGATAAGTTGATCCGTATGGGCGCCTTGAAGGCCTCCAAATATCAAGATTTTATGGTCGAAGAAGCAAAAAGTGCGAATGGGAAGGGGAAGCACAAGGGAAAGGATAAGAGGCCATTTGAACCCAAGCTGAATGCCAAGTCAATTCCATCAGAAGGATCCTCCAGCTCCATGAATGAAAAACAATGAGGGATTTGAGAAATCCAAGTGTTCCTATTGCAAGAAAGGAAACCACCTAGAGATATCTTGCATGTAGAAGAAGATAGATCAGATGACCAAGCTTCTTGAACAACACAACATTTCCCTCCAATAAGGTGCAACAAAGACTGATTCTGGAAGTGAGTTTGATGGTCATGAGAGATGCCATGCACTGAAGGCTGTATTTTCAAAATTACAAGCCCTCCTCATAGATTCAGGATCCTCCAACCACATGGTTTCCTCCAGAGAATCATTTTCTTCTTTAGATCTCAAAGATTGTCCGATTATTCACATGGGAGACAACTCTCAGATCTTTGCTGAAGGGAAGGGAACAATACATATGGAGCATGGGAAGTTCGAAAATGTTCTATTTGTGCCTTCTTTGTCAGCAAATTTGATGTCTGTATATTAGATGACTCACACAGGTTCATCGAAGAAAGTGGTCTTTGGTCCTGACACAGTCGAGATTGCAGAGATCTCTACTGGGAATATTATAGCGAAAGGGTTTGCAAACCATGCCTCCAAGGCATATGAATTCTCACATTTTTTTCCATACTCTCCGCCTACCCCATCAGAATCTAATGAAGATAAGAGTGATATCTCTTCTAATGAAGATGGGGATCAAGATCTTGATGTTGAGAATAAATTTCAAGGATATTCAGATCCAGATCCAACACATGTTCCCAATCCATGGCCAAGGCTAATATGGGTTCACAAAGTCCTTGTAGCTACTGGGAACACAGTTGGGGATCCATCTCACCATAGAACCACCAGATATCATTATGATGCAAAATTTGTACTATGTCATGCAGATCCACTTCTCTCAGAGAGGTGCTACATGATGATGGGGTTTGATCCACAATCTCTTGGAGAGCCTTGCAATGGGGCATCTACAACCAAACAACAATATCGGCTGTCTGAAAAAAGGTATTCAAAGGTTCATGATTTGGACCACAATGAGCCATTCACTCCAGTAGCAATACGGGTTCTTGGAAGAATTGTTTTGGAAAATACAACTTCTATACAGTGGGAGGTTCATCAGAGGAACAGATCAAGATCTAGCACCTGCATTGCTATCCTATAGAGGAGAAACTTGCCAATATTTTTGCAAAGGCTTTCACTGAGGAAATTTTTTTCCTTCTCTGCTTCGTATGAAGGTTCTTTGAGTTCCCTACTGCTGTTCTTTTTGAGGGGGGGGGTATTTTTCCCATGGGGTTTTTCCCCATTTCCTTGGTTCATGGACAGTTCTTTTTTATCATTTATTTGATTGTATGGGTGACCTTTGGTATTAGTAACCAGGGCCCATGATGCAAAAGTATGGATTAAGGGGGGGTGTTAGGATATTTCAATACTCCATCCTTCTCCTACCTAGCATTATTTATTTTTCCTAGTTGTTGATGATGTCATTTCCCCCTAGTGGTGTGCAGATGTCATCTAGGATCGATCTACCACCTTTTGAGCCCTGTATGCATCATTTTAGGACCACTACAATCAGTTCCCTATTTTATAGGAACCTACTGAGTGGTCCAGTGCAGTCCACTTGAGTTAGCTCACTCTTGTGGAGGGTTAGAGCTCCATATGCCACTGATTGTGGCCTCATGCACCCTTTTCTGGTATGCATGACAAAATCACTATTGTTCCCTCCTTAGTCATTTAATTGATTATGTCTTTTTTTAGTTTAGTTTAGGTTCAATTCAGTTGAGTTTGAGTCTTCTGAAGCACTCCAGTGGTGATAATCCCTATGCTAGACAAACTAAGATTCGAATTCTCCTGTGTGATTCAAATTCTCTCCATTGTATCATTATTGTTCATTATATTGATTATTGGATCATGTGACATTATTCTTCTCCTATATGAGTTCTGCTACATAATTATTCTTCTGCTCTTTTTTACTGTAGTTTTCACTCTTATTCAACTTTTCTGCTCATTCTTTCTTTGTGAGGTATCCTTAGCTCTTAGATATACTGTAACATAGAATTTTAGGATATTTCAATACTCCATCCTTGTACTACCTAGCATTATTTATTTTTCCTAGTTGTTGATGATGTCATTTGCCCCTTAGTGGTGTGCAGATGTTAGCCAGGATCCATCTACCACCTTCTGAGTCCTGCATGCATCATTTTAGGACCACCACAGTCAATTCCCTATTTTATAGGAACCTACTGAGTGTTCTAGTGCAGTCCACCTGAGTTAGCTGACTCTTGTGGGGGGGTAGAGCTCCGGATTCCACTGATTGTGGCCTCATGCGCCCTTTTCTGACTAGCATGCATGGAAATATTACTATTGCGCCCTCCTTAGTCAGTTAACTGATTGTGTCTTCAGTTAGCCGAGTTTAGGTTCAATTTAGTTGAGTTTGAGTCTTCCGGAGCACTCCAGTGGTGATAATACCTATGCTAGACCAACTGAGGTTCGAATTCTATTGTGTGATTTGAATTCTCTCCATTGTATCATCATTTTTCATTATACTGATTATTGGATCATGTGACATTATTCTGTTCCTATCTGAGTTCTGCTGCATAATTATTCTTC
Source organism: Larix kaempferi (assembly GCA_027924585.1). Classification (NCBI taxonomy): domain Eukaryota; kingdom Viridiplantae; phylum Streptophyta; class Pinopsida; order Pinales; family Pinaceae; genus Larix; species Larix kaempferi. The sequence goes on along the minus strand of BSBM01001201.1, from coordinate 7,261,476 downwards.
TGCTCCTTTTTACTGCAGTTTTCACTCTTATTCAACTTTTCTGCTCATTATTTCTTTGTGAGGTATCCTCAGCTCTTAGATCTATTGTGACATAGAATTTCACAGAGACACGTAATAATGGATGTCCATCCCTCTATATTGGTGACATAGATATTAGCCTTAATGAGGTTGCTGCAAGTCCCAACTCCATTGATCACGAAGAAGAAGACCTTGTAGTGGCAAAATATGAACCAAGATCAGGTTCCCAGTCACCACTTGAGCTTCCATATGAAGTTGATCCCAAGAAAGAAAAAGAAGATGAGGTTCACTCTCATGAACCATAATTCAATGAAGGGTCTTTGAATATGAGTGAAAGGAAGATCCATGAGGCCCTTAGCATACTCCATGACACTCAAGCATTGGTGTTAAATTCTTGTTGGAGAGTTTCTTCATTGGAGGGGCCATCCTTCCTTGAAGACATGGAGAAGATTCAAAGAGAAATGTGCAACATCAAAGGTAATTTCATGTATTTTCTTTTTTATAGAAGCAATTTGGTTGAGATTAATGAATGGTCACATGAGGCATACTTGAATATTAATGAGGATATTCATAAGCTCAAAATTCAAAATAAGTAACTTCTTGAGAGGTTGCAAGATACTTGTTCTTCCTCCTATGTTTCAGATTGTCATGTGGTAGATTTCTTGGAGGATTCTCATGGCACGATGGATCATGAGAAACATGGAAACTTGTATGTGCTTGATGTGTTTGAATATGAGCTTGATGAGAGCCAAGTACTTGCTGTGGTGGAAAAGGAACTTGAGTTTCCTCTTGATGATGGTTACACACTTTTTGAAGTGCAGGATTCCACTACCTTGGAACCAACCTATGAGGAAAATTTCACACTTTTGAGGGAGGTGCATGATCCTACCCCTATGGAGCCTTCACATGATGAAACTTCTGCAATTTCTGATCATTTGGGTGAGTTGGTTCATTCTCCCACATCCTACACTTCCATATTTTTTAGTGTTCATCCTAATGAAGTATGGGTGAAAGTTTTCTTTTTGATGGTGACACATGAGGAGTATGAAACTCGTATCTCTCATTTTGATGATGACATGACTAGAGAACCTTGTTCTTTACATTTGTAGCAACATCCTTTGTTACCTTATGATGATATTACACATCTACATGGATCCACCTATGATGTTCATTTGAGTCACTTGAAGACTCATGATTTTCCTTACTCCTTGATTAGTTCAATTGATGTTGGAGGAATTTCATCCAATACTTGGGTGAAAGAGATACATGATTGGAGCACATTCTTATTGGAAGCAACATGCTTTGTTATTTCTTGATGATACACATATTCATGGATGCACACATGGTACTCATTTGAGCCCCTTGAAGGCTCATTGTTCTCTTTGCTCCTTACTTGATGGGATAGTTCCTTCATCCATTGTTTGGGAGAAAGGACATGACAGAATTACTTGACACCTTCCACACCTCCTTGGAGCAACATCCATTTCTCTCATTTAATCACTCTCACATTCATGGGTGTATTGATGAGACTTCTTTGAGCCACTTTAAGTCTCCTTGTTTTCTTTACTCATTACTTGGTTTATATTTGGGCGGAGGCTCTTCATTCACTTCTTGGATGAAAGAACACATGGATGATTATTTTTATGCATCATACATTCGTTTGGAGCAGCATTATAGGACATGAGAACCTCACCTATGTCATTGGAGCAGATTTGGTATAATACTTGATGCTTGTGTGTATGGGGTACATGATGATCTACTTGCTTGGAGGTACACACACTTTCATGATTCTTTGATGAGGCACCTTCTTGATGTACATTTGTATGATGTTGTTATGTAATTTGATGATCTATCTTTTGTACTTATGATGTTTGGGAGGATGCTCATTAGAGAGTGGGATCCTGACATTCCACACTTGGTTGAAATAATTTGGAGGGTATTGTACACCTCCTACCTTGATGTATTGTTTTGGGATACCTTGTGCATGATAGAAATGCACAAGAATTGGGACATGGGCATCCCACATTATGATTTGTATGTATTCACACTATGTATTGATGGGGTGTGCCACTGTGCAAGTAAAGGGACCTTGGCATCCCATACTTTATAGATTGGTTCTTGATGGAATTGTGCACTATGAGAGTGCACAAGTAGTGGGACCCAAGCATTATTGATCATTGGAAGCTCATTGGAAGCACATTTTGGTTGGTTGTATTGAGGAAGCAAGCCTCTTCTCTTCCCCATGGGTTCATCTTTACAACAGATGGTGATGGTTTCCTGCATGGGAAACATATTTTTGGATGGACTCATGTTTTTATTGTAGGGTGTTATGATGACTTCCATGCGACTCTTATGCATTTCATAGGAGAATATATATTCCACCTTGTATTCTTCAGAATAATTTGGGATCCAAGGATAATCTTTGAATCCAACTATTTTTGTTTTGGATTTCATGAATCAACTTGCAGAAGTTGGTGGAAAAGTACAAAAATGTTTCATCATACATATCTTCACTTGCATGAGGTGAGAAGCCATTGGTTGGGTTCAAACTTCTATGGTGATGGTTCATATTGCTTGAGGACAAGCAATATTGGGAGGGGAGGATTTGTCATGTCCCCAAATTTTGCATTGGATCACAATGGCCTAAGCCACTTGGCCATGTTCATGATAGTTTGTCAAATTGGTGCTAAGGGTCAAATAATTTCCAAGCATGATGTCCAAGTTAGTATTAATGTAAAATTATATCCAAATGGACAAGGTGAGTCACATGAAGAGAAAATTCCCAATTCAAATTTGTAATGTCCCCATTCAAATAAGTTATCACGGAGGAAAAATTCCACTAACCTACTAGTTCCCTAGGTTGGGATGGAAGCATCAAAATTTGGAATAAGGGAGCTACAAGACCCAAAATGAATTTAGACTTACAAATTCACATTAAATGGGCCAAATTAAAAATAATAAATAGGAAAATGAAGTGGCATTGGATCATGAGGGTGCATAAGAGGTTGTGGGACCCACATGTGGCAAGATTCCCCACTACACTTGAAATCATTCTCACATAATTTCGAGTTCAAGGTGAAGGGTAGTGTACTTGGGCTATATGAAGAGGAAATATTCATGGAAAGAATCATGGAGGCTCGACTTGGAGTGGAAAATTAACTCCCAATGAAGAGGAAGAAACATAATAGGAAAATTGTGACACTTGTGACAAGATTCCATGGCATCTATGACAACAATGATGAAGGAATCTATGAAAAATATGGCAAATTAAAACCTAATGGAAGAGCTATGAAAAAATTTGACATATCAGGGCTAAAAAAATCCACCAAGAGGGTGCATAGAGGGAGTTATGGTCATCCAAGATTCCTAATTCGAATTGGGGAAAGAGGAGTGCAAGAATGAGGAGGACAAGTGTCTCATGAAGGAATCAAGCACTAACTCGAGTTGGGTGAGTGTCTTGGAGAGAAATTATACCTCATGAGTCCAAATGAAGTTAATACAAATGGAGGATGAAAAAGGAGATCAAATTTTGGATCATTTTTGTTTTGCACTCTTGGAGAGCTTAGCTTGTCCATGCATGGTGGGTGTTTACCTTCCCTGTTATTGAACCAATTTTGAAGGTGAAAGATTCCTGTCCAAGTTGGTTGGAGTAGAGGCCATTCAGGCCTCTTATAAAATCTTAATGAAGGTTTTTTGTTTCAAGTTCAAGTCCCTCTACAGTTCAAGTCCATCTCTTATGTCTTTCTTCACTATCTCTTCTCACAATCTTCTCTCAATGTCCATGTTCTAGTGTTGATGGTGCACTCATAGAATTGTATAAAATTTGTGTAGGATAATTTTGTGAATCCATTGTTATGATATCTGATTTATGTCACTGTATTGATATGCACATTTTAGCCATAGCTCTAAATCCTATGTCTTTCATATAAACCTTCCAAGCAAACCACTAATTCGAGCTAGTTTCCTCTCTACTTTCATATGGAATTTTTGGAGTAGTTTCATATCTGTTTTGTATAGGAATTTCTCTGAGTTTTTGATTATATTTATAGAATCCTATTATGTAATGTTGATGACCAAAATAATATATGCAGGTCCCTTGGGCCTTTGATTAAAGTTTGTGAAACAAATTCCATGTCCATTGTTAACTTTTTCCAAGCGACTTCTATGTCTCACAACATTCTGTTTTATGGGAATGATAGAAGATTATAGAACCTAATAAATGTTGTATTATGGTTTCCCTTGAGGTCCTTTATCAAATCCAAGTCTCTGTTCAGAAATTAGGGAAGGTTGTAAAATGTTTGGGAATCCAAAAAGGTCATAGACTAGTGGGGTTTTAACATCGAATTTACTAGTGTTTTTCTCCTTCATTCCTTCTTGAAATGAAATCCATGATGTTTTTAATGACTATATGGGTGTCTAATATCTACATTAGGATGTACTAAGACCCCTCAATCCCTTTCAGACATAATTCGAAATCATTTGGGACAGTTTGGGGTTTCACTAGTCAAAGGTTCGAAATTTGCCCAAAATTGAACAAATTTTCAAATTAGGGATATTACAGAAGGACCCTTGAAATTGCTTTCTTTTTCCCATTTACATATTTATTCCTTGTTTCCTTACTCTCTCGGCAGGCTCCATGTTTTAGTGACACATTATTAACAAAGTTATTAAAGCCTTTATTTCAGTAGAAAATGTGGTTATGGTGTATGGATTGATATATAAACATTAATTGACAAGGTTAAGTTACCAAGGTAATACATATTATTAGACTAATATCAAAGTAATATATATAAATGAGAACAATGAAAACACAAAATAGAAGAATTATTCACAAGTACCAAAGGAGATTTCTACAATTGTACAAGTTGTCACTACTACAACACAAGGTTGTAGCATTATTTGTTAAGAGTTCCTAACAAGGAACACAATCAATTGACTAACACAAATTCAAATGCATAAGATAGAATAAGCGTGCATTGTATTTCTCATTAACAAATTTACATTTTAATACATTGAGAATGACCCTTGGATTCCAAATTCCAAGGTGTTTCTTAGACTTCTGAGATGACTCTTCATCTTCACCTAACCTGACATATTTTGTTCCAACAATCCCCCCATTAGTCCAAAGGGGTGTATAGCAGTCCAAGAAAATAAATGAAATGTGGAGAAGGACAACTGCAAATGGATGAATAAGCTCTTTGAATCAAAGGCTAGCAGAAGGGCGGGCACACAAAGATGGTCCTCATTTTCGTTGCAACGGGGGGCGCGCTAGCAGAAAATAAAAATGGCGCGTACGCACCTAAGGCAGCGCGCACGCGCTTCTAGGTTTGGTACCGAATCGAGGCACGTGCGCGTGGCTGGCGCGTTCGCACAACGGTGGCACGCACGCGCCTCTATTAAAAAAAAAAGAGCACAATTTCCCCATTGTTCCATTTGTCCGAGCGCGTCCTCCTCCTCCGTGTGCGCGTCGATTCAACCACCAAAGGAGGCCAAATAGACTCCAAAACCACCCAACAACAGCCACAAACTCATCAACACTTCGATTAATAGGTAAATATCACTTTTTTTTTTCATTTTATTCATTATTTATGTCAATTTTTTGAATTTTTTTGTTTATTTAATTGTAAATAATTCCCAAATTTTGAAAATAATGAACCAATTTTCTATTGTAGATTGTAAACTGAGACAATGAGTGAACAAGATGTTAACCCCAATTCCGGTGGAACACAAGAAAACCCAAACCTTGGACCCAATGCCGAAGAAAACCGTGAACACAATCCAAATGTCGAACAAAACCAAAACCCCCAACCCAATTTTGAACAAGATGACCTTAACCATTATGTAAATGAAATGCGAGTGCACACTCGCGAACTTAGAAACTCGGGGGAACCATATCGATTGTCTCTTGCCACGTCAATTGAGAACTCAATTGACTCCCTCATCCATGCACATCAGCAATTCACCGACATGACTCAATTTAGAGCTAAGATGCGGGAGTACTATTCCACGAGCATCTCCAAGGAAGCAATAAAAGATTTGAACATTACAAAATCCCAATTATATAGTATGTTCACCGATCCGAAAACAAACCAACCACCGAACATTACAAAGCCACATGTCTGCATGGATTGGTGTCATTTCCAACCATGGAGGGACAATTGGATGTGGAGGTGGTTCATGGTTACGATAAACCTCCTTGCAATAATAGGGAGGTTCCACAGTACTTCCTTCACCAACTGTGAGTTGAGTTTTGCCTTGGTTTAAATGTCAACTATTTTGACATAACCGAGTTCCAGGGTGTTGGGCGTGGCTCTGCCCAAGATTGACCTGCTGCCAGGAGGAACCCACTTAGAGGGCTACTAGCTCCGAGGCGTGACCCCAACCCCTCTCCCCAGCCACCTTAGTTTCCCCACAAGCTTGATCAGATCGAGGTGGCAATGAGGAATGTTGCTCGTGGACTCCTCAGACACACCTCCTTTGTAGCAGCGACTACAGTGGAGAGGTCGGGTGACCTTGATAGAGATCCAGGTGTAGGGCCTTCACGACAGGGCCAGGATAGACCCATGACCAATGGTAGCCATGCTGAGCATTCCAGTTCGACGGGGACAATGCCACATCTTTGTCCCCATTGCGGGCAAACTTGCCCTGGCCCGATCGAGGGCTGTTATATGGATCAGGTCAGCAATTTTTTTAATGTGTTTTCAATCATCACTTGATAACTTGTAAAGTATTTTTAAAGTATTTTTGTTTGACTTAAACTATTATTTCAATGTACAGTTATTCAGAGTTGATACACCAAGATGGGAGAATGTAGGATCTCCCAACCTGGATGCAGCAATGGCAGTTGCAACAGAAATTGTGGCACCCCAAACGGAGGTATTTTCAGTACCTGACACAATATTGTTATTACTTATGTCATTTATATTACTCAAGTATTTATATTTATGGCATACACATTGATAGTTCGTACAATGTTTTTGAATATCTTGATTTCCTAGATAGTGACTTGTTTAACATGTCCATAACGTGCATGCATTTTGTTGTCCACATGTGTTCCGTGACTACGGTGATCAACCACCCCCGCCAGGGATTGGCACATCACCATATACACAGGTACAATGTGTAGTTATAAACATGCTTTTAATTTGATTTGTTACGACTTACTATTGTTTAATTTATTGTTTGTTTACTAAATTGTGATATTACAAATGTATATGTAGGTTCCACCAGCAGCTGCATCTCCCCATTTTAGTCGTATGTATCCACCCTCTCCCATGAGTCCCCTCCCTCAATTCCATCTAGACCCCTCCCTACGTCCACCTCCTCCCTTCCATCCAGCCCCCCCTCTCCAACCATACTCCCCCCTCCATCCATCCTCCCCAACTCACCCCCCCCCCACGTCCATACATCCTCCCCAATTTATCCACGCCCCCATGTCTATCCATCCTCCCCCATTCATCCATGCCCCCCCTTCCTTCCACCTTCCCCTCTTCATCCACAACCTCCCATTTGTCCATCCTCCTCCCTCCATGCAGGACTTCCCTCCCATGCACCATCCCTCAACATCCCCCGTAGCCCTTTTCGTTCGATACCCTCTATCCTACAACCGATAGGGGTTCATCGTCCACATGGTCCTCCTCCACCCCATACCACCGTGTATTCTCCCACCATATCATCCCCACTTCCCGCCACTATTGTGGCATCTACTCTTCCAATATCCTCATCAGTATCTCTAGTGGTTGCACCTGTAGTGACTACCACTACATTTGCGGCCCCCCCCCCCCCCCCATCACTACATTGGAGCTGGTTGTCCAGCCATCTGCTCCACCTGCTAGCCTAGAAGCCCAACCATGTCCATTGTCGGAGGTGTTCACGGTGAGAATCAAGCTAATCTATGAAAATATTTTGATGCATTAACAAAAAATAATTTAAGCAATTATGACTTTTCAATGAAATGATTGTTGTAAATGTTGTAGGCTGGAATCGCTGAGAGGCTCCGCAGATCTAGTACACCTGTCCAACATTTCCCACTCATGTCAGAGGTGATTTATTTAAGATTCGAATTCTACATTTGTTTTATAAATGTGGTAAATGTTGCAAATGCTTTAAAATGACGGTATCTTATATCATTTGTTCTAGAGCTCGGAGAGACGGTCTAGTCCTAGATGGAGCAAGACCCGAGGCACCGGTAGCTCGAATAGTACGAAGATTGACTTTGGATCTGCGCCTAGGAGTGACGGCAGTGGTCACAATGCCTGACACACCACGCGTTATGTACATTAGCCACGATGTGGCACTTTTGTGCACCATTTTTGATGTACTTTGTATCTACGGCACGAGTTGCCATGTATTTTGTATCTACGGCATGAGTTGTCGCATTTTGTGTAGGGCACGAGTTGCCATTGTACGTACATTGGGAACCATGTTCCACTATTCGCCAGAAATTGTATATGTTTGGATGAGTTTTGTAGCCTCGATGTACTGGATTTTCAGTTATGTGATTTATATATCTCGTTGTCTAATGTGGTTGTTTCATGTTGTGTGTATCATGATGTGATGTTGTGTAAATTTGGGTTTTACCTAGATCTTAGAAGAGAAGTTGGATATCATAGTTCAGATTGGTTTATCTTTCCATATGTAAAAGCTTCTAATGGTATCTATGTTAAGAAAACATTGTAAACATAGGCTAACTCAAACAAAATCATGTGTGAGAATTAATCTAAAAAAAAAGGGAATAAATGGATGGACAAATCACACTTCATGGCACATAAGATATATATTGGGAACTTGAGTACTAGGAAAAGAATACTTAAAAACAGAAAATGTCCATTGTCGTCAAAAGGTTAAAATGAGATCCAACATGATTTTTAATAGCTCTACATAATGAGATCCAAAATGTCCATACTCTACATAATGAAATGTCGTCACTAGTATTTATTTTGACCATTTTGTCCACTTAAGATCATGCAACAAATTAATAACCAAGTTATGGAATCATTTCTTAATCAATTGTCACCATACAAATAGGACAACCTTGAGCACGATGTATAGCTAGCTCATTAATTCTCACTCACGTATATAGCCACCTTTGATTTGATGACCATCACATACACTACCATTTACAATTAGGACTTCCTTAATTTATCATTATGTGATAGCGATATGATTTTATGTAGACACGTTGACTTAAACACATGTATAGTTGACATTACAATAAATGACTACTATGAGGTGTATTTTTGAGGTTATATCCACCTCAACACACCAAATTGTTACCCCAATACCCCAAATGTTGTCAAATTTTGTCTGGAAGGGATAGAGGGGTATTAGGACATCATAATTAATCTATTGGACACTCAGACACTTGTTAAATACATTTAGGACAAGTGCATTACATCAATGGAGTCACAAATACACCCTCATCAAGTTGCATGCATCCATTAGTGCGCCATCAACACTAGAACATGTAAGCATTACTACATGTTGGAGTAAGCTTTACTAATGTTATGATAATATTAGGTTTTCCATCCATTGAGAAGGTTTCCATAGGTGTGCATACCCACCATATAAAAATCTTCATGGTACAACCAAATTCAAACCATTATGTTTCTAAATTAGGTATCCGATGCTAGGTACAACGGTTTTCTAGTTGTATGCACCCTTGCTATATAGATGAGAAACTATGCATATATGTGTATAGTGATTTGGATTCAAATGTATGCACATGAATATATATGTACAATGAAAATGATTTAATCTTTACATGTATTGTAATTTAGGGCTAGATCTTAGGCTACATAATATGGTTTCATTATCATTAGAATACGAACTAGGGTTTACGCTACCAACTAGGGTTTTTAGGCTAGGCTCTCGTGTTTCTAGGCTAGGATCCAAGCTCTAGGGTCGCCATCTTAATGTTTAATTCCACTATCATGACATCATTCTCACCAATACCATGCCCACTACTACAATCACCATCAAGCCTCTCAATCCCACTTTGAACATTTCCCATACTTCCAAGTTAAACTTGATACGTCTTGTTGCTAAAAGATTTTCACTTATCTATTCACATAGACAAATCCACTCCTGTGAAAGATTTGTTGTAGCTTGGTACATGCAAGTTCACATGCAATAATACTTGAGAGATCATTTTACCCTATGATCCATGGAGGATTCATTAGAGTCATATGAACCTCATTATCATCACCCCAACCATGGTCAAGACGCCAAGATCCATCCTTAGTAGACAAAACCTCATGTTGGCACCCATACCACACTCAAAGATAAAAAATTCTTTGAAAGGGCATGTTTGGGGGTTGAGGGAATCTTGATTTTTTTATAATCACACATGAGAGGTTCTTAGAGTCAAATACATTGGATATAAATAAATTCCTCAATGCCTTCATCATCTTAATCATCTTCTTCATCACCATCACCGTCATCATCAACGCCTTCATCATCATCACCATCTTCATCATCATCACCATCACCATGACCACCAACTTCACCACCATCACCATCATCATCAACGTCACCATCTTCATCATCATCACCATCTCCATCTTTTGGATGCGAGACGGAACCATCACCATCTTCATCATCACCATCACCATCACCATCAACCTCACCACAATCACCATCATCATCACCATCACCATCTTCATAATGATCACCATCTTCATCATCATCATCATCTCCATCTTTTGGATGCGAGACGGAACCATTACCATCTCCATCATCACCATCACCATCACCATCACCATCACCATCACCATCAGCCTCACCACCATCACCATCATCATCAACGTCACCATCTTGATCATCATCACCATCTTTGTCATCATCACCATCTCCATATTTTGGATGCGAGACGGAACCATCACCATCTCCATCATCATCATCAACTTCACCACCATCGTCATCATCATCACCATCTTCATCATCATCATCAACTTCACCACCATCGTCATCATCATCACCATCTTCATCATCATCACCATCTTCATCATCATTGTCATTTGTAGGTCCATCATCACCGTGTCCATCATCATCACCATCTTCATCATATTCATCACCATTGCCATCATCATCAACGCCTTCATCATCATCACCATATTCATCATCATCACCATCACCATGACCATCAACTTCACCACCATCGCCATCATCATCAACGTCACCATCTCCATCATCATCACCATCTTCATCATCACCACCATATCCATCTTTTGGATGCGAGACTGAACCATCACCATCTTCATCATCACCATCACCATGACCATCAACCTCACCACCATCACCATCATCATCAACGTCACCATCTTCATCATCATCACCATCTTCATCACCATCACCATCTCCATCTTTTGGATGCGAAAGGGAACCATCACCATCTCCATCATCACCATCACCATCTCCATCATCACCATCACCATCACCATCAACCTCACCACCATCACCATCATCATCACCATCACCATCTTCATCATCATCACCATCTCCATATTTTGGATGCGAGACGGAACCATCACCATCTCCATCATCACCATCAACTTCACCACCATCATCATCATCATCACCATCTTCATCATCATTGTCATCTATAGGTCCCTCATCACCGTGTCCATCATCATCACCATCTTCATCATCTTCATCATCATCTTCATCACCATCGCCATCATCATCAACGCCTTCATCATCATCACCATCACCATGACCATCAACTTCACCACCATCACCATCATCATCAATGTCGCTGTCTTCATCATCATCACCATCTCCATCTTTTGGATGCAAGACAGAACCATCACCATCTTCATCATCACCATAACCATGACCATCAAATTGACCACCATCACCATCACCATCTCCATCTTTTGGATGCGAGACGGAACCATCACCATCTTCATCATCACCATCACCATCTCCATCATCATCACCATCTTCGTCATCATCATCACCATCTTCATCATCACTGTCATCTGTAGGTCCCTCATCACTGTGTCCATCATCATCACCATCTTCATCATCACCATGATCTTCATCACCATCACCATCACCATCATCATCAACGTCTTCATCTGTTGATGTATATGTAACTTCGGAATGTATTTCATTTATATATTTATTGTACTCCTATAGAGATGTATTATTCCTCTATATGGAAGTGTCATCATTTGTATTGACAAGTGTTGCAAGTATGTTAACTTGCCGATGGGTTAATAGACCACCTTGTAAGGGGTTGGCTCGATATAATGTAATATGAAGTTATTGTACCTAGCTAGACAAGTCGGCCCCATAAGGTTATTGGGAAAACAGGACAAGTATAAATAGAGATCGGAAGATCTCTATTTGGATCACTTCAGAATTCACACTTCCTTCACTCGGAAAGTGGCGCACTTGTGAGGAGGAGGATCAGCTGCTAAGAGGAATCTATCTCTTGTACTTTGGTTGTGCTATTGCTCTATCTATCTCTGAGGAAGTTGTGGGGTTTTTCACCTTAGAGTTTTCCCCATGGAAACTCTGTGTGTCTATTGTCTCTCATGCTTTTGCTTATTGTGATGATTGACATGCTTGTTATGTTTGATATGCATTGAGATACTGTACATGTTATTCTCTCAGTAAAGATCCTAGATTATTGTGAATTAATGCTCAAAATTTAACATGGAATCAGAGCTGACTTGAGAAGAAGACACACTGCAGTGGCGGAAACTAGGGTTTCTTGTTTATTGGGTTTCTCTCCATAGATTTTGGAAAAGCAGTATAGTAGATTGACACTACTCATCAAGGAGAATCTATCTGTCTAATCAGAATTCAATTCTGAGCATTTTCAGATTTGGCCCTAAAAATTAGGGTTTCCACAAAATAGGAATTTCTGAAATCTAAAGACATAGCTGGAAGCTCCTTGGAAATATTGAAGTTTAGAGCTTTGGATCAAGATTTTTGGCTGGGTAAATCTCTGGGAAACTCAAACCCTAATTCAGGGTCCTCCCTAGTGAATCCGAGAAGACTAAAAGGCATTTCTGAAGGGTGAAGCTTTGCAGATCTCAAATTCTAAATACACCAGGTTGATCAGCTCATCAAGGCGCATCTTTCTATCCTTTCAAAAAGTTGAAATTCACATTTTGAATTTCTAGGGTTTTTTCGACAAACCCTAATCCGGGACTAGATCCAGTTTTCAGCAAAACAAGTGGTAAGACCTAAATCTCTTCTATTTCCATCTAAAGTACTCTTTAAAATGTCTCACCACACCAAGCTTGAGGATAAGCTTGAAGGGGATGATAACTTCCGAGCCTAGAAGTATAGGATTGGGTTAATCCTGGAAGAAAATGAATTGGACTCCTACATCAGCTCTGAGGTCCCTATCCCAGAGGATGAAGAGGCTAAGGTATTGCATAAGAAGAACTTGGTCAAGGCAAAGAGAATCATTGCTAATTATATCAAAGACCATCTCATACCACATGTGTCATCTCTAAAGACACCCAAGGAGATGTTTGACTCCCTGACCAAATTATTTGAAGGGAAGAACATAAATCAGAAGATGACTCTGTGGAATCAATTGAAAGGAGTCAAGATGTTGAATGGAGAGACCATTCAATCTTACTTCTCCAAGGTCTCTCAGATCAAGGAACAACTTGAAGCTATGGATGAAGTAGTGGACAATGGTGAAGTTGTTATGACCACTCTGAATGGCCTACCTAGGTCATGGGACTCCTTTATTCAAGGAATCTGTGCAAGAAAGAAATTGATCTCTTTCAGTAGACTGTGGGAGGAATGCTCTCAAGAAGAAGCTAGGCTTGTGGCATGAGAAGAAAAGATGGGGAATGAAGATCAAGCTCTCACAGCTCACACCAAGGGAAGCAAGGTTAAGAGGGAGAAATCTCATAACAAGAAACATTCTCACCCTTATCACAAGAAGAAAGATCTAACTCATGTTCGATGTTTCGAATGTAATGAAATGGGACACTTTGCTTCAAATTGTCCCAAGAAGAAGAAAGACAACAACTTTAACAAGAAGAAGAAGAATAACAAAAGAAGATATCATGCTCATGCTGCTGAGGATGATGAACCTCCCAGGAAGAAAGCTAGAGCAGAAAGTGATGATGATGACTCATCAAGCGAAGAAGAGTATGTTCTAATATCTGCTCTCACAGGTACTATCTCTCATGGTTGTAATGATTGGTTAATTGACAGTGGGGCTTCCAAACACATGATTGGGTTTAAAGAATCTTTTGTAAACCTATATGAACATGAATCACCCCATAAGGTGAAACTTGGGGATGATTATCAATACCCTATCAAAGGAAGTGGGGAAGCCTCCTACAACCTAGAATCTGGAAAGTCCTTAAAGATGAAAGATGTGCTATTTGTACCAGGGCTCAAGAAGAATCTACTCTCCATCTCTGCATTAGATGCAAAAGGTATGAGGGTTGCATTTGTAGATGGCCAAGTCCTAATGTGGCCAAAGGGTAAAACTATTGATGATGCAGTGGTGATTGGAGAGCAAGAGGGAGGATTATATAAATTGAAGGGACAACCTGAACATGCCATGGTGCATGATTCCATGGAGCCAAGTGCACTTTGGCATAGAAGACTTGCACATATGCACTACAAAGCATTACCAATTTCAAGTAAGGCTGTAGAAGGTCTTCCTTAAATTAAGACCAAGCATGAAGGTGTTTGCAAAGGATGTGCAAAAGGAAAGAACATAAAGAAGGCATTTCCAAGCAGTGAAATCAAGGCAAAAAGTATCTTGGAAATTATCCACTCCGATGTATGCGGCCCGATGTCATCCAGCTCTCTGAGTGGGTATGTTTACTATGTCTCTTTCATTGATGACTTCTCCAGGAAGACTTGGGTTTACTTCTTGAAGAACAAAGATGAAGTGTTTGATAAGTTCAAGGAATTCAAAACCTTGATGGAGAACCAAACTGATAAGAAGATCAAAACATTCAGATTCGACAATGGTGGAGAATTCACTTCAGGTGACTTCAAGAAGCTATGCAGTGACTCAGGGATTAAGAGGGAGTTGACTGCTCCTTACAATCCACAACAGAATGGAGTTGTAGAAAGAAAGAATTGAACAATCATGGAAGCAACAAGGGCAATGCTGCATGACCAGGATCTACCTATGCATCTATGGGAAGAAGCAGCTAGGACAGCTGTATATGTGTAGAATAGAACACCCCACAAGATATTGGACAACAAGACACCAGAAGAGATATTCTTTGGTAAGAAACCTGAAGTCATCCATCTCAGAATTTTTGGTTGTCCAGTATACACTCATGTCCCAAAAGAAAAGAGGACCAAGCTAGATCCTTTAGGAAAGAAGGGTATCTTTGTGGGTTACAGTGAAAGCTCGAAGGCTTACAGAATATACTTTCCAGGGTTCAAAAAGATTGATGTCAGCAAGGACGTAACATTTGATGAAAACTCAGTATTTGTCAAATCAAGGTAGACACTTGTTGAAGTTTATGAAGAACCTAAAGAAACTAGATTTCAAGACACTACCATGACTGAAGCAATTCCAGATGTTGATAGTGAAATTGAAGATCTGCAACAACCAGTAGATCCACCCCGTGAGAATAACTCTCACAAGAGAAAACCTGCATGGGCTAGAGAGCTCATTCAAGATGCAGAAAGATATGGCATTCCAGAAGAAGAACACAGAGCAAAGAAGAGAACCAGATCACATACACGCTATGTTGCTTTACTCTGTGATATCATGAACAAAGAACCTTCCAATTATGAACAAATAGCGGAAAAGAAAGAATGGAAGGATGCCATGATCGAAGAATACCAATCAATAATGAAGAATGATGTTTGGGATGTTGTCCCAAGACCTGAAGGGAAGTCTGTTGTGACTTCCAAATGGATCTACAAGATCAAGCATGCTGCAGATGGCAACATAGAGAAATACAAAGCTAGGTTCGTAGCTCATGGCTTCTCTCAGAAAGAGGGAATAGATTATGAAGAAACTTTTGCTCCTGTAGCCAGGTACACTTCCATCAGAACAATACTTGCTCTGGCTGCAGCGATGAAATGAAAGATACACCAGATGGATGTCAAGACTACCTTCTTGAATGGTGTAGTTGAAGAGGAAGTGTATGTGGAGCAGCCACTCGGTTTTGAAACACATGACAGGGAGTCATATGTGTGCATATTGAAGAAAGCCTTGTATGGCTTAAAACAAGCTCCTAGAACTTGGTATGGTAGGATGGACAGTTTTCTATCTAGTTTGGGCTTTACCAAGAGTAAAGCAGATTCCAACCTTTACTACAAGGTTGAGGAAGGAAATCCTATGATTCTACTTTTGTATGTGGATGACCTGTTTGTAACAGGAGATGACAGATTGATTGCCAACACAAAGAGGAAGCTTGCTGCCGAGTTCGATATGAAGGACACAGGGATGATGCACTATTTTCTAGGTATGGAGGTGTGGCAGAGTGCAGATGGGATCTTCCTTGGACAAGGGAAGTATACAGTAGATATCCTGAAGAGGTTCGGGATGATGGATTGCAAGGACATGGCCACACCTATGGCATCAAACCTGAAGCTTCTATGTGATGCTTCATCTGAGCCGGTTGATGTCTCTATGTATCGTCAGATGATTGGGTCCTTGATGTACCTGACGAACACGAGACCAGATATTTTCTTTGCGGTGAACACATTGAGCTAGTTCCTAACGGATCCAAGGAGTGTTCACCTGGTTGCTGTAAAGCATATTCTGAGGTACCTGAAGGGTATAGTTGATTATGGGCTCAAGTATGAAGCGAGTCAAAAGTTTAACCTGCAGGGTTATGTTGATTCAGATTGGGCAGGCAGTATTGCAGATAGGAAGAGCACATCTGGGTGCTGCTTCAATATGGGATCAAGTGTGATCTCTTGGTTTAGCAGGAAGCAATCCTGCGTAGCACTGAGTACAGCTGAAGCAGAGTATGTTGCAACTTGTTCGGCTAGTTGTGAGGCAGTATGGCTCCGGAAGCTACTGTCTGAGTTATTTGATCTCCCATTGGAGGCTACTGGTATCTTTTGTGACAACCAGAGTTGTGTGAAGCTATCTGAGAACCCGGTGTTCCACGATAGGTCGAAACACATAGAGATCAAATATCACTATATTAGGGATATGGTGCAGAGAGGAGCAGTGAAGCTCCTGTATGTTGCAACAGATGAGCAGATTGCAGATGTGCTGACGAAGCCACTAGCCAGAGTGAAGTTCGAGTACTTCAGAGAGAGGCTTGGTGTCCTTTAGATCGATGACACTTCGAGGAAGAAGTGATGGAGACATTTGCTGAAGCCATTCCAAGCATGGCTGAAGGAGGATCCTTCACATGGCTATGGATGTAAGCGCTGGATGATGAGTATCATGACGATGCTCCAGTTACTGCTCTATATATGTACCCTGTTGGATGCTGGATATGATCAGTTGGATCATTTATATGTATATGTATGTACGCATCATGTTGGGTGCTGGATATGATCAGTTGGATCATTTATATGTATATGTATGTACGCATCATGTTGGATGATGAATATGATCAATTGGATCATTTATATTTATATGTATGTACACATCATGTTGGATGCTGGATATGATCAGTTGGATCATTTATATGTATATGTATGTACGCATCATGTTGGATGCTTTAATTAGTGTGATTATGTATTTGTATATGTATCAGGTGGATACTTGTATGATCAGGTAGATCATGTATTTGTATATGTATAAGGTGGATACTTGTATGATCAGGTAGATCATGTATTTGTATATGCATCATGTTGGATACTTGTATGATCAGGTAGATCATGTATTTGTATATGTATCAGGTGGATACTTGTATGATCAGGTAGATCATGTATTTGTATATGTATCAGGTGGATACTTGTATGATCAGGTAGATCATGTATTTGTATATGTATCAGGTGGATACCTGTATGATTAGGTAGATCATGTACTTATGTATGTATCAGGTGGATGCATTATGTATATTAGATGGATGCATTTGTATGATCAGGTAGATCATGTACGATGATATGTATCAGGTAGATACTTTGTATGCATCAGATGGATATACTATTTGATCAGGATGATCACATATGACGAGCTTCAGGATGTTGCTCCAGATGATATGCATCAGGTTGATGCTATGATGATGATCAGGACGATCACAGATGACGAGCTTCAGGATATTGCTCCAGATGACACGCATCAGGTTGATGGTATGATGATGATCAAGTTGATCATGTGATGATGTACATCAGGATGATGTATGGAGAGTATCGGTTTGATACTCTTTGGCTGTGGACAGGTTGTGCAGGTAGCATAGAAAAGATCCTTTAAAAACTGGACAGGTAGAGTGGTGTGCTCGTAACATCCTGGGTTGCTCTATCAAGATCTAGACAAGTAGAGCGGTGTGCTCGTAACATCCTGTGATGCTCTGAGTAGGTTTTGCTACAGTTTCGCATGGAAAAGATCCTTTAAAATCTGGACAGGTAGAGCGGTGTGCTCGTAACATCCTAGGATGCTCTATCGAGATCCAGACAGGTAGAGCGGTGTGCTCATAACATCCTGGTATGCTCTGAGTAGGTTTTGTGAAAGTTCACATAGAAAAGATCCTTTAAAATCCGGACAGGTAGAGCGGTGTGCTTGTAACAGCCTGGGATGCTCTATCGAGATCCAGACAGGTAGAGCAGTTTGCTCGTAACATCCTGGGATGCTCTGAGTAGGTTTTGTGAAGGTCAACATGTAAAAGAACCTATAGTGTGTGCTAGGTTTTGTTGACGCACGTAATCAATCCTAGGTTCCATATTATGGCCACTGATGATGAAGACCTATAGGTGGTGGGCCTACATCCAGTATGAAAAAGGACTGGCTCTGTAGAACTTCCTATGACGAGTAGATTTAGAGATTGATCGAGATAGCAGCAGCAGTGACGATGATGATGATTCGAGGATGATGATTCGCTGATGATGATCCAGAGAAGAAGACTTGTGCTAGATGATCTGCGTTGAGAAATACCTTCCTAGTTAAGAGGGAGTGTTGATGTATATGTAACTTTGGAATGTATTTCATTTATATATTTATTGTACTCCTATAGAGATGTATTATTCCTCTATATGGAAGTGTCATCATTTGTATTGACAAGTGTCGCAAGTATGTTAACTTGCCGATGGGTTATTAGACCACCTTGTAAGGGGTCGACCCGATATAATGTAATATGAAGTTATTGTACCTAGCTAGACAAGTCGACCCCATAAGGTTATTGGGAAAACATGACAAGTATAAATAGAGATTGGGAGATCTCTATTTGGATCACTTCAGAACTCACACTTCCTTCACTCGGAAAGTGGCGCACTTGTGAGGAGGAGGATCAGCTGCTAAGAGGAGTCTATCTCTTGTACTTTGGTTGTGCTATTGCTCTATCTATCTCTGAGGAAGTTGTGGGGTTTTTCACCTTAGGGTTTTCCCCATGGAAACTCTGTGTGTCTATTGTCTCTCATGTTTTTGCTTCTTGTGATGATTGACATGCTTGTTATGTTTGATATGCATTGATATACTGTACATGTTATTCTCTCAGTAAAGATCCTAGAGTATTGTGAATTAATGCTCAAAATTTAACATCATCATCATCACCATCACCATCATCATCATCATCACCACAAGTGCCCGATGGATGATTTTCCAAAGTTGACCCCGGTGTGCAAAAATTGCACACTCCCTCACTGAGCAAAACCCTAGTTTCCAAGATGGATGTACAAGATGACATCAGGGCCACCAGAGTGGAGGGGAGGGGCACCCCTAGCACTATCCCGATGTCTCGAATCAAACGGAGTCGATGGTTCGTCGATGCAAGCCACGATCTTCATTCTATGGCTCGTTCCGTCTCGCATCCAAAAGGCCTTTAGGGACACTTGCTGGATACCTGCCGGGGGCATAGAACTCCAACCGTGCAACAAAAATGGGTTTTGGGGAGTCATGCACGTGTGTCTAGGTAGGTTCCAGCAGGGAACGCTAGCCACAAGTGCCCGGTGGATGATTTTCCAAAGTTGACCCTCGTGTGCAAAAATTGCACACTCCCTCACTGAGCAAAACCCTAGTTTCCAAGATGGACGTACAAGATGACACCGGGGCCACCGAACCAGAGGGGAGGGGCACCCCTAGCACTATCCCGGTGTCTTGAATCCAATGGAGTCTATGGTTCGTCGATCTGAGCCACGGTCTTCATTCTATGCCTCGCTCCGTCTCGCATCCAAAAGGCCTTCAGGGACACCTGCTAGATACCTACCGGGTGCATAGAACTCCAACCGTGCAACAAAATCGGGTCCTAGGGAGTCATGCAAGTGTGTCTAGGTGGGTTCCGGCCAGGAACGCTAGCCACTAGTGCCCGGTGGATGATTTTCCAAAGTTGACCTCGATGTGCAAAAATTGCACACTCCTTCACTGAGCAAAACCCTAGTTTCCAAGATGGACGTAAAAGATGACACCGGGGCCACCGAACCGGAGGGGAGGGGCACCCCTAGCACTATCTCGGTGTCCTGAATCTAATGGATTTAACGGTTCATCGATCCGAGACACGGTCTTCATGCTATGCCTCACTTCGTCTCGCATCCAAAAGGTCTTCAGGGACACCTGCTGGATACCTGCCGGGGGCATAGAACTCCAACCGTGCAACAAAACTGGGTTTCAGGGAGTCATGCAAGTGTGTCTAGGTGGGTTCCAGCCAAGAACGCTGGCCACAAGTTCCCGGTGGATGATTTTCCAAAGTTGACCCCGGTGTGCAAAAATTGCACACTCCCTCACTGAGAAAAACCTTAGTTTCCAAGATAGATGTACAAGATGACACCGGGGCCACCGACCCGGAGCGGAGGGGCACCCCTAGCACTATCTCGGTGTCCCGAATCCAACGGAGTCAAAGATTCATCGATCTGAGCCACGGTCTTCATTCTATGCCTCGCTCCATCTTGAATCCAAAAGGCCTTCAGGGACACCTGCTAGATACCTGCCGGCAACATAGAACTCCAACCGTGCAACAAAACCAGGTTCCAGGGAGTCATGCAAGTGTGTCTAGGTAGGTTTCGGCTGGGAACGCTAGCCACAAGTGCCCAGTGGATGATTTTCCAAAGTTGACCCCCGTGTGCAAAAGTGCACACTCCCTCACTAAGCAAAACCCTAGTTTCCAAGATGGACGTACAAGATGACACCGGGGCCACTAGACCATAGGGGAGGGGCACCCCTAGCACTATCCCGACGTCTTGAATCCAATGGAGTTAACGGTTCATCGATCTGAGCCACGGTCTTCATTCTATGGCTCGTTCTGTCTCGCATCCAAAAGGCCTTCAGGGACACCTACTGGATACCTGCCAGAACTAGGGAATCCTTCATTGTGTTCCATTAGCCTTTTGTTCATCATTTCGTGCTCTGATAAGTGGTAATTCACCTCTATCATCGAAAACTTGGGTCTATAGGTACCTTCCCTTTCATATTTCTCGTTATCCACAGCTAACACAAGTTATAGATGCCATTCAAACCCAATTGAAAGCTAAGGAAGTGGTTTTATGTGACGTCATCTTTGGGAATAAACGTTTATGTAAACCAACAGAAGATCGAACAATACTCCTTGCTTTTAAACACATCCTGGAGAAAGCAAGAGGACAAGTTCATCAAAGCAACTTCATTCATCTGTATTCTCGTAATGTACACATAGTCCATCCTTATCTTGATAAACAAGAGTTTTATAATAGCTTGAACTGTTTGGGAGTGGTTATCTCCCTGTATTCGGTTGTCTGATTGGTTGACAAGCTTGCCTGGAAATCTGTACTTTGAACTTCTTTGTTTTATTGCTGAAAACTGGAAGGGATTTTCAAGTCACTTGCAAACTGCTCCTTTGTTGAAATATGTAAGTTCTTCCAACAACATAGATTTGGCTAGTGTATCAAATGCTGTCATCCACACTAGAATTTATCTTTCGTCGAAGGAGTCACACATATTGTGGCTAAACAAATGGCTTAGGGAGATTGAAAGTGCTGCCAAATATTATTCCATGCCTAAATCTACCCAGAAGGCAATTATAAATTTAGATCCTCGAGAATTCCTGAATCTACCCAGAAGGCAATCATAAATTTAGATCGTTGAGAAGGTGAGAAACTGTATGAGTGGTTGAATCAGTATCCTAAAATTACAGAGCTTTCTATCTCAAAGTTTGTTGAGCGGCTCCTAGATGTAGTATCAGACTCAACAAACAGTAAACTTGTTATCACCACTAGAATGGCCCCGGGGTGCTTGACTAGAATTCCCATAGCGCCCAAACCGTGGCTCGGTTCGCAAATCCATCGATTCCAGTGGGTCTGGGACACCGGAGTTTAGCTAGGGGACCCCCTGCAGCGTGCCTTGAAGGCCCGAAAGTGGTGCGAATGGGCCATCTCCGGAGCTAGGGTTTTGCTCAGTGGTGGCCATTCCAAATTCTCTAAAGGGGTGCATTTCTCGTCTGGAGGCCCTAGAGCGTGTGTGGCCACCGTGGACAGGTCCACAAGGCCACATGGACCTATGGGAGCTGACGGAATCCAAGTCTGCTTGCTGGTTTGGGTTCCGTGGCCCTGGGGAAAATCCCCAAAGTGTCCTTGAATGGCTCCGGGGTGCCCGACTAGAATGCCCGTAGCGCCCGAACCATGGCTCGGTTCACGAATCCATCGATTCTGGTGGGTCCAGGACACCGGGTTTCAGCTAGGGGATCCCCCACAGCGTTCCTTGAAGGCTCGGAAGTGGTGCCAATGGGCCATCTCCGGAGCTAGGGTTTTGCTTAGTGGTGGCCATTCCAAAGTCGCTAAAGGGGTTCATTTCTCATCCACCTGAGCATGCATGGCCACCGTGGATAGGTCCACAATGGCCATGTGGACCTGTGGGAGCCGACAGAATCCAAGTCCGCCCATTGGTTTGGGTTCCGTGGCCCAGGGGCAAATCCCCAAAGTGTCCCTAAATGGCCTCGGGGTGCCCGACTAGAATTCCCCTAGTGCCTGAACCATGGCTCGATTCACAAATCCGTCGATTCCAGTGGGTCTGGGATGCCGGGTTTCAGCTAGGGGACCCCCCCACAGCGTGCCTTGAAGGCCCGAAAGCGGTGCCAGTGGGCCATCTCTGGAGCTAGGGTTTTGCTCAGTGTTGGTCATTCCAAATTTGCTAAAGGGGTACATTTCTCATCTGGAGGCCTCCGGGCGTGCGTGGCCACCGTGGACAGGTCCAAAATGGCCACTTGGACCTATGGGAGCCGACGGAATCCAAGTCCGCTTGTCGGTTTGGGTTCCGTGGCCCCGAGGCAAATTCTCAAAGTGTCCTTGAATGGCCTCGGGGTGCCCGACTAGAATGCCCATAGCGCCTGAACGATGGCTCGATTCATGGATCCATTGATTCCGGTGGGTTCGGGACGCTGTATTTCAACTATGGGACCCCCCACAACATGCCTTGAAGGCCCGGAAGCGGTGCCAATGGGCCATCTCTGGAGCTAGGGTTTTGCTCAGTGCTGGCCATTCCAAATTCGCTAAAGGGGTGCATTTCTCATCCGGAGGTCCCCGGGCGTGCATGGACACCATGGAGAGGTCCACAATGGTCACGTGGACCTGTGGGAGCCGATGGAATCTAAGTACACTCACCGGTTTGGGTTCTGTGGCCCCGGAGCAAATCCCCAAAGTGTCCTTGAATGGCCATCACTGAGCAAAACCCTAGCTCCAGAGATGGCCCATTGGCACTGCTTCTGGGTCTTCAAGGCACACTGTGGGGGGTCCCCTAGCTAAAAAACAACATCCCAGACCCACCAGAATCGACGGATTCGTGAATTGAGCCACGGCTTGGGTGCTACGGGCATTCTAGTCGGGCACCCCGGGGCCATTTAGGAACACTTTGGGGATTTGCCCCGGGGCCACAGAACCCAAACTAGCGAGTGGACTTGGATTCCATTGGCTCCCACAGGTCCACGTGGCCATTTCGGACCTGTCCACGGTGGCCACGCACACCTAGGGGCCTCAGGACGAGAAATGCACCCCTTTAGCGAATTTGGAATGGCCAGCACTAAGCAAAACCTTAGCTCCGGAGATGGCCCATTGGCATCGCTTTCGGGCCTTCAAGGTATGCTGTGGGGGATCCCCTAGCTGAAACCCGACGTCGTGGACCCACCGGAATTGACGGATTCACGAACCGAGCCACGGTTCAGGCACTACAGGCATTCTAGTCGGGCACCCTAGGGCCATTCAGGGACACTTTGGGGATTTGCCCTGGGGCCACGAAACCCAAACCGGTGAGCGAACTTGGATTCCATCGACTCCCACAGGTCCACGTGGACATTGCAGACCTGTCCACGATGGCCACGCACGCCTGGGGGCCTTCGGACGAGAAATGCACCCCTTTAGCGAATTTGGAATGGCCAACACTAAGCAAAACCCTAGCTCCGGAGATGGCCCATTGGCATTGCTTCCAGGCCTTCAAGGTATGCTGTGGGGGGTCCCCTAGCTGAAACCCAATGTCCCGGACCCATCGGAATCGATGGATTCACGAACGGAGCCATGGTTCGGGCGCTATGGGTATTCTAGTCGGGCACCCCGAGGCCATTCTAGTGGTGATAACAAGTTTACTGTCTGTTGAGTCTGATACTACATCCAGGAGCCGCTCAACAAAATTTGAGATAGAAAGCTCTGTAATTTTAGGATACTGATTCAACCACTCATATAGTTTCTCACCTTCTCTAGGATCTAAATTTATAATTTCCTTCTACGTAGATTCAGGCATTCTCGAGGATCTAAATTTATAATTGCCTTTTGGGTAGATTCAGGCATGGAATACTACTTGGCGGCACTTCCAAGTTCCCCAGACCATTTGGTTAGCCACAATTTGTGCGACTCCTTCAATGAAAGATAAATTCTAGTGTGGGCGACAGCATTTGATACACTAGCCAAATCTATGTTGTTGGAAGAACTTACATATTTCAACAAAGGAGCGTTTTGCAAGTGACTTGAAAATCCCTTCCAATTTTCAGCAATAAAACAAAGAAATTCAAAGTACAGATTTTTAGGCAAGCTTGTCAACCGATCAGACAACCGAATACAAGGAGATAACCACTCCCAATCAGCCAACTGAATACAGGGAGTGTGCAATTTTTGCACACCGGGGTCAACTTTGGAAAATCATCCATCGGGCACTTGTGGTGATGATGATAATGATGGTGATGATGATGAAGACGTTGATGATGATGGTGATGGTGATGGTGATGAAGACCATGGTGATGATGAAGATGGTGATGATGATGGACACGGTGATGAGGGACCTATAGATGACAGTGATGATGAAGATGGTGATGATGATGATGAAGATGATGATGATGATGGAGATGGTGATGACGAAGATGGTGATGATGATGAGGGACCTCCAAAAACTCAAGCATTAACATGGGTGAGGTAGGTCTAAAGCCTCCCTCAAGGACATTTCCAACCATTAGGTAAAAATGATGAACATGTTAGTGCGACTCAATCATAGCTCCCAAATGATCCTCATATTCATCCAAGTACTAGACCAATATTGAAACAATTCCTAAAGCTCCAAATGGAGAGAGTGGTAGAGAAAATGGGGGCAATATCCAGATTTGGGTGCTGTAGGCATCTTGGTAAGACCTAGGGTTTGAGGATCGAAATTCCAAGATAGACATGTAGACTTGGATTCTATAAGTTGAGTTCTCTAGTGGTGTACTAGCGTGACATGACAAACCCTTCTAATAGTGATCCTGTCCCACTTGGAGTCCAAATACCCCCTATTGAGGGTATGTGTGGTGGGTCACGGATTCTAGGGCTAGAATAGGTTAATAGGGCTACATTAGGTTTCTAGGATTCTAGATTAGTTTTTGAGGGTTAGATTAGTGTTTCTAGGGTTAGTTTAGCTTTCTAGGATTTCTAGGGCTAGATTATGTTTCTAGGATTCTAGATTAGTTTCTGAGGGTTAGATTAGTGTTTCTAGGGTTAGTTTAGCTTTCTATCATTTCTAGGGCTATATTATGTTTGTAGGGTTATATTAGTGCTTCTAGGGTTAATCATGCATGAATAAACAATCACATGGCTATAAATCATAACTTAATCATAACTCAAACATCAAATAAACGATATAAGATAATGATATCAAATAAACTATCTAACATGAATAACATTAACCGCAAATGAATAAACAATCACATGGCTATACTATGTACCTCAGTCAATTAGGCCTTCTGGATCCTCTCGTTTTTTTATTGTCTCAAACAACCTCTCATGCTCCACATGAGGTAGTAAGTAGTGCACCTTGTTTGATGACTTCGTTGACATTGTTTGCAGTTGGATGTTTGTACCCACGATCAAGTGCATAAAGTGATACACCTGCGACCCTGGTCTATAATCTGTGTATGTGTAGCAATTGCTCTTTGGTCCCTTTCCATCCACTGTAAGATATTCCCCTTGAACAACCATCGAGCCAGTCGGAAAGGTAATGCCTTCACTATCCATTAATGATGCGAGGAGGGTTTGCTTCCCCTGGATGCATCGTGCCAATCGATAATTCGTCCCAATTGCAGTGTCTGTCGAGGCGACAACTGCGTAGATGTGTCCTGCAAAAATGCATTTTAAGGTCATATTCCAACAAGTGGTGGTTTGATAACTTGGATAATTACAAAAACAAGGAGGGAACCGGGATATGCATGCATAAATGATTACCTGGCTGTACAAGATCAGATATATGATCATATTCATTCGAAATAGAGGACTGGCCTTCCTCTCACTGGATTGTTTCAGCAACTGCACGTGGGTCCACTGCAAGTGATACATGATCCCATTCATCAACCCAATCCATTGATTCACACTCATCCCACTCACAACTGCTGCAAGACCCACAAAAGAAAGCAAGTTTTCGCGTCCATATTTCAAATAAGGGGTTGTTTGAGCTTCAAACCGAATGAAATCCATGAGTGCCTTGCACAGTACTACAACTATAAGAACGCGATCGATCTATATCAACTACATTCCAGAAATTTCTGACAACATGTGCTCTACCTGTTGGTATGTGTTGTTCCGTGGTTCGATCCGACATTTTTTCTTTGCACCATCGAATTGTGGATTCGGCATTCCGAATATGAGGGCCTCCCATGCACCTCATCTTCTCCCTTCGCAGGGAAGTTTTGAGACATTCTCCAGCCCCGTCGTGTTCTCCCTTTCCATGCCCGGTCTCAAAATAGTTCCATACATGCAGCACATCATAAGTCTTGTGCAAAATAATCAACCACTGGAAAACACGTGCATTTTTTAACCGGCCTGCACAACCATCTGACCATATCAAATGCTGATCCATCTGTATACCTCTCTCCTTCAGCTGATCATAGAAAATTTTGAAGCAATGCCGCACATAATGCAGGTCATGGCACCTGTCATCATTGATGTAGAAGTTGGTCTCTTTCAATATTATCCTCATGTCGTTGCTGCTCTCTGGCGCGTGCCTGTACGTGATATGGACCATTATGCTAACTTGGTTTGAATGGTAGTATTGAATTTGAATCTCATTCTGTGGCTATAGGGTGTAGTTTTCTGCAAAGTCCACAACCGACAATATTGTGCCCTTGGGAAAGGTGTCTCTGCACTATCTCTACTGTTCATCCTGCCATTGTGCTACATGGACGTGCTGTACATAATGGTCGGTCTTTTGGTAGAATTCCTTCATGAATTTGCAAATTTGTACCTGGTGCCACAAGACCAAGGGCATTAATACAACGTGACAGTTTCAATCTGAATATATATGTACAAATTCAACATGTACAGTATGAAAGCATACAAACTTAGATTACTTGTGACTTCACCAATGCAATTTGTTTGCTTTCCTTTGAACTATCTACTTGATACATTATGTACTGGAAGTTTTGCATTTCTACTGACATCCTCCCAAATTCGTGCTCCACGATTGCGTGGATGCAGCGGCTCAATAATGCAAATCCACTGCAACTGGAACATGTCCCATATAAACATGATCTTTTATAATATTTTTGTCCTTCAGGCCTTCAACACATTATGCTATGTATAAATTCTCTGGATGCATTCGGTGGTTGTAACGAAGGGCAATCCATCATAATGTTAGTATGCAAACCACAATATATATGTCTATATGTATCATAATAGTACTCAAATTCTACATGGTATCTACAACAACATGTATTGCGATCAATGCAAATTCTAACATACCAGGGTTTGCATTTTTTGAAGGACCTTTGGCCCAAGTTCAATTGTGTGTGCTCATTCTTGAACCTCTCATAGAGTTCTGTTTGTGTTGTGTCAAGGAAGTGCTTGACATGGGGTTCACCTCCCCTAACACCTTTTCTCAACTTTAAAACATCTCTTTGATTCGATGACGGTCTAGGGTTATCATGCCAAAACTTTTGCACTAGTTCTTTAACAGCATCAATGAGCTTCATGTATGAATGAGGTAACCTACTAACAAAGGCCCAACAATCTTTTTGGCTTGGGGTCTCAAGTTTTTCTCTACTGGCAGAATACTTTTGAAGAGTCTTTCTATCTACTTTAAAGATTTTACATGTGTGTGATAGTAGGTGACGTTGCCTTGTGGATTTGTCTACAATTGATTCCGACAGTACATGACGGGCTGCATTAAAATCTTTTGTACGAGAAGTTTTTCCAATCAAATTAAATGCAGATTGGAGATTTCTAACAACATGATTGTTGGCCTCTGAACTTCTAACTACTTGTATGCCCAAAATTCTCCTAACATGAGCTATACAATGTGATTTTAACAAATCAAGAAACAATTGACATTTTGCTACATCGGTTTTGGATTCAAAAAAATCTTTGATTATCTTGTTATAATGGAAATCAATAGTGCGTTTGGGCATCTTACCTTCAAGTCTTGAAAATGAACTTTCATCCACATGAATACATATGGGAGTTTTTCATCGTCTGGTTGATAGTCGAGGAAAGGGAGTCGGCAAGGAAGTATGAGTCTCGTCAACGGTTTGTTGTGGCCCTTCGTTCACAAATTGGTCCTGCAATGGAGTGTGTTCGCCAGGTGGGTGCTCTTCTTGGGGTGGTTGCCAGTTAAGAACTTGTTCAACATCCATCCCTTCATACTTGACATCAAGCAAGATTTGATTGAATTCAACCACTTCATCATTGCTTGTTGATGGATCTAAGGCACTAACATTTTGATTTCTATGGTTTTGCATGTACAACCTGGCATTTTCTCTTATCTCATGGGGCGGCTGCGTCATTCTAGACTTTCTTTTATTATTACGTCTGTTGCCCATATTCAATGCATTTTTTGGAAAAAAAAAGTATGACCCCTGCAAGAATGAACAACAAACAAGATATTAAAACTCGATGTGCATGATTATTAAAGCTCGATGTAGCAATTGATTATGTACAACATCTAGTGAGAATGTTTTCATATAATCTTAAAAGCTATTGGGAATGCCCTACATATAAAGTTACAACATCACCTCTAGGAACTCAATAGGATGGTGGTATGGGATGTTAGTAGGAGCAAATTCCCTACAAGGGAGAAGCTCATATCACTTCATTTTCATGGTATGGATGAGGGAAAATAGCCCCAAAAGACTAAGAGTTTTCAATTGTTTAGGTGTTTGTGTGAGTTGTTGTAGTGAAACCATGAGGAATTCAACAAATGTTTGTCTACTAGATGGAGGAATGTGATTATGAAATGTTATTGGTGGTGATGCATATAATTTGCTTTTATTATCTTCATGAAAGGTTGAAATAATTGCTTGGTGCATCTTGTAGTTTTTTTTTGGTAAGATGTTTTTATTGTCTATGTTGAAGATTAAGAAGACTAAAATAGATCTATCATACAATTCATGAGGAAAAACCAAAATAGATGCCATTCAAACAAGTGAATGAAGACTAAATTACATTTAACAAGATAAAATTATCACCATACCTCAAGGATTATGATTGCTCTTTTGATGTGTCCACTATATGTAAGAAGACTTCATGTGTGTCCAAGTAGCATGAGAATTCAATCCAAGGTGCCAAATAGAGTCCAACTATTGTGTATTCACTCAATTGATCCAAATAGAGCCCAATAGGTGTGTATTCAATACAAAGAGACAAATAGAGCCCCAAATGTTGTGTATTTTATCCAAATGATGTATGAATTCAATCTACCATGTAAATGCTTGTCGGACTGTGTGTGAAACCAACGAAGAGAACGCGATGAACGAGGAAAAAAATGTGGGAGAAAGAACGCGGGTGATTTTCTAAATTTTATGTTCAGCATGGACGTGCATGCGCCAGATGCGCGTGCACGTCCTTGCTGAACGTTGTAATGTTTGGTGGGTAACGTTCACTATATTTATTGCCCAACAGATATAAATGTGTCGGGTTATGCCTAGAGCCCCTCCCCATAAAGAGCCCCTCCCCCATAAAGGCCTTTAGGACCTCATCTAACCCATAATCCCTAAGTGCATTTAAGTGCTTCTAGGTGTTTAGGGGTTTAAGGGTATATTTACAAATTTGTGTATTTTGATTTCAAAACATCAATTTAATTTTCAATTAGAAACATATGTATTACATCAAGAATAATTAAATACATAGTGGATATATTAATGTTGTATAAAGTGATGATGTATACAACGATGATAATGATGATGATGATCATCATATTCATCATCATCAACACCATGATCATCATCATCAACTTCATCATCATCATCATCATCATCATCATTGTGAGGACGAGGATGATGATGATGATGATGATGATAATGATGGTGGATGATGATGAATATGAGTATGATGATGAAGGTGATGATGATGACAAATATGATCATCATCAAAATCATCATATTCACCATCATCATCTTCATTAGTCACCATCATCACCATCTTCATCATCGTCATCATATGATCATGGTCATGATCATCATTGTCTTCGTCATCATAGTAGTCATCTTTGTCTTCATCATCATACTTGTCATCGCCATCTTCCTCATAATCATCATCATCATTGACATCTTCGTCATATAATGATGATGATGATGATGATGACGATAATGATGACGATCACGAAGATGTTGTTGGAGATGATGACGAATATGCAGCACATTATCATCATCATCATTGTCATCATCATTGTCTTCGTTGTGATGATATGATGATGTTGATGATGATGGTGGTGGATGATGATGAATATGAGTACGATGATGATGATGACTAATTTGGAGATGATGATGATGATGATGATGATGATGAAGATGAGGAGGAATATGAAGCACATCATCATCATCTCCATCATCATCATCAACATGATCATCATCATCAACTTCCTCATCATCATCATTGAGAGGACGCGGATGATGATGAGGATGATGAAGATGACGATCATATGATGATGATGATAGTAATCATAATAGTCATATTGATCATCCTCATCATACTCATCATCACCATCATCCTTATCATCATCATCATCATCATCATCATCATCATCATCATGATCTTCGTCATGATGATCTGATGATGATGATGAAGATGATGATGAAGATGGTGATGATGATGATGACTAGTGGAGATGATGATGATGATGATGATGAAGATGATGGTGAATATGCAACACATCATCCTCATCCTCATCATCATCTTCATCATCATCAACAACATGATCATCATCATCATCTTCATCATCGTCATCATCATCATCATCATCATTGTGAGGATGAGGATGATGATGATGATGACGATATGATGATGATGATGATGGTGGTGGTGGATGATGAAGATGATGATGATGATGACGAATATGATCATCATCATCATCAAAATCATCATATTCGTCGTCATCATCTTCATTAGTCATCATCATCGCCATCTTCATCATCCTCACCATCATCATCATCATCATATGATCATGGTCACGATGATCATTGTCTTCATCATCATAATCGACATCTTCATCATCCTCATCCTCATCATCATCATCATCATCATCATCATCGTGGTGATGATGATGATGATGAAGATGATGAAGATGATGAGGATGATGTGCAACATATTTGTCATCATCTTCATCATCAACATCATCATCATCTCCACTAGTCATCATCATCATCATCATCATCATCATCACCATCTTCATCGTCATCATCATCATCATCATCATCATCATCATCTTCGTCATGATGATGATGATGATGATGATGAAGATCATGATGATGATGAAGATGGTGATGATGATGATGATGACGATGAAGATGGTGATGATGATGATGATGATGACTACTGGAGATGATGATGATGATGATAAAGATGATGACGAATGTGCAGCACATCATCATCATCTTCATCATCGTCCACAACATGATCCACAGCATAATCATCATCATCATCTTCATCATCGTCGTCATCATCATCATTGTGAGGACAAGCATGCGGATGATGATGATGATGATGATGATGACGACGACGATGATGATGAAGATGATGATGATGATGATGATGATGATGACGATGATGATGAAGATGATGATGATGATGATGACTAATGGAGATGATGATGATGATGATGATGTTGATGATGAAGATGATGACGAATATGCAGCACATCCTCCTCCTCCTCATCATCATCACCATCATCATCATCATCATCTTCATCATCATCATCATTGTGAGGAGGATGATGATGATGATATGATGATGATGATGATGAATATGAGTACGATGATGATGACGAATATGATCATCATCATCAAAATCATCATATTCATTGTCATCATCTTCATTAGTCATCATCATCGCCATCTTCATCATCCTCACCATCATCATCATCATCATATGATCATGGTCACCATGATCATTGTCTTCGTCATCATAATCGGCATCTTCATCATCCTCATCATACTCATCATGATCATCTTCATCATCATCATCATCATCATCATCATCATCATCATCATCATCACCATCTTCATCGTCATTATCATCATCACCATCTTCATCGTCATCATCATCATCATCATCATCTTCGTCATGATGATGATGATGATGATGATGAAGATGATGATGATGATGATGATGATGATGATGACGACGATGAAGATGGTGTGATGATGATGATGTTGCTGCTGATGATGATGACGACGATGACTAGTGGAGATGATGATGATGATGATGATGATTATGATGTTGATGATGAAGATGATGGCGAATATGCAACACATCATCATCATCTTCATCATCATCCACAACATGATCCACAACATGATCATCATCATCATCTTCATCATCATCGTCATCATCATCATTGTGAGGACGAGCATGAGGATGATGATGATGAAGATGATGATGATGATGATGATGATGATGATGATGATGACGATGACAAAGATGTTGTTGGAGATGATGATGAATATGCAGCACATATCATCATCATCATTGTCTTTGTCGTGATGATATGATGATGATGATGATGGTGGTGGATGATGATGAATATGAGTACGATGATGATGATGAATAATTTGAGATGATGATGATGACGCTGATGATGATGATGATGAAGATGACGAGGAATATGTAGCACATCATCAACATCTTTATCATCATCATCAACATGATCATCATCATCAACAACATGATCATCATCATCAACAACATGATCATCATCATCAACTTCCTCATCATCATCATCATTGTGAGGACGCGGATGATGATGAGGATGATGAAGATGATGATCATATGATGATGATGATAGTCATCATAATAGTCATCTTCATCATCCTCATCATACTCATCATCACCATCATCCTTATCAACATCATCATCATCATCATCATCATGATCTTCGTCATGATGATGATGATGATGATGATGATGATGATGATGATGACGACGATGATGATGAAGATGGTGATGATGATGATGACTAATGGAGATGATGATGATGACTAATGGATATGATGATGATGAAGATGATGACGAATATGCAGAACATCATCCTCATCATCATCATCATCATCTTCATCATCATCAACAACATGATCATCATCATTACCATCATCATCCTCATCATCTTCATCATCATCATCATTGTGAGGACGAGGATGGTGATGATGATATGACGACGATGATGATGATGATGGTGGTGGATGATGATGAATATGAGTACAATGATGAAGATGATGATGATGATGACGAATATGATGATCATCATCATCTTCATTAGTCATCATCATCACCATCTTCATCATCCTCACCATCATCATCATCATCATCATATGATCATGGTCACGATGATCATTGTCTTCGTCATCATAATCGTCATCTTCATCATCATCTTCATCATCCTCATCATACTCGTCATCGCCATATTCTTCATCATCATCATCATGGTGTTGATGATGATGAAGATGCTGATGATGATGAGGATGACGTGCTGCATATTCGTCATCAACTTCATCATCAACATCATCATCATCTCCATTAGTCATTATCATCATCATCATCACCATCTTCATCGTCATGATGATGATGACGATGATGATGATGAAGATCATGATGATGATGAAGATGGTGATGATGATGATGTTGATTATGATGATGATGATGATGATGACTAATGGAGATGATGATGATGATGGCGAATATGCAACGCATCATCATCATCTTCATCATCATCCACAACATGAACCACGGCATGATCATCATCATCATCATCTTCATCATCATCGTCATAATCATCATTGTGAGGACGAGCATGAGGATGATGATGATGATGATGATGATGACGACGACGACGATGACGATGACGACGACGATGATGATGATGATGATGACTAATGGAGATGATGATGATGATGATGATGATATTGATGATGACGAATATGCAGCACATCATCATCATCATCAGCAGCATCTTCATCATCATCAACAACATTATCATCATCATCATCATCATTGTGAGGACGAGGATGATGATGATGATGATGGTGGTGCATGATGATGAATATGAGTACGATGATGAAGATTGTGATGATGATGACGAATATGATGATGATCATCAAAATCACCATATTCATCATCATCATCTTCATTAGTTATCATCATCGCCATCTTCATCATCCTCTCCATCATCATCATCATCATCATCATCATATGATCATGGTCACGATGATCATTGTCTTCATCATCATAATCATCATCTTCATCATCCTCATCATACTCGTCATCGCCATCTTCTTCATCATCATCATCATCATCATCATCTTCGTATCGTCATCATCATCATCATCATCATCATTGATGATGATGATGATGACGATGACGATGAAGATGTTGTTGATGATGATGATGAGGAAGAGGGTGATGACGAAGATGATGATGATGGTGGTGGATGATGATGAATATGAGTATGATGATGAAGATGATGATGATGTTGATGATCATTGTACTCATCATCAACATCATCATCATCATCTTCATCATCATCACCATCAATGTTGATGATGAGGATGATAATGATGATGATGATGACGTTGACAATGAAGATGATGACCTAGATGTTGATGAAGATGAGGAAGAAGGACGATGATGATGATGGTGTTGATGATGACGATGATGATGATGACGAAGATGATGATGATGATGGTGATGAGGATGAAGAAGATGATGATGATGGAGATGAAGATGTTGATGTCGATGATGATGGTGATGAAGAAGATGATGATGATGATGATGAAGAAGGTGGTGATGATGAAGAAGATGACGATGGTGGAGATGTTGATGAGGAAGGGGGATATGACAATGATGATGATGGTGGTGATGGTGATGATGATGATGATCATCATCATCATATTCATCATGATCATCATCATATTCATTATGATCATCGTCATCTTCATCACCATCATGATCATCATCCTCGTCACCATCATCCTCATCACCATCATCATTATCATCATCATCATCATCACCATCATCCTCATCATCCTCATCGTCATCTTCATCACCATTGTCATCATCATCAAAATCTTCACCATCATCATCAAAATCTTCATCATCATCACCATCACCATCATCTCATCATCATCATCATCATCTTCAACATCATTGTCATCTCCCCCTTCCTCATCAACATCTCCATCATCGTCATCTTCTTCATCATCACATCTTCATCAACTTCATGTATCCCCTTGACAAAGGAAATTAAATAAACCATACAA
Source organism: Larix kaempferi (assembly GCA_027924585.1). NCBI lineage: Eukaryota > Viridiplantae > Streptophyta > Pinopsida > Pinales > Pinaceae > Larix > Larix kaempferi. The sequence continues at coordinate 7,225,231 of BSBM01001201.1, read as the reverse complement.
AGGCATACAATAGCGTGTACACGCAAAGACACGTGCGCGTAGTTGCGCGCATGTGTGCCTGAATTCAAATTGTTTTTGGCGCCCTTGTAGGCTTGGAATTAGCTTCGGATTGCACCTTCAGGCTCGGTCTGATTTATGCCTGAATTATGGCAGAAAACATCAAATGCTGTAACTTTCAGTTTTTCACAACTAGTTCCACATAAGGTCCACGAGTGCACTGCAGATGAAATTGCACATGCTTGTCGAGCTCTGTGTGCAGATTCTAAATATATAATTTTTGAATAGATCTGTTGTTGTTTTCTATTTTTAATTCATTTTTAATTGCACTCATGTCAAATTTGTAAAAAACATAGGTCGTTTATTTGGCCTATAACTTTTGATTGGCTTACCTATTTCGAAAACGGAAGAGAACCCGCACAAGAGCAAGAAAATACCTACAACCTAAGAAAAAAAAAGTATTTTGATTATTTTTAGACCATGATATGGTGGCTCAACACTTGACCATGTCGTTTTAGGGCTTCACTGACTTCGGTAATTTAAAACATATATAAAATTGACTTTTAAAATTTTGGAAAAATAGCCCCGCACAAGATTCTTCTATTGCCTACGCCTCTACATATTTTTTTTCTTGTAAATTGAAAATTTACATAACAAACGGGTGGCTTAACAAAAACATGTGCATTATGTTTGAGAAAACAAATAACATACCAATCTTCGAATAATGACATTTTGGGGTGGTTATACCACTTTTCCATAAATTAAAGTTATATATTCCGGAAGGTCATCCGTTTTTCTACGTTTCATCTGTTTACACCTAATCCAAAAAAGTTTTGTAGGTACCTCTAATAATTCATTTTAATGATAATATTTTTGTTTTTCCAGAATGTCATTGCAACTAACGTGTCATAATAGGGTATCATTACCTTGCACCAGCCCAGAAGTTGAATTCTTCTACTAAATGGGTGGTTTTAGGATGACCACAAACTTGAAACTTGGTGATAAACCTGATTTTGGTTCAACGGTTCTTTGGAACTTGGCTCTGATTTAGGTTCTCGCTCAGTGGTTCTCTCTGGAACTTGGCTTTAGAGCTCAATGGTTCCTTGCGGAAATGGTGGTTTAAGGACCACATAAACTGATGTCTAGCGGAAGCAACATGAGACTGATGTATTCTACTAAATGGGTGGTTTTAGGATGACCACAAACCAAATGGAACTGAGTGAAACATGGGATCTGACTTTGGTTTAGTGCCGGAACTCTAACTCTGGCTAGGTGGATTTGGCTCAAGGATCTGGAAACTAGCCTGAGGTTCTGGTATGGATTTAACACTGGTTCAGACTCGCTTGTTCTCGTTTGTTTATTTTTGACTGTTAGTCATTTTCCTCTATCAAGAACAAGGTGAGGAGAAGAGAATGTCTCAATTGCAAGATGTGTTATTACTCGAGAACAAATTATTTAGTATGAATTATAATCTTGGTTGTTGACGACCATTACCAAGAAGCGATCCACCCATAGTGGATCTTCTCTCTTGCGAGTATCTTTTGAATGAAGCATCTATCTGAAAAGTGGGTATGCTTTCCACAATTATTACAGGGGTGAAGATCAAAACATTGATCTTTCATATGACTGACTTGATCACAATGTTGGCATTTGGAACTTTGAATTGGAGTAGATGAAGGTGAACTTTCTTTTAAGAACCCAACACTCTGAAAATGAATTGGCTTGGAGAAACTAGGAATGCGAAATGTCACTTGTCATATCCAAGATCGGTTCTATGCTTGTTATGGGTGATCTCTTCCCATGGTCTGACAATGGAATTGGAAAGAACAAGTGGAACCTATGTATGCATAACTTCATCTTCATTTTTTTTGCTTCTGAAGTGGATTCACTGATTTGCTTATGTGATTTTGAAGTGGCATCATTCTGTGCATATTGTTGGAAGGAATCATAAAGATGTTTGTTCTGCACATCAATAAGTTCAGAATGAGTTTCTTCTTGTAGGAACTACGACTCAAGCTGTAGAAACTCAAGTGTATCTTGTGAATCTTGTACACAATTTCGAATATGAGTTAGAGTAGTCTTGTCGACCATGGCGATGTTGTCGACAAAAGAGAGAAGTAGAGTGTTTAATAACTCTACTAAACCATTGATTCCAATCATTAAGAAACCATGACTCACTCAAATAGTGAAAGGATTCTTGCAATTCCACCCCTTTACAAATAGACTCAATAACTCAAACTCAATAGCTAGAGGGTGTCAGATACAACCGAGAATGCACCCAAGTACAATGTGATTCAACTTACTTCTGAAAGATACAAAAGACTATGTGTAGGTTACAACAATTGTTGATTATGAAATTGAATTGATGATGCTTTAATGATTGTTGTTTATGAAGTTGAATTCATAATTGCATGTGTTGTATATCCTTTTGAGTTCTTTTATTGCACAAGAAAATTAAAAGCAATATAAACTACCCCGGGGCTCTCTAATGGACCTGCAACATTGTTGCTTGCTTGAATCCGTGATCTATATCTCAATGCTATATGGATCATAATGAATGGAATTCTTCAAAACGCCACACCAAATATAACCACGTTTCTAACATTAAAATCACACAATCATAACAACTCAAAAAATGTCATATAGCTGTAACAATTTCAGACTTTGTGCAGTGATTATGGGCACATTATCTTAAATGATTTCAAATAAGAAAAGTAATACCACATGATGTAACAATGAAAATCAAGGTTGCATTAGCCCCAACATGCTCTATAATATAGTTCGATGCCAATTGTTCATTACGTTTTAGGATTTATCCCACCCGTAGCAAACAATGACAACAAAGATTTTTGTCCAAGACAAGCCTTTATCACAATGGTAGCTTCCAATTGCTATGAAAAGAGTGCACACTTTGCACTGTAAACATGGCATGGGTTGTCTCAAACAATTCACCAGTGACCATGGTCTAAACGCAGGTCTAGTTATCAGGCGCAAGTCAAGATACACAAGGGTCTTCACGTAGTCATGTATCGGGATGGAAAGAAAAGCGGCCTCCAAATCTGGAAATTGATGCACATAAAAAACATAAATAAACGTGGCAACTGTGACAGGCCTGTTGTAATGTCCTTTGGCTACGATCTTGGTAGAACTTCATGACAAGATGGAAAATGTGCTCATCCTTGTAAATGACTATCCCTTCCGAACATGGAGGTCACAAACCCTAATCACACCATCGCCCACACACCACCTATTCAAAACCGGATTCCACATTACAGGTTGAATTCCACAATGTCTAGTTTATAGGAAAAACAACCAGTACACAGAGATCATTACTCCAATGCTGCAACATTTTTCAACTTGTTCCATAGCTCCACTTCTAGTGTAGCTCCACGCTCTCAATCACAATCTCTTTTCAACACAATCTTTAATATGTGTGCAGCGCTAACTTGATAACTCCAAAGAAATGCATCAACGCTCCAATGCATCAACGCAAACAATGATACCACTCTAACACACCACCAATGTACCAGCAAGAGGAGTATCTCACACGATGTAGATCTGGTGGAGAGAGCAATGTAGAGTGGTCACGCTATGTCAGCCAGCAATAACTCCACGACAATAACTCAACACACAGGGATGAGGAGTATATCAATAGCTCAGAACTGTAGCACCCACAATCTTCAATGCACATGCAACTCCATGTCTTTACACTCCAACGCAGTCTCATTCAATGCACACACCGCAAGATGTTGTACGCAGTAATTGTTGATGGTTCTCCATAGGTGTATGCAATGGGATAACCACTCTCTGCAGCAATAGTTCTCCAATGTTCATTTATCTCTCGATAGCTCCAACTCTCACATTCTCTATTTCTCACGTCTCTATGGCTAGGCGTCTCCAGTTCTCACACAGCTCTTCGACAACAAATGGAATTGGGTGCATTCATTAAAGGACGCATTGAGTATAATGTATCCCACAGTATTAAACAATGCAGAAAAAAAGAAGAGAAAAAACGTTTCACTCACACATCATGCACTGAAATGACATCCACAGAGACAACATACAAGCCATATGCAGACATAGGCAAATTGCATAGGGCAGAAAACAGTGTCACACAGAGAAGAAAAAACGCCCAGCACACAGTGAGAAGACTTGGCAAAGTTAGGCAGGTAGAATCTCTAAGCATAGTTTTGGCAGAATCTCTACAGAATAGCACAGGCCTCAGAGCTATTATTGGCTTTGATATCACTGTTAGAGTGCCTAACAAGACACACAATAAATACACACAATCAATTGACTAACGCAGAGTGCAATACACAAGATAGAATACCAGTGCATTGCATTTCTCATTAATAAACATACATATTAATTGTACCCAGTGAAACTAGATGCTCTACAATTTAGTATGGGGGAGATGTTGTAACATGATGTTATAAAATAAAAACTTAAAACTTAAACCTTGATCTATCAATCAAGAGATTAAATTTCTTGAGTTTAAATTTAAAAAAAGAAATACACCTCAAGAAATTGGATCTCTCTGGGTACTTGATAGATACAGGTTTAAGATGGATCTATGCTGATATATTGACCATTAAATTCTAAATTCCAAAATTAAACTTTTGAGATAACTCTGCCTCTCCCCTAACCTGACGGATTAGGTTCTAACACATCTATGTTGAAAAAGGTTATAGCATCAAAATTGGCGTTGCAAGTCATTATTTTTTTTTGGAAAAGATTAACATTTGAATGACTCAAAACACGATGATACATTACTCTTCGCATCATCTTAGAAATAAATGATGCAAAAGTGACTCCCGCTAATTTTTTTTGAAATGATACATGATGCAATATGACATTTTAAAAATTATGCACATTGTGTTTTATTAGAGTTGATATGGGCATGTACGCGCGTTTCAGGTGCACCGTTCTAACATCATTCTAGCATCATGGTAGAAAGCTTTTTAGTCATATTGTGTCTTACCATTGCATCATGTTTATGACATGGTTTGTTGTGTTTGCATTGTGTTTTCACTTGAGTATTATGATTGCATGATTAGATCGTGTTTGCATCTATTGGTGTTGAGTATATTCAAATTGACAATATTTTTTGTAAATTTAATTATTATTGATTATTAATTTTTTTTTTATTAGGAGGATTGACAAGTGGAGTTGGGTTGGTACTCGCGTTATATGGGGTCTAGGGATCCAGTCTCGCTACCACTATACCTCTAGGTGCATCCATAAGACCCGAACCATTGCGCATAAGTTTGGGGGATTCGAACACATGACCTTCCATTTACAATTGATTACAACTTCTCATCTTTACCACTTGAGCTGCCCCCCATAAGCTTATTATTGATTATTTAATTATTATGAATTATTTAATAATATTTTTTGTAGTTTTATTGTTTTTGTAATATTTAAATATTGGTGAGATTAATGATTAGTATAAGTCTATTTTACAATCCACTAATCATGAGAGAAAAAAACCATATATATATATAAACTCAATAAAAAATCAAGTATCCATATACACACTTAACACACTTAACACACTTAACACAATTATGAAATTCTATTGCACTAACACTCGATCAATTTCACACCACCATGTATATATAAATGCAATCATCAAATTTTTAATTAATGACCATGCAATTTTTTTTGCCTATAAACAAGTGGTACATTGTCACCCTAGGGAAATACCAACACTTTATACAACATTGCATGAAAAAATATTTGGCTTCAACGGTTGTAGTATTTGCTTCCAGGGAAAGATAATTGCGAGGGAACACAATCAAGGAAGTTTTGATTAAGTGAGAATACATGCTACTAGAAGATGCCATTTGGGAACCAACCAACATTTTACAACAATTTCTGCAGCTTTAGCATTGAGGGAAATATTGCTTTTAAGGAGGGAGGGCATGTTAGGGTCCTAGCCTAACTCACCTTACTCTAAGAATTAGTCATACATAGTATAAGACCATAACTTTGTAATAAGTTTGAATAAGTTAGTGTTCATCAATCAATGTTAAAAGGGTCTCTTTATTAATTAGCAGCTCATTGGGAAATTTCCTTTTCAACATGTCAAGTAGTTAGGGTTTTGGACATTCAGAGTGTATTTAAATAATCTCCAAGGCTAGGAAGTTTTTTATGAAGAATATTGTAATGGATCTACGCTCAAGTGAATGGTCACCCTACCATAAGAGGCCCATGAACATTGTTCCGTTAATAACAAAACTCTTTTTCTTCCATATTATGCTATTATTGGTTGGAACCTAAGGTTGTGCAGGTTCATCACACTCCTGGATATTCTAGAGACAGTCAGTTCATATACTACAATCAACTAGCAAAGCCGTCGACTGGAGTCCTGACTGAGAGAGTCGAACGATTGATTGGACAAATGATTAGATGGTTAGTAAGACCGTGGTCGGTGCGACTACAACAACCTACTACAGTTTGGGATGTTGCAGATTTTGTGGAAACAGTTAGAACCAACAGACCCTATTTATGGACTAGATATTCCTGACTTACAGGGAGTTCGTCAGATCTGAAAACTATAAAGGACGAACCCATGGGTTGTGATATGTATGATGATGATGAAATGTGTCCTTTGTGATAATGTATTGTGATGTTCTAATCACAATGTGTTGTGCTTAAGTGTTGTAACAATGTCTTTAGACACCACCTTTTTTCTTGAATACTATTCCCTTCTGTCATTCATTTTTTGTTCTATAGTTCAAGGCAAAGAGGTTCCCCAACATTATTATCTCATATTTCTAATTCTATGTTGCTTATTCCTAATTCATTGCATGCTAATCTTGTTATATACTATGTGATTCTCAAGTTACAAGAGTAAGGAACACCACACTGTATGTGCCTAGGTTTTATGATTAATCATATGCACACGAGGGCCTATTAATAAGAACGATAGTATTTTTCAACACCACCAACCACACTCTTGGAAATATGAAATGCCCTAATTCAAACATGATTTTATTGATTTTTTTAATGGGCTCCCAAAATACATACACTTTTAACATTGTTAGAAGTATCTTGTTCCATTGAATTAAAATAAAAGGTTTCCCATTGGCATGGAAGTTAACCACTACTATATACACATGGTTTATCATAGAATAATCCTTCTACAAAGCTAAAATGCCTCTAGATGCAAAATTTAAATAAGAAGAGTATGTAAATAACTATTTTTCCAAAGTGATTAAAAATAAACATATGAACAAATAGACCTATATTCACAAAGTGTACAAAATCCAAAGCAAGGAAAATGTGACTAACCTCCACACAATTGGGTATTATGAACTATTGATTGCAAGATGATTTCTACTTCCAACCTTCCTTATGTGTTGATTTAGTGCATATTGGAGTAACTAATCTCCTTATAGAACATGGAAGCCATTGATTATCTCTTCTTATAACTTGAAACATAATATCACATTGCCCATTAGTTTATTTATTATTTATTTGATTGTATTCCTTACCTTTATCTCTTCCACTCATCTATGCAAAACTATGCAATTATGATTCACATTAGGCCTATCATTTTTAATAGAAGATTAATCACGAAGCTTCACAACTTTTGCTTCTAGCTCCTAACCTGGTTTGCTACTAAACCTAAATGGGGACACACCATTTTGAGATGCCCCAACATTATAACAATTTTTATGCTTAAATGGAATTCAATAATAATCAATTTGGTGCATTTCCTCGATTTAATTTTATAATTTTAGTAGGATTTGTTTTCATTAAAATCCTTGTATTCCCCCACATTATTTGTTAATTTTTTTTGGATCTAACTTCATCATGGTGCCAAATACAGAACTAGTGTTAGCTAGTAGCACTTTCTCCGTAAACTCATTACAAACATAAATATTTATTTTGGAGAGAAGCACGATGTATATTTTGGAGAACATGACATGAATGGATAGGATTTAATCACAAAATTTTCATCATGTGATCTAGACCATTCACAAGAAAATAAAGTGAGTGAAGGATGCCAGAGGCAAGATGCCACAAATGGTTGAGATTTGATCTGGGCCTACATGAGGAAAAATCTAAACCATTAATGGGAGGATAGTTTGCACGTGGGATGGTACGTGCGAAGGAGACAACTAGCAATGGAATCCATTCTCAGTCATTGAGAAACCATTTCCAATCAATGGAAAATATTTTAAAGAATCATAACACCACTTACAAAGGACCAGAAAAGTGCTTTCTATTTGTAAAAAAACCACTAACCAACGGTTAGAAAATTAGTTTTGGGGACCACATATTGTAAAAAACCCACTTAACAGTGGCTGGAAAACCACTAGTGGCAATGATGGTTTAGTGATATGATGATGGGGTAGGGGTTTCTAGGTAGGATGAAAACCTATATAGTGAAAACATGGAGCTCAAGGATTGGAGATTAGAGTTGACATGGCCAGGTCCACATGGAAATGAGCATCATGGCATGAGGTCCAAGTGGAAAAATGGGTACAAGTGGCAACCAATGAAGGTTCCAAGTGGATATTTTGTACATGTGGCAGTCAAGAATATTCATATGGAATATTAAGATCCATTGCATGTGTGATTTTCAGCGAAATATACACCCTACCGTGCATGGATTAGATTGATCGGTGGATAAAGGACATGAAATCTTGACCATTCATGGGAGGGGGACCACATGTGCCAAAGGGGAAATTTTAAATGCCATGAATGGCTTAGATTAAAATATAGAAAGTCCATGAGGTCAATTAGAACCATTACTGGGAGACCATTTCCATAACGCCTGATTAGGTGTACATGCCGCAAATGGACAAGATTAAAAGTTGGAATATTCACAGTACACTATTTGCGGGGGACCCTCCCTCATTAACCAACAAGTGGTTGATCTTGCCATGAATGGCAATGATTTAAAGCTGGAATTTGCACGGATTAATCTACACCAGTCGTAGGGGGTAGACAGATGGTTAACCTCCAGAGATGGGAAATGCCATGAATGGAAGATATCTACAGAGGGGAGTAACTAGATTTAATCCCTACCATTTGTAGGGGTAAAGTTGCTTTCGGTTAAAGATGACTTGGCGAAGATAAAGTGATGGTTATGATGACATGGAGGGGTATGGTGATGGCCATTTAGGACCCCACTACCACTTAGGAAACCATGTATGATTCCACATCATTAGGGTGGCACACTGGCAAGTACCATGTCAACTATATAAAAAACTATATTTTCTTCCATTATAGAAAATTTGTTGGATTTAGCAGGAAATCAAGGTGATTCAAGGAAGGTATTAAGGCCTTAATCCTTGATATAAGGAAACCATATCTAGTTTTATGTGATACAAATGCACAATAATAAGTGTGAATAAGATAAATGTTCCTCGAATGATTAGAACATGGCTGAAGGAATTTTGATTTAGGGACGAGTCCGAGACAACATTAGAGGGATAAGAAGTCTTATGTTTTGGGAATTAACAGGACAATGTGATGCAAAAGAGGGCATGTAGCTTCATCGATAGTGTATATGAAATGAAATTCCGAAATGAGTGTGTATTATAAATATTTTTATTAATGCAATTTGAATTAATATGTCTAATATCTTCCTTTGTCTGAACACATTGCAAACTACATGATACACGATTGCAGGTTAGAGACAAATTCAAACACAACTTATAGTTCATTATAGAGAACTACATAGATAGAATGGGGGACATAGACCCTCCATATAGTCTTAATGATTAAGTAGGGGGCCAAAATGTCAGTTTAAGAAATGAAGAGACCCAATCCAATGGACATAGAATCATCCATGAACTATTAGAATTGATGGAGACCCTAAGAAGCCTAAAAAGGGAAATTTAGTAATGAAAGGATGCTACAAGTCCAAGAGTAGTAGAACCAAATAAATGACCAAGTATTGTAGAGTTTGGACTTGTTACAAAGACAAGTATAGGTTAATTTAGTTTCATTTAAATGATGAAAAAACACATGGTAAGAAGAGGAATGGTGAAATATATGAGAACTCTAAGGGTGCTACTAGAATTCATAGACATCAATATGCCTCTACTCATGTAGAAAAGTGATATTATTCCTCTGAATAATATGGGAGCAACCCAGATAAATCTCCATTTAGATATCATAAAAGAAGGCATGTGGGAGATGAATTACAATGAGAAGTGAGGAAAATAAATCCACCTACCTTTTATGGTGAGACTAAGAAGGGTGAAGAAGCTGAATCATGGCTACTGGGTATGAGAAAATATCTTCAATTGCATAGTTATTCATCTAACATGGAAGCCAAGATTGCAATCTACAATTTAAAGGGAAAATATTCCATATGGTAGGATTAGCAAGTGCAAATTAAGCATCTTAGTGAAAGGAGGATTACCTAGATATAGTTAAAGAAGTACTTACAATATAAGTACTTATCTGAACATTACCATGATAAGAAGATGGAATAATTCTTTGAACTCAAGCTTGGAAATATGAGCATGGAGGAGTATGAAATGAAGTTTACAGAACTGTTGAGATATGTTGGTTTTCTTGAGAATGAGAAAGTGAAGATCCAAAGATTCCTAAGTGGGTTTCCTTCCTTCTATAGGAATAAACTACATATTGAAGAGCCCAAGATCCTTGAGGAGGAAATAAGGAAAGCTGAGAAGATGTATGAGCAAGACAAAATCAAAGCAATTATTAAAAGTACTGGATGAACAAGAACATGGAAAAACAAGATCATGTAAAGAAGCGATTCAAACCTTATTTTTTGGGAATCAGACAAGCTCTCATAAGCATACACTAGTACAAAATGAGGAATTAATGACTAAAAAAATGACTAAAATTTGACTATAAACGACTATTTTTGAGTCGGTGACTAATAGTAGCCGATTTCCACTATCTTATAGCTAGTCGTATTTTACTAGTCATTAATTGGTTGACTTATTAGTCATTGATAGTCACTGATTTAGTCATTGATAGTCACTGATTTAGTCATTGATTGCCACAATTAATGACCAAATATACAACTAAATAAACTACTAGATGATAACATATTAATGACTAAGCTAAATACGACTAAACGTTGTGCTATAAGATATTGGAAATTAGCTACTAATAGTCGTATATATGTGAATTTAGTCGTTTTCTTAGTCACTAATTTATGATAGGGTACGGAGGAATCGAACCACCAATCTCCTGACTATAATTAGGAAGGTGCTCTACCATTGAGCTAGCACCCTTTAAGAAGTTGTTATTGCTTGACAATGATGATATTCAAACAAATTTTGCAACATTCAAGCATACAAAATAATGATTACCAAGTTACTATAGATCCATAATGGCTTACCTTGTACTAGTCCTTCAAGTCTTTCAACTGCGTTTATTAAGTGAAAATATTTGTGTATCATTGGTAACTACAATTCAATGCTGTTGTAAGGAATTCATTGTAAGGGGTAAATCTACTCCATAAGAAGGGACAAGGTTGTGGTTTAACCCTCCTTAGTTCATAGCAGTTATTATTGTTGATATCATTTCATTGAGAGGTAGTAGTTAAATTTATATTCATGGTAAAGCACATATTTCATATTTGTGGCAGCATTTGGTTTTAAGAGGAGCATATTTGGAAGGGGCCTCAAGTAGTTTTCCGCTATAACAATGTAGTAGCAGAATCCTTAGCGCATAGCTACATTGGTAAGCATTCCGCTAGCTACATTGGTTTCCAATGTAGCTATATTCTGCAGCTACATTGGTTTCCAATGTAGCTCATTCCACTAGCTCCTCTTGGTTTGGTGTTTAGTTTAGATTCATGCTTCTTGCTTTTATAGGAGACACCTTAGTGCTCCCATTTTGTATTAACAATCATGGTACCACACAGTCCCATTGACCTACTTTTGTGGTCATTTATTGGACAATAATAAAATTATCTTAACTTATCTTCATCTAGCAGGTTGTCACAGAGTTCTGCAAGACTACATAAACGCATGCAAAGTCTGTCCTCAAGTGTCAATATTGCCAATCTGACAGTTAGTGGTTGAAATAAGAAATGTGCACTCTATTTGTGTTTCCTTTCCATTTCTTAGTCACTATGTTTAACTGCTGCAAATAAGTAATAACTCGTCATTACTAAGGCAATGGATAGTCATCACTATGTTGAAATCTCAATAGGGTTACTCCAAAGATAATTTTGTTCCTTCCAATAAAAACAGAACAAGGTAAAGGATGCCATCGAAAACTAGATTATTTGTGGCACTATGAAAAATGTTAATTCATACCTGTGGCAACTTTTGTTGAGTCTTTTTCTCCTCATCTTTAAAAGCCTTTGCATGTGCAGCTATTGTCTTCTCCTGTTTGGTTGCTTGTTTTTTCTTTATCTCAAACCATTGACATGCATTTGCATGGGCTGAAAGCACTAAGTCAACTTCAACCTACAGAAAGGTTGGTGAAACAAGAGTCAATGTTAAAAAAAAAAGTGGTACATAAAAAAAGTGTTGCATAAATAAACTACTTCTTGCATATAAAACCTAAATTTCTGATATATCTGGAGGGAAAATATTTGGGTGACTGAAAATGATAAATTATTGATTTTTTAACTGATGACACCATAAATGAGAATTTTTATATCATTTTTACATGTTTGATGTAAATATTTTTGTTTTTAAATTCATCTTTAATGGCACATGTTAGCATTTTATGGGTTCAAACTTCCAACATGACACACCTAAGCTTTCCTTGCCATCTTTCTGTCAATTATACATGTTCCCATGTTCTTCTAGAGTTCCCCCTTTGTAGATCATTGAAATAGGATTCCCGTTCTAGCAAGGGAAAAATTTTAAACTCCAAATGCTTAGTGTTGATGCAGGGACAGTTGTGGATGTGGCAATTTTGATATTGGGTTTTCCAGCTATAGGTTTGGCACTATACAAACCAGGAGAACTATCAAAACTAAGAAAAGTACAAAGAAACATTATTGTGAAAATTGCAATCAAGTTTATGAACCCAAAAACATTGCATATTGATCTTAGTTATTATAATTTTAAACTCAATGTGGCCAATCTCTTATGACTGCTTAAAGGATTGGCGATGTACCTAGTTCCATTGTTGGCTAATATAAATGCCTTAGGTACCCCATGTTTGAAATTTTGAGCGAACCAAAATTAAATACTTGCAGTTCAGGTGCAAAAGGCATAGTTTTAAGGGTGGGCATACAAAGAAAATTGTGACAGTGGTCACAAATGGTAAGTTCAAGCCATGGTCAGCAAAGTGACAAGTTCAAGCCATGGCTAGCACAAGCATGCAAGGAGTGGTGATGAACAGAGACCCTATACATTACTATATCAACTTTCCACCAATCAAGGTGCTGATTGAGTAGCAATACAAGTTAAATAGAAAGCATATTGAAGAATTGACAAATGTGATGCTTGAAAATCCAGTTGAAATCTTTGAGCTCAAAACCCATTGCTTTGCTAGTTGATATTTATTCAAGTAAGTTAAATATATATCCTAAATGGAGCCCAAAGAAAAGACCGGCTTTTCAAAATATAAGTATTGGTCCATGGATTCGAAGTGATCCATCTCGCTCAAGCAAAGGAACTTCACACATTAATAAACTATGAATTTTCATTAGGTGACATAAATGCCATGCTACCTCAAATGCATCACGAAAATGTTCCCGGAACTCTAAAAAATATTCCGCTACAGAACGCTCAATAAGCTGGATCTCCTCTTAAAACATTCCCCAAGGTTGATCGTTCCATGATAGTATGCCCAGGTATGATCAAATGGACCAAAAAACACACAGTGAACCCTCAGTAGCATCAAGTTGCTATGAGATGCAAGCATTGGAGCAATCTGCTATAGAGAAAAGTGGAAGTGGGTTAGAAATACATCAAACCTTCAACATATCCTCTTTCTTGAATTTGTAACCAGACCTGAGATATTTTTTACAGGTTAATAATTTTGGCACTTGAAGATAATAATAGAGTGATTTATATAGATCCGTTGTAAAATCAAAGGAAGCAAGGGTATATAAGTTGGCCCTAACACTTCTTTGGACATGTTGTCCCTCCTGATTTACTGGAAGAACAAGACGGCTGCCTTACAAAATTTGACATTTCTAGATTGATCTCTATTATTCAGGTTTAAAATAAGGTTGAAAGTGTACCCCTTTTGTTGGCTACCTAGTTAACTTGTGCTCTTAACATTGCCATTGTATACAGGAAGAGATATGACACTATATGAAAACTACAAATACTTTCTTAGACTACGAGGGATGAATCTAGTATGCATGAAATAAATGTCTCAACATACAGGTCATCCAACCTCAAAAGTGAAATGGCATCAGGTACATCAAAACCAAGCATAAATATGTGGACAAAATTAGCACACTTTTGGAGGTTACCAATTTTTTGGGGTGTCTGACTGTGACTTCAATTCAACTTTACAGGTATGAAATAGGACAATTGAAAATATTAAGTACAAGAAAAGTTAGAACATGCTACTTACATTTAATTAATAATTACTCCAACAAGACAGATACGAGTTAAGAAAAATGACACAATAGTAGAAATAACAATCTATATTAAAGTACCTGCAAATTCATCCGAATGTCAATCTTCATCTTCTCATAAACATGTGTATAAATTTCCATCCAAATTTTCTTTAGAGGTGTGTATCTATGAGCTAGAACAAAGACTTTTTGAAACTTATACCGGCCACCAAACATTTCATAAGCTGTCAATGGTTCAAATTTTGGCTTCATGGGGCCAATATTCAATGTTCCATGCTGCATGTCATCCTCCCCAATAGTATTTTGTAAAGTTGATTGTTGAACTACCATAGGCTGAGGATGTTCCACCAATGTTGTATTCATCTTATCTCTTGTTTAAATAGCCAGAAAAATGTATAAAATAAGCAACCACTACATCTTGTAATTGCTTCCAAACACTCTCTAGACGTATCTAAAGATTCTAAATAGTTAACACATTTTAGGGAATCAACATTGAGAAACAATCTTTAGATGGATCCAATAAAATCATAAAGGCTACCAAAGAGATCCAAAAATATTAGTATGGTCAAAGATGGAAGAATTCGTAAACATACAAGGGCACTTCAGATTAGGTTATTACGAATTTGAATAATTCAAATGCTCAACAGTCTAACACTTGGGTGTAAGGGTAGACCAACAAAGATCAGAATTTGAACAAAAATAACTTGCAATAGTATAGCATGAAATATAACATCCTGTAGCAGCAACTCTATGCACATTTTTCATACTTTGATCAAACAGTCATGTAAGAAATTATCCAGTTGTCATTTGAGAGGGCGTCTACTATTTGTTGGGGTTGTTTCATGAACGCAAACCAAACATTGAATCCCTATGCAGAAAACTGAAGGACATTTCCTATAGTATTCCATAGTACTCACAAAAATCAAATATGTTGGGAGAAAACTTGGGACATTGTGGCATCACAAGAAGACTATGGACTGCATTTATAACTCTCGAAAGTCACATTTCCAAAGAGGATTGGCTTTGTATCAAGATGTTGCAAAAAGAGGAGTTTATAAGTTTGTTGACCCCTCAACATGCCCATATGCACATATGGGGCCCCTCAACATGCCCATATGCACATATGGGGCCCCTTCATCATTTTTTTTAGTTGTACCCAACCAAGTCTTGAGTTTGCATATACTAAGGAAGGCCCGAGGGGGTTAGGGAATATTTCAATCATTAATAAATTAGGGAGAAGAATGAATATGCTTTGATTTTGTATGAATATAATGCATCATTCAATTATTACGGAAATAATGAACCAATGTGCTATCATGGTAAAGAAAAACAAACAAAGAGAGTCAAAATTGCAAACAATAACCATCTATAACACCATATCTTTCTCCGTGCCAAATTAACCATGAACACTCACCTCTAAGCATATAGTTACACAGAGTATGCCAATAATTCTATACTACAGTACTAAACAACTTACCTGAATCTTTTGAGCATGTTGTCGTTGTCCTATCTGAACAATTTGCTCAAAATGCATTTTTTAAGTGTGTCCTCTTCCATAGAACCCTGTAAACGTTGAAGAAAAATTCTAGCACTACCCTGCATTGTCAAAATGCAATTTTGGTCATAAATTAGGGCAGAGAAAAACATAATAGTTATACTTTTCATATTAATTAGTTCCTTGTTTCCTTTATTGTTGCTTATGTCAATTTCTTTAGCCTATAAATAATTAGTGTTACATTGAACTCAAACTTATCTATCTATCAACGGTTTAGATTCATAAAATGCATCCTTAATACAAAGTCCAATGAGAATTATGCCTTTGGAATGCCCGGTAAAGTAGAGGGGTAAGGTTGAGAAGAGCAAGAGTCCTCTGGACTGTCACCACCATCTCCAGTGGTTCTCTCCACAAGACTTTTATGGCATTCTTTGCAATCCTTTGGTTTTCGGAAAATACACTGAAAATCATTCAACCAATAAACACCTGCTATCAATTACTTGTTTCCATGGAAGCTAAAAGATAACATACTAAGAAAACAACATTACCACTCCTTCAGTTCAGATTCCAGAATTTGTTTTCATTTTTATAAATGAAAAGTGACAAGCTAGTATTATATTTAGAGAACATATACGAAAGCTCCACACTATAAAATAGATAGAGATAATCAACTTTATTTGCAATCTAGAATTTATAATAGCACTCACAAGGTCCCAATTAGGACCAAAATCATGGACCAGAAAAACAAGTGCTTGAAAGTAAGGATGTATCAATAGATAAGAATGTATGCCATACCAGATGCATGAATGAAGATAATGGATATAAATTATAACCCTCAAGCCTCTTTGTAACTTCAAAAATAATGCATCACCTGGTCTTCAAATGTTGACCATGGAATGCCCGTGCCTATCTGACTAGCAGCAGCCTTAACAATTTATAAAATGTACAGGAGCATCCAAATTTAATATTCTTCCTTGTTTGCTTATGTGCCCAACAATTCAAATTACTATTTCAAGGGAATATTTAGGTAGATATGAATCAAGAACATTCAAGAATCAAATCATATTTTTTAAGATTTTTGACCCTTTATGTGGTCTGTGATGCTTTTTTTGCCTATTCACAAGATTAATGTCACAGATGTTCTCAAAACTTCAAAGTGATGAAAAACACTCCAACCTCAGAAAAATCATGCAATGTATTTATCATGACAAAACTAGTGTACTACTTTCCTTCTTGCTTTGTTCTTACATATAGAAAATTTAGAGTAGCTAAGGATGAAATGAAAGAGTCTATGGATAAAATAATAGAAGCATAGGGATATTCTTGAAATACCAAAGTATAACAACAAATAGAGCAACTACAAGCGTATTACGAGGTAGTGTATGTTGAGACCATCACATCAAACACTCCAAAGGATGACATGGAAGAAACATAGTTCATATTGATTTTGACAAGATGCTATTGAAGATGAAAAGAAAAAGTTAAAGAACCTGGTATGAAAACTCACAATAAAATCTTAGTGTTAGTTCATGGTGACCAAAAAGATGAAAGAAAACACCAAGACTCAATTAGATATAATAATGTAGATAGTACCCACTACAAAGGAATTGATAGAATCATTAGTAGTTGAGTATGCCGAAAAAATACAACAAGCTAGACAAAGGTGAACTACTATGTTTGATAAATTCACTAAATCCAGGGATGAATCATGAAACAATTAGAGAAATTCATGACTTGGAGCCCCTTTTTGAGGAATGAGCTGCAGGACCCAACTTGGGGATGGGTTGGAAGGTGTTAGGGATTTGTTGCGGCCCAATATTGACTAAGTATTGGCATAGAGTAGAGTTCTGTAAAATATAAATCCGTAGAATCCATGAGACCACAAAAGCCTGAATACATGGTGCCACTGAAGCCTAAGTACATGAAGGTTAAGGAGTCATCTTATACATCCTTTGTGACTAGTTATCCTGACCCTCTGCACATGTCTCTAAAGATACATCATGAATGGGTTACATCTGACAGAATCCTAGCATATTCCATAATCTTCCATAGTTATTGTTCTAGTCATTTATATATATGAGGATTGTAATGCTATAATAAGGGGTTAGAGATGGTTGTCATTGTTTTTGTTTTGAATTGAGAGTCATTCACTTTCTCACGAGTTCTGTGTTGGAGTATGTTGTATTTAAAGATAATAAGTAAATGCTAAAATAAATCCAACAATATCAGAAAATACACATCTAGACATTGTGTCTTCAAACAATGTTGTTGTAGCTATATAATCATTTTGAAATGAGGAATTAATGACATTGTTATGTATTAAATTGCATGATCTGCAACAACCTGTGCAATCTATACCAACCTGTGTGATTTGTAGCATGTGTATCTATAGGAAATGGATTTGAGGCAATATCTCACCGATTCATTATTCAAAGATAAGTATAAAATATTATACTTCCCCTAATGTTTCATAGAATATCAAATGAAAGACTAATATATGCAATGAAAAATTAACTTGAGACTAAATTCTAGTTTTAAGAAAGCAAAGGATAAATAAAAGTATTAAGCATCACATCACAGTCATTAGTGTTTGCTCATGTCAAATTTTTGTTAGCATTAACATATTTGCTAGCAAATCGGCTAGGATGTTAAGTTCTCTCTTGACATGGATGGAAACTGTCTGTTATGGGATTGGAGTGAAAAAGATTCCAACAGTGTTGTCATTCTTTTTAGTTACTTGTTGTCGATTCCATTTCTCAACTTGAAATACTCTGAAGGTGGGTATAACCTAGTTCTTGTGTTCTTTTAATTCCTTATAAAGCAGTCACACCTTCATCCATGTTATGTGGTTTCCTTGAATGTGATGATCACAGTGTTTGTGCAGAGTGAGCATGTTGAGGAGGCCCAACTCTTTTGGGAAAATACCAAGCGGGACTTGGACTCCTCGAAATCAATGATTGCATCTCTACTACACAACCAAATACGTGAATGCATTTCAATTAAACACAACAAAAACTTGAAATGTATCCTAAAACTGGAAATTTTCTACCTAACAAACCATGAATATTGAATATCTCAATGGCAAGCAAACGCTAAACTGCACATCAAAAACCAAGGAGACTTGTCAAGAATTCAAACTCCAACAAGCTTAGGTGTGGACATATACGCCCTACTAAGTGTCCATTCAAGTCACTCATGGTCTCTCCTAGATTAACCATCATTGTTCTTCTGTTAACCCCTATGCTTTTGATTTGGTATTCTATGAATATTGTGCAAAAGTACTATAGTTGTAGATTGCAGGACAAATTGTACCCACCTGTAATATGCCAGAAAGCTAGCACTTATTGTATTTCACTTGAGTATAGCCATGGTACCAGTCTACCAGATCCATACAGGTTTGTATTATAACTATACCCAATTTGAGACTGAAAAGTTGAAAACAGGGGCCTCTGAAAAGAAGCAGGGATTGCCATAAGCTTGGGAAACTATTATGAACTGGCAATACCTTATAAAAGGGGATTGTAGTTGGGGACAAGTGGATGTGCGTGTGACCAGGATAACTGGAATCTCTTTAATGGATCATGCCATTTCGATGATGTTGGTACATTTTTCAACCAGGATAATGTCTCTCTCTGCTATTCAAATCACTATCAGAACGGCTTTTCTCTCCTAGTGGGAGCCAAGGCCGATATGCTAGCCCTTCTTGTTTATGTTTGCAGGGTTTATGATGTGACCACTACGTGGGTGTCTAGATATGCTACATTTGATATTCTACTAATTGACTTTCATGTAATATATATATGCCCAACAACTCTTTTAGAAAAGGCCCAAGCGGGACTTGGTTTCCTCGAAATCAATGATTGCAGGATGTGCACAGTTGGTGTGGTGATGAGGCATTGAGTCTCTTTTGGCAAATGCACCCTAGAGGTGTGAAGCCAAATTCACAAACCTTGTCATTGGGCTTATTGCATGTGCCAAATTGGCAGCCATGGAACAAGACAAGGAAGTGTGAAAGGATAGTTAGAGGTGACTTTGAATTGGATGTCTGCCTGAGGAATGCCCTTATAGACGTGTGCAAAGTGTGGAAGCATGGAGAATGCCCGCTATGTTTTGTATAAAACGCCTCATCACAACCATGTAGTGTTTTGGAATGCCAAAGTCGGTGATCCTAGATTATTCTATGCATGGTCCTAGATTATTATATGCATGGTTTTGACAGGATAGTCTTCAAGCAAATGCAACAGTCTAGCATGAAGCAGGGATATGTCACCTTTTTTGGCGTTTTTTCTACATGTTGCCTTTCAATCCTAATCAATAGGAGCTGGAAATATTTTGATAGCATGAGAAATAATTTTCACATCACACCTACAATGGATCATTAAGGCTGCATGATTAGCCTTCTTGGTTAAGATAGACTCCTATATCAGACACATAACTTTATCAACCAAATGCCAATAAAACCAAATGATATTGTTTTCTTGTGTTAGCTTGGTTATTTTGGAGTTAATTTCAATGTAGATGTAAGAGAATGGATAGAAAAACAACTTGTGAGTTGGACCCTAAAATGGCTCCACCATAAGTTACTGTCAAAACATCTATGTTGCCGCTGGCAAGTGGGATGAAATCCCAAAAGTGGGAAAGTTGATGAAAGAAATACAGGTAAAGAAGTCCAGATGTAGTTGGGTTTAGGTGAATAAATATGTAACTTCTTCTTATGAGACAAATCACATCCACAAATTGTGAAAATTAATGACAGAGTTAGAAAGATTGCTATTCCATAATATAAGGCTCATTTTTTGCATCAGTAAACGGTGGAAGATTCGTGTGGGACAAACGAAAGGTAGGATACTATCCGAATCAGATAGAACTATTTCAATTTAAATTCTCAGGGTTGAGAGATGGTTCCAGAGCACATAGTTGATAGATCATGGGCCATGCTATGTTCATGTGTGGAACACAAACTATGAAAGCCTTCAAGCCATTGCATAAGCTTCAAGCACATGGATTGATACTTAACACTTCCATGGATTATTAAGGGATTACACTGAAGGCAAGGCTAGCGAATACTCGTTTGTCTGATGGCCTTTGTCCTATTTGTCAACAAGCAAAGTTAGTTGGACATATATTTTGGGATAACGGTTTGCCAAGCATTATTGGAGTTGTTTTGAGGATCATCACTCAATACTTCTTCAAGGCAATGTTCACTAGCGAGTAGAGTTGTTTAGGGATGGTCGTGCCCTTGATACTGATTTTTTTTTTGGATTTTGGCATTGTTCGAGGATAAAGATGCTACTTGTTTTGTGGAAACTGAAATGTAACTTTGTTTTTGAACATGAGTTTAGCTCTTTATGTGCTTTCAGTTTGGTATGGAAGGATGAGAGTCATCATCAATTGTTTGCAAAAGAAGCTTTGCTGATCAAAGATTCCCAATGTCTAGACCACAATTGAGTACTCTTCATTTATTTTTGCTTTAGTATCTCTTCAGAAGAGGTTATGAAGTTCATTGTATATACGCTTCCACTTTTTATTTTTTATTGTAAATAAAAGACATACTTTAGAAAAACAACAAAATAAACAAGATTATACTACATTCTTGCACATGCGAGGAAACTAAGTTAGAATCTCTATACTTCAAAAGTAATCCCATTAAATTATAATGAAAAACCATGGAAAATATCAAAATTAAGCACAAGTAAAACATGAGAAAACCAGTGTTTCCACTTAAAGGTGCCACATACCACAACACTAGATCCTGTCTCACAAAATCTAGGAATACTTACAAGTCTTACCAAATGACTCTCAGAACCTATGCATAATCAATAGAAAAAATTAAGCAATCTACAACGGATTAGCTAGAAAATAGGTGAGAGAATATGTTACAAACACTGGGAACAGAACACCACCTTCAAGTAAACATAATGCATACTTTTTCTGATTCCCACATAAATAAACATGTGGACAATCCTCGATGACAAAAGGGTCTCCTTCCATAAATAGATAACATCCCAAAAACATATGCCATGGATATCTATGTGGCTTAATTAGAATATTGACTAGTATTTTACAGAACTAAGTACAGGTCTCTACTCTGGACAATAAAAATCTGAACATTCTAATTTTCAAACTAGGGTTCAATAGGGATTCATGCACCACTATTTATAGAAGATATAGGTAAAAATGAAATCTAATTCCTGCATACCACTTTAAACTTACATTTATGGGTTACTAACATTTTTGGGATGAAATTTATGTAGAAGTTATGCATAATACCTTTTCATGCGGCCAATTCATTGACAACAGTATAGCTCCTATACACACGCTCAAAAGAGTCATGAATAGAAACAGCCATCCATGTGTCATAAAGTATGCTCCCGGCTGTTTAAGATATTGCCATATTGCCAAAGAAAAAAAATTCAATGTCTTAAAAGGATGTTTTGTCAGCACCAGTTCTTCCAAATGTCTTTGGTGCTCTCTCTCAAATCCTGAAAAATGCACATTACAACCAGTTTGAGAACACAGTTTTGGTGTACATGCCTAGCCTGCAAATAACTATCAATTTCTTTCATTCTGATAGACGATCACCAAATGTGATGTTCAAGACCATCTGAAGGATCAATTTATACTAAAACATAAACAATATTGAAAACAGTGTCTTTCCCGATGAAACTTTTTGATTGAAATATCTGCCATCTATATTTAACTGGCCATGGAAACAAAAATGAAGCACTCTGTTGAAGACTAATAAGATAGTATATAGTATCCAAACCTCCATGGAGAATCCATGCAAATATGTAAAAAAAGGCTTAAAAAATTTAGTGATTCCCATCATCCACCATTATAAAGTGAAACCAACAACGTATAATGACTTATACAACCTAGCTTTGTTTTTTGAAAATCAATCAGTTTTCTTTTATCTATCATAGATTCACAACTAAGTCAAACTCAAATAGCATTAACCACCAATAAAATAACAGCAGAAGAATGTTGTAGGAGTTGGCAATGCCGGTTCACCAAATTATGAAAAATCTACTAAGTGTCGAGCCATTCACAGACATGCTTCTTCATAGTGCCAGTTCACCAAATCATGAAAAATCTACTAAGTGTCGAGCCATTCACAGTGCCTTCCGTGTCTTGGGTGGAAGAAATTATGGATCAAGGTATGTCTTCTCATGTGAGGTAAGTATTATATGCTAGGGCATGCTAGGGAAGACTAGCAAAGACAGGAAAAAATTATGTGCTTGATATTTATTTATTCATTTTATTTGAATACTGGTTGTTTTGAATTTAGGAGCTGTGTACAAGGACACAATTTCCCTCTAAAGTCAACCTAAGAACTGCCCCAACCTCTGTATACTCCATTGCAATCTATTTTCACCTCAATCAATGTGGGTTTCCAGGGCATGCCCACTGGGATATGAAAGCATACACTCTGCCACAGATAGCCCACAATTAATCTCTGGGACAACATTGAACAAAAATAAATATGGACAGGAAATAAAAGAGACTATGGACCGAAATTTAGATGGTAGCGGGACTGGCTAGCACACTATCTCGTACTTGATCGTTCCCAAGGAATGAAGCTCTTACACAAATATATTGAATTTTCAAGCAAATTTAGCCAAAAGATGGCATAAAAACAATTGATGCAATGTTAAAATCTTTGAAAACAGAACAATTCTCTACAGTGTTAAACCTTAAAACTAGATAACGTTTGTTTTGCACTAGTGAAACTTAGTCATCAGATGCAACAAATATTGGCCTATTGAATGTGAAACAAAGCGATAGACAAATCCAAAATACCATTGGAAGAACAATATGTTGTATATGCACCAGAAGATGGTCTTAGATAAAGAACATGCAATACTAAATCAAAATGCATTGAAATGAATCTGTGAAGTAACAAGTGATCTGAACGTGAAAAAATTCACAACTTTATTGATAAAAAAAGCTTATTGTGCTTAAATAATCTAAGACTACATTTTTAGATATAAATATGAATATCTGAGAACAAGAATAACTCACTTTTATTCATATAGTCCAATAAACCAAAGATTTAAATCGATATTTATAACAAAACAATGCCAGCACACAAATGCCAGAATCCTTTCCCTCCAAAATAGCACATACTTTTGTTGTTGCCCCCAATATTTATTGGCTCTAAATTTCCCATTGGGAAATGGTTGGCTGGTGAGGTTGGCAAAGTGTTAAGCCATCCACAAGTGTTTCATTCTCGTTGTGATATTCCCCACTGGCATAGCATGAGTTTAAAAGAAATCAAGCTGGGTGAAAGTCTTGGGCAATTTTGGTAGAATGAATACAGCTCAAACCTGGCACCTGAGCTTAAGGAAGTCTGCTCTTTGCAGTGCTGCTCGTTGGGGTAAGTTTCCCTTGGGCTCTTAAATGCCTATAAAATTCATTACATACTCTCAAAATTTTCACCAAAAAAAAGAGACAGGTTCCTAATATTACTACAACGTATCAATACTTCAACTCGGAGTACTAACTGCATTTTTTTGAAATTTTCTTTAAAAAATTGTATTTGGATTAATGTTTAACCTCTATTTTAACTTTCCCCTTTTCCAATTTGAATGTTGTAATTTTGCTGGCCTTTTGGATCCATGTACAAGTTTTCTGGGATATACATCATGACTAAGGTCTGAGATTTGGGCAAAATGGATTTGGTCTGCTGGGAAAATCAGACAGAGTGCCTGCATCGAAAAGGGGCTTTAACATTAGACCTATTTTCCCAAACCTAAAAAGAGAAGATATAACCAGGCAAGGTTTTCACCTGACATTATCTAATTCCAAACTACAAGCATTCCATTGATGCCCAATTGGCAAAAATTGTCACGAGTTCAAATCCCACGGACTCATTCACTGGTTTCTATCACAGCCAGACTGGACAGGGCATTTTGCAGAGATTACTACTATGTGAGCAAAGATGGGAGTCCCGAGTCTAGAGAATATTAATACGGAAGAAATAGGTAGAAAGGTATGTGATATTCAATAACATGGGCTGGTTCATTTACTAAATTATCATACTTGCTTCATCATTAAGTCTGGTATGGAGGGTAAATGATATTGAGTCACTGACTTGGGTGGGTGTGAGTAGTCCTTAAATTGTAATGTTAATTAGTTGTAATTTACAGGTGGGTCACAGTTTTTTATTTTTATTTTCCACTTATTTGATAATGGTTTATGTTATTTTTAATGAGTGGTTATTTAATGACACAATTTCTAAAAATTATTACAGGGTTTTGTAGTTTCTTCCCTTGGAAGCTTCCAGGTTTTTGTACCTTTCCTTATTCAAATTAAACATGTGTGTTCTTGCAGACAACTTAGCTATATAACACAATTTATCACTAAAATAGGCTATCTTGGAGTTATATCATTTCACAGTGAGGGTTCTTTACATTTTTTAATTTTGTTATATCACATACTTTCTACTTTGTGATGCTTGGAAAAATGGGAGAAGAGGAAACACAAAATAAACAATCTCTATGTAGGGTTTTATGATTGTGCCAATATAGTTTCTTCCAGTTATTTCAGATTTTGTCAGCTTCAAAGGCAGTCATGGTAACAAAGGAGAGATGGGAAACCAAATCTACGATCTTCAAGGTTTCAAGTGAGCTAATGAGACAGTGCCATGATTGTTTTGGAACTGTATGTTTAGTGCAATGAGAAAGTTCGATGTCTATCTAGAGTGCTTTTCGAGATCATATCAAAATAATATGTGGGGTATTGTCGCTTTTAAGCTAAGTTTTTTTTAAAATGGAAATGGTTAATATTTGTATTAAAAAATCGATACGGATGCATCGTATAGCATAGTGATACAAATAGAGGAGGGATTTCCATGAGCCAAACATTCACAAGATCCAAAATTCAAAATTGATCCCCTACAAACTGAGTTGTTCTGTGGTGTCCAAAACTGCAACAAAAAGTCCTACATGTATATATCCTAAGATATTGGACCTTGGCCTAATAACAAAAGTATCTTGCAAAACATAACTGAACCTGAAATAAAAAAAGATTGTGCCCACTATGGGCTTCATGCTTGTCTCCTGTTGCTGGCTTGGGCTCCTTATCTACAAGTTCCATCTCCAGATATCCAGAGGCTTGCTGGACTGTTTCTTCTTCTTTTGTTGATTCTGGAACCCAATAGACATCCTTGGATTGGTATCCTCAGAAAGAGTTCCTATCAAGGCCAAGAACTAGTTGGTATAACATGTTGCAATTAGCTTCAAGCTTCTTAATTTTCCTTTTCTGCTATGTCACTATCTCCAATAATTTTGCATGCTCATTGTTTTGAGATCCGTCCAGGATGGAAACTTTGTTTTGTAGATGGGTAATGGCTACCTGGCTACCTGTGGGCAGCCTCTCCTGTCTCCTTAGAGTGCATCACAGGTTCAAAGCTTTGCACGAAAAGCAACATCTAGGGCGATTATGCTTTAACATACATCAATTATTCCAAGCTTCATTGTTAATCATGAATGAAGCACCACCATCCCACATAGAGCATGCTCTACTAAATTTCCTTGAAGGAAACATGATAAAAAACGGGTTGTTAGTATTCCACCCTATTCCCTAATGTATTAACTCACTTAATTATGATCATGGTGGAAGGGACACATAGTAGGATCATCAAACTCTTCATTATACAAAGGGACAGGGCATTCAACCCCACCCAAACTTCACACACTCCATCATCCCTACAGCTTCAAGATTTTGAAGCCATGAGGATGCAAAGGTGGAGAGCATTTGGTATTTTTAGATTTAAAACTCGAGATTGGAGGTATATAGACACTAGAGACTGGTTCATTCTACTCTTCATTTGTTGCATAATCGGTGTGAGGACTCAATCCCAAGGACAGTGCCCAGGACGTGGTTTGGCTCATCACACACACTAGCCTCAACTCTGTAAATCTTTGAGAAGAAATCCCAGGCCAATTCTAGAAAAAGGTAAGCATCCCTTTCAGGCCAATTGATAATCGAATCAGGTTCCTGGATGATGTTCTGTGTTCTATTATGTCAATTTATTGGTGCAAATTAGATAATCGGTCCTTCCAATTATATAGTGTTGTGGTTGCTTGAAATACTGCATTGTGCAGTGGGATAGATAGAGAGAAGTACTATGGTCTCATGAATTATTGATTTCAGTTGGTTAACTAGAAGCTAGAAAGAATTTACACGGAGGTTGTTTTGGGCTGCAGTTTCCCACACTGTTGTTTTAATTTGAAATCCTGGGTATTTGAATAAGAATATTGCACTAGACAAACAATGTTATTCCACGGAACTTAAATGCCAAAATACTTGATCTAAATCAATAATATTGTATGGAATAATCATATCACTGGTTGATGTTGTAGATCATGTGGGAGGATATCAAGTTCAAATCAGTCCCAAATAGTAGTAAGAAAGAATATATATTCGTTGTGCATAGCACTTCATGTGCATAGAATTCTAGAAAATATTTGGCATCCAAAAAAATAGAACTGCACAACTTATCAATAATTTGATTTACAATTAATTGAGTTCATTTTCAATTATGAATAGATCACTATGGAACAAGTAGATCAAATTCTATAGATTAAAAAAAAATTGCACAATGTTGGGATGATTATGCCACAATATTTGCTGGAGTGGATTGCACAAATCAATCTCCAATTCGTAACTGAAGAAGTATCACCAAATCTATTTACAAGAACACATTTTCTCTAGCAACTAGTGCTACGTATCTCTATGAAAGTTATGGACAACTAATATAACTCTTTCAAATTGCAAAATTTCCATGGAAAACTACCATGGATCTCAAGACTACCAAGCCCCTTAAGAGTAAAGGCAATCTGATACATGGTGGAAGGGACATCATGGTGGAAGGGACACATAGCAAGATCATCAAACTCTCCATTATGCAAAGGGACAGGGCATTCAACCCCACCCAGACTTCACACACTCCATCATCCCTCTAGCTTCAAGATTTTGAAGCCATGAGGATGCAAAGGTGGAGAGCATTTGGGATTTTTAGATTTAAAACTCGAGATTGGAGGTATACAGACACTAGAGACTAGTTCATTCTACTCTCCATCTGTTGCATAATCGGTGTGAGGACTCAAGCCCAAGGACAGTGCCCAGGATGTGGTTTGGCTCCTCACGCACACTAGCCTCAACTCTGAAAATCTTTGAGAAGAAAGCCGAGGCCAATTCTGGAAAAAGGTAAGCATTCCTTTCAGGCCAATTGATAATCGAATCGGGTTCCTGGATGATGTTCTGTGTTCTATTATGTCGATTTATTGGTGCAAATTATATAATAGGGCCTTCCAATTATATAGTGTTGTGGTTGCTTGTAATACTGCATTGTGCAGTGGGCTAGATAAAGAGAAGTACTATGGTCTCCATAATTATTGATTTGAGTTGGTTAACTAGAATTATATATATATATATATATCCAAGAATTTCTACAATAACACTTTTGATAAGATCGTGCATTGTAACAGAGGAGAAGGGAGGTTCCAGTGATGGGGCATTGATACAATAAACTATTACGAGTAGATTTACCGAGCGAGCTGTGCACATAAATCAAACCACGCAAAGGCTCCTATACATACAGACAGATAATTGTATGTTCTTTGATTTCTAAATTCCCATAAAACATGATTTACACAATCTAAAGGAAACTGATCCAAACATCCTTTGACTTCATCCATTATGCCAGAGAAACTTTACATGATCCAAATCCAACAAACCATGAGCTGGTTATTTTCAAACCGGGTGTTCATGATTTCAATTACCCAACAAATTTACCAATCGCAACAACACAGAAGGTGGATTTCAATGCTATCAAACCCTAGGTCTCAGTCTCGGAGATTTAGGGTATCTTCATATACATGGATATTGCATCGAGAGTATCAGTTTTATTTTTCCAAATTTTTTTTATCCATGGGAACAACAACCTCCCAAGGGTATATCCAACAGCCCGCAAGTTAGATATACCAGAAACTTGTAATTCAGCAGGGGCCGAGACGTGTCGAGACCCTTTCTCCTAGGGGAGAGCCTCTATCCTAGGGGTTGCCTACCCTTCAAGCCTTGTCACAACGGGCCAATGAGAAACCCTACCCCTCTCCGGTTTTGAACCTGTGACCTCCTCGGAGATAACACATGTTCTTAACCATTAGGCCCACTCAGGTGCTCTTATTTTTCAAATTGACCAAAACAAAGAGAGAAACATGGAAGGTACAAGGGCAAGGGCAAGGACAATATGGGAATTATCCTATGATGTATTGATAAAAAAATCAAATGATGGGAAGAGGTGCAAGGTTCAATCTTTCTCCCATGTGGGTTTGTATCAATTGAAAGAAAAATTTAATAATTTGTATAACTGGATGCAAGGACCATATGATTGATCCTCCTACCTCCATTGAGAAGAGCCGCAGAGGTGCATTTCCTTGAAAGATTTTGTAGAGAGCTCGCAATATTGCCGCTTGTATCCTTCAAATACTTCACTCATTTTACCCGCCTCTCGAAACAGCAAATCCAAAAAAAATTATGGATCAATAGAAGCGATCAGTCGATCGAATCCTCCGATCTCCTTCGGCACACCTAAGAATTCTCCTTGGAAACGAATATCCTGATGTGCTATGCTTTGTTGGCCTTCTTTTGTGCAAATGGTGGGAAAGAAATATTGAGGAAAGTGACCACCAACCGAAAAAGTACTCTGTCGGATGATCACTTGCAATTTTAAACTATTTTTTGTGGTATTTCTACCATTTTTTAGATCTCAATCTCACAAATCCACACAGCCTCCAGACTCCGAACACAGAGAAAACCAAATAAAATTAAAATTTTATTTTGAACTTTTATTTATATCTGGTGGGCCGTATATATCCCACACTTTGTTGGAATAGAGAATTATTCTTTTTGGTTCATTGCAATGTCATCCCACGGGCTATTGGTTAGTGTTGGGCTCCCTCTTTAGCTTATTTGGTCATTGAGCTTCCTTTGGTTAGTAGGACTTTGGTAAGTTGTGGGTATAAGTTGATGTGGTATTTTTGTGAAAAAACATTTATAATGTAAATTATTTATGAGATGTAAGTAATATTATTGAGATTGACAAAGGTGAGAGTTTTTGTGTAGAGAATGTTGTCACGTAATGGAAAACCCCTCGAAATTCGGAGAACAACACGGAGAATAGTGGAGTCTAACTCGATGCGGACATTGAGTGAGGCCCTATTACAATCTATGCATATCCACCAAGGGATTTGATGCCCCCCTCCTGAAATCCAGAGAACAACGGAGCCTAACCCAATGAGGACATTAAGTGATGCCCTATTACAATATATGCATAGCCACCCAGGTATTTGACCCTGAGACATCCTACTTGAAGAAAATGCCTCTCAACCACTCAAGCTAACCCACCGAGATGTAAAGTTATGATAATGTTACTAGCTCATAAAATAAAACCAGCATAGATCCATCTTAAACCCACATCTATCAAGCACCAAAAAGGATCAAATTTTTCGAGATACAATTTTTTGTTGAAGATATTTAAAAATAATAATGATAATAGGAGTTTTATTTTGAGTAGTTACAATTTTTAATTATTATTTTTTTTAATAAATTCTAAAAAAAAAACAATTCCTCTATTCCAAGATATTACTAAGTGTAAAGTGGGTAGAATTTGTGTGTTTCACTCTATGCACATCAGACCTTTATAGAGGGCTTGATTACCAAAAACATTATAGAAAAGTGACATCAAATTGAGTTAACTCTAAGTAAAAAAAAATGTTTATAATATCTAGTCTCATCCTCAGGCACTTAAGTAAGAGTGAGATTGATGGTACCCACTAGGGGCAAACATGTCACAACTTGCCTTATTAACCGCTAGTTACAAATTTGTAAATGCTAATTTACTTATCATTTTCTTTAAATGATATTTCTTCTCTTATTCAATTCTTTTTAATAAAATTAGAATGATAAAATCTCATTAGTTGAACATATCTGGTATGAAGTGAGAGAACACTTTATCTGTATGGGTGTTTTTTTCTTCTTCACTTTGGTTATAAGAATATTATTAAATAATGTGAAATAGTTGAAGGTACACCTTTATAGACTAAATAATCAAACCACTACATGGAAGAGCTCCCTTGTCCCACAAACAAAAAAATCTCATATGTGCCTAGCTAGAATGTGGCCTCAAATTAAATTAAATTAAATTATTATTATTATTAAAATAAGCTGTTGTGACAAGAATACTTCGGCCAAAAGACAAACGAAAGCATACCGTAGTTACAAACAGGGTTTGTCCTTTGATGACTTAGCATATTTACAAGGATTGACCCTTGGACTACTCAAGGCATTAACACGACTACCAATAACTTATCCAACTGAGAAGAAGGGCTTAGGGTAAACCTGGGCAGTCAGTCCGAGGGCCTTCTTTCACATTCAACATGCTTTCAAAAGTTCCATCCCATCCATCTCTGTATGTGAGGAAATTAGAGGTGAGATTAAATATCTTCTTAACAGTAGCTGGGGTGGATGAATGCTCAAATTTTGAAGTAGGGGTCGGCCCAATCGGACGGTGCATCACTGCAACAATCACACATTCCAATATACAAGCAACAATCAATATGAATGAATAAAAGGTTTTCAAAGAATTTCAATGGCATCTATCGTAATCATACATGTGCCTTTCTTAATCCATGGAGAAGCCATGATCGTGGGCACCCTCACAGCCAATCTATCAAACTTGAAAAAATAAGGATGGGGACTAAAACTCCCATCTGGGTTGGGGACATTCCTCATAGGCGTAGACACATGATCATAAAACCCTCCATGTTCATCATAAGTAACTATCAGAAGCGTTCGTGAGGACTCGCTCTTAGAATCTCATAGATCTCTTTAACTAGCCGATGGCCATTGGATAAATCATGAGTAGGGTGGTCATCGTTGGCCTGTGGGGTTGAACATTCATGATCATGAGTGGAGCTACTCCTAGCTAGTCGAGTTGTGCATTTTTTTCCCTTTCCTCTTAGCTTTGGATGAGTTGGGGATTTTGTGGAAATTAATTTTCCCTCCTTTCAACAATCTTTCCCGCTCTTATCACGTTATCTAAAAGACTAATACTATTAAATATTATCTTAAATATTAAAAAATAAAAAATACCAATTTAATAAGTTATTATATAATATTATTAACAAGATTAGAACTTAAAAAATTAAGAGTTTAGAACATTAAAATAATATTAAAATGGTTAATAATTTAAAAATTAGAAATTAAAAGATATAATAAGCCAAAATATAATTTTAAAAGATAAGAAATTAAAAGATTACAAATTTAGAAAATTAAAACATTAAAGTGAGATTAAAAATATTAATAATTAAAAGTTTAAGCCCACAATTAAACCATGACCTCCAGGCTCCAACCATGTTAATTATAAACCATGACCTATAATGACCTCCAACTTTAACTTTCCAAGCATAGACGTATTGAGAACACTGACACACGGACGCATCATGTGAATTAATGAAGGATGCGAAAATGACAAAAATTTAATTGTCATGACACGAAATGCCGAAATTTCAACTGAGTGCCGAGAGGATCAAACGATGACGATTTTATTCAAATGAAAAATAGACATGACCAGTGTGACTAGCTGAATACAATTATGTAGACACTCATGACTTCGCAGCATGACAATATAATGATTGACAAGAAACTACCAAAATCCAAACTTGACCTAACCACAACACGCCCAAGTACATGAGATGCAAACTGGCTGTAAGTCTATTGAAGGGGTCCAATGGAAGCCGTGAAAATGATGAAATGAGACATGCACATGAAAAGTGCTTCAAACTATATTATAAAGGGTCAGAATGGTATATTATATGTTTTTAATACAAAAATTATAAAGGAGATTAAAATTTTTTTGTACATTGTAAAGGGGATTAAGGATTAGAGAAATGCCACTTTTTTCATTTAAAATGGTCGAGAATATTAGGAAACTAATTAGGATAAGACAAAAGGAGCTCGAGGGAGGAGACTTTGGAAGTTGGGACGCAAGATGAAGGGGTTTGGGATTTAAAGGTGCTTTATTATTTTTTTATGTAAATGAAAATGGGAAGGGGTGAGGATTTTAGAGAGAAAAGGGTTTAAAAGCCAGGATAGGGGAAATAATTAAAAGGGGGAACCACTAATATTTTATTATAAAATATGGGATATTGGATTTTTTTATGTAAGACTTAGGGGTGGAATATTTTTCAACTTTCCAAGCATAGACGTAAGGAAACATTGACACACAGACGCAACCTATGAATTAATGAAGGATGCGAAAATGACAAAATTTAATTGTCATGACACGAAATGCCGAAATTTCAATTGAGTGCCGAGAGGATCAAACGATGACGATTTTTGTCAAATGAAAAATGGACATGACCAGTGTGACTAGATGAATACAATTATGCAAACACTCATGACTTCGCGGCATGACAATATAATGATTGAAAAGACACTACCAAAAGACAAACTTGACCTAACCACAACACGACCACAGTACATGAGATGAAAACTGGCTGTAAGTCTATCGAAGGGGTCCAATGGAAGTTGTGAAAATGATGAATGAGATATGCACATGAAAATTGCTTCAAACTAGACATGATGGTGAGATCAGAATGGCTGGATGACAAAATTTGATAGGTGTGTTGGAGTCACTATTTTTCAACACTTCAAAATCATCGATGTTGATAATTAACATTAGCATGGTTCAAGCAAATCTAGAGACCATTGAATCCATCTACATTGTTAAAATTTAGTAAATCATAACAATTCATTGTCAAAACTGGGATTTTCAATTGCTGAGTGACACCATTAACATCACTCGGGTCTTTAAATCCATATAAAAGTTACAATTTAGTAAATTTTAACACTATAGATGGATTCAAAGACCCCATTAACATACGCAGTGTTAAAATTTAGTAAATTGTACAAATTCATTGTCAAAATTGTAATTTTCCATTGCTAGGGTGACACAACTAAAAATGACTAACATAAATGACTAATTCATATTCTTAGTCGTTTTTATATAGTCAGATTTGTATTCCTGTGACTAATTAGTCATTTACGTTAGTCATTTTTATTTTAGTCACTTGTTATCTAGTCGTATATTTTATCTTGTGACTAAATTAGTCATTTTTCTTAGTTATTTTTAGTTGGATCACTTAAAATTGCTCAATTTTAGTCGTTTATCCCTTGAAAAAGCTATGGTGACTAACGTTTTTAGTCTCCTAGTCACTTATCTCTCATTTTGTACTAGTGATAGTACTCCCAATCAACATGATCCCAGGAGGGTAGAAGCTCAGGGGAAAGATACAGGGAAGCAACTAAGGTGCCGTGGTTATGAAGGTAATAATTTTTTAATAGAATGTCCTCAAAGGAGAGATGAAAAAGGGACTATACATATCATTCAAGAATCCAACACAGTGAGGGATGTAGCTAGAAACATTCCCATAGTCTATGCAACATTGGACAACATGCAAGCAGAGCATCAATCCAATATGATAGAGGTTCAAGGTAAAAGTACTAATCCACTTGTTGCTATTCTCATTGATTTTGGGGCAAGTCATAGTTACATTGCTTCTATTTTAATTTAGAGGTTTCAATTAAAGAAAATAAATAATAATAAGTCATAGATGGTTCAATTGGATATTGGAACCAAGAGAAATATTAATGAGTTAGTTAAAGGTTTTCCAATAAATATGAATGGATTGGAGACTTATGCATATTTCAATTAATACCATTAGGATCATATGTTGTTCTAATTCATATGGACTAGTTAGATCCATCCTGTGGTATTGGATTTCCATAACAAGTCCTTTACATGTATGAATGATGAAGGAAAATAAAATACAATGACATGCATCCCAAGGCCTATCTCTCTAAGAGAAGTTTTATCTATGCAATTGAAGAAGTGCTTTAGAAAAGGGTGTCAGCTATTTGCAACTCATCTGGAAGATCCCAATAAGGGTAAAGGACCAAGTATGGAATAATTTCCTATATTGCAAGAGTTTGAATTAGATGTGTTTGGGGAAATACTAGGTTGACCACTAAGAAGATATATTGACTTATCTATTGATCTGGTTCTTGGAGTTGCCCCGGTTTCAAAGCTTCCATCCAAAATGATTATACTAGAATTAAAGGAGTTACATATGCAACTAGAAGAGTTTTTGAAGAAAGGGTACATGCGACCAAGTGTGTCTCCTTAGGGAGCACCAATGATCTTTGTGAAGAAGAAATAGGGAACTCTGAGGTGAAAAATGACTTCAGATAAATGATTAAGTTCACATTGAAAAATAAGTATCCTTTGCTAAGAATTGTGTTGGGTGTGTTATATCTCTTCAAATGATTATGTTCACATTGAAAAATAAGTATCCTTTGCTTTTTTGTTGTTTCGGCCCATTGTATTCAATCTAATCTCGGTAAAAGGATTAGGGTTGTAACCTAATTTCGGGTAAACGAATTAGGGTTTTAGATGCTGCGAATACTATATATTGTATTGTAAATGGTTAAGAAAACATATAATGAAAAGAGTTGTGCGGCTCTATGTTTTGTTGGTTTTTTCCCGGTTCAGGGTTTCCAGGTGAAAATCTCTGTGTTATGCGTGTGCCATTGTGTATTTTCTGTTAATGGTTAAGAATCTGCATGAGTTTTTACTGCACTGTTAAGGTTTAAAACTATCAAATTGATGGTCTATTTGATCAATTGAGAGCGGCAAAGATCTTCTCAAACGAGATTTAAAAATCATCAAGTAGAGTAAAATAAGAAGATATAAGTGAAACAACATTTCAGGACCATGGTCATTATGAATTTGTAGTGGTTCCATTTGGGTTAGCAAATGCACTGAATACCTTCATGTGTTTAATGAATGTGATATTCAACCAATACTTGGATAAGTTTGTCATTTTTTTCCCAGATGAAAATGTCATCTATAGATCAGAGGAGGAATATGAAGAGCATATGATATTACTACTATAAGTACTTAGAAGGGAGCATCAAATTTATGCAAAGATGAGTACTGTGTTTATTATGTCAGAAGAAAATCCATTATTTGGTTCATAACATATCTAAAGAAGAGATAGTAGTGGATGTTGAAAAGATTGAAGCCATTATGGGTTGGAATACACCTAGGAATGTATTTAAGGTTAGATCATTCATGCGGATGGATGGATACTATAGAAGTTTTATTGAAGGATTCACAAAATTGGCACATCCAATTACCTCTTTGCAGAAGAAAGGGGTTAATTTTGATTGGATGCCACAGTGTGAAGAAATTGCTCACAAGTGCACCAATTATCAGAATTGCAGATCCAAATGAGGATTTTTTGGTTTGCACATATGCTTGAAAGGAAGGAATTAGTGGAGTGCTCATGCAGAATGGGCATGCGATATGTTATAAGTCTAGAAAATTGAAGGAACCTGAGAAAAATTAGGTCACACATGGTTTAGAGTAGGATTATATAGTGCATGCCTTAAGGATGTGGAGACATTATCTCATGGGAAGAAAAAATGAATTAAGGACATATCACAGTGGAATAAAACATTTGTTTGAGAGGAAAACATTGAATACAAGACACTTTATATGGTTATAGTTTCTCTGTGAGTTTGATTTTGGAATCAAATACATTAAGGGGAAATATAAGATGATTGTTGATGTACTCGATATGAGGATACATGTCATGCATGCTACAACTATTAGCATGGGAGAATGTGATTTAAGGGATAGAATTCTCGAGACTGTTGTCTTAGATGAGCATTACCATCAAGGTAAAACATGGTTTGCACAACAATAAAAGGTACAACAAAGGTATGAAGGGCATATATTGGAAGAGGATGGACTTCTTTTGTATAAAAGCAGAGCATATGTTCCTATTTTTTTCTAAATTAAGGAAGTTGATAATGGATGCAATGCATAAAGTACCTTATGCAGGGAATCTAGGATATCAAAAGACTATTGCAATAGTAAGAAGTCAATACTTTTGGCTTGGTATGAAAAATGATTTTGTTGATTACATAGCAAGGTGTATGGAATTCCAAAAGGTAAAGACTGAGCATGGCCATCCAGTAGGATTTATACAACCATTGCTAATTCTATAGTGGAAGTGAGATGTGGTCCATAGATTTTATAAAAAAGTTTCCCAGAACAACAAAGCAGCATGATTCCAAAATAAGCTCATTTTGTTCATGTTAAGTCAACTCATAAGGCTGCTAATATAATATATATTTATATGAAGGAGATTGCCAAGTTACATGGGATACCTAAGGCAATTGTATCTAATAGAGATCCAAAGTTTACCTCAAACTTTTGGGAAGGATCGTTCTAATATTTGGGAACAAACCTGATTTTGAGTACATGATATCACCCACAAACATATGGGTAGATTGAAAGGATGAATCGGGCCATTGAAGATATTCTAAGGATGCATGTGATGGAATAGACATATGTGTGGGAAGGTTATCTACATTTGGTAGATTTTTCCTACAATAATGGATATCATCCTTCCTTGAATATGAGTACATTTGAGTCTATGTGTGGAAGTGCAATACTCTAGTTAGTTGGGATAATCTAGTAGATAGAGTAATAGTTGGACCAAAACTACTCAATGAAATGGAAGCGCAAATGATAGAGATCATGATGAATCTTAAAGTAGCATAAGCCATGAAAAAATGTTATGCTTATAAGGAAAGGGCATACAAATAGTTCCAAGTGGGAGATCATGTATATATGAAAGTCAGGCCTAAGACAAGCTCATTGAATTCTGGAATCTATCCTAAGCTAGAGCCACTAGGTTTTGTGGGCCTCTTGAAATATTGGATAGAATAGGACTAGTTGCATATGCACTTGCATTCATGTGTATAATGTGTTTCATATGTCCTTGTTGAAAGCATATGTACCTGATCCTAACCACATCATTGATTGGTTTATGATTTAGGTAGAACCGAAAGGAGATGTTTTGATTCAACTGATGCAGATCCTCAGTGGGAAGATTACATCACCTAGGAACTGTAAGATATGGTGGGTAAATGTTCGATGGACACATTACAATATCGAGAAGGAAACATGGGAATCATAGGATTCCATGTGGGAGGTATACCTGTGGATGTTTGATAATTTTGATGAAAACAATGTGTAAAGTGTTGATATGCATCGAGGATGACGCATAAATTAAGGGGGAGGGGAATGTAATACACTATTTTTCCTCCAGAACGTAAAGATGTAAATTTTACATGATGATGAGGCTAAACACCTAATGCGAATGGTCTAGATGACTAAGGAGATTATAAATATGTACTTTAATGATTTTAATATAAAAATTCTCTACCAACTACCGAGGAAAAGAAGGACATAACAAGAATGGGGGTTATGATTACATGAGATGGGGGAATGTAAGGGAGGTCTAGGGGGCGACCCCTAGTCACCTAGTCATTCAAGAGTTGGTCATTATTCATTAAACCTTTGATAAGTTATATTTTAGGTGGGATTAAAGGATGTTTGAAGAGGGATTCATAGCATGCCACTTGTCAAGATCATGTCAAGCATCTATGTTGTGAAAAATATAGTCTTTCATTCATTCAGTGTTATCATTCTGATGATTATGCTGGTGGGTTGCACTCTCACAGGAAGGGCTATGGAAATTAGACAATCCATTATTTTGTTTGGTAAAGGAAA
The DNA here is from genome assembly GCA_027924585.1 of Larix kaempferi. Lineage (NCBI taxonomy): Eukaryota > Viridiplantae > Streptophyta > Pinopsida > Pinales > Pinaceae > Larix > Larix kaempferi. Next base: position 7,186,525 of record BSBM01001201.1, on the reverse strand, counting down.
GAAGCTAAAGTGAAGCTCACCTGAGTCCACCCTAATAAACGACATGCTAGCTACCTCGAAAAATTGGTGCCTGGGGTTCGTTCCCAAAGGTTAGAAAACCTAGCCTACAATGTGACATCCCAGGAGCCTTGTCACATAGGATTATTGGTTGGCCTATGTTGGAGAAATAGAAGGGGAAGGGGGAAACCTAAGATATTACAGTGCAGAGAAGGGAGTACCTTCCCTATCATTGTGCAGGTTGATAGGGAATGGGTGAGGGGTTTAGGTTAATTTTGGAGGGGATTTTTGCACCACTTGGGTAGAGGATAGGTTCCCTCGGATGAGGAGTGTTCATGGTTGAGTGTGGCTATGAAATTGAATATTAATAGGTGGGATTTCACCCCTCATGAAATGATAGCCCCAAATTAGGGTTGGCCTCTATCAAATATGTGTAAGGCTTGGCATAGAGCCTAAGCCTAGGTGGAACATCCCTCACCTACAACTAGTTTGGAGTACATTTCAAATATAAGTACTTATATCTATGCGGTGACCACCATAGTTTACATTTTGTTATATTTATTAATGGAATGCTAATTATTATTTTTGAATATAGTTTATTCTAAGAATGGCTTGCTTCTTCATAGCATGAATTCATAGTATGATTTAATATGTATACATTGGTTATGTGTCTGTTATGTATGTGTGATTTTAATTCTACTGTAAATATTTAAATTAGCAGACATATGAATAAACAAATTGGTATTAGAAGCATGATTTGGATGGTTTTAAGCTAGGATAAGAACACCTCATCATCTCGAGGGTAATCATAAGTGGATAGGTGTCTGAAGAAAAGTAGGTGGATGGGGACCAAGAATAAATGGGGTCTTTTTTTTATTTAAGCATTCATCAACTTTTGGGATTCCCTGGCTCTTTGAGTGGCATCTGGCCAAGTAGTAGGATGAACCATTAATACTTGTGCATGTATCTCTTCTTTCAAACCATTGATGAAACATTCCTTATAAAAAGTGTCAAATATGCCTTTGACGTGGATGGCTAGTTGCTCAAAATCTTATACCAAATCTTTGACTATGCCAATTTATTTGAACTTGGTCAGTTTCCCCACATAATGAGTGTCTATTTTAAAACATTAATACATATATAAAATTAATTGTGTCGAAGCAGTATAACCCTTGTAGGATTTCTTGTGCCATTGCTAGCCTTCAAGGTCCAAACATAAGACACCCACTTGAATTTTCATCACATCACTTATTATGTCATGTAAGGAAAAGTAATGTTCCATATAAGAGACCCATCTTGTGGGGTTTGAGCCATTGAATTTGGTGAGACCGACTTTAGGATGTTTGTTCCACATGTGAGTCATCATGACACATAAATGAAGAGTGGAGTGAGGCCCATTGGGATTGGATGATTTAGTACTTTCCTTATGGGGAGGCTAGTTTGGATCTGGGTATCTCAAAGATATGAGATTTGAACATATAAATCTAGGTACATAAACTAAAGACATATATAATGAAAATCAGATCAGATATCTATTAATATTTGGTTGATCTTTGATATTTAATTCTTTTATATGTCGAAATTTGAAACAATGAGACAATTCAATCACATAAAATTCATACAACCATAACACAATATATACTTGGGGAAAATCCTCAAAACAATGAGAACAAAAACTGCAAAAACTCTTCTCAGTATAATATAATGGATAGAAGAGAATGTCTTTCTTTTACAACATATCAGATTGCTTTCAGAAGATAAGAGATCACTAAAAAATATTGGTGAAGATGCAAAAGAAATAGAGAAGAGAGATCAATAAGATGTGTTTTCCAATGTGCCCATCACATCAATATATAGCAAAAATCACTGCCATACAAGGAATAGCGAATCAATGCTTGAAGGATAAGCCTCCCATGCGAACCATAGTGAGTTATCTTCTTGGATAGTTGCAGTGCACTTCTATTTTCTTCAATCATGCACCATCAATGCACCATGCCTTTCTTCCTTAACTTGAAATCATGCTTAACTGACTTTGGAGTAAACTCGCCTCATAATTGATGTAGGAGCACTTAGTTAACAAGATAACATAAGTGTCATCATGCAATAAAAGCAACTTTTAGTGTTGTAACTTAAGTGTCGTCTTTTAACTTTTAGTTTAACTAAAGTGTCATCATGCAAAACACTTTAGTTAACTAATTCATTTTTAACACTTTAGTTATTTTTTCTTAACTGAAAATCATGTTAATTGATTTTACTGAAGTGATCACTAAGTTCTCCTTTAGTTAACTGATTGCATATCTTTAACTGATGCTTTAACTGAAGTATTTATTGAGGCATACATTGTTACTTAACTTAAGATTTATAACTGAAGCTTTAACAATTCGAGTTCTCTTTAATTACCTGAAGTGTCTGCAGAGGAAATTTCGAATTCTCCCGATCTCTATGCTTTATCTTTTATTTATTTATATTTCACTGCATGGTCAATATGTGCTAACTTTAGTTATCTATCACATTACATTATACTAAGAATAATTATCGGATGTTGTGACCATATTATATTATTCCACGTACCAAATGATCATATGCTAAAGTAATTCGCTTTAGAGGTGATCAATCTCTGAAGGAGACTTAATAGAAACTGGTGATCATGGTTAATAATACATCACACAACATTAAATGATTTTAACAAGTAAATTGTGACCTTTATATGGAAGGTCCACCTATATACGGGATGTCCATCCCATCGATGCCTTTATACAGAAGGTTCACATGAGAATCATGACTTGACACACAAGTTCGGAGCCTTGTCCAACAAGATTTTACAACATCATTACTTTGATCAATTACCTCTATACATGAGGAATAACCTTTACACATAAGGAAATCAAAGTGCTCACTTCTATACGAGAGCATCAATCTTGGATGCACAAGATTGGTTTGGAGAATGTCTAATAATGTTGTACATTTAACACTATCAACATATAATTTATGTAACAAATGAATAACATAGATCATCACACAGTAAGCTTAGAACATAAGAGAAGAAGAATGATATATTTCATGTGTCTTGAATGAGAAGAGGAGTACAATATTTAAAGGGAGGCAATTTGAATTAGGTTTAGAGGCAATTTGAAGTGTCTATGCAGTGGATTAAGAGGATTCGGGCTTAACTAGAGAATAATACCTCTTAGTTAGCCATGCAAACTCTCATGAACTAAATTACACTGACATAAAAATTCACAATTACTGATTTATTTGATTGAGTGCTTAGTTAACTAAATGAATATTCAATTAACTAACTAACAGAGTGTGCAAAACCCCTAATTAGGTCAAAAGAGGGTGATAATGGATAAATTAAGACATGAATGGTTAGTTAGGAGATGAGTTAGCAAAGTACTCTTAGTTACCAACTAGGATAGAACTCTAACATTCCTAAAATAAGGGAAACACTCCCTAAATCAAGGGAGGCACCCCCAAAACTAGGAATTCACCTAGCTTAGCTGAGTTTGGTTGTTAGGGTTTTTATTTAAGTGGTATATAATGTGGTTAGAGACCCTTCAAGTTTAGAAGAAGATCTAGGGTGACTCAAGTGGTCAAAATGAGTGTGTTTTGTCCCTCAGGACTCATGAAGTCAAGGTCTAGGTAACTATAAAGGAGAATGATGCGATGGAGAGGTTTTGACTCTATAACCCCCAATAAGCCTAACTATATGAGAAAGAAAAAAAATGGGTCCCAACAATTTGCAACCATATTAGGTACCCATGCACACACAAAAAATGGGTCTTGACAATTTGCAGCCATATTAGGTATCTGTGCACACATAAAATTCTCTGAAAAAATGGGGAAGAGAAAAAAACTGCATGGGAAACCCCCCCATAAAAGAGAATGTAAGAAAAATTAATCTACTCAAAAAAATTTGTGCAAAAAATCAGTGAGTAGTAGGAGCAAAAGCTATAGCTACGGAGATTGAAGAGACATGTTGGAGGTCTTCTTCAATGAGAAATTAATATGGAACAATTTCTCCAATGGATTCTTCAATTTGAACTTGTTTTGGGACAATTTCTTCAAAGTCTTATGTATCAAGGATGAATGGAGTGGACACTGCCGAAAGTGCATACATGCAACTGGTTGTGACAACTTTCTTATTGTGCTCCTTCTATTCATTTTATTCATTTTTTTGTACCTGCAATCTTATTCTTTATGTGGTCCTTTATTTTAGTAAGGACACCATGGTTGCTCCTCTTCAGTATTTCCATCATTGGATTTGAATTTTTCATGAGAAAACTTGGACTATTGCTCCCTTTTTCCTTTGTATGGAGTCTTTTGATTACTAGCTTTGTTCTTGTCCTCATTTGCTACAAGTGCATGAGCATTTGAGGGCCTTTGTAGGCCCATATGAGAAATATTATCTTTCTCTTAAAGAAGAGAGGCATCAAAAACATATAAACAAGGCATGGTGAAACGTGCTCCAAGTGCTAATATAGTAGAATGAAATGATGAGACATAAGTGCTAAATTTAGGACCCAACTTTGAAAGGATAGAAAGTACCATTGGAGTGTCATATTTATCAATATTGCACATCTTGATATGCAAGAGGACATATTTGAACTTGGTGAAGAATGCTTGTATGGATTCAAACTCACTTGGCCTCAAGTTCATTAGCTCTACCTCCAAATGATGGCCCCTCATCTCATCTTGTGTATCGAAGAGGGTGGAAAGGGTGGTCTATATTTCATTGGGGGTCTTCTTGGCTTGAATTTGGTAGGGAAAATCAGGAGAAACATAGTAACAAAGAAATATGTGTGCTTCATCCATTCAATTAAGGTACATTGACTTTTCAACAAGGGCCATTGGTTCCATTTTGGTTCCCATGGTGATCTTGTACAACCCCTTCATTCTCAAGAGCATAAATACTCTAGATTTCCATTTAAAATCATTGAAGGGGGTTAGGATTTGAATGGAATGTAGATCCATGGATGCTAATGAGATCTTTGATTTTTACAAAATCACTTTTCAATGGCTGCAAATGAGCTCTTTGGTGGTTGCAAATGCACTTATTTGATGGCTGTAAATGAGCACTTTATTGGATGCAAATGAGCACTTTATTGGTTGCAAATGACATGAAAATGAGCTCTTTGGTGGCTGCAAAATCCATTCTTAACCTGCAAAAGCTAGATTTCTGACAAAAAAACACTAGTACACTAACTAGTTTAGTATTCCTACTGCTATTATACCATATAAGATTTGAGCATATAGATCTAGGTACATAAACTAAACATATATATAGTGAAAATAAAATCATCCATCGACATATTATGTAACAAATGAATAACATAGATCATCACACAATAAGATTATAACAAAATAGAAGAAGAATGATATATTTCATGTGCCTTGAATTAGTGGTGGATTACAATATTTAAAGGGAAGCAATTGGAATTAGGGTTAGATGCAATTCAAATTGTCCATGTAGTGGACATGGGGACTTCACTCAATGACTGCCTACCATAGCACGTTCGTTCGTGGCATATGAAAAATCACCCCTAATTTCAAAAAATATTGGAAAATCCTCCCAAAATCATTTTTTTAACCCCCACCCAATATGCCTTCCCAATTAAAAAAAACCCCTAATCCCCCTATAATATTGTATGTATCCATTTTTTCATTTACATTTTTTATACCCCTTTATATATCTGCCTAGTATATTGCCATGATACTGTGGGCTTGACTAAACCTCCCAAGGCCTGTAATAGGCACGAGTGGTTGGGTATTCAAGTCCCCAAGGCCTATCGAGGGCCTATAACTGGCCCTGGAGGTGCCCTCGAGGCTTAGAGCCTCCCAAGGCACCCTGGGGGCTTGGATACCTTCATGGTATACAAACAAGTGAATATGGGATAAGTAAAACACAACAATTTAGATATGTAAACTTGCAAAACTCGGATAAGATTGGTTTCAAAGCCAAGTTCATTTCCCAAAAAATGAGGAAAGGGAGATCCTTTTCACTACTAGTTTGTTGAGAGTGAAGAAACATTACTTGTTTGTTGCACAACATCCATAAGATTCATCCATAACTACCCTACTCTTCTCTTCATCAACAAACCGAATGTTTTGGGGTTCTAGCTTCATTATGAATCTCAAGCTAGATGAGACTGTATTTGATGCAGGGAATCCAACACCTTCAATGGAGCATGTACTGATATATGACATAGTAGTAACATGACCATTGTTAATTGCAACACCTGCTAATCCATAATTACTCGCAACATCCAAATCTAGGATGCCCTTGGCAGGGTTCAAATTAGCATTGTACTCCACTGTAGAAGCTGGACTTCCAGGAATGCAACTCAAAAAATTTGAGAGGTTTTTAGAGGGTTTGGAATCTTCATTATGGAATGCAACAACCATTGTTTTTGATGAGGTTAGTTCCAATCCATTCATTTGTGGCCCAAGCTCCAAATAAGAAGTTCCTGAATTTTCTAGAACCTTTACAGGTAGTGAGTCCTTACCTAAACATGCTGCTTGTGTTAGTATTCCTATAGCATTTTTAGATGCTGAGTTTTCACTTTCCTGAACATGTTCTGTAATTGATGGCTTACTGGAATCTAATATGTATTGTTCAGACGAAGTCTGATTACTCATTTTAGGATTGGACATTTAATTTTTCATGAACATAGCTAGGCTAGAATTCCCAGGGCTTGATGATGGTGTCAAGTCCCGAGACAATGACTGGAATTCATTCACCTAATTGGTTTCATCTTTCATTCTTGTTTGAAATATGTTAATGGGCACCTCAATTATATCTAAAGTTTACTTGTTTATGAATATCCCATACGAAGATGAATACATAATCATTGATGTTATGTTATGACTAACAACAATGCTTTTAACATCTTCTACATAAATAGAAACAAAGGCAGAGTTCGCAGCATCTACAATTTGATCATGTTTTTTTAAAAAGACAACCCTGCACCCAACAGATGTGACTTAAGTTGTTAAATGTTGGCTTTTAAATTATTTGCACTTTGTAGTAGTATCATACAACAATCTTCAAAGAACACAATATGCTTTGTCATTGTAATCTAGTTTTTATAGTGTTAAGAAAATCTTCAACATGTACATACATGTTCTTCTTCCTTATAGGCATATCTAGGAGAGATACATCAACTTCATTAGTTTTCACCTGTGCACAGTGTCATAATAGCAAGGGTTTTCACGCATGCATATCCCTGCAACTCGTCGTTTAGTGGCTGTCTTGTCAAGGACGCGTTTATAAACCTGCAAAGAAAAAGTTTAAAACAATTGTAAGAGTCATCACATTATAATAATCATCACTGTCTAGAAACCAAAACTGAATAGACTTTACCTTTTGGCAATACTTCTTCAAGTGGTCTTTAAGTTTTGTTTGCTGCTCTTCCTTAGGGAGATCACGGAAAAAGCGTGGCAGTTGGCCTTTCGGAGTAGGAATTTGCTCAAATTCAATTTGGTTTTTCAAGTGATAGTATTCACTGTCATCATAGCATGGTGTTACTCTTATATTGAAAAACATTATCCACTAGAGACATGCCATATGAACATGAAAGAATAATTACTTGTACACCCCCTTTTTAAAGATGATAGAGAAGGTCCCCCTACTATATAGAAAATTAACTCCAACATCATACACTTGGACTTAACATGTCTTTATATGTTTCAGAAATAGGAAATTTCCTGCCAACCTTCTAGTAGCCATGTAAGATTCTCCTCGCCAAACCCACTCAAGTTGTCGAAGGCATGTTTTACCAAGACGATTGAAATCACATGCTGCACCGACATCATCTATGACTATCGAAGGGGGATGGAAACATACAAAATATGTGCAAATTTAGCATCAAACTATCAAAACCTTATCCATTGTTGAGATGTCTGTTTAAAGAAAGCGTCAACCCTTACAAAGAAAAGGGAAAGTATAACTTTGAGAGCAGAAAGAACTTGAGGGCAAATAGAAGTTTTCAGAAGAATAATTAATACCAAAACATAAACTGTTCTTGAAGAACTTTTAACACTCATAAATTACTATCCCATATTTACATTTTTCTATTCAACAAACATACACATGTTTAAAATGCATTTGATTCCAATGTCTTCTTTCTACATAAGCAATTGGCTGACTGATTATGGAGTTACTGCCATAGCTCAGTCATATCTTTGTAACAAAGAGCATCAGAATACACAATAAATTCCATAATAAAGAGGGAACATATGAGCAAGATTGCAAATATATTATTTTATTTTTCTAAGAACTTGTGATACAACTACAATCATGCAGAAATATTATTGCCATAAAAACTAGACACATGGATCAAATTCACGAGTGGTTGGACTCAATATGACTTGCACAAAGTTGAAAATTATCTTATGCATATCTCTATTTAAACATTCTATTATACAATGTTGGAAGAAAAATAATTTTACAAAATAAGATAACCAACTCTGTAACTATGGTCCAAAATCTCTTTATGACTATATTTTGTTGCGACAATGATTTCTATTAAATTCATATTCGATTATAGAATTTGATTTTAGATAAATGATGTTTCATGTTTGATAAAAAAAAATCGAGGATAAACAAGTGAATTGTTGTTTCACATAGCTTCCCATTCAATATCCAAACCAAATCACACAAGTGATTCAGCCACACCATATCAATAGGTTTCATAAATTTGGTCATATTTACTTCATGAATGATTGAGATGACAACCCTTCAATAGTAACAGTCCAAAGAAAGACCATAAGGATTAAAAAAACATCAATACCTGAAGACGATTGGTAAGAATGATGTTAGGATACATAGATGCAACATCTAAATGATATATAAGAGGACACTCCTCACGGTTCGGAACATCCCGCAAAGACTCCAACTATAAAAAATAAACTACAAATTAAAACAAAGATAAACACGAAAAAATATGATCACTTACACTGATTAGTTATCTAAGACAATGACCTAAGATTTTCAAGTGTGTCGAGGCAAACTTTTGTTTTCTAGATATTCCAATATTATGATTTGGCTTGGCTAGCTAAGTTTAATGCAGTTATATAGTAAATCACCCCTATGACAAGCTTGCCACATCTACAAGCAATTTCATAGAAAATAAGATCCATATTTTGTAGCATTGATAACAAATGAGATGTGTAAGATGCACCAAATAAATATGCCTTCACATCAATTTAAATCATAAGACTTGCATGCAAATCCAGAACTACCCATACACTTGGTTAGACTAATTTCTAAGCAAAATCTAACCATTTAAATCATGGAGCAACTTTCATTCAAGCATTCGGAGAATAGATTTTCAGAAGTAGCAAGCTCCCTTGTAAGTTAAAGACAATTGAAATACATGCATCTTGAGAGAACATACCTGTTTCTTTATATCATTTTTAACTTCGTCATAGTTAGTTACAAAATCCAAATCCATCTTCCTCTCCACTTCCTCCACTTGTATAGCATACTGAAGATCTCAGTCTAAATTGTCAATTAAAAGCTGCCACTTTCAAGACATTCAAGACATTCCACATGGCCTCCAATATATGTCTCACTCTCAAGAAGGTGCCCCTTGGAAAACCTTTCTGGTTCAGCTTGATGCTTGTTACGACAAATGATATTTCCCTTGAATGCCTACAAAAAATATTTCACAAGTCAAAATCTAAGATGAGAATGGTAAAATTACATCTCATGATATCTAAGAGATATATGGTCATTAGTTAATTTCAATTAAGTAAATTATTTTAGAGAATTTGTTTCACAAGAGAGTCATTAACAAGATGAACTCTATTCTCCAATAATGGAAAAGTTAAACCTAGCACTATGATAGTTAAGGGAAGAATTCATTGTACAAGTTAAGGGAAGATGAACTCTATTCTCCAATAATGGGACACTGATTGTACTCTGTACTAGTTATCTTCATTGTGTTTGAGCTTTGCTCTTCCCTTTTGATGGATCTCAGGAGCTGAAATTATATCTTTTAGATTTTTATGGATCGATGATATGTTTACTAGTATCGGAGGTGTGGTTGTCTATCCATTTTTTGTGCTTTTGAATGTCTTTGGAGATTCCTCTTAATATGGCATTTCTAATCCTTCTAAAGAATGCAATTTCCCAAGATCCTTTTATGGTTGACATGATGCATTGGACAACATTATGCATTAATTTACATTGGGTTGGTTTTGCAGGAATCTCAACAAGATGATACCACTCATCAAAATGTCATCTATAACATAGTTGATAGACAAATCAAACTAGTCATCAGATTAAAAAATATAAATAATATCAAATATCAAATATCAAATATCAAATATCAAATATTTGTTTCTGAAAAACATGAATTTTTCTGCATTCATTTATGCTATAAAACTAACATTACAGTTTCCATGTACAATGTAAATGCAAAAAAAATTAGCAGATATTGGGAAACTAACATTGTTTGAAATGGTAACCACTGACCTTCCAACCTCTCATGTTGCGCAAGGACATGGCTTTCAAAGCAACCTTATCATCATCTCCCACCTCGGCTTCATATGTTATACTTGCACCGCCCTGGCCAAGGAGACCAGTAATCCTATATTTTCCATCCACTATGTCTCCATATTTGTGAATCCCTTCAATGATGGACCTCTAATTGAGTGGTGATTCCTCGATTGTGTCATTTCTGCCATGTGAAAGATGCTTTGTAAATACCTTACTAAATATACAAAGTGGCATGGAACAAGAACGAAAAACAAATCAAATGGGAAATGGACCAAAGTATCTTTTAACATAAGTATTTTCTGTAAACATATGACAAGGGAAGCAAAGAGCGAAGCCATAACTGAATTTCAACATTTATGGTAGAGGATCTGACATTATAAGTTCTTGAACATTGCCTTTTGGGGACAAATTCTCTTCTTTGAAATGGATTTGAACAGAAGAAAAAGGTTTTCAGTTGCTTTGGGACATCTGCACTTAATGGCTTTCTTCTCACAAAATTCCGTGAAAAATAATTTGGACTGGGAAAAATAGTGAAGATGCTCTGCTCCTGTTGACAAAAGTAGCATCCACAATCCAACATTTGACAAGTTTATTAAATCATACATGACGCACATCAATTTTAATTTTTCATGTCAAAACTTATTAGCTCATTCCTAGCAGGCAATCAATATGTCAAGGCAAGACTTAAAGAAGAAAATAGTGATTTAAAGCAATCATACCATCTTAGCTATAGATTTGCAACATGTTAATATATGGCACAACAAAAAGCTTTTCTCAAGGTAGACCCCGAAAAACCAACCCAATGTAAATTAATGCATAATGATGTCCAATGCATCATGTCAACCATAAAAGGATCTTGGGAAATTGAATTCTTTAGAAGGATTAGAAATGTCATATTAATAGGAATCTCCAAAGACATTCAAAAGCACAACAAATGGATAAACAACCACACCTACAATACTAGTAAACATATCATTGATCCAGAAAAATCTAAAAGATATAATTTCAGCTCCTGAGATCCATCAAAAGGGAAGAGCAAAGCTCAAACACAATGAAGATAACTATTACAGAGTATAATCAGTGGCCCATTATTGGAGAATAGAGTTCATCTTCCCTTAACTCGCACCAATGTCAATCCTTTTGCCACATGGTTGTGGCCCATCTAGTACATATCTTTCCATCAAAACCCTGCACAGTAATGTACGTATATTCTTCATTATCTACAAGGTGGATATTTTTATAGCCTTCTTGTTCTATAAGAATCCAGTATGACTAAGGGCATGTGGTAGCAACCTATTATGCTACGGAAGAAACATGTTCAGCTACTTGGCCCACATGTTCCATAACTGGATCAGGCAATGACTCAGAGACCTGATTTATCACCTTCTTCCCTATTGGGACAACCTGCTCACGTTTTACAAAAGGATGGTGTAATACTTTAGGTACTTTGTTAATAACAATAACAAATAATCCTAATTGAGACCATTTGTACAGAAAGTGAAAACCGCACCATTTAAGTCTACATGTGGATTCTGGCAATAAAAATCACAAACATTTCAGCAATTCAAGCATGTTGGCATATTTAGTATCAAGCAATTCAATTCCTAAAGAGTTCAAAAGACTATTTCTCTTTATGTAAAATATGGTATTCCATAATGTATGTGTAAAAACCAAATTAGTTAAAAAATTCTTACTCTTGCTTTGCTTCAATGTCTCTACTGAATTCAATGTTGGGCTCAAAATCCAGCACTAAGGTTGGAACCAGAAGTTGACATGTTTGCATCAGAAGCAGTCAATTAGAACCATAAAGTATATAGCAACGTTAGAACCCAAACTGGTTATGAATATTACATAGATCAGTATTTGTCTTACCTTCTGAATAGTGGCATGTACATGTTCTCCTTGCAAGAGACCTATCAATATCAAGGGGTAATTGGCTCACAGACAACAACCCACGATTTCCACATTGAGCAGGGAAGAGCCAGTTCTCATGCTTTTCATATGCCATGTCCATATCTCCATGTACATGTCTCCAAAGTACTTGATGTTGAAGTTTAAGGGTTAGAGGAGTTTTTAATTTAAGTAGTAAACTTTAATGCATGAACATATAAAATCAGATTCAGAACAGTACTGCTCTAATAAAATTTGAACTGTAATAAACAAACATAATTTTCATCTCTTTCAACTTAACGCTCCATTATTCATTGCGTTAAAGTTGGTCCTCGAGAATCATCAAATGCCATGTACAGTAACACCATGATAAAATAATGTACATTAGATATCAACAGTAAATTATCATAACCAATATTTGAATCAACCATATACTCAGATTTTTCAGATTTGATCTTGTCACCGAAGGGACAAGTCAATCTAGCCAAACAATTTACGTACCTTGAGAGAAATCCAGAGGTGATCTAGAGAGGGTTAAAGCAGAATCATACTGACCACATACTGACCCAGACTTCTTAGTCAACAAGCACATTCATACCCAGTACAATCATGCGGACAAAGGACACACAGTCATGTTGGGTAAGGATGCAGTCACATACTGCAGAGACACACAGGCATACTTTGCACAGTCATGCTTGAAAAAACACAGTCCACCCATAAGGGGAAACTCACTGTCACGCTGGGGAAGACCCCACAGTCCACACAAGAAAATAGGCTCATGGTCACCTCATGGTCACGCTAGCGAAGGACCCACAGTCCACCCGAGAAAACAAATAGGGTATCAAAACATTAATAAACATAACCTATGGACCAAGTAAGATACACATAAGATAAAGGATCATGAGTCAACCAAGGGGGCCACAACAAAATAAACCACAAACCCACAAGGTCAAGGTGAACTATATAAGGTGGACAAGTAACTCCTTTGGTGCTCCTTTGTAGGACCAACAAGACCAATAATCTTTTCTCTCTCTCAAGGTACACTATTTTTAATATTTTTGTCATCACTGTATAAGATTCACTAGTTATCGAAAGTAGAACCAAATAAACAACTTATACAAGGAAGAGAAGTGAAATCCATAAAAAGTAGTTAGCTTAGAAATTGCAACTGCAACCGAAATACATAAATAGGCATCAAAGAAACTGCAAACCATCTCAAATAGACATAAACCATGACAAACGATGACAAAATAGTACTAGAAATAAAATAGTATCATTTTAACTAGACAAGATAAGTTTAAAGGTGGTTTAAAGCATAATTTTCATCTCTTTCAAATTTGAATATATAAAATCAGATTCAGAACAGTACTGCTCTAATAAAATTTGAACTGTAATAAACAAACATAATTTTCATCTCTTTCAACTTAACGCTCCATTATTCACTGCGTTAAAGTTGGTCCTTGAGAATCATCAAATTCCATGTACAGTAGATATCAGCAGTAAATTATCATAACCAATATTTGAATCAACCATATACTCAGATTTTTCAGATTTGATCTTGTCATTGAAGGGACAAGTCAATCTAGCCAAACAATTTACGTACCTTGAGAGAAATCCAGAGGTGATCTAGAGAGGGTTAAAGTAGAATCATACTGACCACATACTGACCCAGACTTCTTAGTCAACAAGCACATTCATACCGAGTACAATCATGCGGACAAAGGACACACAGTCATGTTGGGTAAGGATGCAGTCACATACTGCAGAGACACACAGGCATACTTTGCACAGTCATGCTTGAAAAAACACAGTCCACCCATAAGGGGAAACTCACTGTCACACTGGGGAAGACCCCACAGTCCACACAAGAAAACAGGCTCATGGTCACCTCATGGTCACGCTAGGGAAGGACCCACAGTCCACCGGAGAAAACAAATAGGGTATCAAAACATTAATAAACATAACCTATGGACCAAGTAAGATACACATAAAATAAAGGATCATGAGTCAACCAAGGGGGCCACAACAAAATAAACCACAAACCCACAAGGTCAAGGTGAACTATATAAGGTGGACAAGCAACTCCTTTGGTGATCCTTTGTAGGACCAACAAGACCAATAATCTTTTCTCTCTCTCAAGGTACACTGTTTTTAATATTTTTGTCATCACTGTATAAGATTCACTAGTTATCGAAAGTAGAACCAAATAAACAACTTATACAAGGAAGAGAAGTGAAATCCATAAAAAGTAGTTAGCTTAGAAATTGCAACTGCAACCGAAATACATAAATAGGCATCAAAGAAACTGCAAACCATCTCAAACAGACATAAACCATGACAAACGATGACAAAATAGTACTAGAAATAAAATAGTATCATTTTAACTAGACAAGATAAGTTTAAAGGTGGTTTAAAGCATAATTTTCATCTCTTTCAAATTTGAATATATAAAATCAGATTCAGAACAGTACTGCTCTAATAAAATTTGAACTGTAATAAACAAACATAATTTTCATCTCTTTCAACTTAACGCTCCATTATTCACTGCGTTAAAGTTGGTCCTTGAGAATCATCAAATGCCATGTATAGTATATATCAACAGTAAATTATCATAACCAATATTTGAATCAACCATATACTCAGATTTTTCAGATTTGATCTTGTCACTGAAGAAACAAGTCAATCTAGCCAAACAATTTACGTACCTTGAGAGAAATCCAGAGGTGATCTAGAGAGGGTTAAAGCAAAATCATATTGACCACATACTGACCCAGACTTCTTAGTCAACAAGCACATTCATACCCAGTACAATCATGCGGACAAAGGACACACAGTCATGTTGGGTAAGGATGCAGTCACATACTGCAGAGACACACAGGCATACTTTGCACAGTCATGCTTGAAAAAACACAGTCCACCCATAAGGGGAAACTCACTGTCACACTGGGGAAGACCCCACAGTCCACACAAGAAAACAGGCTCATGGTCACCTCATGGTCACGCTAGGGAAGGACCCACAGTCCACCCGAGAAAAAAAATAGGGTATCAAAACATTAATAAACATAACCTATGGACCAAGTAAGATACACATAAGATAAAGGATCATGAGTCAACCAAGGGGACCACAACAAAATAAACCACAAACCCACAAGGTCAAGGTGAACTATATAAGGTGGACAAGCAACTCCTTTGGTGCTCCCTTGTAGGACCAACAAGACCAATAATCTTTTCTCTCTCTCAAGGTACACTGTTTTTAATATTTTTGCCATCACTATATAAGATTCACTAGTTATCGAAAGTAGAACCAAATAAACAACTTATACAAGGAAGAGAAGTGAAATCCATAAAAAGTAGTTAGCTTAGAAATTGCAACTGCAACCGAAATACATAAATAGGCATCAAAGAAACTGCAAACCATCTCAAACAGACATAAACCATGACAAACGATGACAAAATAGTACTAGAAATAAAATAGTATCATTTTAACTAGACAAGATAAGTTTAAAGGTGGTTTAAAGCATAATTTTCATCTCTTTCAAATTTGAATATATAAAATCAGATTCAGAACAGTACTGCTCTAATAAAATTTGAACTGTAATAAACAAACATAATTTTCATCTCTTTCAACTTAACGCTCCATTATTCACTGCGTTAAAGTTGGTCCTTGAGAATCATCAAATGCCATGTACAGTAGATATCAACAGTAAATTATCATAACCAATATTTGAATCAACCATATACTCAGATTTTTCAATATCGTTTTAACTAGACAATAAATAACATCAGCTGAAAAAGCATACAAAGACAATAAATATAATGATATTTTCTCACTCTTGTCTAGCTACAGCTGAAAAGAATACAAAGACAATAAATAACATCGGTAGTAAATCTAACTTGTGTCTTACTCAAAGTACAAATAAAACAAATAATATAACCCATTGGGAGAGTTGAAACATGGTTGAAACCTTCCTTATACTCAACAATATTTTTTTAGATCATATCTTGTCTATTAAGAGACAAGTCACTATAGGAACAAAGGACATACCTGAGAGGGAATAAATTCAGTTACCTAGTTGACAAGCAAGGAATCCCTAATTATTGGAGCAGCAGAGCAAGGAATCCCCGTTGTTTAAGGTGGGTTCAAGGTGGATTTAAGCAGGTTTAATTGGACTAAGATCTCTATTGCACTGTATGAGTGTTTGGGTCTGCTTAAAGTGAACCGTAAGGAAACCCCAATTACTGGAGCAATAGACCCAGAAACAACAATCCAAAAAATATCAGGTAATGATGAAATTTCACACACAAAACGTGCTCAAACCAGATCTCCGTTTGTAGTCCATACAAAGCCCATGGCTTTATTACAACTTAGCACACTCAAACAGTGCAATAGAGATATTAGACCACTCAACAGAGGCAACAAGAGACTGCGCTGTGGGTCAACATAAGATCAAGAGTCAACAAGAGGGGTCAAGAAGACGAAGGTGTCAAACTCGTGGTCAAACTGTTATATTCTCTCTCAAGGTATCACCAAGGTATATAGTCCATAACTTATAAGTGTTCCAAACCACAACAGTACATTTTATCATCACCGTATAAGGAAGGTCCATACCACGTCCATACCCACTCCATACCACAATAGGTGCACAACAGTGAGTTCTATAACAAGAGATTTCCACACCCATGCCACACCCTAGCCATCTTTTGAATCAACAACATTCAAAATTTCCTAATGAGTTAATATGCACTCCACACAAACATGACGAAATTAAAGAACACTTCCATTGGAAAATTTTAAGATCTGAAACCACAAACATCGAATGGACTATAAAGATTTAAACTTGAAAATTTCTCTGATTTCTCAACTTTGTTGTCAACTGCTGAAAGGCATGCTAAATAACGTGTAAATAACGAGCACATCAAAATTAAGTGTGAATTAACTCTACTTTGAGCAAAAATATCTTATCCAAGAGCATATATTTTGAAAAGGATTGTGCATGACTCTTCAACAATGGAAATAAGAAACCCAAGAACACAACAGAAAGATAATTTGAACCCTACAGGGAAGCAATGCACTCAATTTCAATATTTGCATTTAAAGGTAATGTTGCAACTTGATAAGTCGACCGAGCTGGTGCAGGTGATGAAAAATCTGTATGAAGAAAAGATGAACTAGGTCAGCTTTGTATAAAATCGCCTCCACATACATAAAAGCACTCATAATTGTTCACCAATCAATTGAAACAGGGTAATATTAGCGTACAAGGAAAAAATCGATGAGATAGCTTGGACATTTAGAAACTGAGAATTCATATTTCAATATCAGGATAGACCAATTATGTAACAGATATAATATGTAACTTGGAAAGCAATAACAAACACTTTCATTGAGAGGCTTGCAAAAGTTTTGAAATTACCTTTGCTATAGTTCTTGCTAGAATGAGATTTTAATTCTCTTGAGTTATCCCAACCATTCGGCACCCGAACCATTCACCGCACCTGAAGATAAGAGAAATTAAAAAGAGTATAAAATGAATATGAAATTGATACAAACAAATCAGTGATAATACAAAAATAATACTTTATAAATAAGTTATAAGATAGTAGTAGAAAAGACAAGAGAAATTAGAATGTTTTGAAAAATTCACCGTATTAAATTTTTTTATGAAATCCACAAAAATTCTGTGGTCGCTTTCTTCTAACTTGTATGTGTCATTCTTGATATTGTATGATAGGTTTGCCATTGCTATAACAGATTCAAGTTGTATGAATAGATGATCTGTTGAATCATACTTATACATGCGTTGCCCCTTTATTTTATTGTACCAACAACATTGAAGCTAGACACCTTCAGGCCTATCGAAAAGATCAATGTCATTATGGTAATCAAACACCCTATTACCATCCTTCTTTCTTATTCTTTGCACTCTTCCAATGTACCAAGTACCACAAGAAACACCGTGCTTTGTACTTTGAGATACACCTTTTCTTGTAGTACGTTCGGCTACGGCTATAGATTCGCTCTCAAACAACACTGCACAATCTGATCCAATTCCAAAACCAATTGCAACACCCTTTTGGGGGGCCCTCTCATCTCGCCTAAAGTATACTCCATTACTCACTTTAGTCAATCTATCATTCGATAATGTCATATTTCCATTCAATTGACTAACCAAACAAGATTTGTACATGTCCTTTCCATCGAGCTCCACAACTGGTTTGGTAGTTATGTTTACATTCTCATCAACGGAATCTAAAATTCCATCCAACTCATGCCTCCACTCGCTTTCCATCGTTTGCAATTCATTATCATTGAGTACCATACAAGACAAATATTGGAATATGGATGTGGAATTATCTGGGGGAGAATTATCAACTACTTCATCCACAACTTCGAATGTTGAATAATTGTGATCCTCTATCCATGGTTTAAACCACCAAGAATCTTCCGTGTGTCTTTTTGGTTGCATGCCAAGAGCTACTAAAATTCCCTGTGCATCCTCCAATCCTATCTTGAGAGCTTCTATAATTTTATCATCTGTGGATATTGAATCATATTGTCATAAGACGTCACCTTCCTCTACTGTTTGTTGATGCAATTTATTCCAGATACTCATTTGTTTCTTATGAGATTTATTGAAACGAAGCCCTTGGGGATTCGATTCTTCTTCAGCAAATCTATTAAGGGTTCCAATAGCATGAAGTAAGTCAGTGAAATCATATGCCCTCTCTACTCCGACCATGCCACCGACTTTGCTAAAGAAGTTCTCATATACATCTGACCCAGTCATGTGCAATGCACATGGCAAGTTAGGGTATTGATCACGAAATAATCTCATCAACAAAACCGCAAAGTGGCAAGAAATTTTCGCACCTTGATATGCCTCTCTACTGATGAAATTAATGTTGACATTAGTATTTGCTTGTTCTTTGACCCAGCATAGCCATAACGTGAAGAAATGATGGAATCTTGAAGAATTTCGCACCCTTTCCCAAAGAGTCAAACTAGGAGACAAAAAATATCGATATAGTCAACAACGATTGCTAGATAGGTCTCTGTACCCGATGTCCTCTCTGTCTTGCCACCTGTACTTCTCATTTCCTTCAAGCACCTCTGGACATGCCTTGAAGCAATGCGTTGTGCTGAACCCCAGTTTTGGCGATCAATCCTCTCTATATCCTCAATTTTAAGCCTGTAGTCATCCACTTTAAAATTGTTATAAACCATTCTTACATGGTTAAAACTAATCAACTCTTCTCCAACAATCAAATCTCGTCGACCACTAAACAAAGGATTCACTAACTTTTTTCCATTATGGATGTAATCCTGGTCATGAAGTCCTGTTACTTTAAAACCATCATACAACCCAGTTAGCCCCCACCCTTCCCAGGGAATTTGATATCTCATTCCTGTCATTGAGTAATAATACTTCAATATGAGAATTCTTCTCCTACTATCCCCATTTGAGGAATGACCAATAATAGGTCCTAAAAAATGTTCCACATGTTTCTTCCATAGGTCTTCTACTTTTTCCCATTGTCGATGGACAAAATTTGCATCAAACCTGTTGCATGTTGGATGAACAACCGCAACCAAATGAGGAAGCTTCTCATGTAAAGGGTTTGCAATAATAACACGTGCATAATGGCCAATCACATAATTCTTGAAGGCATCTGTAATAATCTCATAGCTTGCAACGCCCTCACCAACTATCACCAAGAAATGTGATTGACACTTATGTTGTTCTTTCTTACCACAAAAACCCACCAATGTATTGCTTTTGGCTACCCACTTGACATATTTTTTCACAACAGTTTCATCTTCAGCAAGGAATACTAGAATTGGGCCCTCTATACCATGTTTGGCTTTATAAGAAGCATACACTTTTTCGATTGCCTCAAAAATGTACTCATGCTCCCCTGGGATATATGTCAATGATTTTCTAACTTTCCTTAAAGTCATAGATATCGAAGTGCCATCCAGATTCAAGCTAATAAAGCTATGTAATCTAGGACCTCCCCATAACTTAATCATCTCATAAATGGATTTAGTGGATGCACTATATCTTCTCCCTGACTTTGAACGAACTAGGTTGTGAAATATATCTTGAACAAATCCCCAAACTGCATCTTTACCTTGTAATTTTCCTTGCTTATGATCCTCGCACATATCCTTGCAAAACCTGAACACATCGTTCCTTCCAGCAGATTTGAACAACTTTTCCCTTAGAGACCTCGTTCTAATAGACAGTGTGGCAACCTTTGTCCTCTCCCACCAAAGAGATCGCATTGTTAATCTATGTGTAGCATTTGCATCTCTTGCAACAATTTTGAGTTCAGATTGAGTCAAATGGTCCAACCTTCTCCCTTTCCCTGTATCTCTCCCATGTCTTTTGATATTGCTCCTTGATTCACGATATAAACGCATCCGAAAGTCATCACAACTAGGTATCAAATTACAAAGATTTCATGTCAATGAATCAAAAGGGATTCCTGTTTCAGAAACCCTCTTGCAATGGATATGTCTGTATGTACCATTAATACAACATTCAACACCATAATAACATAGTGTTCTCTTGGTATGTTTCTCTATGGCCCACAATTTTCCACCATGTTGGTCATCCATTAGAACCTTTGTGTCCAATCTCTCTCCTCTTCTATCAATATAGGGATCACAATACCACCAACATAGTAATATCGGGGGAGGCAATTGTCCTAGAATAAGATGAAAAAACAAATTAGAAAATGATCTACGAACTACTACTAACAAGTAGTAACAAATAAAGTAATGTGAAAATTCAAATTCAAATTAAATTAAAACTTGGGTAATTAACACACCTGAAGTAGAAGCATGTGAACTTGTAGAAACCCCATGTGATCGTGATGGTGATGGTGATGGTAGTGATGGGACCAAGAACTTAGTCAAAATTTGTTGGGACTTAACATTGGTAGTCTTCTTCGGTCTCCCAACTGTTCCACTCCTCAACACAACTGTATCATGCAAAGCCTCATCTGTAGTAGCAGTGTGCTTCCTTGATTTCATGTGCTCATTTAGAGAACTGACAATATTACCACTTTTCGGCACCAAAGAGAACCATCTATTGCATCGTGTACATTCCACTCTTACTTTTTTCTTGTCCTCATAGTTTGCAAGTGTTGCTTCCACCACCGTGAACAAATTAGGATCTTGCGTTTGGTTGAAATCATCTAGAAGTTTGATTGCTTGATCAATCTCAAGTCGATTTATAGCCACGGTCGTTTGCTCTTCTCTATTACATGAAGGAATTTCATTACTTCCCAACATTGAAATGTGACGTTGATGGGATCCTGTTTTCATATGATTGTTTTTGAAGTTACTAACTGTTCGCGCTGCCAAGGATACTTCCCCCATTCCATAATCAATGCCACAAATTTCACAACGGATCTTTAGACTAGGTTTTCCATTTTCTGAATATACCTTCATTGTTAGCTTCTCCTTGACAAACTCTTCAATTAAACTATTCACTTTCTATTCCCAAGATGCCAATACTTTAGGATCAACCACTACAACTTGTTCCACTGCTTCGAACACATGATGATCCACTTCAACTTGTTCCACTGACTCGGACACATGATCAAC
This sequence comes from Larix kaempferi, assembly GCA_027924585.1. NCBI lineage: Eukaryota > Viridiplantae > Streptophyta > Pinopsida > Pinales > Pinaceae > Larix > Larix kaempferi. Next base: position 7,164,518 of record BSBM01001201.1, on the reverse strand, counting down.
TCTTGGTTGTTTATGCATAGGTTCGTCCACATTCCCTTCAATGTTTTCAGATATTGGCGTTCCTTCCATTACATGTGATTGCAATGATTCAAAAACCATTGTGTCTACTTTCCTCTTAATGCCTATATTTGTTGTTGTAGGTTTCCTTCTTTGCTCTTGCTTTGTATTGAAAGGATGTCCAATTGGGCCAATAAATTCAAAAGGATATTCGATGATTTCATCCTCCACAATTTCACAACGGATATCAGCATATGTACAACCTTTTCGACGCTGAATTTTTCCAAGGACACAATTCTCTTCACCAATAAAAATTGCAAAGTTCTCAACATCACTAGGATCCATCTGCATATTCAAATTTACACATGCATATTAGTTCATTAATAAAACAAAGAGCTAGGAAGCAAGGTATGCACTTTCAATTCAAATCTCTAAAAAGGATGAAGAAATATTACTATCGGGATGAAACACCTTGAAACAAAATGTATTTTCAGTGGCTTATTCAAATAGCCATCCCCAAACTAAAGAGTCAACTTCAACGTACCTGCAGAAGATCAAAAGGTGATCAAAACAAGAGATGAAACAATGTTTAGAGAAATTTACATGTTAGTCCTTATTTACATGTTTCTTGTGTATGCATGATAGCTTTGATATCTGAAACAGTCTTTAGAGAAATTTCATGATGAAGTTGAAAATAAATCAATGAAGCATTGTCTACATAATTCAAAGTTCTGATATTTCAGTTTTTCTGTGCAAGTGTGGCGGGCTATCTACTTGAGAAAGGTCACATAAGAATTTCCAAGTAAATGTATGGAAACTTGTGTAGACTACTAGATGATTCCATGTCTTAAAAGATTGTTGTGCAACAAGTCAAACACAACAATGGCAGACAACTTGAGAAGAGAGGCACAAGTTTACCAATCTAGAAAAGTTCCCAGTACATATAAGATCCTATACTATACTGTACTGTACTGTATGCTTCAACGGAAAATCCCCTTACTATATTTGTGCCAAGGTGCAAATATGTAATAAAAAAAATAGTAAAAATACAATATCCAGATTCCAAAGGGTAAAAATAATATTTAATAAGAATGACAGATACAAAGATTCTTGAAAGGTAGTATGATAACTAATAATATGATCCAAAATGGATCTGTAACAAACTCGAACAGTTTAATGGCTCAACTCAATGCCAAGCCCTCAGCAAGACCAGAAGGTAGGCTGTGGAAGCTGAAAAGGAGGTATTGGGAGGCAGATGCCAGTATGACGGGCCCCGTGCTTATGCAATCTGCAACCACCCACTTCTAAATTGTCTAGCTGCCGATGTCAGCACAAAAGAATTTACATTAAAATTATTAGAAGAAAATAAATAGCAGCAACTCATATTGGAATGCTGCCAGAAAAAGGACAAAGGAGGAGAAGAGCACTGAACAGTTGGGGAGTTGAAGAGTTGGGGACAGCTAGGTGTCCAGTTGATCCCAAGCAAAGCCAACGTTTCCTATAAGCTCATAGACAACATTTGAGAAGGGATTCTTTGGCAGAGAATAGAGGGAATGCATTAAAATTTGTGTGTGTAATCTTTCGTGCTCCAGATTGCCTAGATAGTACCCAGAATTTAAAGTGATGAGGTTTTATTGTTGTTTGATGGCTAACACTTGCCCATAACTTCCCCAGAATTCACAATGACTACTGCTAACTACTTCCTTGAGGTCAAAATAGGGCTACTCAAGATTTTATATATGTTTTCTTTCAAAAGTAGTTAGTACCCTATCCTATGAGAGGAATTGGAGCACATAGTCTTTTATTTATGCAATAAAGACAAACTAATCAGAATTTAAGAGCGCAGAGAACTTGACCTACATTCATAGTATACTTCCTTGCTAAAAAATAGTAAGGTACAAGGAGGGATCCTGCAAAGAGATGGAACCAAAACACGAATGATATTGCTAAAAAAAACTAAGAGTAGAAGGAGGAGTCCTTCCAAAAGATGGAACCAATACATAAATGATACTATATGTGATGATGAGGAGATGGAAACAAATGGTCTTGTTGAGTAGCTTGGAGTTACATGGCATCTAAACAATATGGCTAAACAACTTTTGTCAAAATGAAGACCAACACCACAACCAACAATCAAATGTCAAAATGAAAGTGTCAAAATCATCCAAGATTATGCTCATAGAAACAGGGGATTCAAAAGGCAATTGAAATGATGGTTACCATAATCAACCAAGAACAATAAATATTTTCTCAGTTATTGCAAACCCCCACGAGATGAAGCTAATTCAGTTCTTGAGGAACAATTTTATGAACCATTTATTTTGTTAGTTTCTTGCATGAAATTTGGATAGAAAGACAATTGGCGTTAGTGTCTATGAGTATCCATCTTTCAAAAGAATGTCTACTGCGCAATGCATTTGAACTTGAATGCTCAAGTGCCATTAGTCTATTACACCAAAATTCTACGAAAGGCATCCAAATGAAGTAAAATCCTTCATTCCATAATCAAAATCTCTATGCAAGGAGTGTTGAAACAACTGAACCTTGGGCAAATGTTGCTTACTGATGTTGCTTACTGTATACATGTTTCTGCGGGGTGGTTGACTGAAATACATAACTGGATGAATATATTGAAGTCACTGATTGTTTTCCCAGTGCACTGAAGGATTAAGGGAGTTTCTACAAAGCAATGGTAATGTGAACAACTAGGTTCTTATTGTGCTTTTATAGAATCATATTCACAAGAGCACTTAAGCATTCCTCTGGAGGAATCGAACCAAAAACAGACATGGAGGTCGTGTTTGAAGTTATGAACTTCCTATGGATTTCTCTTTGTGCCAAAGTCTCTGAAAGGTTATGAAATGACATAGATATATTGCATTGATTTCCTTTGTAATAAAGATAATAATTTATCATGTCTTTTTGGATCGCTTAATACTACATGTGAAGGAGAACTTGAAATATGAGCTAATATGAGTTAATTTCTGCTACATAAAAATGTAATTGTTTACAATAGTGTTATTTGGTTATACAGAGGATATTGCTGCTAGACTCTCTGCATGTTTGATTGATTCAGTTGTAACTCTAGATTTCCCAACTTACATTAATACAAGCCCAATCACCTTGCTGCTTGCTGCTAAACCACATCATCATGGGCTGACGATGCTTTGATTTGTGCAAGCCTGTCCTTTGTAAATTTCAGAACATGTGTGAAAAATTCAAATAAAGATGGCCCATATACAACAATTATTAGATTTATGGGGTGAAGCACCCTGGAACATGAGTAGGGTGTCACCTATCACTTCTCCTACCTAGTCAACATGTTTGCAGCATGCTAATGACAACGCTTGCCATAGGCCTACCACCAGGTTTGTTAAAGGAAGGAACATAGGGACAATTGGCATTCCCTTCAGTGCAAAATGACAAAGTTTTGGACATTTCCAAAGGAACCAAGCTCCTGAGCTGGCCAATTACAGGTGGGAACATATAGTGGTTAAGGATTAGCTAGAGGGATAGCCCCAAATGATCATCATGATCCTCTACCAGATGTTGGATTGGTGCTAACTACTGCTTAATATTTAATATTGTGTTTGTGCTTAGGCATAATTCCTTATGTCTCTTTGGAATTTTGTTTATGTTACTTTGCTATGCAGTTGTATGTAATGGGTGTTTTGGCCAAATCCAACCTTTCTTTTTAGTTTTGATTTTGCTAGTGGTGGGTAAATGTACACCTCACATTTTTTTTTGTAAAACCTATGCACATATTATTCATTTAATATTCAAAGGAAACTTTTATGTCAAGATTTGAAAATGCTGAGACTCCAAAAGCCCCTATCAGTACAATATTTGTTTTTCTTGAAAGAGTTCGTGATCTTGTGGGTGCAAATCCAATCATAATGGTTGCAACAAAGAACCCATTCAAATCAACAATGTCAACTAGCTTACTGATCAAATCTTTATCATGGTGGATATTATCACGAATTTGCTATTAACCATTTTAGTATCACGATATCAAAATACCAAAATACCTGACTTTTAGTGTAGATGCCGATGCCATCCAAGTCTAGCGATGTTAAAGCAATCATCCTACACTTGGGTGGTTGCAGATGGATCTAAAAAAAAAGAATCAATTGCTAGAAAGAGTTTCTAGGATTTACACAAATGGAATTCTCATGTAAGGATTCACAAGGGTCCTGTTGGCAGTGCTGCAATAGAGCTGAGCAAGTTGGTGGAGAGAACAAGGAAAAGAGTTTCCATAACATGAGAAGAAGAATTAAAATCCCAAATGCAATTGATGGAAACCATGAGCATTACACTGTTCTTGGATTTCCAATGGGTGCCACTTCTATCGATATCAAGAGAGATTTTAGACACCTTTCTCACCATGTACCTTTTAGTTCTTTTCCCCAACTTAAAATGGCTCAATAACATCCAGTTCAATATTTAAAATGATCCCACCAACTTCTGATATAATGTTATAATTTCACTTCTGCCATGATTAAGTATACATGAGATCATGGAAATTAGAACTATATTCACTTCTAAATTTGGTCGTAGGCAAGTGTCCATTATATACATGTAATTTCAAACATATAACCAGTGATACGCCTTGTAACCAACCAGATTTATGTTACAGTGACTTGCAGTTGGTTAACTCCTTACAACAATACAGTGATTGCAACCACTGATTGCTCATTGCATATAGGATCTATTTATTTTTGTTTGTTACTATTACATGGGAACTATTCTCCCAGGCCATATCGGTTGATGTGATCCCTCTATCTAATATAAGGGGACACTGGTATAGGTAAATAACCGGTATAAGCAAATAGTAGGCCTGGAGTGAAACACAGATGAGTAACGAGTGATGAATTGTATCTATTGGATATTAGTTTGTATATGATTTTTTGATATTTTTCCCTTTTGGGGTTTCTTGGAGATATTATCCTACTAGTCTTCTTAGGAATCGTGCAACTCATCTTCACTATTCTACTCTGGAGCCTTGTTCCACATCTATAATTGGCATATTCAGTATTTTTATGTTGTTTTGGAGGATTTGAATCATCATATCCATGCGTCCAGTGCCTACATTCTGATGATATATTTCTTTACAAAGGAAATTGTTGCATCCCATATCCATGGTTCAAAATTTTTCATGCTTATCGTACTTCCAGCACCTAGAGGTACCCATGAAACATGGCCAAGCAGTTGAAGCCTAGAATGAGGATCGTCCAAAGTGAGAATTATCCACTGTCCAGTTGATCCCAGGCAAAGCCAACGTTTAGGGAGGAGAAATAGAAATGGAGGATACAAGAAATATAAGGGGTAGAAAGGAACATAGTTCTTGCTCCATAATCTTAATTTTCCTCTAAGACATAGACTATGGCTGAAGAAACCAATGTTCTTTCAAGCCTATTTTAGAAACGAACAATGACAAAGCAATACAACATTAATTAATGGTATGGACTAGGAACCAACATTCTGCTGCTGGAAAAGAATCAATCATAAGACACTTAGTTATAGAAGTATAAAGAATGACTTTGTTCTAGAATTCATGGCTAGCAACACAGAATTCTCCGGGGAAAGAAAAAACCTTCAAGTGGAAGTTAAAAGTCATGTTAGAATTCCAGACAACTACAGGTACTTATGAAAGATATTTCCAATATACAAACTCAATTTATGTTGTCTAATATAGAATGAACCTTACAGTAGAGTTACAAAAATCCCTCTTCCAAAGGACCAAGCAACAATATTAATGCCAATTTAATATTTAGGTTGAAGTCACATCCCAAAGAGTCAAGCCCCATAATTCCTATCATAATGAATGTTACAAATCAAGTGGATTGTGGAGGTAAAGGTGAAAGGACCTCAACACCAAGAAGCTAGACAACTAGCTAAGGAAATTGGGCTCATATTTTTTTAAAATTTTGAAACACATGGATACTAAAAACATGCATAGGATCACATTTTATATATTAAAAAACATTCAAACCCCCATTTAATTAAATCTAAACTAATTCAAGTCCATATTCATTTGAAAAAAAACAAAATAGGTTTTCTAAAGCCCAAAATTAGGTTTTCTAAAGTCTAAATTCCTTTGAATAAAAAAAATACACTTTTGGAATTGAAAATTGCACTTTAGAAGAACCATTTTTGGGCTCTAAAAAGGCTAATTTCAAAACGTTTTTGTCAAAATTCTACTAAATCGGTCCAGATTTAATGAAATAGGGGTTTTCGAGTCAAACCTGCTCTTGTGGGGTAGTTTCAATGAGTAACATGGTTGAATTCCCAATGGAAGTAGGAATGAGTTTCAAAAAATGATGATGCATAAATTATATCCTACAGATTATTGGAAAATCCTGAAAATCAAGCCGTAGTTCAAAGATGGATGGTAGATGTTGAATGGAAGTGAAAGATTCCACTAGTACATTATCAAATTGAAGATCCCTGAGGATGAGGAGAATGTTTTACTGGAAGATATAAGCACACTCCACATGGAAACATAGAAATAGATCAACTTGTTCAAATTCCTAACCGTAATTAATTCCTAAAGTCAATCAATGGCTTGTGAATCCAATAATTGTTGGATTGGCACTGTTAAGTATGGTTAAATCGAAAGTAGAATAAACCTAAGTGACTATATTAGTCCATGAGAATAGGTTGACTAGCCCCAGAAAGTCGATAAATAAGGCAATTGATAAGCCAAAGGAAGAAAAGAAACCAAAGAGAAACACCACAAGAAGATAGGGAGCGATGAAGAGAATTACTAGATACTGCACCATGTGAAATGACAGAGGAAGGAACTGCAGGTACAAGTCAAATAAAATCAAATGGACCTACAAGTTAACAATAACATGAGGCTGGCACTTTTTGTTAATAACATGTTAATAATTTAACAAACATGGCTACAAACAAACCTAAAGGAGTGGTTATTCAAGATTTCGATCAAAATTCAAGCGGGATGTATAGAGAACCATTATGTCAGAACTTTAGATTTATGAAACAACAAGATATAATGGTATGATTCTTGAGAGTATTATTTTATGGTAGAAGGATATAGATGAAATATATAAAATCAAAACAGAGGAGGTAGAGAATCTAGTGCCTCACATAGACGAGGACTCGGTGCTTAACATTGACAAAGGTGATGAGGGAAATCCATTGGTGGTTGTTGAATAGATACAGGATATGTCTAGGTTCTACTGTGAAACAAAGGTCAATATCTATTCTTTTTAATCTGTCACCCTTTAAATAATTATGGGAGAGAGGTAAGTTGCTACATAAGAAAGAGTGTTACCATTTATAAGAAATACCATATGTAACAACACCCATTCATAAGAAAGACTATATTCTTTGATGCTATGCAATATTTGAGCTAACACCCTCTAAAGAATTAGGGGAGAGAGGTAAGTTGTTTTGCAAAACCTAATAATTTATATCCTGATCAAATATACATACAGATAAATATATGCAAGATAAATAGATACATACACAGAAGTAGCTACATAGAAATAGCAAATCACATGTAGAAATGAGATTACAATTGACGCATGAATTCAACGATAGAAAAATTCCATGAATAAAAATCATATTGGAGACTATAAGAATAACATAGGATGCTGACCTAAAGTGATTACCTCCACATAAATATTTTTGGCAGAAAGAGTAATGCCTAGAAACACAAAGTTACTTCTATATAAATCATTGCAACTTTTCATAGTGGAGATCAAGCCCTTTAGGGAACATCTTGTTCAAATAAGTATGCCCAGAAAAAATACTTGGCAGCATATAAAACAATGTGAGATATTATTCCACTAATTCAATAAAAATAAGGGAACAAAACTTAGAATTTTCTCCCACAATTTGGTAGCACCAGTAACCATAAACAAAAAGAGTGTGAAAGACCGATCCCCAAACTTGAATTTATTTTGTTGTAGGCAAAGAAAGTGCAGATTGCATACCAAACACCATGTCATATTTTTATATAAGAGACAAAGCATGACAAATTGTAGACAAATTGAAGACCTAGAATTTAGCACAGAACCTAGCCATGATGATTTTTCTAAGTGGTGAACAATTAAAAAGGATATATACTCTTGGACGATATTTTTCTTTTTGTATAAGGAATTATCAATATTCCTTCTTTTTGTAAACATTAAAATATTTGAATATTTTATTGATCACAATTACAAAGTTAAAATAGAGTATTTAACCCATGTTACCCTCATTTTGTTTGGGTTTTTCCTATTCATAGTTGGGAATTGGTAAAAGGAAATCCTAGGCACACAGCAACAGTCTTAGACACTAAAATTTCACCTACATTTATGGTAAAGCACTTATGAGCATAATGAAGTCAGTTTTTTATTAAATAAGCATCAATCTTTGAAGCTCAGAAAAGAGAAGAACTAATAGAATAATAAAGGAGCCTAAACCTCATTGCAAAAACCCACATTTGGGAGCTCAAGATAGTGGTAAAGGCACTGAACTCAAACTTAATGCAAATCTTGTTCGTGTTTAGGGTTTCTTGCAGCCATAAAAGGAAGTTATGTTCCTAGAAACAATAGTAGAGGGTTTCATTTCTAGGTCTAGGCATGGGCATCATAAGTAAACAAGCAAATAACCCTTATTTTTCAAAATATGGGTGGGTCTATTTGAGAAACAGTCATATCAAAGTCTCCCTAGGCATGCAAAAGTCCTTATGAACAGTCTGTCAGTGTAAGTATTGTTTTAAAGGAAAGGTTGAACTATGAACAGTAATGAATTAATTCTTGTAGAAGACCTATTTCCTTATTGGAATAATTTGGTGAGAAGTAGAACCACCTTTAAAACTTAAGTCGTTCTATGCAGTTTTCTTGCCCTTAGTTTGGATGAAAACCCCTTAGATAAAATATACGTGAACAGTTTGAACTCTTCAGCAATATCACCACTCTGATCTGGCTATATCTAAATAAGCTAATTGTCACTAGGGATCCCTAAACAACTTACTATGTTTCATATAATATACAACATCGAGTTTACAAGTACAATCCCCATTGGACTTGGAAATTGCACTTTATAAATTGATGTCTTGCTCCATGACAATTTTCTACATGATGTAATACCTATGTAGCTTGGTCAATTGGTGAATCTAAAATTGCTTCAGTTATTCAATCATATCTTGTTAAGACTAATTCCAACAAAAATTGGTAATATAAACCATTTGAAACAGCGTGGCTTGTGCATTAATCATTCTAAGTGGTTGAATACCTACTTACATTGCAATACTGCAACATTCACATTCCTTGAGTCTAGAAAAATGGTATTGGATTCAACAAGGAATTTTCTTAATTGCAAAATATCCGCTCACCTCTACGCAGGAGGAACGTTTATGTGATGGTCCGTGGATGGTCCTTATCTCCATCGCTGTTTGTTGCAGCAATTGTAGCAGCAAGCCCTTGCTTGATTTATTTGAAGAGATGTAGAAGAAAATCCAGGGTTTCTGCACGGTTTCTGTAATGCTTCCAGGGTTTGGTTTCTGCGGTCGGTTGGGGGCTTCCCTGCAAAATTGCGACGCAAAATCTCACCTAGGGGCACCCTCGAGGCTTCCCTGCAAAACCCAAAACCCAGCTGCTGCGCGAACTCTCACCTCGGGGCTTCCCTGCAAAACTGAGACACGAACTCTCACCTCAGGGCTTCCCTGCAAAACCCAAAACCTAGCTGCTGCCCGAACTCTCACCTCAGGGCTTCACTGCAAAACCCAAAACCCAGCTGCTGCCCGAACTCTCACCACACTCACACAACAATTTCTGCGGACATTTGGCAGCAATGCACTATAATATATACCCCAACATATTGTATATTGCATAAATAAATAAATAAACCCTAACCACCCTAAATAGATAGGCAATATAATGTTATGGTTTTCATGTTTAATTAATACCCCCAATATGAACGGACGTGGTATAATATTGCCCCCCTAGTGAAGACCCCGTGTGTGGTAGTGGATTGAGATGAGTTAGGGTTAACTAGAGGATAAGACCTCTTAGTTATCCATGCAAACTCTCTTGAACTTTGTTACATTGACATAAGACTTCACAATTAATGAGTTATCTGACTGAGTGCTTAGTTAATTGAGTGAATATTAAGTTAATTGGCTAAAAGAGTGTGTAAAACCACTAATTAGGTAAAAAGAGGGATCTGATGGATAAATTAGGACATGAATGGTTATTTAGGAGCTAATTTAGCAAAGTACTCTCACTTACCAACTAAGAATGAACTATAGAATTCCTAAAATAAGGGAAACACTCCCTAAATCAAGGGAGGTACCCCCAACAAAACTAGGAATGTGCCTAGCTTAGTTGAGTTTGGTCATTAGGGTTTTGATTAAGTGGAATATAAGGTGGTTAGAGACCCTTAGAGTTTAGAAGAAGCTCTAGGGTGACTCAGGTGGTCAAAATGAGTGTGGTTTGGCCCTTAGGAGTCATGAAGTCAAGGTCTAGGTGACAAGAAAGGGGAATGATGCTATGGAGATGTTTTTGACTCTAACAAAATATGGTGAAGGAAAGAGCATAATGAAGTGAGACATATGGGATAAAATGAACTCCAATTTGGTAATTCTGGCATGTATGTCATCAATATTATTTTGAGGAAATGAATGGGTGTGGTCTAACTTGTCTTGCAAATAATTATACAATATTTACAATAGGGAAAATTTGTGGAGAGCTCTTTGGTATGATTGCAGAATCCAATAGTAATAGTTGACCCGATTTCTTAGGGCACTAACTAAGGAGGCTTGACTGTGCCCTTAGTTGTACTACTTGACCTCCTAGGTACAAGAGAGTAATCTTACCAAATGTTTCACTTAGTGCCACTATAGTATCAAGATAGTTCATTATATTATTTAAATCTAGTTTTAGGTTTCCTAGAGAACTTACAACATACCTGAGGGTACGTGGAAGTGGAATTTCATATATAGGTGATGTCTAATGCAATACTACTTGAAGGGGTACAAACATGGGTTACATGGGTGTCCAACTAGGTTAAACTTCTTGTATTTCATGTGTGTATTATTTCCTAGCCATAGATTTATTATCCAAACACACATCATTGTGTTATTTATAGATATCGAAACACATTTCTAGCCTAAAAAGGTTCTCTAAAATTTCCATCTAAAGGAAGTGATTTGATACCAAATTTTATGTACCTTACTAACATAATAGAAAATTTATACAAGAAAAAACATAATATATCAAGATTTTAGAATGAAAATGACATAATTGCGATAAAAATAGACAATTGTATATAACCAAATACCACCATTACAATACTTTTATTAATGAAAGCAATGTTCACTTGCCTCTTTTAGGGGTCAACCTCAAAATGAGTAGCGATCCAATTACAATATAATTCACAAAACATATTATTAAATTGCTTCTACTCCTTGACATAATTTCTAGTGAATGAAATTTATAGTTGGTAGAACATTATAGTAAGCCTTCTTATTGAAGAAAATTTCTAGTAGGTGGAAACTTCTATTAATCTTAATCCCTCTTTCAAATATTTCGGTCACACTATATCTAATTTATGGGCCTTATTTAATATAGATTGCTCAATACATATCAAACTATCTATTTATTTAAGGGGTTTAAGGTAGGACCCCAATACAAATGAAGCTTGGAGGAGGAGGAAGAGGGGGGTTTTGTGATTTTTCATGTTTTACATTTTTTTTCTTATTTTTCCTTTTTTCATGAAGGCATACCATTTATTCCCCCCCCACCTTTTTCAAAATATGTACAAAGTCAATTGGGTTGAATTTTTAAAAGGAATTTGACTAGAGTAAATCGATAATGGATCTATATGAGATGGAGTCATAATGAAGAGTGGAGTATGTCATTAGAAATATGTTGATAATTCCATTGCAACTATAATGAAATTGGTAAACTGGTCCCATGAAAACCAGGAATTCCCATTTTTCTAGGAGATATTCCTTTAAACATTGATTTGTTAATGGGGTCCATGAGGGACTCAAACTTGCATAGTTTTCCACATCATCATATGAAATCCATATGAGACAAAAAAAATATTGTTTGAAAGGTCTCAATGAATATTGTGACAAGGTGACCTAAAAAATATAACATGAGACTGTAAAGTGTTGTTTTGATTTATTTGAAACTCTATAAAGCAAGGTTCCTAGATCATGCCCTCATAACCAATATAGAGATTTGTGACATCTCTAGCTGTGTTATTTGGAAATAGAGTGAGGCAAATGAGGCGTAATTGGAAATTTGTTAGAGATGAATAAAATATGGAAACTCTAATTTTCTAATTTAGATCCTATCAATAGATTTTTTAAACTCTAAACCTCTATCTCCAAATTGTTGCTCTGAAACTATTATCAAACTTATGAAGGTTTGTTCACAACAACTAGGTGTCTAAACCTAGCATATGATCTACCATTGGAAGGGTCTCAACTTCTCTATATCAACCCTAGGATTGGTTTTCTCTCTGGATCAAATTTAGGACATAATTTGACCAAGAGTCATGATAGTGGAATCTGGTCATCTAGGAGGTGTGATACTTGCACCCTTCATAGACTAGGCAAGTGAAATTGGAATTGCAAAAATGAGGGATTGTTGGAATTTTATCATCATCCCTATAGGTTATAGCCATTGGATTTTGTGAAAATTGAGCCAAAATCATTTTATATTCTTTGAAATCTGTATCTCAACATGGAACCCATCTAGTCTTTAATGAAATGGGTCAACATTGGAATTTTTGCATATTGAGTCCTCAACTCATGAAATCTAAAAAAATTAACCTTGACATAGGGAATGATACTATGAGTGTAATGTTGTAGCTAGTTCATTAGGGATTTTCACAAGTGTAGATTTGGAAGAAACATATTTAGCATCCCATTCTTAGCGAAATCATTTGACACATGCACCCACAATTGCATTTGTTTCATTTCACATTTAACTTGGTTGTATGATTTTATGTTCATAAATAAGTGTACTTGCATATTGGATTGGCATAGAGCACACACCATCCTCCTAGTCACTCACCTTGACTAGTTTGGGGAAACCTCCTATTCCTCCCCTCTTTCTCACCCAAGACTTGAAAATGCTTAAGGAAGTGATCTTCTTTATCCTTACTTTTTCATTAGTGGCTTGAGATAAATTTTCTAACTCAATAATATTTTCTTATTTTAAAAAGGATTCACCTAGTTGAATGAATCCCCATCCTTGATGGGCCTTCATAGGGATAGCGTGGGCCTCTTGTACTGGTTAACATTGGTTATCTCATACTTGGTTTGTGCTCCTTTTACTCATCATTCCTTATTTGTTCTCATTTATCCTTTTACACTTTCTTGCTTCTTGGTCACTCCCCTCTCTTTATTTACCTCCCAATTGGTTGCTATATCCCTACATCATCATTTCAACTAGGGCCTAACTCGAGACAATTGCATATTGGTGTGATTAACCATTGTGTTATCCATATGAGACGTGGAATGCGATTGTTGCATCATATAAACTAGATATATGATATCACCTTACCAACCATACCTCTCACATTTCTAACTTCCCCTCTTTCGTTCATTAGGTCTACCTTGATATCCCCACCTTCCTTATCGTACCTTTATTGGAATCCCCATATCATCATCACCTTGTACCTTTTCCTTTTGAAGTGTTGCCTCTTCCTTGAGATGGAGAAGCAAAGGGAGTTGTATGATATCCAAGTGGATAAAAGGGAGAGTTAAGAAATGTACAACCTCATTGAGATGACCCTAACAAAATTTCCTTTGAATATCCTCGGCTAGAGTATCTCCCTTGTGAATTACGAGGAGTAAATGGGAAAACACCTCTACGGAGAGGAGAAAGTCCTTCCAGTTTGAGAGATTGCCTTAGATTTATGTGTTCTGCTATGGTGATGGTCTATGTGATCAAAGTGCGAGTGATGATAAAAGGGTATATAAACAAATGAACAAATGCAAAAATATGCCAACCACAACAGATGTAATATGGTGCAAATCGAGTGATAGGTGCTTGAGTCTTTGTGCAAGTAGTCCACAAGTTGTTTATTTTTAATTACAAGTTTGGTGATCTTGTAAATAAAAAGAAAATAAATGTGAATTCCCTAAATATATAATGTTCTTCCTCTCAAAAGTCACTAGGCCTTCCAATAGCTCACCCATCGACGATGATGAAATCCCTCAACGTTGGCTAGTGAAGGTATGTTAGAGTCAGTTATCAAGTAATGATGTTGGGGCTATGTTCTAGAAGGGCTTGAAACATTTACAACAACTAACGAGATTTGAATAAGGAATCAATTGCACCCACAATTGTTCCCTGGTGATATCCTAGGTTTTTTCCATTAAGATACACACGTCCAGTGTGGATAAGTCATTTGGCCTGGGCAGTAAAGTGTTGTCTCCACAAAAATATGAGTGACTCTTTGTCGAGAGAAAAATCAACTATACCTCAACTTTCATGCCCTTGGGAATCGTGCACTTATTACTTGAGTTCTCTTTTAACACTTTATAATAACATGATATAAAGTACCCTAAAATTAAACAACACTATGTTTCAAAAATGTAGAAGATTGGAGGGCATTATTTGGATTCCTATCCCAATCAATCCTAAACTAACTAAAATGTTATTTTGTGACCTCCCATGGAGGATTTTATCCGGTTTGAGAATTACAAGTGCAATGTTGATTTTAAAATGGTCCAAATTTGATTAAGGAGTGTGAGAGAGGTACTATTTCAAACTTTCATATCATTATTATCCATCCATATCACTAAGAGTGCAAAATGGAGAGCATACTAGATGTGAAATAGTCTTTAGGTCTCTCAATTTCTGCTTAAGTGGAAACCACACATATTTTTGGAAAGCAAATAAAATTTAAATTTGCAACTAACTAAAGAGCATAAAGTAAAAACACATGGGCATCCACTTTAATTCAACTCTAAGTATAAAAGATTGCTTGCAAATGAAAACTACTCAAGATGCTTAATGGAGTAAATGTGTGCAAAGGAGCTATTTTGAACCTATCACCCTTTTCTGATTTGCCAAGATCACTAAGAGTGTAAGGAAATGAGCATACTTTGGGTAAAGGAGTCTTTAGGTCCTTTTCTTGTGTGGGAAAGTGAACTAAACTATCTTGCATAAAACAATGAAATAAGCAAGAAGAAAAAATATAATTAAATCTAATTGCCTAGACTGACAATTTCCATGAGATGGAAAGCATAATCATTTAGTTACTTGTGAGTACTAAGAGGCCCGTTGAAAGCCTCAGAGTATTTTAGCCTAAGTAGTGTTCAAGAAATCACTTATTTACTATCTATCTTGGACTAAGTTATGTAATTACAAAAGAAAATTAAATTGTATGTGAGTTATATCTTTTGGTTCATTAAGCAGTCATTGGAACTGCAAATGATTGTGAAAATAGAGGTAAAAATCAAATAAAATGCATAGTTCATGCGGGTATTGGACCCAATGTTGAGGCCTCAGATGTGCAAGGTGTGCAAGGTGTTGGAATGGGTTCCTAAGCTCTCAACAGAGAGGGAAAAAACAGTCTGGAAGGCTTCAAAAGGGCCTACGCAAGGATAGTTCTATCCCCAGCCTGTTTGGTGTAGTAATCTCCCACAGATATTCGGCCTCTACTGGCACTCTATGAGTTGGTAGGTTTTGATCCAAAGGATCTGTTTTCTAACGAATAAAACTAAGTGTAAAAGGTATGTAAACACAAATCTACTTAAAAGAATCTAAACTAGGTTAGATCTATCCTAAGAAAGTGTCTGAGATAAATGCAAATCATCTTGATATGTAAATAGGTAAGGTCATTTATCCATTAAATAGAAATGTAGAAGAGACGAATGACTTTAACTGCTCAAGTTGTAATTAATTAATAAAAATCAACTAATGGCAAATTGAGGATTGTTATGCATTCAAGACTTGATCTGTAATTGATATGTTAATTGAAAAATTAACATCAATTATATTTTTATTGTAAGAACCATTTGCAGAAATAGATAAAAGATTTTAATAGAATAAACTCCTTAAAACCTTCATAAACACATAGATCATAAGCAATGATAAACCAAGATTGCAGATCAATATGTTTAATAAATTGCAAAGATTAAAACAGTATTAGATAAGCAACTTGGAGGAAAATCACATTCATCAAATAAACTTGACAAATAGACAAAAGTAGATCTGAAAAATAACTTTACTGTATTTAATGACAGTCTGTAAGAAATTACAAGCTTGTATCAAAATAGAGCATTCCCAGTCTCTCCTGCAGATTTTGTCCTCCAAATTCCATCCTCCCTCTCTACAAGATATTATCACTTTTAAATAAGAGTTACAAAATAATAATACAAGGAGTAACATTCCCACAAACCGGGATTACAAAATCAAAACTAAACTAATGTCCTAGAAAAACTTGCCACTTGTCCCAAATATCTGACAGCTCATCCACATACATGATCCTTTCTAATCTCCAGGAAAATCCCGTGACAACCACAAAATTCAACGACTAATTACTGACTATCGATAACAGGTGATAGAAGATCCGAAAAAGCTTCCTCAAGAACTTCCGGAAGTTCAACAATATCTTCTAAATCGGAGAAATCAACCAAAGGATTTTCCTTCAACGGGGGTGGTGAAGTAGCGGGGTCTTCATTGATTATAAAATAATGGATAATGGTGTCATCTTGATCCATGGGATCTTCAATGATTTCCTGTCTCTTCGTCTGAAGAAGTTGGATACAGATGGGTTGAGTTTCAGAATCCTCCTCTCCGCTATTACTACTTGCATCAAGAACACCTGCATCAAAAGGTGACAACATAGGTTCTGGATATAGCAGAGATCGAAGTTCCTCTTGTTCAAAAGAACTATCCAGATACTTATGATCAGTCTGCATACTGCTCATATAGGATTATCCGGAGATTATCTATGGGTGTTGAATACAAGATTTCTCTATGTAATTGCAGACGACGAATAAATTGCCTCATGCTTGCATTCGCATTCAATAAAAAACAATAAAACCATAATGATTGAGTATAATAGACTGCCACAATTTAAAATCTTACAACTTGGACACTGCAATCATCCAAACTGTAACGAAGCAATTCGTAGCATGTGTTAACTGGATTAAGATCAGGATGATAGTACAAATCGAATTGAAACATGCATGACTTGAAATCTCATCTGAGAGCTTGTCATTATAGATCAATCAAGTCGGCAATCATGACTTCGAATTTGAGCCGAAGGTGAAAATCACAGTCAGAAGCCTGGTTATCAAAATGACGAAGAACAGAGAGTTTACACGTTTGAGAAAACGACGTGATTTCATCTGTCAGGTCATACTTGGACCATAGGATTAGAGGAAACAAATGGCTGAGATTACCCCCTGCGGGATGCGGGATTGGGTTCAAAAGTTTTGTTTTCAAACTTCAATCAAAATGCCCGCAATCCGCAATCCGCAATCCGCAATTGCGGGTTGTGGGTTTGCAAATCGCAAAACAACGGATAAAAGAGTTTCCGAAATCCGGAATCCGAAATTTCGGGTTGCGGGTTTTGGGAATGAAAACAACGCTTAAAAATCAAAATAACTTTCCTGCATCCCGCAATCCGTAATTTGCGGGTTGCGGGATTCGGGATCACACAACGCTATTTATTGACATAACGTCTTTCCGCAATCTGAAATCCGGAATTTGCGGATTTCGGGTTTCAGATTCAAAGTTTCCAAAAAATAATCACACAATCTTCCTGCAACCAGCAATTTCAGGTTGTGAGTTTTGGGTTGGCGAAATTCCAAAATATAAAACAAACGATTCCCGCAATCTGCAATTGCGGGATTTCGGGTTTCGGGATTTCGGAAAGAAAATTACATTTTGAAATAAATGAAGGCTTTCCGAAAGTCAAGAAAACAACCAAAAACTCAGAAATTTTCTAAGGGAAAAAATGATAATTACATAAACCAAAAGGCCAAGGTGTGAGATCATACAAACATAATTTTAAAACTCACCTAAATACCTTAGTATTTACAAAAATTTTGGGCTCCCGTGATCATTTTATCATTTGATCATGGGATCTGTTGTTCCTACATCAAATGGCGATTAGCTGGGAAGAACCAGTTATCTCTGCAAACAAACTTTAGTTAAAGAAAGCATGTCAACCAACTTATTTTCAACCCGAAATTTTTAGAAGATGTTTATAAAAATGACAATCAATAAGTAGAATAAAACATAAGATTGATATACTCCCATCCATGATCATTTTAAAGATAATGCAAATCTGATAAGGAGATTTAAGAAATAACAGGAACCCTTTTGCCATTATGTAATCATAGGAAGACAACTTTTAGATGAACCTGGGGGTAAGCTTCATAATGATCTGGATATCCAAATCACATATCACCCTGACTTATTAAATGATTTACTTACACATTGATACATTATTACCGATCTATTCATTTTCTTATTCCTCTTTTCCTCTCTTTAAAAAAAAACAAAAAACAAAAGGGAAAGCTGTACATAAGACTTCGTTGATATAAGACCACTGCCTTGACTTGGTGATCAGATTTTGGAAATGCCATTCACAAGCTCGATCTGGAAACTAAACAAGCCAACTCAGTAATTAGACCCCTTGTGTTCCAACTGTAACACTGAAAGCAATCATCATGGCTTGGTGACCATATAAAAATGATTTCAGTCCAAAATCAAACCTATGATCATGGCAGGGATGGCTTGTGATAAGACCCCCTGTCCTTACATGAAAAATTGTCTTATAAAGAAAAATTAAAGCATAAGTATTATTAGGGTGTGAATTACAGGACACCACCATGGCTTGGTGACCATATGATAGTGGCGTTACTCACTGATGCTTTGCAGATCATGAATGGACCGACCTGAGTTAGGATCTTCCACCTTTCAGTACACTGAAAGTCATCTTCCAATTTTGGTGGCTTGGTGTGAAGATGTCATTCCACCCACATCTATGAACCTAATGGGTTGGCTTGTAATAAGACCCCCCATCCTGTAATCCACCATTATCAAATAATATGATTTTCAAAGTGACTGTGATAGGATCCAAAGCAGATAAAGGTTGACCAAGTTATTGAGATATGCTGTGCTACACTAATGAAACATAAGACAAGAAAGTCAGTTACTTTCCACAACCTCAATTAAACAAATAAAGCATGTATAAGATAATGACTAAGGTGAAAAAGGTATCAATCAAAGTTCCGCGTTTAGTGACTGTCTGTTCTTTGTAAAACAAATTTTGACATGGGTTGAGAAAAGCCAAGACTGACAGAACAATCTAAAACTTGAGTTTAAGTGATTCTTGAAATAAGCTTACTACCAACCATTACCAAATGCGTGGAGTTTATTAGAAGAAACCAATAAAAAGAAAACCAATCAAAACAAAGAAAATGCAAAACACACCAAACCTATTTACAAAGTGAATCAGACTGTTTAGACAAAATACTTCTTGAGCAGTGAAACATTCACTGGATAAGTGTCAATGACTCCCTCCGGTGTCTGCAACTGAACTGTACTTGGACCAATCTTTTCTATAATAATGAAAGGTCCAAGCCAAAGGCACTGAAACTTGGTATAATTATTTTTATCCTTATTTTGCTTATCCCATCTCAAAACCAAATCTCCTACTGAAAATTCCTTGTCGGAAGAGGATTTATCATCAAACCATCTCTTAACCATTTGTTAATGATGATATAGTTTATTTTTAGCATGTTCTCTATCTTCCTCCAGCTTTAACAACGTATCAATTCTCTGCTGAAGAGGGGAGGAATCATCTTCTTGAATGGATTGCACTAACTGTAATGAAGGAATGGTAATATTAGATGGTAGGATGGCTTCCCTACCATAGACTAGACAATAGGGAGAGTTTCCAATAGATTCCTTTGGGGTAATTCGATCTACCCAAAGAGCATTATAGAGCTGTGTGTGCCAATCTTTGTGATGAGAGGATACTGTCTTCTTCAAAATATTTATCAGGTTCTTGTTAGAAGATTCAGCAATCCCATTACCCTGTGGGTAATAATTGGCAAAAAATTTCAGTTTGATCCCTTTTTCAAGGGCATACTATGTCAAGTCATTTGAGGAAAAGTAGGATGCATTATCAAAGACAAGATACTCTGGAGCTCCAAACCTTGTAACTATTTGACTGCCAAGGAAAGCAATTACTTGGTTTGTGTTACACTTCCTAAGGGGGACTGCCTCTACCCATCTGGTAAAGTAGTCGGTTGCTGTGAGGATATACCTATATTGAAGGGGGGAGGTGGGATTAATTGGTCCAACAAAATCTAGTCCCCATTGCTGAAATGGAAACTGAATTGTTACTGGTTGCAAAGGAAAGGCAGGTTTTTTGAATTTCCCTGTACACTTTTGACATGGTTCACACCTTCTAACATGAGCATAAGCATCCTTAAACAAAGTAGGCCAATAATATCCATCCCTGAGAATCTTGTGTGCTGTAGTTTCATTAGAAAAATGGCCTTCAGCAGGTCCTAGATGAAATTGGAAAAGAATGTCATCAATCTCATTTTTCTCCAAACACCTAAGGAAAACTCCATCATAATTTTTTCTAAACATAACTCCATTAATAAATTGATAAGGAGCATATTTTAATCTCAAAGCTTTGCATTTTTTGAAGTCTAGGGTTTCAGGAGCAAACCCATGGTTCAGAAAAAACTTGATATGATCATACCAGTCGGATGCTAGAGTATCTATGGCACTTACAGAACCGGTAGGAATTTTTTCTTCCTGGTCCCATTCAGTTTTCTGTTGAATAGGATCATTTGACTGGGCCGTAAGCAGGCATAAACCTTGCCCTTTTACAATCTTCGTTGTCCTGATTTCCAGGTCATATTCTTGCAAAGTTGTCATCCAATGGGCTCTTTTCTTGCCTAATTATTTATGGACCAGCACGTTTCTGATAGCAGTGTATGGCACAATTACCTTCGTTTGAGATTTCAATAAGTAGGGTTTGTAATGCTTCACAGACTTGTAAACTACATAAGCCCGCTTGTCAATTTGGGAGTAATTAAGTTCATCTCCCTTAAATTTTGAGCTCATGAAGGAAATTGGAATCTCAGTGTCACTGTCATGCTTCTGTGTCAAAACAGCTGCATAAGAAAAATCAGTGGCGAAAGTATATAAAATAAAATCATTGTCAAAATCTGGGGACATCAAAGCAGGGGCTTCTGCAATGGCCCTTTGAATTTCGACAAATGCATCTTTCTGTTCTTGGGACCAACTAAACTGTACATATTTTTTAACTAAATGTTGTAAAGGATTAACAATCTGTGCAAAATTTGGAACAAACCTACGTACAAAATTGATCTTACCGAGGAACGATTGCATGGCTTTGCGGGAACCAGGCAAACCGATCTTTGATATAGAATCAGTGCGTTCAGGATCAATTATCATACCTTCCTTGGAAACAGTGAAACCCAAGAGCTTACCTTATGTCACAGCAAAGATAGACTTCTTGGGGTTCAGAGAAATTCTGTACTTCCTGCAGCGTTCAAAAACCTGTTTCAAAGCGGATAAATGTTCATGTCGTTTCTTTTAATAGATAGTGATGTTATCTAGTTATACTACGACAAAATTATGCATTAAACCTCTGAAAGCTATGTCCATATCTCTTTGAAATGTGGCTCATGCATTTATCAGTTCAAAGGGAATTCACCTGTAGGCGAAGGTACCCCAGGGGGTTCTAAAGGTTGTTTTCAGTTGGTCATCAGGGGCAACCATGACTTGGTTGTATCCTGAAAAACCATCCAAAAGAGATAACATCTCTGACACAGCTACCTTTTGCAAAAAATTTTCCATGGGAGGAACATGGCAGTTATCCTTTTCGGAGGCTCTGTTTAGATTCCTGAAATCGACACAAAGTCTGATTTCCCCATTCTTTTTCCGAACAGGTACTAAATTTTCTATCCATTGTGTGTGTCTGATAAGGAATATGATTCGAGTTGTCAGTAACTTTTCGAGTTCCTTTTTTACAGAGGGCTCCAAACTAGGATGCATTTTTCTCAATTTTTGTTGGTAAGGTTTCACTTCTGGCTTCATGTGTATATTATGATGCATAATGATAGTATCAAAGGTTTTTAGTTTGTCATAGGTCCAAGCAAAAACATCCTTGTATTCTTTACACAGTCTGATGAAAGCCTTTGTTTCATCAACAGAGCAGTCAACTCCAAGGTTAATAAATCGGGGGTTCTGTTCAGTACCGAGGTTGACTGGCTCATAATTAAGTGATGAACTCCGTGTCTTGTAGTTGGTCTTGTGTTTAAACTTATCATGTAAGTCATAGAACTTTTCTAGGTTGATCACTGATTTTGGAATAATGTTTTAGGTCAAATATTTTTCATGCTCAGCTTCATCTATCGCCATATCTTGAAAGGTATCTTGAGCTGAGAGAAAGTCTAGGATCTGCTGATCATCATCAAACACTTTCCAGCTTGTAACATTATCAGGGATAGAAGGCCTATACATCAGTTCAATAGAAATGGTTTAGGGTGACAATCCTTCTGGTGGAATCAGCCTAGATGCAGTATTTGCTAAAAGGTCAGCATCAAAGTTTTGTGACCTAGGGACAGACTTGATGTTGAATGCAGTGAAAGAATTGGTGATTTCTCTTACCATCTTTTGATAATTAGTTAAACGAGGAGACAGACAGTGTATCTTGTTCCTTACCTGCTTAACTATGATTTCTGAGTCACCATAACATTCTATCACTTGTGCACCCATATCAATAGCTTTTTTGAGTCCCTGCACTAGAGCCTCATATTCAGCTACATTATTTGTACATTCAAATTCAAGTCTACAAGCAATCATGGTCTTGGTCCCTTTGGGATCAATAAGGACACAACCTGCACCAGCTCCATCCTTGGATCTGGAGCCATCAAAGAATAAAGTCCATGCAATGGGATCAATCCTAAAATTTGTATTAACATTATACACATTATGTACAATAGTTCTAGAGAATGGAACAGTGGTAACATTAGCAATCTGAGATTCCTTTTGCACATTCTTTGGTGAAGAATCAGCTGGAAAATCTCCAAAAAAGGTATCAAATGTAAAATGCTCAATGTGTGAGCTAAAATAACAGGCAGGTTCACTCGAACCATTTAGATCAGTGACAGTTTGCTTCATGAATGGCTCCCTACTAATCTTAATCTTGTTTGGTTGTCCACTGTAGGGTAACCATAGGTGAGACCAATCAATGGAAAAATAGCCCTTTAGCTTCTCTGACTGGTCTCTACTCAACCACATCCCATAGGCTTCAGGGATGTTAGCTATAACAATATCAATGGTCTGATGAATCCAAGGATCAACAAACAATGTTAGCAACACATTTCTCAATCTCCACACTACTCTTACCTTAGATCTGTCGAGTTGGACAATCTGGGTAGGATAGGGTTCCCAAGTGGCATTAAGTTCTCTGCAGACAGAAAGGGGCATCACATTGGAAGAAGCACTAGAGTCTATCATGCAATTTTGCACGTTTCTATTGAAGATTTCAAAGGTTAGCAAGAAAGGAGGTGTCCTCTTGCTTCCATATTTCTGATCTTTTGGTTTAGTAAAAGAGTCTAAGTTGTTATTCTGTAATTCTCTTGGTTGTTTGATTATCATGCTTTTGGGTAAGGAATCCCTCATAGAAGGGATTTTTAGAAGTTCAAACAAAGAGATATTTTCTTTGACTCTTTTCAAATCTTTAGCCAAACTGTATTCCAATTCAGGAATAACTACATCCTTTTGATGAACTGTTTTATTTTTGTTGGGAGGTGTTGTTGAAGATGATGGTTCCTGAGCAGGTTGTGGTCTTGATCTATTATTGTAAGGATGTTGAACATTGAACACTGTCTCAGGTTCTTCTTCTTCATTATTCATTGGTAGTTCAGAGAAATAGCTAATAATATTGATTTGTGGATCCTCTTCTTCATCTTATCCTTCTGGCAAATGTGGATCTTGGCCTATTTGATCATCAGAAGGTTCAGGGACATTTTGCGATTCATTGGAAAGAGCTTTGAAAATGGAATAGATCTCTTCAGAAGTTAATCCTTCATTAGGATTAGGAGATGGTGGATTTTGAGGAGGTTGGTAAGGTATCCTGAAAGGTGGCCTTACAAAACCTCTATTATTATTTTGATTCTCATTATTATTCTTTTTTAGATCCACCATCTCATTTGACATTTTTTGGAGAAACTTCTTAATGTCAGTCATTTCAAAGGGAACTTTGTTTTGGGTAGTGGGCTTGGGAGCATTATCAATTTTCTTCCTAGATGTGGAAGTAGAGGGTTATTCTTCTAAAGCTTCAGGATTGTCTTTTAGGCAATATATATCCTTTTCAACCTGAATGGCTTCAGCATAAGCTTCAAACAAGTTTTCTTTGTGTGCCATTTTCACCCACATTGCAATAGGAACAGATAGACCCTTTTCATAATAGGCAACCAAAAACTATTCTGCAGGGAGAACAGTGGCAGGGATTCTATTCTTTAGGTAAGAAAATCTTTGATTGTAATCTTTAACCCTTTCTTTACCTTTCATTTTCATGGAAGATAACTCCAAAACCAAATCTTGTGGTGTCTTATCATCCCCAAACTTCTGGATAAATAATTTTTCAAATTCATCCCATGAAGTTAAGGTTCTGGCTTCCAAGGAAAAATACCATGTGGATGCGTTTCCTTCAAATGTGTATGGGAATAATCTACAAACCACATCTTCATGAAAAACACTTCTAAGTCTAATGGCCTGCATAAAAGTTTTGATATGATCTAATGTAGGTGAATTATCATCGGGATTGAACTTAGGAAACCACTTCTCAGGATTTTTGGGCAATCTATGTTGATCCCCAAGTATGAATACAACATCTTGGTCAAGCCAAGGTCTGTTCTAGACTTCCCAGACCATAGGTTCTTCTTCTTCTTCTTCTGATGAGGAGCTATAAGAATGTTCACTTTCAGATGGGGAGGATGATGATGAAGGAGGAGAGGGTGGTGGTCCACCTGAAACAGTAGTGTGTGAGACTTGTTCTATTTCACTGAATAATAAATCAAGATCAAATTCAGGGGACTGTAGTTGGCCTGATGAATTATTTTGCTCAATATCCTGTTCAACTGAATCTTGATTATCTTGAATATTTTCCTGTGGATTAGTATTTTATTGGTGAATTGCTGCTAATCCTTGATTTCTCTCTACAGAGATCCTCTGCTGTAACCTGGCAGCACCGTCACTAGAGCTCTTGAGTATCTGTTCAAGTGATATAGGTCCTCTAGTGGGTGATATAATGATAACATCCCCTGTTCTAGGATCTCGGTGAGCTGTAGGGGTAGCAGGGATAGTGTAGGAAGTTGCACCGGTTGCTCAACAGAAGTAGATGCTTGTGTGTGGATACGGGTGACAATCGATATTCTTGCTGGAGGAGGTTTCTGAGTATTCTGTTTAGGCATCGCTTACTTCTGGCCCTCCTTCTAGCGCCATTTTTTGAGGCCTTGGATGTGTAGGGTGTGCAAGGTGTTGGAATGGGTTCCTAAGCTCTCAATAGAGGGGGAAAACCCAGAATGAAAGGCTTCAAAAGGACCTATGCAAGGACAGTTTTATCCCCATCCTGTTTGGTGTAGTAATCTCCCACGGATATTCGGCCTCCACGGGAACTCTATGAGTTGGTAGGTTTTGATCCAAAGGATATGTATTCTAACGAATAAAACTAAGTGTAAAATGTATGTAAACACAAATCTAATTAAAAGAATCTAAACTAGGTTAGATCTATCCTAAGAAAGTGTCTGAGATAAATGCATATCAGCTTGATATGGAAATAGGTAAGGTCATTTATCGATTAAACAGAAATGTAGAAGAGATGAATGACTTTAACTGCTCAAGTTGTAATTAATTAATAAAAATCAACTAATGGAAAATTGAGGATTGTTATGCATTCAAGACTTGATCTTTAATTGATATGTTAATTGAAAAATTAACATCAATTATATTTTTACTGTAAGAACCATTTGCAGAAATAGATAAAAGATTTTAATAGAATAAACTCCTTAAAACCTTCATAAACACATAGATTATAAGCAATGATAAACCAGGACTGCAGATCAATATGTTTGATAAATTGCAAAGATTAAAACAGTATTAGATAAGCAACTTGGAGGAAAATCACATTCATCAAATAAACTTGACAAATAGACAAAAGTAAATCTGAAAAATAACTTTACTGTATTTAATGACAGTCTGTAAGAAATTACAAGCTTGTATCAAAACAGAGCATTCCCAGTCTCTCCTGCAGATTTTGTCCTCCAAATTCCATCCTCCCTCTCTACAAGATATTATCTCTTTTAAATAAGAGTTACAAAATAATAATACAAGGAGTAACATTGCCACAAATCGAGATTACAAAATCAAAACTAAACTAATGTCCTAGAAAAACTTGCCACTTGTCCCAAATATCTGACAACTCATCCACATACATGATTCTTTCTAATCTCCGGGAAAATCCCGTGACAACCACAAACTTCAACGACTAATTACTGACTGTCGATAATAGGTGATAGAAGATCCAAATAATATTCCTCAAGAACTTCCAGAAGTTCAACAATATCTTCTAAATTGGAGAAATCAACCAAAGGATCTTCCTTCAACGGGGGTGGTGAAGTAGCGGGGTCTTCATTGATTATAAAATCATGGATAATGGTGTCATCTTGATCCATGGGCTCTTCAATGATTTCCTGTCTCTTCGTCTGAAGAAGTTGGATACAGATGGGTTGAGTTTCAGAATCCTCTCCGCTATTACTACTTGCATCAAGAACACCTGCATCAAAAGGTGACAACATAGGTTCTGGATATAGCAGAGATCGAAGTTCCTCTTCTTCAAAAGAACTATCGAGAGACTTATGATCGGTCTGCATACTGCTCATACAGGATTATCCGGAGATTATCTATGGCTATTAAATACAATATTTCTCTACGTAATTGTAGACGACGAATAAATTGCCTCATGCTTGCATTCGCATTCAAGAAAAACCAATAAAACCATAATGATTGAGTATAATAGACTGCCACGATTTAAAATCTTACAACTTGGACACTGCAATCATCCAAACTGTAACGAAGCAAGTTGTAGCATGTGTTAACTGGATTAAGATCAGGATAATAGTACAAATCGAATTGAAACATGCATGACTTGAAATCACATTTGAGAGATTGTAATTATAGATCAATCAAGTCGATAATCATGACTTCGAATTTGAGCCGAAGGTGAAAAGCACAGTCAGAAGCTTGGTTATCAAAACGATGGAGAACAAAGAGTTCACACGTTTGAGAAAACGACGTGATTTCATCCGTCATGTCAGACATTGACCATAGGATTAGAGGAAACAAATGGCTGAGATTACCCCCTACGGGATGCAGGATCGGGTTCAAAAGTTTTATTTTCAATCTTCAATCAAACTTCCCGCAATCCGCAATTGCGGGTTGCGGGTTTGTAAATCGCAAAAGAATGGATAAAAGAGTTTCCGAAATCCGCAATCCAAAATTTTGGGTTGCGTGTTTCGGGAATGAAAACAACGCTTAAAAATCAAAATAACTTTCCCGCATCCCACGATCCGCATTTTGCGGGTTGCGGGTTTCGGGATCACGCAACGCAGTTTATTGACATAACGTCTTTCCGCAATCCGAAATCCAGAATTTGTGGATTTCGGGTTTCGGGTTTCAAATTCGAAGTTTCCAAAAAATAATCACACAATCTTCCCGCAACCCGCAATTTCCGGTTGCAGGTTTCGGGTTGGCGAAATTCCAAAATATAAAACAAACGATTCCCGCAATCCGCAATTGCGGGATTTCAGAAAGAAAATTACATTTTGAAAGAAATGAAGGATTTCCGAAAATCAGGAAAACAACCAAAAACTCAAAAATTTTCTAGGGGAAAACATGATAATTACATAAACCAAAAGGCAAATGTGCGAGATCATACAAACATAATTTTAAAACTCACCTAAATACCTTAGTATTTACAAAAATTTGGGGCTCCCGTGATCATTTGATCATGGGATCTGTTGTTCCTACAACACCCACATATGTGCGATATAGCATAAGTATAGAGTTACAATAGGTGCACAAATTTATCACGCAAGTATAATGAAGAAACACTGCACGATTGTTGAAGAGGTAACCATGCTATGCTGTGTGGCTAGGATGCCGGGAACCATGCTACCAATAAAAAAATAATTCTAAGAAGGTGGATTCCAAATTCTGGTTGTTGTTAGGTTGGACAGCAAGCTCCTGCACCTACACAACACCCAAAATAAGTTATCTAGCAAAATACAATCTATCTAACATGCAATGTACAAAAATAAGAGTGGAGTTGCCATAAATACTGTTGAGGGAAAAGTGTCACAAGGGTGAGGAATATTCCCTACTATCCTTGCAACTTACAACCAAGGAAACAATGTTAGTTGTGTGTTAGGTATACCAAGCACTTACAAGCTAAAGTAACTTCAACAAAACTAACCTAAACTAAAAGAGTGAAGAGAAAATATTGCTCCTTGAGGAAGGAGGAAACAATTGATTCTTAGAGGAAGAAAGTAGGGGAGCTTGTGCATGCCAATGTGAGGTAATAAGTGGGTTGAAAGGTGAGCTCTGAATACAATTCTTGCTGCATAAATTTGCTCCTGATTTCTCCTATAGAATGCATGTCCATGGATTCCTTTTATAGGCCAAATGGAGGCCAAGAAACATCTACATCCAAATATAAACACTCTTGACCTTGAACTGGTTCTCCAAGTACATGAGGAGGGCTATTGAATGCTCCCAAGCATGTCCTTGTTTGAATTTTGGAATCAAAATAGTCATTTTGAGATTTGAATGCATTACAGAATGAAGTGTTTTTTCCATTTTGACAATCGTGTGGGTTTCAAAAAAAATCCCATGCAAGTACGAGCATGTAACCAAACATGAAGGTCGTGCTAATAAGTATGGGTGTCTTGTGATTTTATCTGTGGAATTTTTCTGTACCAACTACCTTTGACATTGAGGGCTCAATTTGTCTTCTGGATATAATGAGGATGTCTTCGGTGGATTGCATGTTGTATGTTGATGACGTATTTCTGCAAGATTAGATAAATTGTTGTATGTATGCGAAATTTAAGTGTTAAAAGTAGGTCAAATAATATATTTCAATTTATATGTTATTTAGTATCAGTATTTTTTATTGATGTCCTAATCCAATGATTATTGTTACATTGTTTATTGATCCTATGTGTTATGATTCTTTGTAGGATCCCATGTCATTGCCTCATCTTGATCAAGACAAGGTAGACTACTCTAAAGATGCAGACCCTTTTGCTTCTATTGTAAACCACATTGATAAATGGGATAAAAAACTTGAAGAATTGATGGTTGATGGCCTTTCATTTTGTCTATTTTTGTTACCATTTAGATGCCATCTAGATACCTATTTTATTGTATTACTATGTTCCTGTTCCGATTGTTAACCATATTATCCATCTGACTGTACATTCTTCTACACATATTTAATCTTTGATGTAGACGACATGGATAATTGATGCATGAGAGAATTGTTACGCTACCATATTTCATATAACTCTTTTATATGGAGATAATGCTTATGGTGAAGTAATTGGATCATTTTTGTTGATGGAAGCTTGATTTATGGAAACTCGTGTTCGTTGCCATGATTTGTGTTGATGTATATGTAACTTCGGAATGTATTTCATATATGTATATTGTACTCCTATAGAGATGGTATTATTCCTCTATACGGATGTGTTTGTATTCCTATAGAGATGTTATTATTCCTCTATACGGAAATGTCGTCATTTATATTGTAAGTGTTGTAACTTATACTTGATGGGTTATTAGACCACCTTGTTGGGGTCGGCCCTGTATAAGTCATGTGGGTCAAAGGGTTATTAGACCACCCTATTGGGTGTCGGCCCAGTCAGCTTTGTGTTATGTGGTTAAGTTGAGGCCGACCTGGTAAAGGTTATTAGGCAAGTCAAGTCAAGTATAAATAGAGTGTGGGAGGCACTCTATTTTATCATTCTATTCTCTCACACACTCTTTGGAGAGTGGCGCACTTGTGGAGGAAGAGAAGCTGCTGCTAGGAGACGTCTATCTCTTATGCTTGGGTTGTATCATTTCTATATCTACCTCTGAGGAAGTTATTGGGGTTTTTCACCTTTATGGTTGTCCCCAAGTAAATTTTGTGTCTCTTGTGTGCTTGCATTATTGTGTCCATGATTGATATGCTGTAGATATGTTGTACATGTTGTTCTCTCAGTTAATATCCTAGATCATATTGAAGTAAATTCTAAAAAACTAACATGGTATCAGAGCTAGCCTGAAAGAAGGCATGGTATGGCATGTATGACACTTGTTGCACTTGCGATGCTAGGGCTTGATATAGAAAAAACTAGTCATCGTAGCACTTTTGCTATAAATCCATTTTGGAAAATTTTTCGGATCTGAAACTTTTACAGGTCGAGGATCAAATCCCCATGTACCTTTTTCCAAAGGACAACTTCTAATTCATTGTACTTTTTGTTTTATGATCTGTACAATCTAGGGTTTCTGCCTCTTCCAGATCTGAGTCATAAACATGTGACCTAGGAAAAAAGGTCATAACTTAGGCTAGGAAGCTCCAAATGAAATTTTGTAAAAAGTGACAGGTAGTGCACGGACTGTACTTTCCCAGTTAACGTTTTTAGAGGCCGAAACTGAACTAGTGACACATGGCATGCCATACAAGTTAGCTCTCCTGTTTTATCCCATAAACAGGTCATGTTGTGACACTTGGTATAACTCTCTCTGAGAGAATCCAATTGAGGTCAGAACTATGGGTTTGAAAAGACGACAGGTCAGGATACCACAGGTAGAATTTTCAGACCCGGTGGATTGGAAAGTTCATAGTTACACCAGAAACAATCAGGTACATATTTCTGTCAAAACATAATTATTTTTTAGCACCTTCATTCATGGCTTTCGGAGAAAGTTGGAATTTTTGTAATCGGAGACCACGGCTGGATGCTACTCATAAAAATCGAAATTTAGAGACCAAGATCAGATTTTTTGGTTGGGCAGAAGGCCGGGCTTGATCAAACCCCAGTTCGGGACTTTGATCGGAAAGATGGAAAATTAGGGCTTCTGCAAAAGTTGGAATTTTGGAAATCTGTGACCACGGCTGGAAGCTCCTCAGAAAAATCAAAGCTTAGAGTTTTAAATAAAACCTTTTGG
The DNA here is from genome assembly GCA_027924585.1 of Larix kaempferi. Classification (NCBI taxonomy): domain Eukaryota; kingdom Viridiplantae; phylum Streptophyta; class Pinopsida; order Pinales; family Pinaceae; genus Larix; species Larix kaempferi. The sequence goes on along the minus strand of BSBM01001201.1, from coordinate 7,133,253 downwards.
TTGGGTGAAGCTCCGGGAAACTCAAACCCTAATTCAGGGTCCTCCCAGTGAATCCGAAAATCTAAAAGGCAATTTTGAGGGGTGAAACTTTGCAGTTTTCAAATTCTGAGTATACCAGCTTGATCAGCTCATCAAGGCGCATCTTTATATCCTTTGAGAAGTTTGAAATTCAAAGTTTGAATTTTTAGGGTTTCTCTGACAAACCCTAGTCCAGCTCCAGATCCAGTTCCTGCAAATCAAGTGGATTGGGTTAATCCTAGAAGAGAATGGATTGGTCACCTGCATAAGTGAAGAAGTTCCTGTTTCAGAGGGAGATGAGGCTGAGGCCTTACATAAGAAGATTACAAGCAATATCGACTAGTATGACTCATACAGGTATGTTTCGAATTTTGTTCATAATTAAGTTTATGATATGTTTGTCTTCACATTATTACGGTTAGTACAATCTTGGTTAATTTTAGACTTGTCGTATCACCTTAATAAAATTATGAATGCATGATAGAAGATATTCATTGATTAGGGTTTTTGACACTTATGATTGTACTAATGCATTGTGATGTTGTCCACTAACATGAAAGGTACATCAAGAAAGACAAATCATGTTCTAGTTCAAGAACATATGACCATGGTGACATAAAGACAAAGGTTCATCCATTGCCATGGATCACATAGAAGATCTACTTACGAGGTATGTATAACTTGGTTAACCTATGAGATATGCAGGTTACTAGCACAAGTCATTGAAGAGAACAAGAAGACATCATGTGGGTATGTTAGACATAACTAGCTAACATACCAATCCAGGTATGTTTTTTCCTATATCAAGTTAGAATCCTACCTTGTGATAGGATCTCTTATATAAGTATACATGGCATGATTGATAATGATTATTCATAGGTTTGAATAATCATGGGTGTATGCATATTATGTTTCTTACCTTAATTGATGATATGACTAACCAGAAGAGTCATGAAAGTATAGGATTGAGTAATCACAGGTTTAGGCATATTGTGTTTCTTACTTTAATATGACTAACCATAAGAGTCCTTGAATACTAATGCTTATTATTTATGTTTGAAATGATCATGACTATACATGCCTAAGATTATTGTGTTTTGATAGTATTGAGAATATACTAATAAATGTATGATTATGTATGAGATCTCGAGGATATCACAATAATGATACTTGTAAGCATGCATAGTGATCGAGGATGGATATAAGTTCAAAGACAGGTAATCCAGGAAACAAAGATCAAGAGGAAGCACACTCCAGTAGTTTCTGCAAGGATGCAGATATTCAGAGGGAGTCGACCACTTCTCACAATCCACATCAGAATGGAGTTGCAAAGATTCAGAGGGAGTCCACCCAACAACAAAACAAAGATAAGTATTTGAATTGTCATTTCTTACATATTTGTTTGTTTAAATAATGTTGTTCAATTATGTATATGCTTATGTTCCTAGACTTAGGTTGTGTATTATGCATATTAGAATAATTGCATTAATGAACAGTATACTACTAATATGCATGTGATGGGTAAGTGGCCTATGGCACTGTACAACATTCCATTGCTACTTATCTAGAATGAAACCTATTTGCTGACATGTTGGGAGTTGTGCACACTCTTAACAATGTTCTGGTAGAGATTGGAAGGCATATAGAAAGTTACGGGATATGGATAAATGTTGTATTGGCTAAGATAATTGCATGACTGTATGACATATTTCTTTATGCATAAGAATTTGTTCTGAAAACTATGAGATGTTCCTAATCATGCAATTTAACTTGTTTTGTAGGAAAGATCGTATACAAGCACCTACAAAAGAAGGACTACAACATTTCGTCTAGCAACAAAGTTATCTATTGAAGATATTGAATATATTGAAGTTCCCAAGATTCAGGAAGAATGCCATGATCGAGGAGTACCAGTTGATCATGAAGAATGATGTATGGGATGCAGTCCCAAGACCTGAAGGGAAGTCTGTTGTGACTTCCAACTGGACCTATAAGATCAAGCATGCTGCAAGTGGCAGCATAGAGACTTTTGCTCCTGTATCCAGATCCACTTCCATCAGATCAGTACTTGCTCTGGCTACAGTGATGAAATGGAAGATACACCAGCTGGATGTCAAGACATCTTTCTTGAATGGTGTAGTTGAAGAGGAAGTGTATGTGGAGCAGCCACTCGGGTTTGAGACACATGATAGAGGAACTCATGTGTGCAAACTGAAGAAAGCCCTGTATGGTTTGAAACAAGCACCTAGGACTTGGTATGGCAGGATAGATGGCTTCCTATCCAGTTTGGGATTTACCAAGAGTAAAGCAGATTCCAACCTTTACTACAAGGTTGAGGAAGGCAATCCTGTGATTCTACTATTGTATGTGGATGACCTGTTTGTAACAGGTGAGGATAGATTGATTGCCGATACGAAGAGGAAGCTTGCTGCCGAGTTCGAGATGAAGGACTTGGGTATGATGCACCACTTTTTTGGTATGGAGGTGTGGCAGAGTGCAGATGGAATATTCCTTGGACAAGGGAAGTATGTAGTAGAGATCCTGAAGAGGTTCGGGATGATGGACTGCAAGGCCATGGCCACACCTATGGCATCGAACCTGAAGCTTCTGTGTGATGCTTCATTTGAGCCAGTTGATGCTACGATGTATCGTCAGATGATTGGGCCCTTGATGCACCTGACGAATACGAGACCAGACATTTGCTTTGAGGTGAACACCTTGAGCCAGTATCTGACAAATCTGAGACATGTTCACCTAATAGCTGCAAAGCATGTTCCGAGGTACCTGAAGGGTACAGTTGATTATGGGATCAAGTATGATGCGAATCAGAAGTTTAACCTGGAGGGTTATGTTGATTCGGATTGGGCAGGGAGTGCCATTGATTGGAAGAGCACTTCGGGTTGCTGCTTCAGTATGGGATCCGATATGATCTCTTGGTTTAGTAGGAAGCAGTCCTATGTGGCACCGAGTACAACCAAAGCAGAGTATGTCGCAGCTTGTTCGGCTAGTTGTGAGGCAGTATGGCTTAGGAAGCTACTGTTTGATTTGTTTGATCTCCAGTTGAGTGCTACTTGTATATACTATGACAACAAGAGTTGTGTGAAGTTGTCAGAGAACCCAGTGTTCCATGACAAGTAGAAGCACATTGAGATCAAGTTCCACTATATCAGGGATATGGTGCAGAGAGGAGCAGTGAAGCTCCTGTATGTTGCGACGGATGAGCAAATAGTTGATGTGTTGACCAAGCCACTGGCCAGAGTGAAGTTTGAATACTTCAAAGGGAGACTTGGTGTACTTCAGATCGAGATGCCTTCTAAGGGGAAGTGATGAAGTCTGGAGACACAGATGCACATGGGCCATTCTCGCATAGTGGTAGGAAAGTCCTCCTATGTTGATAGATGTAAGGGCCGAGCCATTCTTACATGGTGGTAGGAAAGTCCTCCCATGGTAGGATGTAAGGGCTGGAGCCATTCTCACATGGTGGTAGGAAATTCCTCCCATGGTGAAGATGTAAGGGCTGGGGCCAGTCTGGCATGGTGGTAGGAAAGTCCTCCCATGGCCATTGACATAAGTGCCGGGGCCATACTGGCATGGTGGTAGGAAAGTCCTCCCATGGCCATTGATGTAAGTGCTATGTCTCACATGCTGGTAAGAAATTCCTCGCATGTTGGTAGACTGGGTCTCATATGGTGGTAGGAAAGTCCTCCCATACTGGAGACTGTGTGATGTGCATCTGGGTTGTGCTCCATGGACTATGTGGTGATCTGAAGACAATGATGTGACAGTTAGGTACACAGGTTTTGCAGAGGCATATAATCAGTCCTGAGATGCTCGTGCAGGTTTTGCAGAGGCAATGTAATCAGTCCTGAGAGATCTTGCAGGTTTTGCAGAGGCAGTGTAATCAGTCCTGAGGTGTACCTACTTGATGGCTTGCTCGCAGAGATGATGATGATCAGGATGATCATGTGATGATGTACATCGGGTGGATGTATGGTGAGTATTAGGTTGATACTCTGTGGTCGTGGACAGGTTGTGTAGTGGCATGTAAAAGATCCTGGGAGATTCGATAGATTGAGCTGTGTGCTCGTAAAAGGCCTGGGATTCTCTTGCGAGCTTTTGTCGATGCACGTGATGAGTCGTGAGGATTCCACAGTATGGAAAGTGATGATGAAGACCTGCAGATGGTGGGCCTACATCCAGTATGAAAAAGGACTGGCTCTGTAGAACTTCCTATGACGAGTAGATTCATAGATTGATTGAGATAGTAGCAGCAGTGACGATGATGATGACTCAATGATGATTATCCAGTGATGATGATCCAGAGAAGAACACTTATGCTAGAAGACCTGTGTCAAGAAATACCTTCCTAGTTAAGAGGGAGTGTTGATGTATATGTAACTTCAAAATGTATTTCATATATGTATATTGTACTCCTATAAAGATGGTATTATTCCTCTATACGGATTTGTTTGTATTCCTATAGAGATGTTATTATTCCTCTATACGGAAGTGTCGTCAATTATATTGTAAGTGTCGTAACTTATACTTGATGGGTTATTAGACCACCTTGTTGGGGTCATCCCTGTATAAGTCATGTGGGTCAAAGGGTTATTAGACCACCATATTGGGGGTCGGCCATGTGGGTCAAAGGGTTATTAGACCACCCTATTGGGTGTCGACCCAGTCAGCTTTGTGTTATGTGGTTAAGTTGAGGCCAACCTAGTAAAGGTTATTAGGCAAGTTAAGTCAAGTATAAATAGAGTGCGGGAGGCACTCTATTTCATCATTCTATTCTCTCACACATTCTTTGGAGAGTGGCGCACTTGTGGAGGAGGAGAAGCTGCTGCTAGGAGATGTCTATCTCTTATGCTTGGTTTGTATCATTGCTCTATCTATCTCTGAGGAAGTTATTGGGGTTTTTCACCTTTATAGTTTTCCCCAAGTAAACTCTGTGTCTCTTGTGTCCTTGCATTTTTGTGTCCATGATTGATATGCTATAGATATGCTGTACATGTTGTTCTCTCAGTTAAGATCCTAGATCAGATTGAAGTAAATTCTGAAAAACTAACAATTTGATTGTGAGTAGTTAAGCTTGCTTACTAGTCGATAAGGGCCCATCGAAGTAGGAGTGTGTAGATCCTTTGTATTTTATTTTAGTTAGAAGTTTCTATGTGATTCGCATTTCCTTTTATTGTTAATTACCGAGATATTGATCAAATCATTGATGTGAGATAATTGATTTGGTTTTTTGTTAAATTGTTTTGTATTTCTACACTAGTATTCCTTTTTATATTTACATTCACCATAAAACTTAAAATTCCAAAACGTTCACCTATTTATAAATATTTAATTTATTCTCATGATATATATACTTTCTAGTCTTGTAGCAGCTTGTAATTCTCGTACTTAGATAAATTCACTCTTATCGATTTGTGATTTATAATTCATTTAATTAGCTTACTTTCTATACTGTCTTCTATATTTTTCTAAGTTATTAATTAGAGAATAGAAATCAATTTTTTTTTAGAGTTGATGTTAATCATATTATACAGTACATGAATACTTCCTTTTGGAGAAAAATACTGTATATAGGCCATAAATGAAACTAAAATTTACAAACTGAGATCTGAGTTAGATGTTCTTTTAATTTTTCATTTTCATAGAATCTAGAAATATTGTTTAGATCTGAAATAACTAACGAGATAGAAATCATATTTGTACAAGAATATCAAGTATGGAATACATTATGAATGGTACCTAAAACAACTTGTTACTTCTAAAAGATAAACAAAGTATTGTGTGATGTTAGATTAGTCCTCTGTTTTAAGTTTATTAGCTTAACATTCTGGTGTAATTACCATTTCTGAGTACTCTATGTGTTTATAATTTAGTTTTCATTTTCATTTCCTGAAGTTCAGTAGCTTTCTGTACTTAGCATTTAGATTTCATTATCATTTCTTGATTTCATTAGCTTTTTGTGTGTTGAGAATTCATTTTTCATTATTATTTCCCGAGTTTATTGGTTTTATGTGCATTAGGCATTTCTGTGTTCATTAGAACATAGTATATTTTTGAGAATTTATTCCTGGTAGAGTGATTGTTCATTTTTGAGTTTTTATCATTAGCTTGTAGTAAGATTGCATAGATTAGATTTCATTTACCTACACATACAATGTCAATGTTTAGAACTCAATGTTTACAAATCCTGGGTTGACAGAAAGATGAGTCGGGTTTATTATTGAACATATAATTAACTTGACATTTTTGGTGTCATTGCCAGGGAGCTGTTAAAAGGTAAAAGTAGAAGGATAGTTGTAGCTTTCTTTTAATCATGTTTGCAAGTGGAGTAAATATACTAAGACAAAGACGACCTCACCACAAAATTTTTGGTGTAACAACCCGCTGCATTCACTGTTGTGAGTCTTTCCAAACCCTTGTTCATTATAACAACCCGCTGCATTCACTATTTCACTGTTGTGAGTCTTTCCAAACCCTTTTTCATTATGTGTTTAACTTATCAGTAAGCCTAGGTATGATAAATATAGATTAAGAAAATTAGGAGTTTCAATTCTAGTTCCATGTAATTTGTATGATAAGTATTTAAGTAGTTCAAAAACCCCTTCTACTAACTTGGCTGAGAGATCTACATGAAATAAAATTTAGACAAGAGGAAAATCAAAATTAAGTGTGATCCCAAAATTGATTCACTCACAATTTGGAACTAGTATGGATAAGGGAAGAAAGAGGAGACATTGGAATTAGGTTGTGGTGCCATAATAGATTATTATCTTTCTTGAAGTAGTAGGAGGAGCAGTGGTATCACAAGTTGAATCTGTGGTTGTAGGAGCAACAACAAGAGTGCAGATTGTAGAAAAAAAGACTATTCATTCAAGTTTGGTTGTTGAACTAACTTATTCATTACGTTTGGGCATATTACCAAAGTTCACTACATTGAACTTCTTCGTTAACATGGCAGAATAAGAAGCAAGGGATTCAAACGCAGCAAGATGTTGAGATATTGTAACTTCAAAGAATATTATATTTGTACTTTATTATTCCGGAGATGTTTCATTCCTCCGTGAAGATCTTATTGTATATCCGGAGATGTTTATTCCTCCATCGGAATGTGGTAACTCGGGTTATTAGACTTCCCTAGTGGGGGTCGGCCCTGTATGTGTTATGTGGGTCAAAGGGTTATTAGACTACCCTAGAGGGGTCGTCCCAGTCAATTGTAGTGGGGTATTCAACCCATTGGTTAAATACGAGCCTACGTGTACTTGTGTAAAAGATATGTCAGAGTGGTGTATAAATAGAGGAGGTGTGTTCCTCATTTGACACACTCACACACTTGAGAGAGGCGCACTTGTGGAGGAGAGGTCTGCTATAGTGGAGGAGGAGATCATGTCTTTGGTTTGCATCTTTGTATATTGCTGGTCATCTATATTGAGGAAGCTTTACTGGGTTTTCTACCCCATGAGGGTTTCCCAGGATAAATCTGTGTCTCTTGTGTTTATGCTATGCTTGTTGTTTCTTCAGTGATCCTGTATATGCTATTATTGTGAAATGGAATGTAATGCTGCTATTTTCTGTCTTATCATATTGAATATTAACATGGTATCAGAGCTAACCTGAAGGAAGGCAAGGTATGGCACTTACGACACTTGCTTTACTTACGACAATTTGAAGGTTAGGGTTTTACATAGAAAAAACCAGTCATCGTGGAACTTTCGCTATAACTCCATTTTGGAGAAGGTTCAGGGTCTGAAAAGTTTACAGGTCTAATATAACATCCCCAGGTACCTTGTTTCCAAAGGACATCCTCATATTCGTTGTACTTTGTAAGTTATGATCAGTACAAGTTAGGGTTTCTGCCTCTTCCAAATCTCAGTCAAAATCAGGTGACCTTGGAAAAAAGGTCATAACTTGGGCTAGGAAGCTCCAAATGAAATTTCGTAAAAAGTGACAGGTAGTACACAGACTGTACTATCTCAGGAAACGTTTTTAGAGGCCGAAGGTGAACCAGTGACACGTGGCACGCCGTACAAGTTCGCTCTCCTGTTTTATCCCATAAACAGGTCACGTTGCGACACTTGGCATAACTCTCTCTCTCAGAGAGTCCAATTGAGGTCAGACCTGTCAGGATGGAAAGATAACAGGGTGATCTATCTCAGAAAATTTTTCAGAGATCGAAGTTCAAACAGTGACACGTGGCATGCCGTACAAGTTCGCTCTCCTGTTTTATCCCATAAACAGGTCACGTTGCGACACTTGGCATAACTCTCTCTCAGAAAATCCAATTGAGGTCAGACCTATCAGGATGGAAAGATGACAGGTCAGGCTACTGCAGAAAAGGTTTTCAGACCCTGTGGAGCAAAAACAATCAGGTGCATATTTATGTCAAAACAGAATTATTTTTGGAGCACCTTTATTCATGGCTTTCGGAATTTAGGGTTTCGGAGAAAGTTAGAATTTTTGGAATCGGAGTCCATGGCTGAATGCTACTCAGGAAAATCGAAATTTAGAGACCAAGATCGAATTTTTTGGTTGGGTAGAAGACCGAGCTTGATTAAACCCTAGCTCGGGATTTTGATCAGAAGGATGGAAAGTTAGGGCTTCAACAAAAGTTGGAATTTTTGAAGTCTGTAACCACGGCTGGAAGCTCCTCAGAAAAATAAGAGTTTAGAGCCTTGGATCGAACCTTTTGATTGGACAGAAAGGTGGGCTTCATCAAACCCTAGTTCGGGTTCCTGTCCAGAAGATCCAGAAGTTTTGAAGGCAATTTTGAGGGGTCAAATTTTGGAGATTTCAAAATTGAAGTATGCTATTTTGATCAGCTTAGCAAGACACATCCTTCCATCCATTCAGAAGTGTGAAAGTCAAAGATTGAATTTTTAGGGTTTCTCTAGCAAACCCTAATCAAGCTCCAGATCAGGTTTCAGGGGGAGTTGAGGCTAAGGCCTTACATAAGAAGACTACAAGAAGTATCGACAGGTATGACTCAAGGAGGTTCAGGTATGTCTTGAAATCTGATTCCTGATTAAATTCATAATGTGTTTGTCTTTATATTATTTGTTAGTACAATCTTGATTAATGTTAGACTTATCTTATCACCCTAGTAACAGTATGAATGCATGTGAATGATTGAAGACATTCATTGATTAGGGCTATATGATTGTACTAATGCATTATGGTGTTGTGTGAGGTTGATGTTGTCTGCTAACAAGATTCAGGTACATCACGAAAGACAAATCAAGCTCCACATGAAGACAAAGACTCATCCATAATCTTTGTTCTACTTACGAGGTATGTATGACTTTGATATATTGTGCTTAACCTATGAGACATGCAGGTTCTAGCTCAGGATCTCTAAATCATTGAAGAGATTGTTTAGGTATGCTGTACATAACTAAGCAGGTATACTAATCCAGGTATGTTTTCCTATGTCAAGTTAGAATCTTACCTTGTGTTAGGATCCCCTATATAAGTATACTTGGTATGATTGGTTATGCTTATTAATAAAGTTAATCAAGGGTTTATGCACATTATGTCTCTTATCTTGATTGATGATTTAACTAACCAGAAGAGTACTATGATCAAACAAGAATATGCATGAGTAAAAGAAGACTTCCTTGAAACCCTGAATACTAATGATCATGACTATACATATTCAAGATTATTTAGAATTAGAATGTTTTGAGAATATACTAATGAATGTATGTTTGTGTATGAGATCATGCACACTTGAGCATGCACAGTGGTACAGAATGAATAAAAGTTCAAAAGACATATAGAAGATCAAGCGGGAGGCAACCACACAAACATAAAAGATAAGTATTTGAGTTGTTATTTGAAATAGTAAATGATATTGCTTGTATGCATATTTGTATTCCTAGAATATATCATGCTGAGTGTAAACATTCATAGAGCATTGAACAATATACTACTAATATGCATATGATTGGTAAGTTGGACAAACATTCCATTGTTGCTTGTCTAGAATGAAACCTCTTTGATGACATGCTGAGAGCTGTGCACACTCTCGATAGTATGTTCTGGTAGAGATGGAAGGCATCTAGATAGCCACTGTATGCATACAGGATATGGGAAAGTGTTGTGCCAAAGTATTGGTCAAATTAGTTGCATAACTATGTAAATGATATCTGTATGCATAATAGGTTATCATGTCAATATGATTTGATGATTATGAAGTATTACTAATCATGTACTTAATTTTGATTTGTAGGAAAGGTCATGAAGAATGATGGAAACCGTACAAGTGATGGATGTTCAAACAAGAAGATTTACAAATCAAACAAAATATAGAAGGCTCATGGCTAGAAGATTCTCTTAGAAAGGGGAAGAGAATCATGACAAGATGTTTGCTCCAAGTATGGTGTAATTAAAGAAGAAGTGTGAATCAGGTTCTGTATGGGTACTCAGGATCAATAATCAATTGATGAGCTTAATGATCACCATGAGTGATGTGGATCTCAATCTTTGCTACAAGGTTGAATATGGTTTCTATACACAGATGACTTGGATGCAAGAAGGAACTCACCACAGAGTTCGAATGATATTGAGGCTCATATCAGTAGACCCATCTAACGAGAGATGGCACAGATAGATATGCAGAAGATCATTCAATGCAGAGTGTGAATGCTGTTCAGTCTCAAAGGGAAAATTGACAGTTTCTTGATAAGCTTGGGCTTTACCAAAAGTAAAGTTGTTCCTAACCTTTACCTTAAGGTTGTGGATGATGAACATATCATACCATTATTGTATGACGATGATATCTTTTTGACAAAGAATGAGAAACAGATCATGAAAAGAAGGAAGAAGATGGCTGCAGAAATGAAAATGAAAGATCTCATATTGATGCATTACTTCCTAGGTCTGGAAGTATGGCAAGGCTCAGAAGTAATCTTTCTCAACCAAGGAAAGTATGCTGAGAAATATTAAAAGGACTTGATGTGTTGGGATGGCCACTCTTGAAGTTGTTAGTAGATGACTCATTAGAGTTAGTGGATAGAACTCTGTACAGACAAATTATTGAGTCATTGATGTGCCTAACGAATACTAAGTCAGATATATGCTTTGCTGTGAACACCTTGAGTCAGTATCTAGTGGAAACTAGAAGTGTTCACCTGTTAGTTGCAAAGCATGAGATAAGGTACCTAAAGGATACAATAGACTTTGATATATGGAGATCTTGAATTCAGATGGCTACACAGATATTGATTGAGAAGAAAGTGTATCAGACAGGAAGAGCACATCGAGAAGATGTTATTGTCTGGGATCAGCCATGATCTTGTGGTTTAGCAGGAAGCAGTCTAGCACAAGCGGAATATATGGCTGCTTGATCTGCTAATTGTGAAACGGCATGGCTTCATAATTATTTGACTTAGAGATGGACCCAACTGTGATCCTATGTGACAAACAGAGTTGTACTAAAATGGCAAAGAATCCAGTGTTCCATGATAAGTCAAAAGCACATAGAGATCTGGCATTTCTATATACGAGATATGGAGCAGATAGGAATTAAGGTTCGAATTTGTAACAAGTTACCAATGTACTAACCAAACCTCTACTGATCCGATGTACTAACCAAACCTCTACCTCAAGTAAAGTTTTCCGAGACAAACTTAATATAGAAGGACCCTCCTCGAAAGGGGGAGTGATGTGATCACTTATGATGAGATAGCCTGCATCGACAGTGAGGTCGATGATGTGAATACCTATATTGGTGATGCCGACAGAGAGGTTGGTGGATGGTCCTTAGACAGGGTCTAAAGTGGACATGATAGGATTGCATCATCCTCAAGAGAGCCGTAGACGTATGTCTTCGAGAATGAAGTCCTTGGTGGACATGATAGGATTGCATCATCCTCAAGAGAGCCGTAGACGTATGTCTTCGAGAATGAAGTCCTTGGTGGAAATGATAGGATTGCATCATCCTCAAGAGAGCCGTAGACGTATGTCTTCGAGAATGAAATCCTTGGTGGACATGATAGGATTGCATCATCCTCAAGAGAGCCGTAGACGTATGTCTTCGAGAATGAAGTCCTTGGTGGACATGATAGGATTGCATCATTCTCAAGAGAGCCGTAGACGTATGTCTTCGAGAATGAAGTCCTTGGTGGACATGAGGGGATTGGATCATCCCTGGACTTCAGTCCTAAAGAGAGCCGTAGAAAGGTGTCTCCGAGAAAGAAGAGGGATTGTATCATCCTTGAACACATGTTCTAAAGTGAGCCGTAGACAGGTGTCTCCGAGAAAGAAAAGGGATTGTATCATCCTTGAACATCTGTTCTAAAGAGAGTCGTAGATGTATGTCTCCGATAAATGAAATCCTGAATTAACAGGTAGGGGATTGCATCGTCCCCGGACTGATGTCCCAGAATAGAGCCGTAGACATGATGTCTCCGATAAATGAAATCCTGAATTAACAGGTAGGGGATTGCATCGTCCCCGGACTGATGTCCCAGAATAGAGCCTTAGACATGATGTCTCCGATAATGAAATCCTGAATGAACAGGTAGGGGATTGCATCGTCCCCCGACTGAGGTCCCAGAATAGAGCCGTAGACATGATGTCTCCGATAATGAAATCCTGAATGAACAGGTAGGGGATTGCATCGTCCCCAGACTGAGGTCCCAGAATAGAGCCGTAGACTGGGTCTCCGATAATGAAGTCCTGAATGAACAGGTAGGGGATTGCATCGTCCCTGGACTGAGGTCCCAGAATAGAGCCGTAGACTAGGTCTCCGATAATGAAGTCCTGAATGAACAGGCATGGGATTGCATCGTCCACAAACTGAGGTCCCATAATAGAGCCGTAGACTGGGTCTCCGATAATTAAGTCCTGAATGAAAAGGTAGGGGATTGTATCTTCCCTGGACTGAGGTCCCAGAATTGATCCGTAGACTGATGTCTCCGATAATTGAAGATAGGACTGCATCGTCCCTGGACCTTGGTTCAAAATGTACGTGATGGGATTGCATCGTCCCTAGACATGAGACTTGTCTTAAAGTGATAAGGATTGATCATCCTGGAACTTGATCTGGATTGTATCATCCATGGACCTATGTCCTAAAGAGAGCGGGATTGATCATCCTGTAATATGATCGTGTGTGTTGCAGGGTATGCTGCTATGTATTAGTGAGAATACATGCTATTGATGATAGATGTATTAGTGAGAATACATGCTTTTGATAATAGATGTATTAGTGAGAATACATGCTTTTGATGATATATGTATTAGTGAGAATACATGCTTTTGATGATATATGTATTAGTGAGAATACATGCTATTGATGATAGATGTATTAGTGAGAATACATGCTTTTGATGATAGATGTATTAGTGAGAATACATGCTTTTGATGATAGATGTATTAGTGAGAATACATGCATTTGATGATATATGTATTAGTAACAATACATGTTTTGATAGATGTATTGGTAAGAATACATACTTTTGAGGATACTTGTATGTATATGTGTATTGGTGTGGATACTAATACTGATGATCCAGATACTGTAGATCGAGATGATCCAGATACTGTAGATCGAGATGATCTAGATGCTGTAGATCGAGATGATCCAGATGCTATAGATCAAGATGATCCAGATGCTGTAGATTGAGATGATCTAGATGTTGTAGATCAAGATGATCCAGATGCTGTAGATCGAGATGATCATGCGATGACGATGCTGATGATCGTGCGATGAAGATGTTGATGATCGTGTGATGACGATGCTGACGATCGTAAGGATTCAGATATTGATGTTGCTGCAGCTGTTTGGGTGCTGCAGAAGATAAAGACTCAATACTGAAGATGTTGATGTTCCAGTATTGAAGATGTTCTAGTAACTGGTTGAGTTACTGATGATGTTGAGAAAGCTTCCAATGATTTATAGATGTATCATGTATGATGTTGATGACTCCTTGCTCATGCAGATGCTGTTATAATATCCTTCTCGTTAAGGGGGAGTGTTGAGATATTGTAACTTCAAAGAATATTATATTTGTACTTTATTATTCCGGAGATGTTTCATTCCTCTGTGAAGATCTTATTGTATATCCGGAGATGTTTATTCCTCCGTCGGAATGTGGTAACTCGGGTTATTAGACTTCCCTAGTGGGGGTCGGCCCTGTATGTGTTATGTGGGTCAAAGGGTTATTAGACCACCCTAGAGGGGTCGGCCCAGTCAGTTGTAGTGGGGTATTTAACCCATTGGTTAAATACGAGCCTACGTGTACTTGTGTAAAAGATATGTCAGAGTGGTGTATAAATAGAGGAGGTGTGTTCCTCATTTGACACACTCACACACTTGAGAGAGGCGCACTTGTGGAGGAGAGGTCTGCTATAGTGGAGGAGGAGATCATGTCTTTGGTTTGCATCTTTGTATATTGCTGGTCATCTATATTGAGGAAGCTTTACTGGGTTTTCTACCCCATGAGGGTTTCCCAGGATAAATCTGTGTCTCTTGTGTTTATGCTATGCTTGTTGTTTCTTCAGTGATCCTGTATATGCTATTATTGTGAAATGGAATGTAATGCTGCTATTTTCTGTCTTAGCATATTGAATATTAACACAAGAGACAACACATGTAACAATGAAAATGAGGTCTTTTGGGTTTCCTATTCTTGATTTATCACAATACGTTAATGTGAAAAACATCCCTCCCCCAGTTCTACCACACTTTCATGGTATGGTGACTGAGGATATCGATTCTTTTCTTTTCAAATGTGATATCTTGTGTCGTAGTTACAATTACATGAATGATGACCCAAAATTAAAGTTGTTCCCTGCCACTTTGAAGGATTATGCTCTTAGATGATTCATGGGTTTAGGGGAGTGCTCTTTTCTTAAAAAATATCAAGAATACTATAATACTAGAGATTTGAGGGTTGGCATTTTTAAGATGCAACAAAAGGAAGACGAGACCCTTGAGGACAATGTTGATAGGTTCCTCTATAATCTCCAAAAATACAAGCATGGTTCATTGAAGATTCAGATTGAACCATATTCTTGAAAGGAGTCCAAGAGGAGTATATTGATGTCCTTAACCTCATGAATTTTGATGATGTCTCCCAAACCCCCTTTGCAACTATTTTTTATTTATGCAAGAAATACTCCATTTTCCAAAGCGACTAAATATGTTGTAGGAGGAGTAAATAGGACACAGCTAGGTAATTCACTAGAGAATTTTAAAATGGATATTTTAAGTACTCTTAGCACATAGTTAGATGAATTTAAAGCTAAGAAGAAACAAGAAGAAGAAAATTTTGCATTGTCTATTTTCTGTTCAAAATGTAGGCAGAGGCATCCATTAAAATATTTTCCATTAAATAATGTGCATATTTGTGTGGTTTGTGCATATCATCATGCCACAGAGAATTTTTCCTCATTGCATGCCTTGCAATATATCTATAAATGAGGCAGGGAAATGATGTAGTGCTCTGGTTTTTACAGCAGAGCACTATGTAAATAAAATTTCAGACTTAATGTTCTACGTTTTAAACTTTATCAGTTTATGGAAGTAAATTTCTAAGAATTACTATGTGCCTAAATAATATTCAGTGTTCTGTCGTATTTTTTTTATCAACCTTGCATTCGTAATTTAAAATAAAACAACATATTAACATTTCCTTTTCAACCATCACGTTCTAGCATAGGAATATGTTTCACAACTCGGTAAATCAGTAAATAGCAGTAAATCAGTAAATAGCAGTAAATCAGTAAATAGCAAGTTATACATGTTTACAGTAAGTTTTAGCATAATAGTCAATAACGGAAATTACCTGATGCTGATGCTAACCATAAGTTGTAGCAGGTTGTATAACCCCTTAGACAGCCAAACTGAAGTGTCCACCCTACCGACCAGCTATGATCTTGCTGGCCCTTGGAAATCAAAGGATTTCCAAGCCCCCGAGCCCACAATCTGATAATCCCGAGAGCAGTCTTTCCTTCTGTTCTCAAAATCTTTCTGTTCTCCAAACTTTCTGTTCTCCAAACTTCTTTTCTTCCCCCATCCAAAAAAAACCTCTCCTTTCTCCAAGCTCTCCCCCTCTATATAATTTCCCTTCCTCGAGAATATCTTGGGCTTACTCCACCGCCCCAAAATCCCCCTCTCGAGCCCCTCAACATTTACCCCTATCACCAGTTCATTCATACACGGTTCTTTATAAAAATGTATAATTAATTACCCTCATGGAAAAATTAGTTGGTTTTGGATTGACGGTCGTAAATATTTATTACGGTGGGGATTATCACCCCAAGGTTATCCATTCGGGACAAGTTTCATTAAATACAAGTCTATCCGCCATCCTTGATATTTCAATGTTATTAATGTAATTAATAAAATATTATATAATTAGTTGCCCCTTGTCAACTTGGACATGATGTGTCTTAATGATCCACCTTATCCGTCGAGACTACTTAGCTTGAGGTTTAAATTCCAAGATTAACATTGAATAATTAAATAACCATTTTCCATCACATCACGTTTATTCCAAAAATGATTATCTTATTATGGCTAACTTTTGAAATGGGAATAATCACACAATATTAATTTATAAATCAATATTTTAAATCTTACTTATATTGCATTTGTTACGATAGGGATATAAATGTTGCTGGAATATCATTTATTAATTAATAATAATAATTAAATCACCCTTTGACAATAATAAAAGGTGAATCAATCATAGTATTCTTAATTATTTGTTTATCACATGAGTACCCTATCATCAACATAGCATCCTTGTTCTTATAAACAAAGCACTTGTGAGGGCTTAAACAATTTTACTAATTAATTAGACACTATCATTACCCTATTCACAACAGTTCTTCTATGACAATGTTAACTGACGACACTTGTCTTAGTTTATTATTACAATGTTTTCATATAATTACTAATTCACTTATTTACACATTGACAACCTAACCATTCATTACCTAAGTTGATTGATGTATCCTTAACTGAGTTATCTATGACATTTATACTACTATTCAAGCATGACAAGTATGTTATACACCAGTAATATTGTACACGTACAAGGTGTGCATGCATGGCCAGTGTATGCACATGTCGGACATGTACTATAAACAAACCCCATTCCGCCTATGCATACTTGCTAACTAACAATAGTATCTACCCCCATGCAGAAGAGCAAGCATAATATATAGTATAATTACTTTAACATCCTCGGTTATTTAACAGTTAACCCTTTACGATCTAACATCATTGTCTTTATGTTTACATTAGTTTAATCAATCAAGTACAGGAAGGGTGCCTACTTCCACTAACTCGGAATCCAGGAATACTAAACCCCCAACAGTGCTAACTAACACATCCTCCCATCATAACCTACGTCCAGCATCCTCCCTATCCTTCCTCTGCTAGTACAACAGTGGATGTCGGACTCACCGATCTGACCACATAGAACTTGAGAGCGATAGCGTCGGCTGAACAGCGGACCTATCCTCCCCTAGCAGGCATCCGACAATCGTCATCACAACAACATGGGGAGCGTGTCTCAGCACGGCCCTCCCACGACCTCGGGTCTCATGGAAACATAGGGTGGGAAACACATCCATCCCTCTCAACATACTGGGCCTACGCCCTTATCAACTCATACTTGCTGCTATCGGGATTATCAGTTTGTGTTATTGTATCCTCATTTTGGCTGCTAAGGTTTGCTGTATGAACATGTTTTTCCTTTCCAATGTATATCAGATCAAGTAACTGGCTATCCCATAGCCCTTGTGTCCTGTAGGTTAGTGTTTTGCAAAATACAATTTATAGAAAGCATTTTCCATTGATCGCCAATTGATCCATGTTATCATTTCATTTCATGTAACCTTTTAGCTCATCATAGATACATATAACATTTCAATAATTCACATAAGAAGATGGTATCCACGTACCGAATCATATATTTCACATTTCATTAATGAAAACATATAAACATATACTGCAATCGTAAAATAAGGAAATCATATGATAATCATGACATCATAATCGCATAACATAGTAACATCATAATTATGGTGAAATCATAAAACAGAGTAACATCATATAACGAGGTCCAATATAGTTTACTCAGTCGAGCTGAGTTCAACAGAATATATAAGAAAATAAAGTATGGTGTATCTAACTAATAAATATGCCGAATCAAAAAATATGGGCGTTACATACACCCACCCTTCGGGAAACTTCGTCCCGAAGTTATGGTCAAAATAGTGAGGGAAAATCTCGACGCATGGTCTCTGCGTCCTCCCAGGTAGCAGACCCGGGGCTATACTTGTCCCATTGGACCTTAACTTGGTCCACATGGCGACTACGGAGCTGTCGAACCCTACGATCAAGTATACGTAATGGTTCGACCCTGAAGGTTCCCTCGTCCGAGACCTGCAATTCCTTCCAATGAATTTTGTGAGTCTCATCAGCTATGTAATGTCGTAATACAGAAACATGAAATACATTATGAGTTTTATGCAAGTGGGGTGGCAGCGCAAGATGATAAGCAACTGGTCCGATTTTCTCAAGAATCTCAAATGGACCTATAAAGCGAGGTGACAGCTTGGTACCCTTCCCAAACCGAATGGTACTTTTATTTGGTCTGATGCGAATAAATACACGATCCCCTACTTCATAAGTTCTATCTGATCTGTGTGCATCAGCGTAACTCTTTTGCCTATCCTGTGCTTCCTTCAACCGCTGCCTAATTTGTAACACTTGCTCCTCCATTTCCTGAATCAATTCAGGCCCAATTAAAACTCGATCCTCTAACCTGTCCCAACTGAGTGGTGTCCTGCACGGCCTCCCATACAATGCCTGATATGGCGGCATACCGATGGAGCTGTGATGACTATTGTTGTATGCAAACTCCACTAAAGGAAGATATTTCTCCCACTGCGTCTGTTGATCCATAACATACATCCTAAGCATGTCCTCCATTACTTGATTCACCCTCTCTGTCTGTCCATCTGTCTCGGGGTGATAAGCTGAGCTTAAGTTCAATTGTGTCCCCAATGCTGACTGCATGCTTGTCGAAAATCTGGAGGTGAACTTAGGGTCTCTGTCAGAGATTATCTTTTTATGAACTCCATGAAGACGTACAATCTCATTTATGAATACCCTTGCCACATCTGTCACATCATAGGTGTCTCTGACTGGAATGAAGTGAGCACTTTTGGTCAGTTTGTCGACTACCACCAAAATCGCATTATGTCTCAGAGATGTGAGTGGTAGTCCTACAACGAAGTCCATGGAAATGACTTCCCATTTAGTCATAGGAATATCGTGCGGTTGTAGGAGACCGGCCGGGTGACGATGATCTGCCTTAACTTGTTGACACTCAAGGCACTTCGAAACAAAATCCACTACATCCATCTTCATACCTGGCCAAAAGAAGAGTTGCTTCATGTCAGCATACATCTTCTTCACCCCTGGGTGCGCACAGTAATGTGATCTATGGGCCTCTCTAAGGATTGTTTTCCTGATATCACCTTCCTTAGGAACATACATCCTTTCCTGATACCGCAACAATCCATCTTCCTCAAGATGGTACCCATCATACTTCAATTCCTGTTCCTTTCCATTCTGAATAGCTGAGGTTACTTTTAGATACCAACTATCGCCCAATAGTTGTCCTAGTACCCTTTCCCTCAAGTCAACCTTCAAGGGAATTAAGGAGAAAAGTCTCGGCCTTCGGCTTAGAGCGTCTGCCACCACATTCTCCTTTCCTTTGATGTAAGAGATACCAAAGTCATACTCACTCATGAACTCACTCCATCTCCTTTGCCTAGCATTCAAATCCCTTTGGGTAAATATGTACTGCAAGCTCTGATGGTCTGTTTTAAGGGTGAAGCTTCTACCAACTAGGTAGTGCCTCCATAATTTTAGTGCCAACATTACTGCTGCCAATTCTAGATCATGCATGGCATACTGCTCCTCATGAGGTTTCAACTTTCGAGATGCATAAGCTATTACCCCACCTTCCTGCATCAACACCGCTCCTAATCCTTGCTTCGAGGCATCGGTGCATACCATGAAATCTTTATCCATGTCTGGTACCCGCAAGATCGGTGCACTTGTCAACAGTCTTTTTAACTCTGTAAAAGCGGCATCGCATTCATCGGTCCATTCATACCGGATTCCCTTGCGTTGCAAGGTGGTAATAGGTTTTGCAATTTTAGAAAATCCTTCCACAAACCTCCGGTAATAGCCTGCTAACCCCATGAAGCTGCGCACCTCATGAGCATTCCTTGGAATTGGCCAATCTTCAATGGCCTTTACCTTTTCTGGGTCTACAGAGATCCCTTCACTAGAGATGATGTGCCCCAAGTAGTGAATCTCTTTTTGGAAGAAGGAACACTTTGACAATTTACCATAAAGTTTATGTTCCCTTAAGCATGTCAAGACTAACCGCAAGTGTTCCTCATGCTCCTTCTCATTCTTAGAATAGATAAGAATATCATCTAAGAAGACCTGAACAAAGTGGTCCAAGTATTTTCGGAAGACACCATTCATGAGGCTCATGAATACAGCTGGAGCATTGGTCAAACCAAATGGTACCACTACAAACTCGTAATGCCCAAATCGAGTTCGAAAGGCAGTCTTAGGAATGTCGCCTTCCTTGATCCTCAACTGGTGATACCCTGATCGCAAATCAATCTTTGAGAAGACTGACGCACCTTTCATTTGATCAAAGAGGTCATCAATTCTTGGTATGGGATACCTGTTCTTCACGGTGGCCTTGTTCAAATCTCTGTAATCTATGCACAGTCGCAGAGATCCATCCTTCTTCTTAACGAAGATCACTGGTGCTCCCCATGGCGAGATACTAGGTCTAATCAGTCCCAAATCTAGCAACTCTTTTAACTGGATCTGTAACTCACGGAGCTCTGGAGTTGTCATTCTATACGGAGTTTTTGAGATAGGTTTTGCACCAGGTTTTAGTTCGATTGTGAAATCGAGCTCTCTTTCTGGAGGTAGTCCTGGCAATTCCTTCGGAAAGACATCCTTGAACTCGGAAAGCACTGGGTAAGAATTCAAGGAAGGTCCTTTACTATCGCTCACGGCCTCCACTACGAACAACTGGCATCCTTGTCTTAGGCACCGCTTAGCTTTCACCATAGAGATGAAACGGAGGGATACCTTCCTCTTCAAGCCTTGGATTTGTATTGTCCTTCCCTCGTCATCGAGGCACAACACCTTCTTTGCATAGAAGTCTATGAAATCTCTATGGTCTTCTAACCAATCCATGCCAATAATGAGGTCATAAGTCCCCAAATTGGTGACATAAGCATCCAACTTAGTGGTGCAAACTCCTAAGTCAACCCCACAACCTCTCACTTTAAGACCTACGGGTTGCTTAGTTCCTGAAGCCATTTTGACCAGTTTGAAATCATCGTGCTCATAGGCTGCCAACCCACATTTATCTAATGCAAATGGTGAAATAAAACTATCAGTTGCTCCTGGATCAAACAAAATTTTAAGTTTGACATTGTTTACATTACCAGTGGATTCTACTACGGTAGACTGATGTTCTGCCTGGTGGTTATGCACCGCTGCATGAATCCGATGACTGTTACCCGAACTATCCATGGGTGCCTTTCCTTCCCTGTGCCTGCTGCTTGACTGACCCTTGGGACAGTCTCGCTGGAAATGAGGACCTCCGCATCCCCAACAAGAGAGATTGGGAGGGGCTTGCTGTTGCTCGAAGGAATCCTCTGATATGAGTTCCTTCCCCTGGTTCCTCTAAAATCCCTTGCTCCTCTATAGGAACTTCCCTGTGTACGTCCTTGGCTTTGGTGGGTTGCGGACGATGCCTGCGAGATTGAGTTAACTGAAGTATTACCCCTCGGTGTGAACCGGTTACCATAAGGAGGAGGTCTAGATTGTCCTCCCCTGAAGTAAGGACGTGATGCCTTCCCTGAAACATACTGATTGGTTCCTGTCAACTTACTGCCCCCTTTTCCATCTTACATATCAGCTGCATAACGAGCATACTCAACTGCCATGGCAACTGAAGTTGGCTTCCACATCCGCACAGCAGCTCTAATCTTATAGTTAAGTCCATACACAAAACGCTCAACCTGACAATCATCTGCATCTAGGTAAGGAACATATTTTACCAGTTCCATAAACCGAGATTCATACTCCTCCACCGTCTTGTCTCCCTGTACTAAGGCATGGAGTGCACCTGCCTGTTCTTCCTTCTAATAATTTGGCAAATACTTCATGTGGAACCTTTCCTCAAACAGTTCCCAAGAAGTTGTAAGAGGAGTAAGGTGCAACTACTTCTCGAGGTCTGACCACCAATTCAAAGCATCACCTTTAAGCTGAAAGACGGCCATCCTAGCCTTGGAACTAGATGTGTACTCATTCAATGCGAAGCATCTCTTCATGCCTTCCAGCCATGCCTCTGCATGCTTACCGGGTCGTCCTCCTGAAAACTCTGGAACTTTTATCTTTTGTAACTCCCTCGATATGTCCTGAAGCGGTTCCAGTCTTGGGCCATGTGCCCTTTCAGAGTTCTCTCGACTTACTTGAGTGGTTTCCACCTCGGCGGCCCTTTCCGACTGCCTGTTCATCGTGGTCATAATAGCCTCCAATGACCTCATTATGATCTGCATTTCTGGTGTTGAGGTTGGTTGTGGCGGTGTTGGCGGTGGCGGAGGTGGTGGTGACGGTGGTCGACCTTGACCCCGACCTCGACCTATGCGTGTTGTCACCATGATAGTCCCTGAGTTATTAAAATAAAATCATATCCTTAGTTGTTCAATCAAATATACGCGGAACTAAAATGTAGGTATTTAATAACTTGCATCATGAGATAACAAATTGTCAAGATTAGCGCAGTAAAATCTATAGTCATTTTTATTTAAACAATCCTGTCATGGTGTTCAGCTCGTCGTGCTGGTCTTAATGGTGTCTTGCTTTTGAGATTTCGGGCCTCTTTCATCCCTTCGACTAGGAGTTGAAATCTCGGCAAAATTTTTAATATCTCTATTTTAGTTAACCTTAAATGTTACCCTTTAATCTAAACAACTTAATTAACATTAATTGTTTAAAACCTCAACCAATCATAGTTAAGTTTAATACTAAAAATTAAAATTCCTATAAAACATATTTTTAACAACATATGTTATAACAGAAAAGAAAAATTAATTCTTATAATGCATATTTTCTAACGAAGTATGAATAAATTAAATTTTTATAACACATATATTCTATGAGAGTATATAACAATAAATTTAAACTTTAATACAACATCTATTATAACAGAAAAGTAAAATTAATCTTTATAATACATATATTCTAATCAAAATATAAATAAATTTAAATTTTATAAAACATATATTCTATGAGAATATATAAAATAATTTAAATTTTAATATAACACATTTTATGACAGGAAAGTAAAATTTAATTTTTATTTTACGTATATTCTAACAAAATATGAGTAAATTAAATTTTCGTACAACATATATTCTATATAACAATAAATTTAAACTTTAATATAACCTATTTTATAGCCTTCTATATATATATTTTACAAACTATATACGAAATAGAACGTAGATTTACAAACCGTAGATTTTTTTTTTACCACGCGGCCCTTCACCGCCATGCAAAGAGCGAGTATGCATGAAGGACACGCGGTCTCTCCAAGCAACCCACCGCCCTCGGAAAGTGGGGGAAACCCTAAATAGGGTCAATCCCCAAGACGCGGCCATTTTCACCCTCTCTTCCGCAGTTTTTAGCTCTGCAACTCCCATCTTCTATGGTAGAAGCACTGGCGAGGCTGGCCTAGCGGGAAAATACCAGCGTGATTTTCAGAAAACATTGAGCTCGAGCAGGATAAAAATGGTTGCTGGGAACGCTCAGAAGCTCGCCCGTGAACTCATTGCAAGCCATTTCGGCGACATTGCTGGGGTTAACACATGTCCGAGGAAGGTTTGTGAGAGAAAGATCATTGCATCATTTTAATGAAACAATCATTCCCAATCGTAATGTCTGCAGTTGACGTGGATTCAATCTCTGTTATTTCCCATATTTTTAATCTTCTCCGCCATTGTAAAGGGGGCGATAACTTCTCTATATGTGTTTCTTCCATTTATGTTTCTCAGAGTTCAGCGATAAATTTGAAGAAAACCAGTGGTTTTACATCTCTACTTTGAATTTGGTATTATGCTGATTTGATTAAGAAGAAGGAGTTTGATTTTTTTTTTTGTAGATGAAGATTTGAAGGCTTTTAGCAGAGAACCCAAGGGTGGTTTCCATGGGCGATCTCCAAGTTTGGCCTCCGCCAAACTGAATTTTAACAGAAGAATATGGCCCTTCAGCTAACCCTCATCTGTCAATGATTGAATCCAATCGGTGGGCCAAGGATGAACTCGTGACTTCCAAAATCATTTTATGCATACAACCAACCATGAAGTCTGAGCAGAAGCAGAATGAGGTGGTCGAGTATGTGCAAGGCCTCCTTCATATGTGCATCAGTCTGGAGGTCATATACCTTGGGGAATTTGCATAAGCAAGTGATGCTTGAAGCTTATGACCAGCGGTGTGAAGAAACATGCAAGATTTTTGCAGAATATCAGCGACGACTTCATCGATATGTTGATCAAGAAAGAGATGCACAGAGAGTGAGGGTTGGCAGTGGGCAATATGCAACTCCAGATATTCTACGTGTATGTAATGAGTAGGATACAGTTTATGCTACAATTAAGGGCAACAAGCCAGCAGATGGTCTCATTCTCATTGAAACAGCACAGGAAATGAGCATTAGAAAGGCATGTGAGTCACTTGCAGATCATCTCATTGAAAGAATACGGAACACTTTCCCGTCTTATGATGGGGGTGGTGTTCAGGGGCATGCACATTTAGATGCTGAAAAGCTATTTATTGATTTGGATGGGGAAATACCAAATGATGTTAAGGATCTTGCTCTAAATCTGCTGAGGAGTCCTCCACAATTACTACGTGCAATTACTACATATAAAGCTCGTATTGTCAATCTCATAAACCGGGAGATGGAGAAAATTGATGTCAGGGCTGATGCTGAACGTCTGATCATTTCTAGATATCAAAAGAAGGTCGCTACATCCTCTAAGGAGTTGCAAACTCATGGTGTTACCTACAGGTTAGAAATCCCTATTAAATCTCAAATTTATTAAACTTAATATATACTTCAGTGCTGCTGCTATAAATTTAATATTAATTGTGTTAGAACATTTTTCCACCTATGTACATTAATCATTTATTAATGATGATTAATTAGCCCAAGAGATTAATGATTACATCCCTAAGTTGATTAGTTGGTAAATGGTCAAATTATCATGAACTGGTTAGCAATGTGAACAAGTGCTGAGTCAAACCAGCTTTGTGGAGCGCTCCCCAGGACAATTAATGCACTCAGCATGCCTAGAGCGCCCTCCTCAGGTCATTTAATGCACTCATCATGCTTCTCTTCTACCTAGGGCGCATTTGCTCACTTTGTGGACAATCTTGCCTTGTTTTGTCATATTTTTGACCAATTTTAGACTCCAAACCTCTAACCAACCAGTTTCTTCACATGTGTGAGGTCACATGGGCCTGTCCAGTCATTCCCAGCATTCACACAGCAGATTCGAACCAGTTTGGGATGGTTTGGGATATTTTGGTCAACCTAGGGGGGTTTGAGCTATTTCTAAGCTAGATCAGTGTGAACACTCCAGATGGATTCGAATTCTTCCAGATTTGTATATATGGGTGTTCTTAACCTTTGTTAAGGTTGGACAGTTAATAATATTGACATTATTCACCAATTCATGTGTATTGTTCTTCATTCATTTAAATTTTTTATGCTAATTCTTGCAAATGTTGTGCAATCTTTCACCAGTGAGGAATCCACAGTAGCTAGATTCAACTGTGCTTGAGATTTTACATGGTATCAGAGCTCTTGGAGCTAGAATTCGAACCAGCAGACTGTTGTAGTGGATTGCCAGAAGCAGTGGAGAAACCACATAATTCCTGAGGCCATTGCCTTGAGCTTACTGGAGAAATCTAGTGGCTCCTCTCAGGTGTGATGCTCTCCCGAATGCACCCACTATCCATACAGGGTTCGAATCTGTTAGTGTAGATCCCTCCAGAGTGATTTGAGAGTTGTTTGCAGGTATTGGAGTTCAGCATTGTCAGCAAGTGCGAATTGCAGCAGAGGAGAATGGAGCCATCTCACCCAAACGTGCTCACACCCTTCAACTATTTCGATTGGAAGGCAGAAATGGTGATTTTGCTGAGATCCAAGGGTCTCTACAGAATCACGATGGGCACTGAGGTTGAGCCAAACTCAGCTGTGGAGAAATCCAAGTTTTTTAACAGAATGGATGAGGCATTTGGCCTCCTTTGTCTCAGCATTTCGAGAGACCTCCTGTTTAATGTAGAAAGTCTAGCAACTCCAAATGAAATGTGGCTCAAGCTTGAGACACTGTTTGGAAAGACTGATGAGATGAGAGGCCACCAGCTCGAAAATGAGCTTGTCTCACTGAGCCCAGGGAATTTCGATTCCATCCAGGACTTCTTCACCAAGTTCAAGAACTTGGTCTTGCAGATCAGACAATGTGGCATAGAAAAGAAAGAAGAACAGTTGGTGTTGTCCATTCTCTCCAAATTGGGTTCTGAATACTCAGTTTTTGTGTCTTCCTTCAACTCCACAAGGCTCACAGTTAGAGGTTGGAAGATGCCATCTTTGGCTGACTTCATGGAGATGTAACTCAAGAGCAAGACAAGCTGGTCTTGATGGGCTCCATCAAGCAAAAAGACCAAGTTCTTGCAGCTGGAGATTCGAAATATGGAAGAGGCAAGCAAAAACCAAAGGGGCCGAAACCTCAAGAGAAGAAGATGAAGGAGAAGAAGCATTCAAGTGATGAAAGCTCAAGTTCAAGTGATGAAGATTCAAAAGTCAAGAAGATGAAGAGAAAGAAAGAGAAGCCCAAATGTGGTTATTGCAGAGGTTCTCACAATGAAAAATCATATTTCAGAAAGAAGATAGACATTCTAACCAAGCTACTTGAAGAACATAACATTGATGTTCCAGATTTTGCAAGAAGAGAAGAAGCCAAGCTCTCTTTGGAACAAGATCATTGCCTCTATGCCACATGCAAAGGTAAAAAGCTCTATGATTTGGGTGAAAGAGCCAAATATTTTTCTGATATCTCTGTTTCTGATTTACATTCTGATATATCAGATTCAGAAAAATCAGTCTCTTCCCTGAAAGAATCTCCATCCAGTTCACCGAAGCTTTCTCCCAATACTAGTAATTTTTCACTAGTTTTTGACATGCCTTCTGAAAGCTCTTTCCCACTTCAATCAGATATTTCATATTCTGATATGGAAGATAATATGCAGGATGATATACAGGTTATGACAGCCATCAAACCATTTCCCCAACCATCGGATGCCCAAAAGACCACTCAAACCCCAAGTTCTACAGTTGGAAAATCTCACAATTTTATTGTTTCCAAAACTGTGTCACTGATCTATCTTGGTTTTATGTCTTGCATATCATTCCTTGGTTGGACAGCCATGTCATTGGCTATCATGGGACTGCTGTTCCACATGTCTGGACCTGATCTTACCACCTATGGTTCAAAACTCAAGTCTCCAGACCCTTCAAGTTTACTCAACTGTCAGTGTGATCCAGTTACACACACTTCTCTTACTGTAAAACCATTCGATCATGGAGACATTATACCTCTAGTTTTTGCTGCTCCATATGGATCCTATTCTGATATATCAGAGCCACATGATCTCTATTACAGATTTGGGAAGGTGCTACATCAGTTCGGAAGGAAGATTCATGGTTTGATTTGCCATGTGGAAGCTCCTCAAAATGCAGATTTTGTTGAGATTTTTGATGTTCTTTGGGAAGGATTTTGCAGAGATATCTTTTCCATTATTGATCATGTATTCATATCAGAGTATGTATGCAGCAAGAAGCATTCTTATAATGCTCCCCCATCATCAAATGATGAGATTCAAGTAGCCTTCCAACATGTTTTTTTCCTACAAAACATTGAAGAATTGGTGCATGATCATGACATCCACAACATCTTCACCAAGTATTTCAGCAAGAAGTTGTTCATTCAACTCATTCAAGTGAAGAACAAGACCTGTTGAAGACCTTTTGATCATCTCTGTATCATGTCCATTCTTGAGGGAGGATTTTTCCCATGTGGTTTTGCCTCTTTCCTCATTTTACATGGACAAATAAATTTTATGATGTAAAAGGTGACTTGAGCCTAGTTGCCAAGGCCTTAATTTTTTATATTTCACTAAGTCTAGCTTAAGGGGGGGTGTTAGAACATTTTTCCACCTATGTACATTAATCATTTATTAATGATGATTAATTAGCCCAAGTGATTAATGATTACATCCCTAAGTTGATTAGTTGGTAAATGGTCAAATTATCATGAACTGGTTAGCAATGTGAACAAGTGCTGAGTAAAACCAGCTTTGTGGAGCGCTCCCCAGGACAATTAATGCACTCAGCATGCCTAGAGCGCCCTCCTCGGGTCATTTAATGCACTCAACATGCTTCTCTTCTACCTAGGGCGCATTTGCTCACTTTGTGGACAATCTTGCCTTGTTTTGTCATATTTTTGACCAATTTTAGACTCCAAACCTCTAACCAACCAGTTTCTTCACATGTGTGAGGTCACATGGGTCTGTCCAGTCATTCCCAGCATTCACACAGCAGATTCGAACCAGTTTGGGATGGTTTGGGATATTTTGGTCAACCTAGGGGGGTTTGAGCTATTTCTAAGCTAGATCAGTGTGAACACTCCAGATGGATTCGAATTCTTCCAGATTTGTATATATGGGTGTTCTTAACCTTTGTTAAGGTTGGACAGTTAATAATATTGACATTATTCACCAATTCATGTGTATTGTTCTTCATTCATTTAAATTTTTTATGCTAATTCTTGCAAATGTTGTGCAATCTTTCACCAGTGAGGAATCCACAGTAGCTAGATTCAACTGTGCTTGAGATTTTACAAATTGCATCAAATGTAATCTTTGTATTTTCATCAGATCTGTAGGATAAATTCTAAAATCGTGAAAATATGGAACTTGACTGGGTTTATATAGTTGTTACTGTTTGTACGATCCTTCCAAAGAATTTGTCGTTCTATGTTGAACATTTTTGTCATATTGGCTTTTACTTGTTGGGAATTTTTTTATTTATTTATTTACGTAATTCAACTGGCAGAGAGATCCCTGTGCTATATGAGCTACCTTGGGTAACGAGTTGCTGATGTTTTGCCTCCCACGGTTAAAGGTTGGGATATTTTTACTTCTAATAAGCCTTGGTCTAGAAGAAGCCTAGGGGGACCCTCTGAAAGGATTGCAGGGAAATTTGCATTTGTTTTTCACTATAACCCTCTGATTCTGTTAAACTGAGCCAATTTGCTCAAAATAGCTCCTTTGTTTTTGTTGTAATTTCAATTAAATTTTCTTCTCTTATTTTTGTTCATGGATTCAACAGTAGTAGGAAATAGAACGGAAGGGGATAAATTGCTGGAAGCCCTAATTAATTTGCATTTGTTTAGTGGTAGATTAACTATATAAAGAATGAAAATATAAATATATATATATATATTTTTAATGTAATTGTTGTTATCGTTGTGCAGGTACCTTGAAGGATGACTAGGATGACTATGGCTGGAGGTCAAGTAGGTAAATTATCAAGTAAATTTTCTAGGTGAAGCATGAATAGGCCTGTAGGTTCAAGAGTCTGAACAAAGGCTCTGATACCATCTGTAGTGCTCTGGTTTTTACAGCAGAGCACTATGTAAATAAAATTTCAGAGTTAATGTTCTACGTTTTAAACTTTATCAGTTTATGGAAGTAAATTTCTAAGAATTACTATGTGCCTAAATAATATTCAGTGTTCTGTCGTATTTTTTTTATCAACCTTGCATTCGTAATTTAAAATAAAACAAAATATCAATATTTCCTTTTCAACCATCATGTTCTAGCATAGGAATATGTTTCACAACTCGGTAAATCAGTAAATAGCAGTAAATCAGTAAATAGCAAGTTATACATGTTTACAGTAAGTTTTAGCATAATAGTCAATAACGGAAATTACCTGATGCTGATGCTAACCGTAAGTTGTAGCAGGTTGTATAACCCCTTAGACAGCCAAACTGAAGTGTCCACCCTACCGACCAGCTATGATCTTGCTGGCCCTTGGAAATCAAAGGATTTCCAAGCCCCCGAGCCCACAATCTGATAATCCCGAGAGCAGTCTTTCCTTCTGTTCTCAAAATCTTTCTGTTCTCCAAACTTTCTGTTCTCCAAACTTCTTTTCTTCCCCCATCCAAAAAAAACCTCTCCTTTCTCCAAGCTCCCCCCCTCTATATAATTTCCCTTCCTCGAGAATATCTTGGGCTTACTCCACCGCCCCAAAATCCCCCTCTCGAGCCCCTCAACATTTAACCCTATCACCAGTTCATTCATACACGGTTCTTTATAAAAATGTATAATTAATTACCCTCATGGAAAAATTAGTTGGTTTTGGATTGACGGTCGTAAATATTTATTACGGTGGGGATTATCACCCCAAGGTTATCCATTCGGGACAAGTTTCATTAAATACAAGTCTATCCGCCATCCTTGATATTTCAATGTTATTAATGTAATTAATAAAATATTATATAATTAGTTGCCCCTTGTCAACTTGGACATGATGTGTCTTAATGATCCACCTTATCCGTCGAGACTACTTAGCTTGAGGTTTAAATTCCAAGATTAACATTGAATAATTAAATAACCATTTTCCATCACATCACGTTTATTCCAAAAATGATTATCTTATTATGGCTAACTTTTGAAATGGGAATAATCACACAATATTAATTTATAAATCAATATTTTAAATCTTACTTATATTGCATTTGTTACGATAGGGATATAAATGTTGCTGGAATATCATTTATTAATTAATAATAATAATTAAATCACCCTTTGACAATAATAAAAGGTGAATCAATCATAGTATTCTTAATTATTTGTTTATCACATGATTACCCTATCATCAACATAGCATCCTTGTTCTTATAAACAAAGCACTTGTGAGGGCTTAAACAATTTTACTAATTAATTAGACACTATCATTACCCTATTCACAACAGTTCTTCTATGACAATGTTAACTGACGACACTTGTCTTAGTTTATTATTACAATGTTTTCATATAATTACTAATTCACTTATTTACACATTGACAACCTAACCATTCATTACCTAAGTTGATTGATGTATCCTTAACTGAGTTATCTATGACATTTATACTACTATTCAAGCATGACAAGTATGTTATACACCAGTAATATTGTACACGTACAAGGTGTGCATGCATGGCCAGTGTATGCACATGTCGGACATGTACTATAAACAAACCCCATTCCGCCTATGCATACTTGCTAACTAACAATAGTATCTACCCCCATGCAGAAGAGCAAGCATAATATATAGTATAATTACTTTAACATCCTCGGTTATTTAACAGTTAACCCTTTACGATCTAACATCATTGTCTTTATGTTTACATTAGTTTAATCAATCAAGTACAGGAAGGGTGCCTACTTCCACTAACTCGGAATCCAGGAATACTAAATCCCCAACAGTGCTAACTAACACATCCTCCCATCATAACCTACGTCCAGCATCCTCCCTATCCTTCCTCTGCTAGTACAACAGTGGATGTCGGACTCATCGATCTGACCACATAGAACTTGAGAGCGATAGCGTCGGCTGAACAGCGGACCTATCCTCCCCTAGCAGGCATCCGACAATCGTCATCACAACAACATGGGGAGCGTGTCTCAGCACGGCCCTCCCACGACCTCGGGTCTCATGGAAACATAGGGTGGGAAACACATCCATCCCTCTCAACATACTGGGCCTACGCCCTTATCAACTCATACTTGCTGCTATCGGGATTATCAGTTTGTGTTATCGTATCCTCATTTTGGCTGCTAAGGTTTGCTGTATGAACATGTTTTTCCTTTCCAATGTATATCAGATCAAGTAACTGGCTATCCCATAGCCCTTGTGTCCTGTAGGTTAGTGTTTTGCAAAATACAATTTATAGAAAGCATTTTCCATTGATCGCCAATTGATCCATGTTATCATTTCATTTCATGTAACCTTTTAGCTCATCATAGATACATATAACATTTCAATAATTCACATAAGAAGATGGTATCCACGTACCGAATCATATATTTCACATTTCATTAATGAAAACATATAAACATATACTGCAATCGTAAAATAAGGAAATCATATGATAATCATGACATCATAATCGCATAACATAGTAACATCATAATTATGGTGAAATCATAAAACAGAGTAACATCATATAGCGAGGTCCAATATAGTTTACTCAGTCGAGCTGAGTTCAACAGAATATATAAGAAAATAAAGTATGGTGTATCTAACTAATAAATATGCCGAATCAAAAAATATGGGCGTTACAAATGATAGAACCTCTTTACTATGTTGCACAAAAAAGGCCATGGAATCCACGACCCCAAGGTATGACTCTAGACCCTTCTTCATAGTTTGGTATATTTTATACAAATAACTCTCAACAATGGAGTGATCCTAACCCATGAAAAACTTGGCCTGATCAACAGACCTAAAACTAAAATTGGAAACAAGGTTGGCGAGGGAATTCCTATGGAAATTCCCCCCCACAACATTTTACAATGCCCTATCCTACTTACCCACAATACTCTTCACCAATGCAACAAAATTAACCTCCGATGTAGACCCAAATGAATCTTTCCCAACCTACCATTCTCAACCTCAACAATTACAATTTCCCACTAATCAACCTCTTCCGCGTCTGACACAACTACCAACTTAGCCCATCCCTAACCCAAATAATAGAACTCATCATGTTTTTAACATTGATTTGCATACCTTTCCAACCTATATGATTACTCCTATACCCCTACATGATATACATCTGAGGTATGGGAAGGTTCTTAACAAGAAAAACCTCGTCGTTGACCGTTGTCATTGAAGAAGAACCAGAAGAGGAGGAAAGTCCTCAACCAATAAGCAATGATGACCTTGATGAAACTTCTCCCCCAAATTTTTGTATTTCCCTTACATTTAGAGCATCCATAGGTAGCAAAACCACCTCCCTACCCAGACAGGATAAATTTAGAAAAGCACGTTGTCCATCCTAAATTTGACTTAGAAACTGAAATAAAGAATGTTTGTATCAAAATCCTGTTATTGCAAGCAATAAAAGACATTCCTATACACGTAAAAAAAATTAGGGAGTTGTACATTAAGAAACCAGAGAGTAAAAGAAATGACCCCCCCCCACAGTCCAAGTTGTAGGACAATTAGTTGAATTAATGTTAGGAAAAACTATAGTAGATAAATATGTCGATCTTGACAATCAGGCAGTAACTGTCTATATTAACAATATTCCAATAACAAACAGCTTGATTGACATGGGGGGATGATAAATGTTATGATTGTCATGACTATGAAAAATATACAATTAGACAGTCTTAGACCCACACCTACAATGCTAGAGTTAATCGATAGATATAGATTCAAGCCTGTAGTTATATTGGATGATGTAATGGTCACTTTATATTCATGGGAGTATCCTGTAGATTTCTTGTCTATACAACCAAAGACTTCCATGGATGCTCTTCCATTGATTCTAGGGAAGCCATGGCTTGCTACAGCTAATGCTTTCATCGGTTGTAGATATAGAGAGATGACTATCTCTAATGAGAGCTCTGTGAAAAAGTTAATCCTTTATGCACCAACCAAACCTATAATAGAAAATCCTTTGTGGATAGAGGGTCCCTACGGGGATGAAGAAAATGTACAACTTATTTTAACGATTGAGTAGTCTAGGGGATTGAAAGAACCAACAAAGGAAAATTTTCTTAATCAGTTTATAAGTACTACATATTCTGTCCAACTTTCAGATTCTTCTTCATCATTTGATTGCATTTTCAACAGAGACTTTCAGGAAAGTTGTAGTACAGGAAAATTAAACATCTTCTCTTATTTTAACCATTAATGATATTTCAGATTCATACACAATTCTCGTTGAAATCATTCTAGGAAAATTCTTGAACATTAACTCTCAATTGGACCTAAATCAATGAGAACAACTGATCCTTGATCTACAAAAACAGTCTGGTGTATTTGCATGAGATTACACTAATATGTGTTGCATTCACCCCAGTACTTGTATGCATCACATGTACACTTAGGATATTTCTAGACCTATTAGGAAGCCACAACACCACATGAATCCTACATTGAAATATTTTTTCAAAGAAGAATTGCAAAAGTTACTGAATGCTAATTTTATATATCCTATTTATGATAGCAAGTGGGTTTCACCACTTGTTATTGTGTTTAAAAAGAATGTAAAATGGAGAGTATGTGTTGATTTTAGAGAAATGAACAAAGTAACTTTAAAGGATTATTTTCCACTTCCCTTCATAGATCATGTATTGGATACACTTTCATGTAAGAATTAATTGTCTTTTCTTGACGGTTTTAATGGCTATAATTAAATACAAATTGCGTCAGGTGATCAAGAAAAACAACATTTACATGCCCATGGGGGACATTTACATATAGATTTATATCATTTGGTTTGTGTAATGTCCCCACCACTTTTCAACAAGCAGTTCTTGGTATTTTCTCTGACCATATACATTATTGCATCGAAGCTTACATGGATGACTTCATTGTTTACAACAACACTTTTGAGGAAGAACTTGGTAATTTAGAAAATATTTTGATTCGATGTTGAGAAACCAATAGTTCTTTAAGTTTTGAAAAGTGTAAAATGTTACTAAATGAAGTTATTGTTCTCCTCCATCACATTTCTTTTGCAAGTATCGAGGTCGACCTTGTGGAGGTTGAACTTATCACTAAACTTTCAGTGCCCTCATCATAGAAAGATGTAAGAACCTTTTTGGGTCATGGAGGATATTATTGTAGGTTCATTGAAAATTTTACTAGACTAAGCACATCTTTGTTTCGATTATTAGCTAAGGATGTTGACTTTTTTTAAGACTCTCAGTGCTAGATTGCCTTTGACACCTTGAAGGATAAACTGAGTGTAGCACTAGTACTCCGAGGACCTAATTGGTCCCTACCATCCCACATTCACAAAGATGTTTCAGATTCAACCATAGGAGTTGTCTTAGGACAAAGAGAAAATAAATTTTACTATGTTATCTACTACATTAGCAAAAAAAAACATCCATTGAATTCAACTATACCGTCACCGAAAATGATTTTTTAGCTATCTTTCATGCCGCAAACAAATTCAGACATTACATAACTAGCTATGAGGTTTTTATACACACCGATCACTCTACCATTAGATTCCTAATGAATAAACCTATTACTAATGACAAAATTACTACGTGGTTATTATTATTACAAGACTTTACATCACTATTGTACTTAGGCCCGGAAGGGAAAATCTTGTAGCTGATTTTCTCTCTAGAATTTGTAATGGAAACAACATAAATCCTATTATAGATAATTTTCCTAATGAACACTTATTTTATATATCTACTAATTCCCCGTGGTTTGCAGATATAACTAACTATTTTGCCTTAGGTAAACTATCACATCATCTTTCAGCAAGAGAAAAACAAAAGATTGTCAAGCTTAGTACCACTTACTCTTGGATAGGGGGTGATCTTTTCCGCACTGGTCCTGACTCGATAATTAAAATATGTGTCATGTAGGATGAGATTTATGACAGACTGAGAGCCTTCCATGACAAGCATTGTGGTAGGCACTTTGCTGACAAAAGGACCACTTATAAGGACCTTTATCTCGAATATTATTGGCCTACACTCTTCAAAGATGCAAAAATGTATGTAATAAGTTGCGACAATTGTCAACTAATGGGAATACCTATACAATCTAATGAGATGCCCCTGCAACCCCAGGTAATGATCGAACCCTTTGAAAATTGGGATTTAGATTTCATTGGTGCTATCTCTCTTTGTAATGGAATTTAGATTTATGATCGAACCCCAAGTATAGTCTTGTTTGTAATGAGTATGCCACTAAATGGGTATATGCAAAGTCTTTATATCAAGCTAATGAAAAGTTAGTAGTTGATTTTATTTTGGGGGACATATTTATCCATTTTGGTGTTCCTAGAGAGATTGTGACTGATCAAAGGGAATGGTTCATGTCCAATATGGTTCAATCTATCACTTAACGGTACCATATCAAGCACCACAAATTCTCCCCATACCATCCACATGAAAATGGACAAGTTGAGCCCACAAACAAAAATTTGGAGGCCATCCTCACCAAAAAAGTACAGCTGCATCATATAGATTGGGTGGACGTCAGACTTCCAAAATCACTTTGTTCCCACCAAATTACAAGGATAAATACTACTGGGTACACTCATTATGAACTAGTTTATGGTAAGTAGGTCCTCCTTTCGATTGAGTTCCAAGTGAATACTTTCATAAAAATAGTGCAGTTGGGTATAGATTTTTCTGATGCACAAAAAAAGGGTAACACAACTGAATGAGCTGGATGGAACTCGAAAAGATTCCATCCAACACACTATGATGGTTCAGGAGTAGTAGATAAAGTGGCATGAAAATTTTATTAGGAACAAGCATTTCGAACCAGTTGATTGGGGCGCCCTCCTTTTTTACTCAAGGTTTAAAACATTCAAAGGGAAGCTCACTAATATATGGTTATGTCTCTATGAGATGTGTTAAATTTTAACCCATGTAAACCCTTCTCTTTACTTTGTTAGTATATTGTTGTTGGATGCATATGCTTTGTAAGTCATTCTGTAGTATTATATGTTGATCCATAGTTTGTATTAGCCCATAGTATTGATCCATAGTATTGGATGCATATGCTTTGTAAGTCGTCCTGTAGTATTATATGTTCCATGGTATTGATCCATAGTATTTGCGCCTAGACTTGGTATATACATTTTTGTTGAGGCCAATGAAGGCACGGTGAAGTTATTTGTATTGAGCTTGGTCAAATGAAGTTTCCCCCTTGAAGTGGCCCGCGATCAATAAAAATATTATGTGATCTAAGATATCATGCATTTTATCAATTAATTGTTGCAGGTTCCTCACATTTGGTATCATAGCACTTTCTTGGGCTCGTTGGGTGGAATTTCTGCCAAAATTTATTTTTTTCGCATCTGTATTTGTTCCTATCAATTGTAGGTTCGGATCCGGGAATAATCCCTATCCTCTTAACTGTGGGGAGTACTTGGGAATAATCCCTAAAATTCATTGTGAGGAGTACCATAGGAACCCTGCAGGAGTTGGCCCACTGAGAGGACCTGCAAGCGAAAAGGAAAACGACCCCTACCTGATTGACTAGTTCCCACCCGTGAGGTAAACCAAGAGCTGTCGATTGTAGCAAAGCAGTTATCAGTTTTACCTGAGTTGTGGAGTGAGGGGTATTGCCCCAATATGCAATCCATCAGACAGCATTGGTGGCCGAGTGAATCCCCTGAACCATTAGGAAGCCGAACATACATGGGGTCCATATCTATTGCCAGTTGATAAATCGTAGATTACATCTATCTAGAGCTATTGCAGATCAATTCCGATTCGTTTCAGATCCATTCCGAATGCCATTTCAGATCCCGTTGTTTTAGATCCATTCCGAGTCGTTTAAGCTCCATCCTGAAAGTCGTTTCAGATCCAGCCATTTTAGATCCATTCCGAGCCATTTCAGATCCAGTCGTTTCAGATCCATTCCGAAAGTCGTTTCAGATCCATTCTGAAAGTACATTCAGATCCACTAACACCTCTGCAATCCGATTCTGCATATTTCATTCCTGAGGACCCTATCCCAAATTCCACGTCCCGAAGCCCGAAATTGAACATTTGTCTATTTTTAGGGTTTTCCATAACTTCTTCGATTTTCACCTAATCGCCTTCAAATTTTGCCACAATGTTCATTTCCTATTTCTACTTCTTTGTCCCTCTCTGAAAAATTTTATCATTATTTCACCCCGCTTTTGAAATCCCCATTTTTTGCTTCCCCTTCCATCAGAAAGTGTCCAAAACCTAGTCAAACCCCAATTACCCATCAGAGTTTTTCGCAAATACAAATTTTCCTTTACTAAAGAAGCTTTTGTTTTTGTTTTTCTACCCATTCACAAAAAAAAAAAACTCTTGATTATGGTTATCACCCGTGCAGGAGCATAAATCATGGATGAAGAACTTGCAGCCCTCAAAACCAAACTCCAAGATCTGGATGAAAATTTTCTCAGCCTCCATCTGTTAGAAAAACAGGATTGCAGCTCAATAACAATAAACATAAATGCAAATATAATCACACAAACACATTACAAGAGAGACACCAATATATCGTGGTTCACCCGAGATGGGCTACGTCCACACTGAAATTGCCAGTCATTATTATTATACTATCCAACAAATGAAGGGATACAACCTGCAACACATCCGCTGCACTTCCTCTTCACTGTCTCACAGTCTCTCTTCACAATCTCAGAGATATTTACAATGCATAATACCTAATACATCAACCCTAGTCGTATTACAATGTCTTTCTTATAAAGGGGAAATACAATTGGAAAATACCACGGGTTACCCAAAACCATGGGCCCGTAAACTGTTGACGAAAACAGCCAAAACCCTAAGGTTGGGGAACAAGTGTACAGTAATCCTGGGGTACAAACACGACTGAATAACATCTTTGAATCTGGAAGATCAGGCTCCACAACCATCAATCTCCCACTTGGAGACTGATCACAGCAACTCCACTGCTACTGTACTTGTTGGACTTGGACTTGGAAAATTTCTCATCTTCACCTTCATGCTAAAAGGAAAAATGAAACCGAGCA
This sequence comes from Larix kaempferi, assembly GCA_027924585.1. NCBI lineage: Eukaryota > Viridiplantae > Streptophyta > Pinopsida > Pinales > Pinaceae > Larix > Larix kaempferi. Next base: position 7,094,279 of record BSBM01001201.1, on the reverse strand, counting down.
GGAACTCAGTTTCTCTCTGGTCACTACCTTTGTAAACATGTCTGCAAGATTCTGGCTAGTATGTGTCTTCTCCAGCTTCAACAATTCATCTTCCATAACAAAGCGTATGAAATGGTACTTGAGATGTATATGTTTTGTCCTCGAATGGAATGCTGAGTTCTTTGTAAGATGAGTGGCACTATGGTTGTCACTATACAACCTGCTATCATTCTGCTTCTTACCCAATTCCTCCATAAACCTCTGCAACCAAATCATATCTTTACTAGCCTTTGTAACAACAACATACTCTGATTCTGTTGTTGAAAGTGTAACAACCTTTTGCAATTTGGAAATCCAACTTACTGTTGTTCCACCTACAGTAAACACATACCCTATGGTGCTCCTCCTACTATCCTTATCATTTGCCATATCTGCATCAACATATCCCTGTAGAACAGTGTCTAAACCTCCAAAACATAATGCCTGAGTGGTAGTACCTCTCAAATACCTAAGAATCCACTGTACTTCCTTCCAATGTTCTTTACCTAGATTGTTCATATATCTGCTCACAACTCCCACTGCATGTGCAATATCTGGTCTTGTGCACACCATGGCATACATCAAGCTTCCAACTGCTGATTGATAGGGAATCTTGGACATGTAATCTATCTCTTCATGTGTCTTGGGACACATTTCCTTACTTAGTTTGAAGTGGCTGGCCAAAGGTGTACTAACTGGTTTTGCATTCTGCATTCTAAACCTCTCCAACACCTTTGTATGTACTCACTCTGAGACAATGTCAATTTGCGATTTTTCCTATCTCTCGTTATTCTCATACCAAGGATTTGCTTTGCAGCACCCAAATCCTTCAACGCAAATGAATTAGCTAGCTTCCTTTTGAGTACATTTATATCCTGCATGTTAGACCCTACAAAAAGCATGCCATCCACATACAATAACAAGATAATATATCTGTCATTGTCTAGCCTCTTGAAATAAACATAGTGGTCAAAATGACATCTACTATAACCTTGTGCTGTCATAAACCTGTCAAATTTTAAATACCACTGCCTTGGAGCTTGCTTCAATCCATACAAGCTCTTCTTCAACCTGCATACCAGATCCTCCTTCCCTTTGACCTCATACCATTATGGTTGCTGCATATATATCTCTTCCTCCAAATCCCCATGGAGAAAGGATGTTTTTACATCTAACTGTTGAAGATGCAAATCTTCTACCGCCACTAGACTTAAAATAGTCCTAATTGAATTCATCTTAACAACAGGAGAAAATATTTCATCAAAATCTATACCTTTCTTCTGTGCCTAGACTTAGTATCCATAGTATTGGCTCCTAGACTTAGTATATAAGTTTGTGTTGAGGCCAATGAAGGCACGGTGAAGTTATTTGTATTGAGATTTCTCAAAGGAGGTTTCTCCCTCGAAGTGGCCCGTGATCAATACAAATATTCTGTGATCTAATATATCGTGCATTTTATCAATTAATTGTTGCAGGTTCTTCACATTAGGTCCCTATGAGATATGTTAAATTTTAAATGCAATCATAATATGGATCACTGAAATATAAACAAGCACAACATGAACAATAGTACACAACAATTTTATCCTAGGAAAACTCTCTCGGGGCAGAAAAACCAAACAAAATTCTTCTATATAGATTTGTTAAAATGTACAATAGTATCCCTCGTGAAAAGACCCAAAAACAAGAAGACTCCAAAAACAACTACTCTTGATGAATCTATCTCTCTACTCATGCGAATTCAATGAGTGAGTGATGTGACCAAATGAGGAGGTTGAAATCCTCATTTATACTAATAAATGAATTTACCTTTTTACTAACAGGATCGATCGGCTTGACTCACCTAACTGGGTCAACCTGTACACTTTACAATAAAATATTATTTTCTATATTTTTCCAAGCCGACCTAATAGTTAGGGTTTACATTGAATCTTTCAATGGCTTTTACACAATAAATTGCATCAATAATAATCCCCGTAGGGTGTACAATACAAATATTACAAATGAACCAAATAATACAAATAATATTATCTTCTGAAGTTACATTCTTCAACACTCCCTCTTAACAAGGAAGGTATTCTTCAGTCATCATCCTTCCAGCTACTACACTTCTTGTACACGGACTATTGACATTTGACATCTCCTGAATCTATATATCATAAGAAGTTTCACAGAGCCAACCCTTTTTCATGTTGGATGTGACCTAGACCCTGTCTAGGAATTTTACGCAGAGAGTTAGCCCTCTTTCATGTTGGATTTGACCTAGACAGAGTCTAAGAATTTCACACATAGAGCCAATCCTCTTTCATGTTGGATGTGACCTAGACGAAGTCTAGAAATTTCCACATGTGAATGATCACTCGCAACTACACTGAGCAGAACATGAGCATACATTACATCATTACAGGACTTGCAAATGATCACCCACAGCTACATGAAGCAGACCAGGAGCACACATTACATCATTCCAAGATTTTCACCATAGTGCCAGTCCTCTTTCATACTGGATGTGACCTATATCAAATATAGAATTTTTCACCACAGCTCCTATCCTCTTTCATACTGAATGTGACCTAGACCAAGTCTACGATTTTCCACCATAGTGCCAGTCCTCTTTCATACTGGATGTGACCTAGATCAAATCTAGGATTTTCCACCACAATGCTAGTCCTCTTTCATACTGGATGTGACCTAGACTAAGTCTAGGATTTTACACCACAGTGCCAGTCCTCTTTCATACTGGATGTGACCTAGATAAAATATAGGATTTTCCACAGTAGTGCCAGTCCTCTTTCATACTATATGTGACCTAGACCAAGTATAGGATTTTCCACCACAGTGCCAGTCCTCTTTCATACTGGATGTGACCGAGATCAAATCTAGGATTTTTCGCAGAGCTGGTCCTTTTTCATACCAGATGCAACTGTTCTCATCCATGAACTGAGCAAGCCATCTATTGGGTCCATCCTAGGAGCATACATTACGTTGCATACCACAACTACTTGTGTTACCTCACCACTCGTCCATATCCTCTTGTAGCCTAGGAGACTCAATTACGTCACATGACCCATGAATACCTGCTACCTCATCCGAGCTCATCACTCCCTCTTGATATGGACCACTCCAACATTGTCTTTGAAGTATTCAAACTTCCCTCTCGATAGAGGCTTGGTCAACACATCGACTATCTGCTCCTCTGTTGCTATATACTGGAGCCTCATTGCTCCCTTCTACACCATATCCTGAATATAGTGATACCTAATCTCGATGTGCTTCGACTTGTCATGGAACACAGAGTTCTTTGAAAAATTCACACAAATCTGGTTTTCACAGAAGGTACAAGTCACCTCTAACTCGAGATCAAACAATCCTGATAACAACTTTTGAATCCACATTGCTTTGCAGCTTGCCGAACAAGATGCCATATACTCGGCCTCGGATGTACTAAATGCCACACTTGTCGACTTCCTACTGAACCATGAGATCATACCCGATCCCAAACTGAAGAAACACCCTGATGTTCTCTTTGTATCTGTGACACTCCCGGCCCAATCCATATCCACATAACCTTGTAGGTTAATCTTTTGATCTGATTCATGCCTGAGGCCATAATCAACCGTACCCTTCAGGTACCTCAACACATTCTTTTCCACAACCATGTGAACATGTCTTGGCTCTACCATATACTAACTCAGAGTGTTCACCACAAAACATAAGTCTCGCCTTGTATTCCTCAAGTACATTAGCGAACCAATTATTTGTCGTCGATACACTGTGGAATCCACTAGTTCTGAAGAAGTATCACTCAACAAATTCATATTCGATGCCATAGGTGTGGCCATGGAAATACAATCCATCATCCCAAATATCTATAGGATATATACCACATACTTTCCTTGACCTAAGAAAAGTTACTTTGGATTCTGCCACACCTCAAGACCTAAGAATTAATGCATCATACCTAGGTCTTTCATCTCAAATTCTGCGGCAAGATTTCTCTTTGTTTATGCTATGAGCTTCTCTTCACCTGTAAAAAACAAGTCATCTACATACAAAAGTAGAATCACAGGATTTCCTTCCTCAATCTTGTATTAAAGGCCGGAGTCTGCTTTCCTCTTGGTAAATCCCAAGCTCGTCAGAAACCCATCTATCCTGCCATACCATGTCCTGGTTCCCTATTTCAATCCATACAAGGCCTTCTTTAACTTGCACACATGAGGTTTCCTATCATGTGTCTCGAAGCCTAGTGGTTGCTCCACATACACTTCCTCTTGCACTACACCATTCAGGAAGGCAGTCTTCACTTCTATCTGATGCACCTTCCACTTCATGACTTTGGAAATAGCAAGTATATACCTGATTGAAGTATATCTCTCTACTGGAGCAAATGTCTCCTCATAATCAATGCCTTCTTTCCAGGAGAAACCTCGAGCCACAAACCTTTCCTTGTATTTCTCGACACTTTCGTTTGCTGCATGCTTGATCTTGTAGATCCATTTGGAAGACACTATTGACTTCACTTTTGGTATGGGAACCACCTCCAAGACATCATTCTTCATGATCGATTGATATTCCTCGATCATAGCATCCTTCCAGAATTTCTTTTCAGTGGTGTCTTCATAACTGGAAGGTTCACCATCAATGATGTCACTTAATAGTGCCACATAGTTGAAGTCCAAGGTCTCTTGATTCCTTTTGGGGAACCATACTTCTCTGCATCCTGAATAAGTTCTAGTGCCCAGGTTCGTTTTATTTTATGTGAGTTCACTTATTTCGGTGGATCTACCGGTCTCTGTGGCTCAGTCATATCATGATCCTCATGCTCTTCTAGAACTTGCTCTTCCATTATTGTATCTCAAACTATGGGAATTTTAGGTTCATCATCATGTTCTTCATTGGAGTGAATCTTTCTTGACCTACCGAAGGTAGTGTCTTCATCAAAGGTTACATATCTGCTGGTCTCGATCTTCTTGAATCCTGGTATGTATATCCTATAAGCCTTTGATGAATTACTATAACTGACAAAGATTCCCTTATTTATTGAAGGATCCAACTTGGTTCTCTTCTCTTTCAGAATATGTATGTATACTTGGAAACCAAATATTATGAAATGGTTGACCTCTGGATTTTCTCTTGTAAACATTTCTTTCGGTGTCTTGTTCTCAAGAACTCTATGGGGAGTCCTATTTTGAACATATAATGTTGTCCTTGCAGCTTCCGCCCATAAGTGCATAGGAAGGTCCTGATCATGGATCATGGCATTCACTGCTTCCATAATTGTTCTATTCTTTCTTTCTGCAGTCCCATTTTGTTGTGGAATATAGGGAGTGCTCATCTCCCTCTTAATACCTGAATCTTTACATAATTCTTTGAAATCTCCGGAGGTAAATTCTCTCCATTATCTGATCTTAATATTTTTACTTTATTACCAGTTTGATTTTCAAAAAGGGCTTTAAACTCCTTGAATTTGCTAAATACTTCATCTTTGGATTTTAAGAAATAGATCCATATTTTCCTTGAATAATCATCAATAAAAGAAACATAGTAGGCATACCCGCTTAATGAGTTGAAGGACATAGGCCCACAAACATCTGAATGTATGAGTTCCAAAATCTCCTTTGCTTTGCTATTACTACTTGGAAATGGATTCTTCACATTCTTTCCTTTTGCACATCCTTTGCATATTCCTTCATGCTTGGTTTGGATCTCGGGTATCCCATTTACCATCTTACTCACAATTGGTAAGGCTTTGTAGTTGATGTGAGCAAATATTCTATGCCACAATTCACTTGGTTCCATAGTTTCATGAACCAAGGCTTGTTCTAGGTGTCCCTTGAGCTTGTATGGTCCTCCCTCTTGCACTCCAATTACTACCGCATCATCAAATATCTTACCTTTGGTCCACATAAGTACTTGGCGATCCACAAATTCTACTCTGAATCCTTTCTCATCTAGTGCTGAGAGGGAAACTAAGTTCTTCTTAAAACCAGGTACATATAGAACATCCTTCATTTTGATAGTCTTCCTAGATTCAATATTGTAGGAAGCTTCTCCTACTCCTTTGATGGGATATTGATAGTCATCTCTTAGCTTCACCTTATGAGGTGAGTCCTTCTCTATTAGGTTGTTGAGAGCATCCTTGAAACTTGTCATGTGCTTAGAGGCATCGCTATCAACAAGCCAATCATTATTACCAAGTGAAACCGTACCTGCTAGTGCTGATATCAAAACATATTCTTCGTCACTTGAAGAATCCTTGCTTGCTTTCTCATCATCCTATGCATCATGAGCATGATGTCTCTTCTTGTTCCTCTTTTTGAATCCTTTCTTCTTGGGACAATTCTTATAGACATGACCCAACTCATCACAATTAAAGCATCTGATATTTGAGTAGTCTTTAGTGGATACCTTGTGATGATGATATTCTTTCTTCCCTCTCTTGGTATGAGTTTCTAGGGATTGATTATCCTCATCTCCTAGTTTTTCTTCTCTAGCAGCAATCCTAGCTTCTTCTTGAGTGCAAGATTCCAACAGTGCAGTGAACAAGATAATTTTATTCCTTGAGCACATTCCTTGAATATATGACTCCCATGATCTTGGAAGACCATTTAGGGTAGTCATCACTAGTTCTGCATTTTCTACTTCATCTCCAATGGCTTTTAATTGATCTCTGATGTTGGAAACCCTTGTGAAGTAGGAATGTATACTTTCATTGGTTTGCATCTTCACAACCTTGACTTGAGTCCTCAAGGTCTTCTTCCTATTAATGTTGGTCGCTTCAAATAGTCCCTTCAATGTGTTACACCCAAAATCTACTCATCATGAGATTCAGTGTATACACCCCTGAAGATACTTGGACTAAGTAATCATCCTGGGAGGATTTGTACCCAATTGTGCTAAGTTTTGAAGGGTCGTCACAGGTTGCACACTAGCAACATGCAACGTCGCACCTTTCTCCATTATAGGGTGCGACGAAGTCAGTTAGATGGAAAAAATAGCTTCTTCGAGGTCCATCTCGAAGATTTCTGACTTGGGACCCTATCCCTGACCTCTTGGAAGAGTTGGCATTCGGTTCCTAAACCTTTGGAGAGATCCCTTAAGCCTCTCCTACCATCTCTCAACCTATCCTATGCATACCCTATCCACTTAGTCCTATATAAATGAAGCTCACTCCCATCCCAAAGAGAGGAAGGCTATGGTATCTACATGCTGGTGAAATCACTCTTAGAACATCTCCACTCATCTATTGGAGAACTCATACTTCCTTGGAAGGATATGGAAATTGGATTTGTTGGAGAAGGGCTACAGCGTTAAGCCTTGGTTGTAGTTCTATATCTCTATTATGTACTCCTCTATTTGCAGTAATACAAATGCTTTCCACCAATATTGTTCATGTGTGCAATGATATTGAGTAGTTGACCTGCTTAACTGTTTACTTAGATCTCTTATTGTATAGATGTCTTTTATTGGTTTCTCTTGTTTCTTGTCTTGACAGGTCTTGTAGCTTGGATTTGACGACCGTAAGACGTGGAGCAACATTTAGGAGAAAGGATTGCGTAGTGAAAGGTAATACATTTAGTACTCGATCCTTAAGTAGATCTAGGAAATGCATTAGTAGTATGTTCTATTTGTTCTAGACTCACTTTGAGCTAGGGAGATCCGGCTCGCGTCCGCTCGAGTGGATTGTCCGATAGCAAATCTGGTGACCATACTGGGGAGTATAGATTTTGGTCAGTAGTTGTCAATCTGAGAGTCATTTTCAGTCGATTGCTTGACACAAGCCTTTTTATTTTTTCCATTTACTTCTTGAAGTTGGTTTCACCATCAGATCTTCACTTTGAAGTGTGAAAATCCTCACAGCAGATCTAAGAGATGATGTATACCTCATAAGAGTAATTATGATTAAGCAGGAAAATAGAAGAAGAGTGAACAATACAGTATAATGAGCAACAGAATAATATGGTACAGTAGAACTCAGATAGAAGCAATAATACTTCACACACACTAATTAATTAATCACAGTATGGACAAATAAATAGTACAATGGTAGAGAGGATTCGAATGCCTAAGGTGGCAATTCGAATTAGCCTCTCAGAGTGATCATAAGATCAATAGAGTGTCATCGGAGCACAACTAGGTGTCCTCATGAACATCGGAGCGCAACTGGAAGTCTCCATCATCATCAGTGGAGTCATCAATGCTCAAGTAACTGTCAACCATCAGTCAAACTAACTCTGGTAGGTGTAATTGAGTGTAACTCAATGTAACTAAGTGTAACTGAGTGTAACTGAGAGTAACTGACTGTAACTGAGTGTAACTGAGTGACAACTGGACTGGTAGGTGAAGAAGGGCGAGTTGCTCCCTAAAATCAAGGAAGAAGGGCGCATTAAGCAACTGGAGGGATAAAACTAAATAGTGAGAAGCTCCTGGGGGCTGGCTAACTGAGGGCTAGGTGCTGGACTGATGACTTGGATGCATGCAAACCCTAGAATGCATGCAAACCCTAAAGGTGCATGCATGACTGAAAATGTAAATGATCAAAATACTGGTGGGACTAGGATGGAGTATAGGAATATCCTAACACCCCTCCTTAATCCATCCCGGGCCCTGGTAACTAAGACCAAAGGTCACCCAATACAATGAATAATAACAATCAATAAACCAAGGAAGTGGGAAAATTTAATGGGAAACATACGCCCTCCTCAAAAAATAGACTGTAAGGCACACATAAAATAAATGCTCCAAACTTAAGCATGTGTGATGCTTGGTCATATGGCTGGAGGTATCTTCTTCTTGGGAAGAAGTGGATCATGCTCAAAAAGCATGTGCTTGTACTTGCTCTTCAAATCGAATGTGATGAGAACAAATCCAACAGTATGAGAATGATCCTTGAACCTGTGATTCGAATCAGCTGAGGTAGGATCAAATCTGTGAAAGTGCATATAGTCTTTTGTCTTCTCCTTCGAACCACCATGGGTGAGATTATGCCAAAAATAACTATTACATGTTTGCTTGAAATCAAAATCAGATTTAAGACTTAAAAAATAGTTTCTTGAGATCTCCTTTGAACCAGTAGGGGTGAGATCAAAACTATCATATGCATGAGAAATTATCCCAAGCGGTAATTGCTTAGAATCCAAATTAGATCCAAGACTTGAATCATGGTTTCTTGAGATCTCCTTTGAACCATGAGAGGTGAGATCAAAACCAGTAATTGCATGAGAATTTATCCCAAGCGAATGGCAATGGCCATAATCTTCAATAACCTTCTGAAAGCATGAATTTATGATCATATAGTAGTATAAAAGAGGAGATAGCTGGAGAGGAGTGAATGCATTACCTTCAGTATCTGTTTTGACCTTTGAAATAATCATGTGATCACGATGCCAACCAACAGACTCTGGTGCAAGAGAGGATTTAGGACCTTCTGCAATATCTAGAGTGTGAGCTGGCACAGAAAGAGAAGAAAGTTTGAGCATGAGTGGAGAATCTGCAAGTTCTTTGTCAACAACTTCAATATGAGATGATATTGGTTCATGATCTGAGAGACCATCAAGCGGAGCGAATGCATCACTTTGCTTGCTTTTGAAGGTGTTTGGACCAAATCCTTCATTCTTTCTGCCAAATTTTTCCTCCAGGTGAGCCCATAGCTCTTTTGGAGTTTCAATATCAATAATGATTGGGAGCAATATGTAATCCGGCATAGTAAGCTTCATTCTTCCAATGTGCATGTCACCTTTATTCAACCAGTCAATCTTCTCATCAGAGGATTCGAACTCTCTTTCAAAATAACAATCAAAGAGATCATGGCTCTTTAAATATGCTATTATTTTTGGTTTCCATTCATCATAGTTGAATAGAGAAAGAGGAGTGATTTCTTCTAATTCAGGATACATTTAAGCTGTAGAAGACCTGCAAAAAAAATATAGAATAACTGCAGCTGCTACTGCTGCAAAAATGCAGAAACTGCTGCAACTGCTGCACTCGAAATCTGGATAATAACCTGCAAAAAACTCTCAAGAATGGAGATAAACAATACTCTCAACATGCTCTGATACCATGTGAAAATCCTCACAGTAGATCTAAGAGATGATGTATACCTCACAAGAGTAATTATGATTAAGCAGGAAAATAGAAGAAGAGTGAACAATACAGTATAATGAGCAACAGAATAATATGGTACAGTAGAACTCAGATAGAAGCAATAATACTTCACACACACTAATTAATTAATCATAGTATGGAAAAATAAATGGTACAGTGGTAGAGAGGATTCAAATGCCTAAGGTGGCAATTCGAATTAGCCCCTCAGAGTGATCATAAGATCAATAGAGTGTCATCGGAGCACAACTAGGTGTCCTCATGATCATCGGAGCGCAACTAGAAGTCTTCATCATCATCAGTGGAGTCATCAATGCTCAAGTAACTGTCAACCATAAGTCAAACTAACTCTGGTAGGTGTAACTGAGTGTAACTCAATGTAACTAAGTGTAACTGAGTGTAACTGAGAGTAACTGACTGTAACTGAGTGTAACTGAGTGACAACTGGACTGGTAGGTGAAGAAGGGCGAGTTGCTCCCTAAAATCAAGGAAGAAGGGTGCATTAAGAAACTGGAGGGCTAAAACTAAATAGTGAGAAGCTCCTGGGGGCTGGCTAACTGAGGGCTAGGTGCTGGACTGATGACTGGGATGCATGCAAAATGCATGCAAACCCTAGAATGCATGCAAACCCTAAAGGTGCATGCATGACTGAAAATGTAAATGATCAAAATAATGGTGGGACTAGGATGGAGTATAGGAATATCCTAACATGAAGAGTCTGATTACCTTCCTCTGAGTTTGTACTTCTTATTTTCAAACCAGTTCATTTCTCATTATTTGGAGAATTGGTTCATTTTTTAACTTAGATCTCGCTTGTCGCACCTGGTCAGTGTACTCAGAGTGACACTGTGTCTTTTTTTATCTCTATTCTTTGTCTGTTGGCTTCTCGTCGCAACCCTTCCATTGGTATACTGCGACATCGTCGCACTTCTCGCATTGGTGAACTGCGATGTCGCACTATGCACAAGCACAAAGTGCGCCGATCTGCCAAAAGTACCCTTACAGGCACCCCTTGTCCATTTCTGATTTGAGTTTTGGTTTGTGTGCAGACTCCTCTACACTGTACCTTCCAGGCAGAGACTCTTTTTGTCCAGCAGTGTTTTGTTTGGCTTATTTGTATTGTTTTTTGGGTCTTTTGAGATTTGGATTCATGTTTGGCCCTTTGAGTCAAAACTAGTGTTTTGCTTGCATTTTTAAGCGAAATGGGTTCTATTTTTGACTCGTGCATCCTTTAGTCGTTTTGACCCATCTCAAGGTTTTGAGATCATTTTTGGTTTGGTGTGATGGACTTGTTTTAAAGACTTGAAGAGTGTGGGATATCCATGTCTTTTTTAGCCTCTCTTTCTTGGGTTATGCACCTTGTTTCATTTACATGCTAAGCTATCTAATGATTATTGGAAAAGATTGATTCGTTGTCTTCACTTTAGTTCAAAGAAAAGCTTGATTTTGTCACTCTTTTTCTCTATTCATGAAATTGGAAAACATAAGTATTCTTCTTGCTTTAATTTGATCATTTGAAATTCTTGGTCTCACACTCATAGGGAGAAGAAAAGGCTTGTTTTAGTTTTGTGTGCATTTGAGTTAGACATGATTATTAAGTGCTTTTCTTTGTATTGCATTTGATTGGAAACATTTGCGGAATCCTCCTTTCCATAGCTTAGATGTGTATTTTTCAAGTGTAAAAAGATAGGAAATGAGTTATAATTATTGCATTTGGTAGATTTTGAGCCTCTCTTGAGTGCCTTTGAGTTGTTTGGGTGCTTGCCATTTTTCTTTGGGAATTTATTAAAGATTAGAGTGCTGTAGATATCTTCTCACTTTCTGTATATAGATATGAAAAGCGTTGAGTTATCAAATTTCATTTTTGGTACATGCATTCGAAAATTGAAAAGTGCTTCATCATTTTGTCTTACACATTGTTAAGATTAGTTGCATATTTCATTTTCTTTGTGCTCTTTAGCTGATTATTGCAGAAAGTTAGAGTTATTGCACTCTAGGAAGGAATTATTCTTTTCTCTACTACTTAAGTACTTTTGGTTTGAAAGAAATAAAAATCTCTCCTTACCTTAAGTAGCTTTCATTGAAAAGGAAAGGAAATGTGCATTATCATGTAGTTGAGAATTGCATTATGTTTACATTTATGTGTTCACCTAACCGTACAAGATAAAATTAACGCTAGCTTAGGTTAAAATCATTTAGTAACTGTGTGTAAGTTAGAGACATGTTCCGGCGTCTTTAAGCGTGGAAGCTGTCGTTATTTGCCAGCACTGTATCCCGGGGGTATTGTAGTCTTCCACGTACTTATCGGTATATCGAGCTCCTTTACATACCCACCAAGTACCATAATCCATACTTGGCGTATATCGAAGGGTGTATCACGTACTCGGTATTATATCGGAAGGTCTCTTGCCGAACGGTTGTGCATTAGATAGCACCACTACGGATTTGAGCTCCCACATACCTTGCATATATCGAGAGACACCACTAAGATTCCTGAAACCAACTGAGTTAACCATTTGGCCGTCTTGTAAAAGCAATACACTGAGAACAACACTCGGGGAGATTAGCACACATGTACTATCCAGGTAATCAGGTATGCAGGCAAGGGTATGGTCCCAATCCTCCTTGTCGCATCATATTGTTGGACCCTGCAGTATATAGTGGTTTGCGATGCCTTGATAATCCTGTGAGGATCCTGACTTTTCATCCACTCCTATTCACACAGTTTTCTTGTTGCTTTTAGACTTGAGTAGTGTTTGAATTGTGTGGTACTTTAGAGTCTCTTAGAGAGTTCAGTTATGGAAGATTATTCCAGGACTACCAACCGAAGCGCCCCTTTCCAGGGTGTGCCATTTGTTATTCCCCCTTGTGGAACTGTTGGTCCTCCCTTTATGGCTACGTTGAGTCTTCCTGGATTGACGATAGGATTACCAGTATGGTTATTCTCCAATTCAGTTACACCAAGTGCACCAATTGTGTCGGACTTAGGTCCTTCATCACATGAGCATCAATCTCATGGTAACCCTTCTCCTTCTTCATTGAAAATTGAATTGGCTTCCGTCTCTTCCTCTTCTCCTACTGAAAACTCTGATGTTAGTAAGAAGGCGGTTGAGAAGAAGAAGAAAGGGAAGAATAAGAAGAAGAACACTAAGTAGAAGGTCACAACCCCAACCATTGATCATCATGCTGGGGGCACCGATACACTTTTTCTGAATTCGTGTAAACCAAAATTCCCTTGCCAACATTGTAAAGGGTCCCATTTTCTTAAAAGTTGCCCTGGTATCTCCAAGGTCTTAGAGATGTGGTTGCATTCTGAACAACCCTTGTCATCAGTCTCCGAACATCATACTGATGATACCCCATCAACTAGTGACATTGTAATTAAGGTTTGGAAGGGTAGAGCTGCAGACCCTTGTTGGCTATGCAAGGGCATGCACCGTACTTACCTTTGTCCTCGTATGGATGAAGCTTCACAATTGTTGGAAGACATGGACACATTCCATAAACACCTTCCAACTAAGTATTGTAGGTTGTCCCCTGATCCTTCATTGGTTGATAGGGCGGTCAATCCGACCCCACCCTCGGTTGACCCCACTCTTTCATCAGAGAGTGAAAATGAAGTGGTCGATTCAAGAAAATCGTCAATCGACCCCATTCCTCCCTTGAGGGATGATACCCAAGCGGTTAATCAAGTCTCATTCTCGATTGACCCCACTCCTCTAATTGAGGGTGAAATAGAAACTGTTGATGTTTTTCTGGTTAGTTCAGAATGTCCTAGGCAAGGGGAGACCCTGTCCATTCCTACAGGACCGCCCCCCAAGTACTGAGGTCATTTCCTTTGATTGGAATGGTATAACAGAATCTCGTCTTCCTTCGAGTATTCCTTTTCAAATATCTATAGGAGTTTCCGATAAAGAAATCTTTCCTACGATAGTTGATGAGGGAGCTTCTGTTAGTATTTTATCCTCAACTACTTGGCAAGCTATAGGTTCCCCTCAGCTTGTGCCAGTAACTGACCAGATTTTGGCTTTTAATAGAAGGCCTACCAGACCTTTAGGGATTCTCCTGCAGTTACCTGTCACGTTGAAAAGTAAAACTATTTATGTTGATGTCATGGTTGTCCAAGGTCCTTTAGATTTCAATCTACTCCTTGGACGTGATTATGTCTATGCTATGAAAGTTGTAGTGTCCACACTCTTTCGAGTGATGTATTTTCCTCATCATGGGAGTATTGTGACCATTGATCAGCTTTCCTTTGTGACACCAACTCATTATATGACTCCTAGTCATCAGAATTCCTTGAATGTTCCGCATGTTTTAGTGGTTTCTTCCCCCTGAGGATGGGGGGTACGAACACGGTTTATGTTATGTTTCAAGCTCGTTAAAAAATGAAACCAACCACCCTAGCGTAGTTTCCCTTTGGTTTCAAGCTTGCATAAAAATGAAACCAATCCATTGGAGCATAGTTTTATTCTATTTCAAGCTCTTTAAAAAATGAGATAGACCCCTCTAAGCATAGTTTACCTTTGGTTTCAAGCTTGCATAAAAATAAAACCATCCACTCGAGCATAGTTTTATTCCATTTCAAGCTCGTTAAAAAATAAGATGGCCCCCCTCAAGCATAGTTATTGTCTATTTCAAGCTTGTGTAAAAAATTAAATAGATCTCCCTCCCATCGGTTAGAGTCTCTCGCTAGAGTTAGAACTTGAACCTTCATTTCATCTGCTTCTCGTTTTCCCCCCCTTGGTGAACATTTTCATATTGGTATCCAGGTTGGTAGTTGGGTTAGCAAGCATCATTTTCAGATGAAATGAAGCTTAGGGGGCATGCCACATGTCGTACCGTTAGCAATCATGTTGAGGGAACACTACCATGTTAAGCCGCTAGCAATCATGCTGGGGGAATTTACCAACCTCTGGGCATCATGTTGGGAAGGAACCCGTCAATGGGCCTTAACCGTGAGCAGAGTTTACCTTTGGCTTCAAGCTCATTAAAAAATGAAACCAATAGTTTGAGCAGAGTTCTAATCTTGTGTCAAGCTCGTTAAAAAATGAAACATATCCTTTCCCTTTGAGTCGAGTCTCCTCGTAGACTTAGTACTTGAACCTTCTTTTCACCCGCCTATGCCTTAGGAAAATGAAAAGAAGCTTGGGGGCATGTCTTCAACCTCTGGAAGTTACATTGAAGTCAACTCAATCGCCTCTCCACACCACGTTGGAGCTAAGTCACTTACTTCTAGCAATCATGCTGGGGGCATGCACCAACCTTTGGATTTCATGACGGGAATAAATCCACCATTGGGAACATTTTTTAGCATACTTTCCTTTTTTAGGTTTCGAGCTCATTAAACCATGAAAATTATCCCGAGCATTCTTCCAACATATCTTCGAGCTTGTTAAAAACAATAAGATAGTATTTGAGCTTACTTTTTCACTTTTTTCGTGCTCTGGTTGAAACATGAAAAGTGGTTTGAGCTTAGTTTTTACTTTTTCGTGCTCTGGTTCAAACATGAAAAATATTCCGAGTGCTTTTGTTACCATTATCGTGCTCGTTAAAAATTTGAGTAAAAAGGTGTGTCTAACGAGTATAGGTTTATCACTTTAACCAGCCTCGCTAGACTATTTACAGAAAAGGAACTGTGCCGAGTTTACTTTTCCTTTGTCGTACTCGGTCATCAACCATGACAAAGTTGTTCATGGAGTCCTTTTTAAGCTCTTTTCAGACTCCCTAAATAGGAAAAGATTTCCAAGCGAACTTGATGCTTTCACGCTTGTAAAATCATTTGAATGATTGTCTTTCTGGTGATAGTTTACCCCTTTTTTCGGACCAGGAAGCACTATTTACGAAAAAGGAATACTCCAACCAACCATGGCTGGAAGAGTCCTCTCCCGCGTTGTTTTATCCTTTTTCGGGCGATGAGGCTAACTTTACGAAAAAGGACCGTTGGAGTCTTCTTTAGATCTTTTCAGACTCTCTAAACATGAAATGATGACCGAGTTTACCTTCTATGGGCTCGTTAAAATTTTCACATTGAAGGGCCCATCATGGGACGAACCCCTCCTATCTCAGGTTTGGAAAATATTTGGGATTGGAATCATCTATGAGATGAGCTATACCGAGCATCTGGTTACCCTCATCAAGCTCATAAAAAACACATGAGACACTCATCATTCATGATGGGGAAAAAGGAAAGTGTTTGTGTTACATACCTTATTAGTGGCAGTATGTAGTCGTTCTTGAACATGGCACTCATTTGCATTTTCATACAGCACTTGGGTCATCCGTTTGTCCTCGAGTTCCACTTACTTCTTGAGTATTATTACTCCTTTGAGTCATTCAAAGAAAAGCTTCCATCATCAGTCGCTTTGAGAATTTGTGTCGCACTCGTCGTGTCAATACTGCCAAGTCATGCCATGCCCATGTTCAAGAATATGTCTATCATTTATCATTTGTAGTCAGTACACCTGTCATCACGTCGGTCTACTCTGAGTTAGTCTTGCATGTTACTGTAACATCTGATCTACCCTATACATTTTTGTCGTGTTTCGTGTCGATTGATGGGGGATTCATCATGGCCCTCCTTCGACGGATTCATCCTTGTCGACTTCGACACATCATTCGAGGATTGAATCTAGAAACCAGTCAAGTACCTTGGCCCTGCATGCCTCAATGGCAGGTTACCTTGCTTTCATCATGAGTTTACATCATTGACTCTTGATTGAAAGATTTCATCTTGTGTTCGACTTCAACTTGTTTATTCACGCTTGATGATATGTACTATGATACCTTGGGAATCATTGACATCAATGGTGATATCCCTCGCACTTGTTAACGGTTTACATCAATGGCTGGTAATCAAGTGGTTTCTACCATGTTCGACGTCAAGACATTTGTAATCACATGGATAGATTCGTATCATTGCGGGTTCAGCTTGAAGACCCTGGGGAGTCATGTTTTACCTAGGTTATGATAGAGTTTGTATTGAGCTATATGACACAGATCCACTTTTGTATTGGTCGTGGCCGTGTTATCATCTCATCATGGATCTACGCTTGTGTCTAGTAGCGATGATTGTGTTCAGTCGGTCATTACTACCATGGATCTGCAATGTATTGGTCGACAGCCATGTTGTACTTCATATGAGATTGTCAGTTCAGAGTCAGTTGTACTGCAGCAATGTCCTTCGTCCGACGAGTCTATTGCCATCACTTCTATCAAAGCACTTCAACTGTCTATCTTCAACAGCTTCATGCTTTGGGGGGCATTCTGTTACACCCAAAATCTACTCATCATGAGATTTAGTGTATACACCCCTGAAGATACTTGGACTAAGTAATCATCCTGGAAGGATTTGTACCCAATTGTGCTAAGTTTTGAAGGGTCGTCGCAGGCTGCACACTAGCAACATGCGATGTCGCACCTTGCTTCATTACAGGGTGCGACGAAGTCAGTTAGATGGAAAAAATAGCTTCTTCAAGGTCCATCTCGAAGCTTGCTGACTTAGGACCCTATCCCTGACCTCTTGGAAGAGTTGGCATTCGGTTCCTAAACCTTTGGAGAGATCCCTTAAGCCTCTCCTACCATCTCTCAACCTATCCTATCCATACCCTATCCACTTAGTCCTATATAAATGAAGCTCACTCCCATCCCAAAGAGAGGAAGGCTATGGTATCTACATGCTGGTGAAATCACTCTTAGAACATCTCCACTCACCTATTGGAGAACTCATACTTCCTTGGAAGGATATGGCAATTGGCTTTGTTGGAGAAGGGCTACAGCGTTAAGCCTTGGTTTTAGTTCTATATCTCTATTATGTACTCCTCTATTTGCAGTAATACAAATGCTTTCCACCAATATTGTTCATGTGTGCAATGATATTGAGTAGTTTACCTGCTTAACTGTTTACTTAGATCTCTTATTGTTTAGATGTCTTTTACTGGTTTCTCTTGTTTCTTGTCTTGACAGGTCTTGCAGCTTGGATCTGACGACTGTAAGACGTGGAGCAACATTCAGGAGAAAGGATTGCATAGTGAAAGGTAAGACATCTAGTACTCGATCCTTAAGTAGATATAGGAAATGCATTAGTAGTCTGTTCTATTTGTTCTAGACTCACTTTGAGCTAGTGAGATCCGGCTCGCGTCCGCTCGAGTGGATTGTCCGATAACACAATGCATCAAACATATCTTTCATAGTATTTAGAGAAGAGATGTGGGGGATAAAGTGATCCTGGATGGAATCAACTATGACCCTCTTATCTTTGATAAGATTCTTCTTGTTATTTCCTTCTCCTTATCTCCCTCTAGCTCCACAAATACCTATGTAACATACTTGTCCAAATCATGCTCTTCTAGGATGAGCATCACCCTATACTTCCATGCTTGGAAGTTCTCTGCCCCTTTAAGCTTATCCTCAAGCTTGGTATTGTTTGTCATCTTGATAAATTTAATAAATGAGAACCTCAAATGGAAATAGATAGAGTATAACTTAACAAATAAGATGCTCCAACCAAGGTTGAATTCTGAGATATGGCTGCAGGGTGACCTAGGGTTTGTCAGGGAAACCCTAATTTTTTAACTTCAGGATATTAAAAAATTGATTGAAGGAAAATATGAGCCTCCCCAAGGTGAGTTGAGCACTATACTTCTTTTCCTGATTCTGTGGACAAATCCTCCAAAAACCAGATGCCCTAGTTCTCTGAGTTGTAGTGGTGGACCCAAAAATGAAAATTCTCGGAATGAGATTGTGCTTCGACAGAAAGATGTGCCTTAGTGAGGTGAGTTGAATCCACCCTTTTTTTCAGTTGATCTGTGGAGACTTCTTATGTGATAAGAAAACCTAGTTTCTATAGTTGCAGCAGCTGCACAATGTTGTCTTTCAGGCTTGCTTTGATACCATGTTAAATTTTAAGTGCAATAACAATATGGATCATTGAAAGATAAACGAGAACAACATGAACAATAATACACAACAATTTTATCATGGGAAAACCCTCTCGGGGTAGAAAAACCCAACAAGCTTCTTCTATATAGATTCATCAGAATGTACAATAGTATCCCGTGTGCAAAGACTCCAAAGCATCTACTCTTTATGACTATCTCTCTACTCATGCGAATTCAATGAGTGAGTGAGGTGACCAAATGAGGAGGTCGAACTCCTCATTTATACTAATAAAATGACTTGACCATTTTACTAACAGGGTCGGCTTGACTCACCTAGCTGGGATGACTTGTACACTTTACAATAAAATATTATTTTCTAGATTTTTCCAGGATGACCTAATAGTTATGGTTTACATTGACTCTTTCAATGAATTTTACAAATGACCCAAATACAAATATTACAAATGACCCAAATAATACAAATAAGAATATCTTCCAAAGTTACATTCTTCAACAAGATAGAGGATGTATTTGGCAATAGGTCAGTTAGGATCAAGAAAATTGATGAAGATTCATTTTCCTTTGTTGTGAATGGTCACCAGTTGAGGATTTATCATAAGCCTATGTCAAGAGAAGAATTTGTTCATGATATTTTGCAGCAATCCAAGATGGAGGTCGTGAGTAGGGATACTCCTTCTCCCTTTTCTCCCTCTACTTGAGTTTTTGGTTATATTTTCAGATGTATATATGTGTATGCATTTTATGCTAAAAAAAGAGTTACAAAAATATAAAATAAAAAAAAGGTAAAGAAAAAAATATATTTAGCTGTGAAAAACAACTTGGTTGCGCAACTAAACTGGAACTTCGTTTGAAAATTGACTAACCAGTAGAGATATTTCACTGTAAATTTTTGTATCCAGTTGTTAGCTTCATCTTTTTTCTTCAAATATTAGTATTTTTTTCTCACATTAGATGACGGGGGATTCATTAAGGCCCTCCTTCTAGCAAAACCTTTTTCCCAATGACATCATCATATTATCTAGGTTAAAGTTTTAGAGACTTATTTCAGTACCTTGAGGATTGCAAGCCTTAATGGCAAGTTCTCTCGCTGATGAATAGTGGGAATACAACAATGTCCATTGTCTATTAGATCTTGCAGGTGACTAGACATTAACTCATCTATTCGTACCTTGCAAGATGTACTAGGCAACCTTGGCTCTCATTGGCATTAATGGTAAGTAGCCTTGTGTTGGTTAACAACATTCATCATTGGCTGGTAATCCAACAATTTATTTCTATGTTCGACTTCATAAAAATCCATCCACATAGATAAGAATTGTGCCATGATGTGGAATCCCGGTGAATATTATTTTGATCATGATTATGATAGCATTTGCAGAGTTTTGCTAGAAACAATTTTCAATAGTAAACAATAAAAAGGGAACAATATGAAGGGCAGTGAGACAGTCAGATTACTTCAAAAAGAGGGATTTTTCTATTCCTTGGAAGGTTTTTGCGTCATGTTTAGTTTATTATTCATTAAAAAGCTTGAGGCACTGTTACTATTTTTGGCTATCCATCCCCTTGTTTTATTTCCCGCTGTAGTTACATTTTTCAACATAATGTTAGATTGTCTCTTGTAGAAGATTTCTTCTTGTAACCGGATCAATCTACATCACTCCACATCCACCTCCAATGTCTTTTGATTCAGTTTTAGTTAGCACCTTCTAAAATTTTTAGTATCCATAAATTTTAAGTTTTCTAACAAATGCAAACTCCACTTTGGTATATTCCTATTCAAAAAACATCCATAAATATCTGGTAGCATCAGTATATTTTCAGCAAATTTCAAGCAACATCAATTCAAGTTTTTAAGGTTCCCATTCTACTGGAACCGAAACTAGTACATAAATACATGTATGTGTGTTTCAACATTTTCTTAATTCCAGCAGGTCCAAATGATTCATCAATCTTTCTTGTTCTTGCTCGAGTTCAATATTTATGATTTCTCATACTTCCTATACCTTCTACAAGTCTAAATATTTTATGTACTAGCTTAACATTCAAATTTCCTATTCATGTACCAGTTCAAAATTTTAAAATTCCTGTACCTGATCAATTTCAACAAACAAATTTGTAAGTATGATGAGGTAATATTTTTCTTGGAGTTCAATTTGATTTACTAAAGACAAAAGGATAATTCAAAATGCACAAGTTCCTCCTAAGCTTGTTGCCTTATCCTATCATCATTGTGGTCAAACCTATCCTATTTATTCCTATCGTTTACTACCCTATACTTATCATCATACTAAAACTTTTATCTTACCACTAAACCATATTTCATTTCATTTTTTTACGGTACAACTTCATTTTTCCATTACACACCATAAATCACCATACCCTTACCATAATCCTCACATTTGTTTTGCACGATTTTTTATAATTATGAAATTTTTTTATTATGATATGACGGCGTGTGATAACTGGCACTCAAATTGCCCCTTTTTTTGGAATTTCGACGATCTGGGTCGTCTTAAAATGGGCCAAAACTGTTAGGGGCACAGTTCCATGGCATAGTTCTGTAGTAAATGGAGTGGAACTACGATTCTACCGATTTTTATAACCGAATCTAGGGAACAAATCGCCAGAAAAGCGAGCAATTTGAGTGCCAGTTATCCCACGCCTAATATGACTATCACAACTCCTTCAAATCAGTGACATGATTTGAAATGAGTTTCTATCGTGCGACCATTTAGAATTTTCCATCATTTAGAAAACGCCCTCATTTCACCTTGCCTTCATTTTAAAATTATCAATTCTTCATTTTCAAAGTATTCAGGTGTCTGCCATAAACAATTACAATATTCAGCCACCATGGTTGTTGATCGACATGAACCAACCTCTCTTTATGTCCTTGAATGCCTTCCCGAGTATCATACATTCTAGGAGATGTTTCATGTTGCTGGATGGCATCAATTTTTTTCCCAATTTCAAGGATTTGATGATGAAATCACTCTCCAATTCACCCTAATCTTTGATGGTCAAAATTCCCATATAGGTAATATGGTGTTAGAAGTATATGAAAGTTCAATAGCTCAAGCTACCCGGTTTCCACGCACAGGTGAAAGGTTGTTTAAAAATAAACCAATTGAACATGTTCAGTCTAAAATCATTTTCTCAGAAATGAATTTTAGAGTGTTGATGGGTCAAAGGTGTTTCCTCATATTTGGTTGAAGGATGAATGGTCAAAACCCTTACTTATTCTCCAAAAATACCTCACCTATGAGGGAATGTATGCTCTGGTTTTCCTTTACCATCTCTGAATTATCTTACATTTGAATTTGGTGTGCATTTGATTTTTCCCTATTTTCCGTGGAAGAGTTTGGGTAAGATGGCTAGTCAAGTTAGGAAGAATAATGAAAACCCTCACCAAAGCCTCTATCACTATGGTCTAGTTACAATCTTAATTGTGGAGGAGCTACATAAGAAGAAGGAGACATGGGATAGATTTCGGAATATAATTGTCACTAATCAACAACATCAAGATGTCACACAAGGTTCAAAGAAGCATTATGTCGAAGATGTGGGAGAGGGTTTGAAGGAACATATTTTTGAAAATATTATAGAGGGTTTAGAAACAAAGAATGTTTAAATTGTTAACAAGGATGTTGAAAATGTCAATGAGGGTGTTGAAATTGTTGACAAGGGTATTGAAAATGTAGACAAAGACGTTGAAATTGTCGCTGAGGGTTTTATTTCTTAGCCACATTGGACCTGCAAAAGGGAATTGTTTCGAAGGACTGAAGAAACCTCATTTCCGGAGCCTATAATTCGACAAATTACTCAAAGTTTGGCATGAAAGAAACCATTGTGTGATTTCCCCCCTCTTCTCCCAATAGGCGCCTAATCAATCACCAGTTTATTTAAAGGTAGAGAAGAGGAGTACTTCAAAACTTCCTGAGTTTATTGCAGAAGCCTAGAAGTAGAAAGTAGTTGAGTGCATTCCTCTGAATGAATCTGAACCAACTAAATATGAACCATATGTATATGAAAAACTAGATATGTATGAACCTACACTCGAGGAATTCAAACCTACAGGTTGCATCATCCAGTTCGACAGATCATTCAAATATTGCTAAGCTTAAAAGGAAAAATCAAAGATTAAAGGAACAATTACAAGAGTTCATTGTCCTGGATAGATATGTGAAGGCTGTAAATGAAATGTTGAAGATTCAGAGTTCTATTTTGCAGAAAAAGGGTTGATAGATTGGTTCGTAGGAATAGTGACACTATATCAGTTAGAAAAATGATTTTGTAAAGAGGCCAGAAAGACATTGTTCATAAGAGGTGCTTGAAGAAACAACTTAAGGAGAAAGAAAAAGGCAGGCCCAAGGTTTGAATTTCCTCATTAACGCTGCTGGGTTGTGAATAGGGTTGATGGAAATAGAATTTTGATCAAGTATTCCAGAATTTTCTTTGCAGGGGGGCATGCAAATGTTTAGGCCTGAGGGAGATGCTGCATTTCATTTTGTCCATTTTTGTTACCATTTAGATGCCATCCAAATACCTATTTTATCCTATTACTATGTTCCTGTCTTGGTTATTAACCATATTATCCTATAGATTTATACTTCCGAGCTTAATCTTCCCTATTTAAGTACAAGGAGGTAATTTGTTGTTATTTCAATTGTCTCTTATGTTTTAGTTGATTAAATTGATTTTTGGATTAATCTTGCTAACCATAGACGTTTATTTTGTTTTTGGTACCAATTGCTCCTTCCGGTACCAGTTCCTGTACTCGTTCTAGTACGGCAATCTATGGTTGACACATGTCTACCTCCCCAGATGACAAACATGAACATTGGTTTTGTAGGGTACATTGTCAATATGTTATGATGTTTGTAGTTTGCATCTAGGTCTTTGCAAGCAAGCGTGGATGATGGTCAAAGGTTGGTCATATAGTTTTGGAAAACACACCATTTGGTTGGGTGTTGACTGTGTTCTACTCTTTATTGGTTAGATCAATTTGATGCTCTTATCCTCATGCACTTGGAATTTCATGAGAATAAGGCATAAGAACAATTTCCTCTCTTTTAGATGTGCATAGAAGACCAAAGCTCCTAAATTGTGGATTGAGTGAACTATATTTTCTGATTTTGTAAGCAGTTGACGAGAACAGGGGATGACAGTTCTTGGCCAGCTGACTATACATCTCCTATATATATTTAATCTCTAATGTTGAAGACATGGATAATTGATGTATAAGAGAATTGTTACACTGCCAGATTTCATTTAACTCTTTCATATGGAGATAATGCTTATGATGTTGTATCTGGATCGATTTTGTAAATGGAAGCTTGATTTCTATAAAACTCGTGTTCGTTGTAATCATTTGATTGTGAGTATTTAAGCTCGCCTACTAGTCGGTAAGGTCACACCGAACTAGGAACATGTAGCTCCCTTGTATTTTATTAGTTAGATGTTTGCTGTGTGATTCATATTTCCTTTCATTGTTAATTACCGAGATATTGATCAAATTGTTGATGTGAGATAATTGATTTGGTTTTCTGTTAAATTGTTTTGTAGATCTGCACTAGTGTTCCTTTTTATATTTACATTCACCATAAAACATAAAAAGCCAAATTGTTCACCTGTTTATAAATATTGAATTTATTCTCATGATATATATACTCTCTAGTCCTGTAGCAGCTTGTAATTCTCATACTTAGGTTGATTTCTGTTATCGATTCGTGATTTATAATTCATTTCATTAGCTTACTTTCTGTACTCAATATTTTATATGTTGGGTTTTACTAATTGCTTTAAACCCTAACCAAGATCTACTCCTATGCAAGAAATTAAACTTAATGCACAGCGGAACTTAGAAATTAAGTTTAATGCACAGCGGAACTTACTTTCCATCTTCAAAGGTCGCGGACAGCTTCTGGTCTTGACTTGAGTTGTTGGCTCTCGAATCCTTCCAAGAAATTGCAATCCTTTTCTCTGGAGAGTATCCTGTCTTCAATGGAGCAGACAATTTTTCTGGATGATTCCAAGCCTTGGAGACTCAGCCCTTTTATAGCAGTGCCAAAGAAAAATATTCTAATCCTAGGGCTGCTGAAATTTAGCTAATACTTTGGAAACAAGTCCAAAAGAAATCTGGAGTTTCCGATTTTATAAAAAACTTCAAATCGGGAAACTTCAGAAAAAAACTGAAATAAATCAGAATAAATTCTGATTTCCTTATTTAGCTCAATTTACTGCTATTATTTTAATCAACTATAATCGGTCCATTAACAATTATAATTGATTAACATTATTCTATATGTATTTGTATCCAAATCCTTATTTAAATACGTATAATGCCATGACTTAATTAATCACATTGTTTGGCATGTTTTAATCATTACATAAATGTAATCTTCGACAGTATTTGATATCATAATCATAATGCACGTATGTCCAACTTAATTATTGTAATTTAGACGTCTCTAAATCCAACAATCTCCCACATGGACAAGTGCAACCTTTTGATTATATATCCTTAACTTTATTGCATGCAACTTTTCTGTCTTTCTTATCGTATTTCTTAAACAATTTTGTCCATCAATTATGCTAACAAAGGACTTAAGCAGCACTTGTCACATTTATTCGCAACTAAAACGACATAAATCACGCTGCCAACATAACTGAATGACATGAATCTGATTTGGACATATAGTTTAGAAATTACACGCAAGTGTGATTATACGTGCCTATTTCTAATTGAGTCACCTTTACTTTACTGTATGAGGTCAAAAATTAAACTTTAAAGAAAGAAATAATGAAACCGAAACTGAATGCAACTTGTATATATCATCAAAATTGTTTACAATTGCATTACATAGAACATCAAAAACAAAACTTAAAACATATTCAGACTCCCACATTTTCTAACTATCCTAAATAGATATTACACCCATACGGGCAACAAGTTCGTGAAACTTCTTGGGTGGTAATCCTTTAGTAAGAGGATCAGCAATCATGGAGTCTGTACCTATGTGTTCTATACATAATTCATTATTCTGCACTCTCTCTTTTACAACCAAAAACTTAATATCGATGTACTTTGACTTTGACGAACTTCGGTTGTTGGTTGCGTATAACACTGCTGAATTGTTGTCACATAATAATTTGAGTGGTTTCTGAATAGAATCCACAATTTTCAGACTTGTGACGAAGTTCTTCAGCCATACGCCATGATTAGATGCTTCATAGCATGCAACAAATTCAGCTGCCATAGTGGAGGAGGCCACCAATGACTGTTTAGCGCTCTTCCATGACACGGCACTGCCTGCCATCATAAAGATGTATCCTGATGTTGACTTCATGCTGTCGACACATCCTCCAAAATCAGAATCAGTATATCCAATGACCTCGAGCTGTTCCGATCTCCGATACGTGAGCATAAAGTCCCTTGTTCTCTTTAGATATCTCAACACTCGCTTGGCTTCCTTCCAGTGTTCCATACCTGGGTTACTCAAATATCTCCCTAGCATTCCAGTGATGAACGCAATATCTGGACGCGTGCATACTTGTGCATACATGATGCTACCCACGGCTGAGGCATAGGGAATATCTTTCATGATGTTTTTATCTAAGTCAGTTTGGGGACATTGTTTTAGACTAAACTTATCTCCTTTTGATACAGGGGTATCTCCTGGTTTGCTGTTTTCCATGCCAAATCTTGTTAGAATCTTATCGATATAGTTCCTCTGGGATAACCTTAGAATACCTTGAGATCTATCTCTAAGTATTTCAATCCCTAGAACAAATGATGCATCACCAAGATCTTTCATTTCAAAGTTCTTAAATAAAAAATTCTTAGTTTGATGCAACATGTCCTTATCGTTACTGGCAAGCAATATGTCATCTACATATAAAACCAAGAAAATAAATTTACTCCCACAGAACTTAAGGTATATGCATTCATCTACTATGTTAGACTCAAAACCAAATGAGCTAACAATTTTGTGAAATTTTTGATACCATTGTCGAGATGCTTGTTTTAGCCCATAGATAGATTTCTTAAGTCTGCAAACCATAGACCCTGCATCACCTGATACAAAGTTCTCTGGCTGCTTCATATAGATCGTTTCATCAATGTCACCATTGAGAAACGTCGTCTTTACATCCATCTGATGAAGTTCTAAATCATAATGTGCTACAAGCGCCAATATAATCCTTAAAGAGTCTTTCGATGAAACTGGAGAGAAAGTCTCTTTATAATCAATGCCTTCTTTCTGTGTGAAACCTTTCGCAACAAGACGTGCCTTGTATTTTTCAACATTGCCTTTAGAATCCCGCTTAGTCTTAAATATCCATTTGCAACCAACGGGTTTCTTGTCTTTAGGCAACGGAACGATATCCCAAACGTCATTGTCATACATAGATTTCATCTCTTCATTCATGGCATTAATCCACTTTTGAGAGTTAGAGCTTTCCACAGCTTGTTTGATATTAACAGGATCATTTTCAAACATGCCAATGTCAAACTCATGTTCTTGAAGATATGCATAATCCTTAGATTGTGTAGATCTTTTCTCTCTAGTAGATCTCCTAATTGGCACAGGTACTAGATTTTCTTGAGGTTCATTTACAACTTGATCTTCAACAGGAGGAGGAACATCATTATCAATTTCTGAATCTCCCACAGGCCCTAGGCCATCAACATTTGTCATGTCAATGTCAGGGTTTGGGTTGGGTTCAGGTCCATTTGTGTTCTCTATTCCATGTTGAGTTTCTAACTGAGTTATTTGTGATGATGAAGTTTGCATATTGTCAGAAGATGTATTTCTAAACGCAATCGGAATTTGAATAAAACCAGGACTTTGGTCCATAGTCTCATTTCTAAACGTAATCGGAATTTGAACAAAACTAGGACTTTGGTCCATAGTCTCATTCGCATTCGTCTCTTCTTCTTCAAAAATACTATCTTTTGTCATATCTCCCCCACAAACTCATTATCCTAAAAAAAATTTGCACTTCCTGACTCGAAAACTGTATGTTCTGTTGGATTATAGAATTTGTATCCCCTAGATCGTTCAGAATAGCCTATAAAGTAACAACTAATGGTCCTTTCGTCCAGTTTCTTTTCATTTGGCTTATAAGGCCTAGCTTCACATGGACATCCCCAAACTCTCAAATGATTCAAGCTAGGCTTGCGCCCAACCCATAACTCGTAAGGGGTCTTGTTAGCTGCTTTAGTAGGCACTCTATTAAGTATGTATGCTGCAGTCTTTAAGGCTTCTCCCCACAAATTCTCAGGTAGAGTTGTACGAGCAATCATACTTCTCACCATGTCTTTAAGGGTGCGATTTCGTCGTTCAGCAACACCATTCATTGCAGGCGAACCTGGCAACGTATACTGAGGCACAATTCCGCATTCCTCTAAGTATTTTGCAAAGGGACCTTGACGTTGTTCTCCTGATCCATCATAACGACCGTAGTATTCACCACCACGATCAGAACGAATGGACTTTATACGTTTGTTAAGTTGTAACTCAACTTCCGTTTTGAACTTTATGAACACGTCTAATGCTTCCGCCTTTTCTTTTATTAAGTAAATATGACCATATCTTGAATAATCATCTATGAATGTGATAAAGTAACGGTGACCATTTCTTGTAGCTTTTGGAAAAGGACCACAGATATCCGTATGAATCAATTCTAAGACATCATTACATCTTTTTGCATCATACTTACGTTTATTAGTTTGTTTTCCCTTTATACAATTCACACAATCACTTAAGTTTGTAAAATCTAAAGGTTGGAGAATATCATTAGACACAAGACGTTCTATCCTTTTCATAGAGATATGTCCTAATCGCTTGTGCCATAATGTTGGAGATTTCTCGCAAGTTAATTTACGTTTTCTATTATCTACATGCAGTGCCTCTGAATGTGAAGTGTCTATATCTAGAAAATAAAGATTATCATAAGAAGACAGGATACCAGAAGCAAGAAGCTTAGAATTTTGACACAAACTGAATTTTCCATTACCAAATGAACATACATAACCATTTTTGTCCAAATAAGATATAGAAATTAGGTTCCTTCTGAAAGATGGAACCACTAAAGCATCAAAACTTAAATAAAATCATGTCTTACATAATAATCTAAATTTTCCTATGCTTTTCACTTCTACTTTGTTGCCATTTCCTACGTAAACGTAGCGCTCTGCCTCATTTGGCTTGCGATGGCTTAGGCAACCTTGCATCGACATACTGATGTTAGTCGTTGCACCTGAATCTATCCACCAAGTATATCTAGATACAGAACTTAAATTAACTTCAGAACAAACTAAAGCACGTTGCAGTCTTGTCATCTCAATAACATGCTCTCTAACCCCTTCTTTTCCCTTGTATTTTATTGTTGCCAACTTCACAAAGAGTGTACTAACTTCAGTCTTTTTACTCTTTGTGAATTTCTCTTCAAGGGCCTTAAGGTATTTAATAGCGCCGGTCTCTGTATCAGGTATTATGCCCCGAAAAGTCTCATGGATCGTTTGCTTCATCACCATTATGCACATGCGATTTGAATGCTCCCATCTATCAATATCAGCCTTCTCTTGGGGAGTTTCTTCACCCTCTTTATTGGGCTTGGGGCGATCAAATCTCAGTGCAGTGTCCAATTGCATGATCCCTAAGACTAATTTCAGCTTTTCTTCCCACTGTTTGAAATTGTTCCCCATGAGGGGCTTAATTTGACTTAGATTTGACATTATGTTTAGATCTGAAAATTGAAGAACAAAAGGAAAAAATTAGACATTATGCATCACGATTTGATCTTTAATCATAATTCTAAAATCCATCTAAAGGCCCAAATTAAATTATGTGCTCCATTGAATCTTTTAGCCAAAACACCACTCAATAATGAAAAACACCTTTGGGCGCAATCATTACCTTATTGTCTTTTCCGCCTTTGGGCCAGATTGACATATCCATTTGCTAACGACCAGGCCAGTCAAGTGGGGAAGGCAGGTCACTAACGGACCTGGTGCACCAAGCCCCAAATGCTTTTCTAGACATTGCCAGCATATGTGTGTTGCAACTTATTTGTTAAACATCACCCTTATGCACCAAACAACTTAGCAGGTGCCAACCCTCCTTTGGGAAAGATAACACCCACGTCCATTGAGCTTGTCATGAGTCATCCTTGCAATCGTCTTACACAGAGCGGTTCGTTTTGCGAACATCAATGCTTGACTCATGCGAAAACAATACATGTATAAAACGCCTTTAGTTAGATTCCAAAATTATGCCTAAAATCATCAATCTTAACAGTTGAAAATCCAAAGTATTAAAATCGTTTTTTGGCCATACAAGAATTACCAAAACGTTTTTAATCTTCTCAAAGGAAAATACAGAGTACTAAAAAACATTTTCCAGCCGTAAGAGAAATACCCGAACGTTTTTCATATTCCAATGGGAAAATACAGAGAGTAAAACAAATAATTTTCCAACCAACATACAGATGCTAAATGCATTCACTCCAACAAATGAGCAAGACAAAAAAGAAGACAGATCCCTCTGTCATACAGAGTTTCCAAGGGCGTACATATTGAAACATTGCCAGTAGTTATATAAGCCCACCTATATTCTGTTTTCAACGTATTAAGTAGTATTGAAACATTGCCAATACGTATATTTTTGTAAATACCATCCTTACTTTCCAAAATGAAATACATATTGTCTTTTAAAGCTGTTAAAATTCATGCATTCCCTTATTACTATAATGTATTGATGCCAATGCATTGTAGTCGTCTATGGATAGTCATGGTAATTTAGATAATTCTTGTACTGTACATAATTATATTTTCATTTACTGTACAGAACTACTGTCTAAAAAATATTTAAATTAAATAAAGGGCACTGTAACAAATATTTAAATTAAATAAGGCACACTGTTCCTCCAAAAGTTAATCTTCTGATTCCTTTTATTCTCAGTAAAAAGGAAGTGCTTGATTAAATTTATTTCTTTAAAACCATATTCCTGCCATAGCTAATACCCTGGATTATTCCTAAAATAACCAACCATCAGCTGTTAAACTTTCGCATCAAGAATTCTGGAATTTCTGGAAACACCATTAAATAATCAACACAGATTTTACAGAGATCGCGATTCAAAGGTTATAATCTGGAAGTTGAAAACGTCATACTCTGGAAATGGGAATGCTATGAAATTACAATCAAACGCTAAGATTTAGATTCAAATCAAAACGACATGATCTAGGTTTTAGGCGAGTTGTTGTAAAAGGAAGATGCAGACCGAAATCTGCGATTTCTCTTTCAGTAGACGCATGCTAAGTAAATTAGGTCAAAACAATCCGCACGGATCGCACTCTCCAGGGTATTGTCTTTTTAACCTTTGTCAAAAGAAGGGTATAGATTGCACCACCGGTCTGATCAAAAGAAAATACAGAGTGTACATTTTCTAATCAAAATTTGAAGTTACCGAAGAAATATGCTGATCCAGAGTTTCTGAAATAGATCGACTACAACAATTGATTCAGGCGAGAGATTGGATCACCAATTGATACTTAAAAACTAGGAAAGAAAAAAATCACGGAAATTTTAAGTTCTGGGAATGAAATCGAGATTCAATATGCGTTTTATCTCTCAGGAAATTTAGATCGACGGCAGTACTAGACTCTGGAGATAAAATCAGGCTTCAAATTTATAAATATTTCTCTGAATAAGAACTAAGACGCCCGTCAATTACTGGGATTAGATACAGAGGTTCTGTGATAGGCCAAGTGAATATACCGAGCTTGTAAATCAGGCAGAACGTAGATCGATTACAGTTTAGGAGAAAAGATGCAGAGATTCAGTATGTTTAAACTTCAATGGCATTTAGTCAAGGATCTGAAATGCCTTCCAATTTTTTGAATTAAAGACCGAGACTATCAATAAGTCGATATAGATTTATACTATGAATTCTGAGAAAACGCTCTGTACAATCATAATATAAATTCTGGGAAAAACATTCATTCATTTCTGAATTAATAATGAGATTTAACAAGAGGCTCACACGCAGCAATTCTTACATAAGGGAGGCTCTGATACCAATTGTTGGGTTTTACTAATTGCTTTAAACCCTAACCAAGATCTACTCCTATGCAAGAAATTAAACTTAATGCACAGCGGAACTTAGAAATTAAGTTTAATGCACAGCGGAACTTACTTTCCATCTTCAAAGGTCGCGGACAGCTTCTGGTCTTGACTTGAGTTGTTGGCTCTCGAATCCTTCCAATAACTTGCAATCCTTTTCTCTGGAGAGTATCCTGTCTTCAATGGAGCAGACAATTTTTCTAGATGATTGCAAGCCTTGGAGACTCAGCCCTTTTATAGCAGTGCCAAAGAAAAAGATTCTAATCCTAGGGATGCTGAAATTTAGCTAATACTTTGGAAACAAGTCCAAAAGAAATCTGGAGTTTCCGATTTTATAAAAAACTTCAAATCGGGAAACTTCAGAAAAAAACTGAAATAAATGAGAATAAATTCTGATTTCCTTATTTAGCTCAATTTACTGCTATTATTTTAATCAACTATAATCGGTCCATTAACAATTATAATTGATTAACATTATTCTATATGTATTTGTATCCAAATCCTTATTTAAATACGTATAATGCCATGACTTAATTAATCACATTGTTTGGCATGTTTTAATCATTACATAAATGTAATCTTTCGACAGTATTTGATATCATAATCATAATGCACGTATGTCCAACTTAATTATTGTAATTTAGACGTCTCTAAATCCAACATTATATTCTTCTGAGTTATTAATTAGAGAACCAAAAACAGAATTTGTTTAGAGTTGATGTTAATCATATTACATAGTCCATGAATACTTCCTTTTGGAGTAAACGACTGTATCTAGGCCATAAATGAAACTAAAATTTCCAAACTAAGAACTGAGTCAATGCTCTTTTAATCTTTTCATTCTCATCGAATCTAGAAATACTGTTTAGATTTGAAATAAGTAACAAGAATTAATATAAATCATAGTTGTACGAGAATCTCAAGTCTAGAATACAGTATGAATGGTACCTAAAACAACTTGTTACTTCTAAAAGCTAAACAAGGTATTGTGTGATGTTAGATTAGTCCTCTGTTTTAAGTTTATTAGCTTAGAATTCTTGTGTAAATACCATTTCCGAGTACTCTGAGTGTTTAGGATTTAGTTTTCATTTGCATTTCCTGAAGTTCATTAGCTTTTTGTTCTTAGCATTTAACTTTCATTATCATTTCTTGATTTCATTATATTTCTATGTGTTGAGCATTCATTTTTCATTATTATTTCATGAGTTTATTAGTTTTCTGTGCATTAGGCATTTCTGTGTTCATTAGAACAAAGTAGATTTATGAGAATTTATTCCTGGTTCAGTAATTGATCATTTTCTGAGATTAGCTTGTAGTAAGATTGCATAGATTATATTTCATTTACCTGCACATACAATTTTTACAGCTCAAAGTTTACAAATCCTGGTTTGATAGAAATATGAGTGGGGTTTATTATAAATAAAGCAAGAATTCAATTCTTGATGTCAAAAATCAATAAGTACAATGTGTGTATTTTTTAAATTGTATTCCATCAATTTCTATATTGAATATATATATATATATATATATATATATATATATATATATATATATTAAATGATTCCAAGTGATTGACATATGAATGTCTTTTTGTAGGACTTCTTGAGAGAGGAAGTCCCCGGTTTTGGGAGTAGTAGACATATATCTATTGAGGGAGAATTTGCTCTTGTTGTTCCTACTACTGATGCCTCCACTCTTGGTATCATCGTGTGTGCCCCTGATTCTACACCTAGTGTTGGTGTCGGGAAGTCTACAACCCCATATATACATAGTACCTGTGCATCTAGCACTCATGTGCCTCATTCATCAAATGCTGATATGAGCCCCAGGATTTTAGGATTAGTTGTTAAGAGCACTAGGGAATTACCAATTACTTTACAAATGGACCATGAACTAGTCCTAGTGAAGGGATTAAAAATCCACTTTAATTATGTTTAATCTATTATCATACTTTGGTTTTATACAACGATGAATATTTTTATGTTGATTCTATCTATCTAGTCATAATGTATTATTGCAATGTAGGAAACAACATGTTCTATGAATAATTGCAAGAAAATGCATTTTTTCTATTTGCACCAAAAATTAGAACATGTTATAAATACCAAAAAAACGATTTGAAAAAAGAGTTGATGAAACACATGACCACATTGTTTGGTCATGTATTCAACCAAAAGTTGGTTCAAACCATGGTGGGGAAGTACTTGAAATCGATGTGGGATAATTACCACACTAATATTGGTTGATGCCCCAATTATGAGCGTGTTGAACTAATTCTCATACGGGAGTGGGCTGCACTAATAATGGATGCCAAGGAGAAGAATATGAAGAATGATGGATCCTTGTACCCAAGTGTAGGAGGAACACAAAGGTAGATACAATATATAAGGAACAATGAACTTATATATTATATGCATTTGATCCCCACAATGATTAAATCACATTAACATGTGCTTGACCATTTTCGTAGGTTCAAAGACACTGCAAAAGCTACATAAGTCAGATTGGAGAAGATTGGCCAATACAAACTTGAACCAAGGGGCTGCGTTAAAGTGAAAGGGAGATATGCAAGAAATAAGATTTACAAATTGTTGTTATTGAATTTTCAATTGTACTTCAAAATCTTTCCTTATGAAAATGCGTTATGTTATGGTATGTAGTAAGCAAAATTTGATGTCATGCCCATAGTCGAAGATCTCAAAGTTGTTTTGACTGGAGGCTATATAACCTTGGTTGAAATGAAAAAGGCTAATAAAGATAACACTTCTGCTGTCAACAAGGAGATATATAAATTCAATACATTTTGAATATTTAAATATTCACTAGGAGTTAGTTTTAGAGATTGAAAGTGCTAGTCAACTAGAGGTTAACCCTACTACACGCCCTACAAGTACCATGAACAAGTTCATTAGAAATTTATATTTTTTGGATTTATGTATAATATAAATGAGGTGATTTATAAATGGTTTTCTTTAATTATAGCCGATGTGGATCCTAGTACTAGGAATACTACATGGAGATGTATCTTGCATTCTAATATGGATCCAATACCAGAATCAATAGGTCCATAAGAGTATGAGGAAGAGGACGCCAACATCATAATTGTTCTTATAGAAAAAGAAAAAACCTAGAAAGAAGTAGGGTAATAGAGATTAAACATTTTGTATGAAATAATTTTTTTTTGTACAATAATGTATTATATGTATTATTGTGAGAGGACCTTTATTCATATAACCTAATATTGATATTAATTAAATGTCAGTCTTTATATTTATGTAACTCTATTTTACATTTATATATTTTTGCGATCATGTTTTATCCGCTCTAATTTATAAGTTTATCTAAAATTATTAGAAGTAATTTGTTAGCATTCAAACATTCTAGATAAAGTCATTAGAGAGATTTTGAGGTCAAAAAATGGTCTCTTAAGAGATGTACTAAAAAAGTATGAGATATATTAAAATATTATGAGTTAGGGGTTTTATGGGGTAGGTATATATAACAAGTCACGTCCTACATTATTTTCTATGTACAATATAAATAACTATGGTTGAGTTACTTTTCAAAATTCACTAGAAATAAAATTAATAAAATAACTCTACATTGATGTGACTAAGATTCTTGTAAATTCATAAAAAATGATTGTCCTTTAGCATTTATTTGTCTTGAACTTGCAAATGAAATTAAATAATAAAACACATTTTTTAAGAGCTATTTTTTTAATTTATGTTGACTTTTTATATTTAGTATTTTTCTCATCAATTTAATATAATGTGATTTAATTGAAAATTTATTTACATGTAAAATGTTAAAAATATTATTACAATCCACATTGCATAATTATTAATTTTCTTTATTCATTAAATCTATATTAATATCAAAATCATAAACTTTTTTGGAATATTTATTTTATTGTAAATGAATGTTATAGTTAAGTCTCTCATAGAAAATAATATAAAACTTAATTTATTCTTAAAAATTGAATAGTAAAAATATACATTTTTTTAAACTATTAATATTATCTTTAGAACATTATTATTTTGTAAAACATGTTTCTTTAAAGCTTTGAAAATTGTGATGAAATTGAATTTTTTATAAATATTATAATATGTTGTAATGTATTATTATTGAAATAAAATGGACAATTTGTGTATATATATATATATTAGATAGTTATAGTTATAGATAACTAACATACATTTTTCATATTAATATCATTCATAAATTTATTTTATTTTAAAAGTATATATATATATATATATATATATATAAGTTAGTTTGGCATTATAATATTAAATAAAATGGAGTGAATATATGATTAAAAATTAAAAATATGAAAATAATAAAAATATTATTTTATGAAAAAATGTGAAATGAATATATATATATAATAAATTAGTTTGACATTATGATATTAAATAGAATGGAGTGAATATATAATTTAAAACATGAAAATGACAGTATATTATTTTATAAAAAATTGTGAAAGGACATTCTTTATGAATTATGAGTACTTTATTTGAAAATGACAATAATATTATTTTATGAGAAAGTGTTAAAGGAAAAAAAGTGTGAAAATACATTAATTATGAGTACTTTACTTGAAAATGACAATAATATTATTTTATGAAAAAATGTTCAAGGATTTTCTTTATGAGCACTTTACTTTATGACTTAAAAGTACTTATACTACTACCTTGGTTAACTATGGGTTTTCATCCACCATAGAAAAATTTGACAAATAATCATTCTTAACTCATGCAATGCCACTTCAACTATGAGGAATGATGTCATCTACTAGAATGTGATTGGTTGATTTTTATAATGCATTTTCTTTGTTTTGATGCCCATTTTTTACCTCAAAACTTCTCTAATGCGGTTAGATTGTAATATTAACATTTATTAGATATTGTCTATAAAATTTTAAAGCACATTTATTTCATCATGATGAAGAATGAATCATTGGGTGAAAGTCTTTAAGACCAGAGTAAGAATATTTGTGTGAGTGGTGAAGAATAATGTATGTGTCTGTATAATATTGTATGGCTTCATGACCATAATGTTAGGCAAACATAAACTGTTCAACAATGAAGAACATATAGCCACACACATTGTTCTTCACAACTCACACAAATACATATTTGCGAGGAATTCCCACTTTCTTGTTTATGAGAAAATCATTTTGTAATAAGCTTTTGATTTGATCATGATGATGTATGAATCATCGAGTGGAGGTCTCTTAGAGCAAGAGTATTTATGTGAGTGGTGAAGAGTTGTGTATGTGGCTGTATGATATAGTATGGCTTCATGACCATAATGTGATGCAAATGAATACTCTTCACTATAAGCTTATATAGCCACACACATTGTCTTAGATGCTCATAGAAATACAATTTTTCTAGAAACTCCTACATTCCACTAATGTATGAGCAAATAATTTTGTAATAAGTTCACTTTCTTTGTCGCACTAATGAATTCCAACAAGTAATTAGTAAGTTGACTATGTGAAGATGTATCATATAGTATTGTTGATGCCTCGAGAATCGTAGCATCAATCAGCAAGGGATTCTCCCTGATAAGCAAGCCCAACTAGATCGCTCACCGTTTGGTGTGGGGAATCCATCCGGTTAACAGTTCCGGCTACCGTAATATTTAAAGATTTGTAACCTTTACACTAGATGTGGCCTGATCTACCGTTTATGTATTTTATTTTTAAAGATGATATGCAAGTGCTCTAAACTAAATGCAGGTAATTAATCTAAAACTGTATAAGCAAATCTAATCTATCATTGCAAGGAGCAAACTGTAAAGATGGGCAATAAACTGAAAGAAACATCTAAAGATAAAACAGATAGTTATTTAATCATAAAGATGCATTTCCAGCAGGATATAAAAAATATCAAAGATAGCTTTGATTCAATTAACACATTCCATTACTCATTTGAGATAAACATCTTTGCACAGAAAATATGAGAACATTCATCACACAGAAGTAACTCATAACAACAAGGAATGATCTCACAGTAATGTATAGATGGCACAGGAATAATGCAGCAAACATTTAAGACATCCTTCAGGCAAAAACGCAGTCTCCCAAGCTTTCTTTAGGCAAAATTCGAATTCCTTATACATGTAGTAAAATAGTTCACGTACAAGACAGAAAATGTCTTTTCACCTGCCAAAAGTCCTTATAGTATTCTTTAATCATCTATATATAGCTTTACAAAATGTTCCTAGGGCTGCCACATGTCCCTTTTCCCTAAATCTTTTAATTTCTTTTAAGTGCCTTTTACAAAATGGAATAATTCGTGGAAGCCTTTCACACAAAAGACAAAAAGAGACAGGTGTCCTTTAACTTCACGACTTGACAATGGGAAAATATAATTTCAACATATTATGGTTGCTAAGTCATCCTCCAGGTGGCGCCTCTACTTCAGCTAGAGCCTTTGTTCTAGATGGTGTTCCTACCTCTACTGATGCTTTTCCTGCTGCTTGCTTATCAGTTTCAGCTATGTAGCTGAACCAGATGCCTGTGTCTCTTATAACAATATTTGCAGGGGCAGGGAGTAGGATTTTCTTGGAAATCACGTGTTTGTCTAGTTCTGCTTCAATATCCTGCATTTCTGCCACTGCAGTTGGAGAATCTCGTGTAACATATGAGCGTGTATGGAAGGCTGCACGATGCATTGATGGAGGTCATCGGTCGTTGACACATCTATTCTCCTTACATATTCCATTTGGATGCTCAGCTCATCTTTCAATTCAGATAGGCATTGTTCCTTACTCATAAAATTTTCAAGAGTTTGGGGAATTGCTACTTTGCACCTCTCATGAACTTCTTGAACCTTTTGATAGAAGATGTTGCACTTTCCAACTGTTATCTGGATCACAGATATCAATTTTACACCACAGCTCTGACAGAACTCCAAGAGGCCTGTGTCTTCTTTAAAACCAACCACAGATTTGAAAGGGAGGTGTTTGGGGAAATCTACCTTTCCTTCTCTCCATTCCATCTGTTTTATTATATCCTCCTTTACCTGTGTGTACTTTTTCTTGAGCGTAACAACTTCAGATTTAATCTCCTTCATTCTATCCACCATGGCCTTTAGCTTGCAAATATCCTCAGTAAGCAGTTCTTGTGACTCATGCATTTGCTTTAGTATGTTACAGGATTGTTCATGAAAGGGAGTCATGTCCATTGTTCTGCTATTTGCTTGTTCCAACTGCTCAACCATAAAATCCTTCTCTTCCTCTAATTGAATGATTCGGGCTTCGAAATCATTCTTCTCTCCTTCGACTATCATCATTTGGACTGCCAAGTGCTCCTTTTCTTCCTCCAGGTGTTGATACTTATCTGACAATTCCTTTTGATCTGACAAAAGGCGATAATATTTCTTGACCACGAGGTCCCTATAGGCCTACCCATTAGCCACAATGTGTTGTAGCATACGATCCCTTCTCTTGGTTGTCTCAAACTCCTTTACCATTTCGACTACGTTGTCTTCGCTTGCTTTTGTTGCCGCTGAAGTAGCAGATGCCATAGCCACATGAGCCTTCTGCGTGTTTTGAATAACAGTAGTTTCTCGCCAGGTAACGATGTCTGGGTGAAAGGGTTTCTTCAACCTTGTCTCTGACTTTAGTACAATGGACTTCCTTTTCTTATTATACACAAATTTATCACACTGGGACACAGTGTGAGTCTTCTGATGGAGTGAAAGGGATCAGTGGAAGATTCTCTATAGGGATGTTTTCTTGCGTGGGTGGGGTCTCAACCATCTGGGATGAGTCTATATCCATGTCCTGCGTGTTAGAGCCCCCAGCTTGTGCATCTTCATTGGCTTTATTTTCTTCTTCGGCGTTAAGTTGTCTTTCCTCTTCTTTATCCCTTAGCTGGTTCTCAACCGCCACTCTTTCTTCTTGTGCTTTA
This sequence comes from Larix kaempferi, assembly GCA_027924585.1. Lineage (NCBI taxonomy): Eukaryota > Viridiplantae > Streptophyta > Pinopsida > Pinales > Pinaceae > Larix > Larix kaempferi. The sequence goes on along the minus strand of BSBM01001201.1, from coordinate 7,054,203 downwards.
GCAGCTTCCGCCATTCTTACCTTTTCTAGCTCTTCGTCTCGGAGCCTCTGGGCTTCTTCCTCCTGAAGCTTAAGATCTTCTTCTTCTCGAAGCTTGTCCTATTGTTCCTTTTGCATCTTGCCGGAAGCTTCCTTTTGGATTCTCTCAACTTCCTCTTTAATCCTTTTCTATTCATTGATCAAAGCTTCGACTGCTTCCTTTTCTTTCTGTAGTTTGGCCCCTTTGGCATCTTGGGCAGCGATCGAGCTAGAACTGGCTCCACCTTTGAGGTTACGGCAAATTTGGAGCTCAGTCATGTTACTGATTCCTATACACCTCTTCATCTTCATCATAGTAATGAGCATAATCGAAGTGAGCATGGATCTCTCTGCAATGTTCTGCAGCCTTGTTCTGCCTGTCATTTCTATGGAAGACTACTTCCCTGAAGTGAAAACCTTTTAACTCTTGAACAAACTCTTTGGTCGATGAAACCTTTGAGAACTTATAGGCTCCCACATAGAAAGGCAAAGGAGGAAAAGAAGCCTTCTTCAATCTATTGAAAAATCTGCCAACTCCATCAAGAAAAACTTGCGTGACTGCCTCCTTTAGGACTATGTAATCGGTAGCATACTGATGCAGGATATATGGCGGTTTGGAGCCTCCATACATTCTTATATAAGTACCCTTCTCTGAAAAATAGAAATCGATGTAGCTTTCCATGACCTCCATGGCGTTCTCAGATAAGCAATTGGGTTCTTCATTACACATTAACTCATACAAAGGTATGATGAATTCTTCGCAAATGAGCTTGTACTGCGTCTTGTAATTTTGGGCCCAAAGCATTTTATAAGCAGTGTATACTGGGGTGTTGGACTGATCCCAAACGCAACCTAACTTTGGGAAATTAAGCTTTTCCATAATTTACAATCTATGAGATAGGATGACATGAAAAATTATGACTTCTTTAGGATCAACCCTTCTTTTGCAGAGGTTATGGCGGATGAGAGACTATCCGAGAGGATAGTTGCCCAATTAAAGATTATTCCCTTGAATGCCACATAGTGAATTATGGGGACCCATTGTATCCTATAAATGGTTCCGTCAGCCATGCCAAAAATTCTACTTAACATAAGGGCGATCATTCAGAAAGGGGTCCTCAGGTTTTGGACCTCATACTCATCATTGTTCTTTTTCCTTAGCTGCTTTCCCGAGATTAACAGCTTTTTAGCCATTTCAAAATTATCCATCTTGAGTTGCTCCAACCATTCGTCGTTCAACAGTTGCTAAGTACGTGGTAACTTGTAGGCTGCTGCAATGTAGGATGGATGAAACGAGGCAAAAGCCTCTCCCTTGCTATCGGATAATACTGTTGTTTGAGTGTCTGCATGTTCCAGGATCCATCTGATCACTTCTGAACAAGGGAATAGCTCTGGGCAAGTGGAAGCTTTAGATATACCAGAGCTTCTGATGTTTTGGTATAAGTATCCTTCTTCCAAGAGCACTCCAGGGATATCTTGGTCTCTTAACATGCGGTATATATCTCCCCACTTGACTTCAGGAGGAACTCTTGTGACAGACTTGGTGTCCTCGAATAAAGTTTCGACTCTTGCCTCCTCTGGTTTAGTCATCTTTGCCTTCCTTTTAGTACCCTTCGACATTGTGTATTAACCCTGTTCCATGACCATGCATGAGTAGACATAAGATCGACCGAAATGCAAAATATTAAACATTAAACTGGCATAACGATATGGCTCAAGTGAATTTCAAATATATAGCAATAGCAAGCAGTTTCAGTAGCAATGTGTTTTACAATATAGACAGGAAACTAAGAAATTGCATGAAGATGAGAGCACAATGCTTTCTTTTAAGATGATGCTGCTAAATTTGAAAAGCGCGAGGGAGGTAATAGTTGAATGCGGCGGGGAAACGATGAGCATGTAGGTTTAAAGGATTGGATCCGGGTTGTATGGGATGATGACTACGAGCTCTAGTGTATGGGGATGGCCACACAATTCTAACAATTCGACTAAGGGACATGCAACAGACTGCGGCAAAAGCAAAGTCGGGATAGAGCTTAGCGACTTGGAAACTGAAAGAGAAAAATACAAAAGGAGACGTTAGATGACCACCTACCTGGTAGAGAGCGATTGGGCCTGACAAGGATTGAAGGTGCCGCACCCTGGCTGAGCTGGAGCAACTTGACCCAGCCTCGAACGGGGTTCTAAAAGCACAAAAAATATACCAATAGCAACTCTAACCATCCAAACCCTATATATAAAGGTTGACGCGTGTGGGCATTTAATTCGGTGGGTGGAGCTTTTAAAAAAGGGTTTAATGGCAAGTACAGTGGGGTCTTTTCGGCACACTTTAGCATTAAAAGTGACCGCCAAAATCGGATGGAAACGACGAGTTCTCCCTACGGCCTGCGGTGAAAACTTGTGAGTTTTGAGCAGTATTACGGCCGAACTTGATGAGTTCTTCCGCCCGTTGTGGTGGAACTTCACGAGTTTGTCCGACACAAAGTGACTTAGGGCCTTAACAAAATTCGTTCTCCCGTTCCGGCGAAACTTCACCAGTTTGTCCGCCGTTGCAGCGGAACTAGCCGAGTTCATCCGACATTGTGGCAAAACTTGGTGAGTTCTCTTGGCGTGAAATGACTTTGTGCCTTAGTGAAAAATTCTTCCCGCCCATTGCGGAAAACCTTGTGAGTTGTTCTGCCGTTGCATTGAAACTCGATGAGTTCGTCCGCCCGTTTGGATGAACTTGGTGAGTTTGTCCAAACTAGCGAGCTTAAAAGACTTAACGAAAAGGAGGCGCCTGATGTGGTGGAACTGGATGAGTTTTCCCGCTGTTTCGGATGGAAAGGCTGAGTTTTTCCACTGTTGCAGGTGAATTGGCTGAGTTGTTCTGGCGTTGCGGGTGAAAATCCTAAGTTTTACTTAAAAGAAAAAGACAAAAACAAACTCAAAAATTTGCATTTCTAGAAAGACTAAGTACAAAAAACCTTCTAGGGAGTGTTTAGCTCCTAAGTAAAACTTTTCTAAAAAACAAGGAGGGGCCCCAATATTTACAAAAATTTGGGGTGGATGTTGCAGCAACAACAATTGGCGATTCGCTGGTGAACATAGATCTCTGAAAAATAACTCTCCTTAGGGTAGAAAACTTACAAACTGCTGATTTATACGGGCGACAAAATGTTTTCATAGTTCAGCTTCTGTGAATACAGTGATCACTCTCATCATCATGGTCATTTTGGGAGGAGGCAACTTAGAATCATACTTCCTTACAACTCTCTTAGGTCTAGAGTATGGAGTTCATTTTGGAAATCTGCCTCTCAGATGTCAACTTAAGAAAACTCCATAGGATCATCACAATATCTCACAGACATATTCGTTTGTTCCTCATTCCCATGCTATTTACATCATTTATGATGTTTCTTGATGACTTTTGTCATTTGAGTCTTCCAGACATGAATTTCTTCAATTTCCATATTTGATTTTGATTCTTCAATCCACAATGTCCTTTTGTGTGAGCGATAAGTTTGTTTGATTATCATGCTTCACGGACGGAGAAGAACCTTACTGGGCTGATTTACTTGAACAACTTCCTTAATTGAATTTGCTTTGTTTTCTCTGTCGTGCTTTAATTGAGGCGAGGATTTATGGAAATCAGACTTCTTAGTATAATCTCTTTTGGCTTTCATTTGTAGCATGGGATCATTTTAAATACCATACATCTATGAGACATGCTTCCTTTCCATGGGTCTATTATAGTGAACTCCTTGAGACATCCATTTATGTTAGAGTGGATGAAGCCCCAAGATAGTAGAAAAGAAATGTCGAATCTTAGTTCTTAAAACAGGGTTACTTTGACCAATCAGAGAAAGGATCTCTAATTCCTGGAAACTCAACAGCGAAAACAGAGTTGCAAAAACATTTCTTTGTAAGCAGGTTTCGATCTTACAGGATTTTGAGTTTTGTTCGAAGATCTATCTCACCTCGTCACCAAAAGCTGAGCTAGGATTTATTAAAGAAAGAACTAAAGAAAACTCTGAACATAAAGCAAGGTGGAAAGCAAAGCCAGCTGACTGAAGACACAATAGAAAACAAAACCAAACAAACAAGCAGGAGAGAAACAAGAGTGTTTATTTATGTACAAAGATCCCTTAGAGGACTAAGCGAAGTATTTATTCAAAGCGGGGCCGTTGAGAGGTAGAGTTACTTCCTCTCCTCGTAAATCTTTTAGCTTGTATGTCGTCGGGCCAAGCTTTTCAGAAATTTGGTAAGGGCCAACCCATAAATGTTGAAACTTTGTATGCATTCCCTTGCCTTCATGTGGATGGCCCCATTTCAGAACTAAGTCACCTACTTCAAAAATTCTTTTTCCAGAATTCCTTTTATCGAACCATCTTTTGACTATTTCTTGGTGTTGGTGAAAACGTTCTTTGGCTTTCTGCCTAGACTCTTCAAATTTCAGCAAGGTGTCAAATCTAGATTGTAAACCTTGATTACTGGAACCTCGGGAGGCTTGGGCCAATTGCAAAGATGGGAGTAAGATGTTGGGAGGGAGGATGGCTTCTCTACCATAGACCAGGGTATATGGGGAGACCCCTAAAGCATTCTTTGGAGTAACCCTATCTTCCCATAAGGCATTTGGGAGAGCTATATGTCAGCTCCTCTGATTTTCGATCACAGTTTTCTTAAGAATACAGATGAGGTTTTTGTTTGAAGATTTAACTAATCCGTTTCCTTGGGGATAATAGTTGGATGAATAATGTAACTTAATTCCTCTCTCATAAACAAATTCATTTATTTTAAAGGACGAGAAATAAGTTGCATTATCAAAGACTAGGGAAATTGGAACCCCAAACCTGGTTATGATATTCTCCTTTAAGAAATTGATAACTGCATCCTCATTGATTTTGCGCAATGGAATAGCCTTTGTCCATATTGTAAAATAGTCTATGGCCGTCAGGATGTATCGGTGTTGTAGAGAAGAGTTCGGTTTTATTTCTCCAATGACATCTATGCCCCACTGTTCGAAACGTTCTGAGATAATAACTGGCTGCAACAGTCCTGCTGCTTTCGGTAATTTCCCAGCACTCCTTTGGCACACATCATAATTCCTTGCATAGGCATGAGCATCTCTGAACAAGGTGGGCCGATAATATCAAGCCCTCAATATTTTGTGAGCTGTTGTATCTCCGGAATAATGTCCCCCAGCAGGGCCATCGTGCAATTCTTTGACTACTTTACTTGCATCTTCCTTATCTAAACATCTAAGAAAAATGCTATCATAATTTTTTTCTGAAAAGTACTCCATTGATGATTTGATAAGCTTTCGATTTCAAACGGAGTGCCCTTCTTTGCTTAGAACTCCAGTGCTCTAGCAGGTACCCTTGCTGCAAATAGTGCACCAAGTCTCTATACCAGGATTCGGGAGTTGTAAAAATAGGGCACACCTCAACCATATTTAGTTCAGCTTAGTTTTCCCATCTTTGCTCTTCATCAACTGGATGTTCGGTGAGCAATTTACATAGGCCCTGACCTTTAATGATGGTGGCTGGTTTAAATTCTAAATCATATTCTTGAAGAGCGGTGACCGAATTTCCTCTTCTTTCTCCCAATTCATTTTGAACGAAAAGAGATTTGACAGTAGGGTGAGGAACTACAACTTTGGTTCTATTCTTAAGAATATACGGCCTGAACTGCTTTACAGCTTTAAATACGACATACACCTACTTGTATGCACCAGGATAATTCAGTTCGGCGCCTTGTAGACTAGTGCTCATAAAAGAAATTGGGTATTCATCTCCTGATTCTACCTTTCGCGTGAGCACCACTGCGAGAGAGTCATCTAAAGCAAAGGTATATAAAATAAAATCTTTGTCAAAATCTAGACTTCTTAGAGAGGGGGCATTAGCTACGGCAGCTTTGATATCCTTAAATGCATCCTTTTCCATGTCTGTCGATTTGAACGGTACGCTTTGCTTAACCATTTGCTGCAAAGGTTTAACGGTTTGGGCGAAATCAGGATCAAACCTTCGAACAAAATTGATAGTGCCCATAAACGATTGCATATATTTTTTGTTGTGGGGCATGGGAATTTTGTTGATAACTTGCACTCTCTCTTGATCTATCAAAATTCCCTTCTTTGAAATAATGTGACCCAAAAGCTTGCCCTCAAGGATGGCGAAAACACTTTTCTTGGGGTTTAGAGAGATACCATACTTCCTGCAACGATAAAAAATATGCTTTAAATGGAAAACATGATCTTCTCTCTTCTTTGAGAAAACTGTCACATCATCTAGATAGACTACAACACAATGACTGCCTAGTCCTCGGAAGGCAATGTTCATTGCACGTTGGAAAGTAGCTCCTGCATTTATCAAGATGAACGGCATCCTTCAGTATGCAAATGTTCCCCACTTAGTGCGGAAAGTAGTCTTAAGACGGTCTTCTTCTGCTACCAACACTGGATTGTAACCAGAGAAACCATCTAGGAGAGAAAAAAGTTCTGATCCTGATACCATCTGTAGAATTTGTTCTATTGAAGGAACGGGATAGTTATCTTTATCAGAGGCTCTATTCAAGTTTATGAAATCAACACATAATCTTATTTCTCCTGACTTATTCCTTACGGGAACTAGTTTAGCAACCCATTCTGAATGCCGGACTTTAAAAATGATCTTAGCATCTAATAATTTCTTCAACTCCTTTTGAATTAAAGGTTCGAGAGTCGGGTGCATTCTTCTTAACTGCTGCTGAAACGGTTTAACGCCTGCTTTCATTGGTATGACATGCTGAATGATGCGCGTGTTATATGTTTTCAGATCTTCATAAGTCCATGCAAAAATGTCTTTATATTGCCGAAAAAGTTTAATGAACTTATCTCTTTCTCTCGGTGAACAACATTTACCAAGATTAACATACTTTGGTTCTGCTTCTATGCCCAGATTTATCAATTCATGCTGCATAGAGGAGCTATGAATTTTAACATTTGTTGGATTCTTGAACTTGCTTTGCCGATCGAACAAACTTTCAAGTGATCTCACTCCTTTGGGCATGAAATTTCCTTTGACTGCATCCTTGTTTTGCAGATCAGCATCATGTTTTTCTTCATCTATAACAACTTCTTGAAACATGTTTTAATTTGTAAGGAAACCAATGATCTGGTCATCATCATCAAATAATCTGAGATTTGTAATATTATCTGGAACAGATGGCCTGAAAACGAATTCGATAGAACATTTATTATTAGTAGGCACTAACCTAGAAGTAGAGGTAGATAATAAATCAGCTGCAGCATTCTGTAATCTAGGGACAAATTTTATATTAAAAGCTTCAAAGTGCGCAATTAGATCCCATACCTCATACTGATAACCTTTCAAATGTGGCGAAAGACAATGAATTGTATCTCTCACCTATTTGACGACTATTTCCGATTCACCAAATATTTTCAGGTATTTAACGTTCAAATCGATGGCTTTCTTTAATCCGTGAACCAAAGCTTCTTATTCAGCAGTATTGTTAGTAGAATCGAACTCTAATCTACAAGACAAGAAGTGTTTGTTGTTTTCAGGATCAACTAGAACACAACCAGCTCCAGATCCTTCTTGATTTTTGGAGCTGTCAAAGTATAGAACCCAAAAAACATTCTTTAATCTAACTAAGTTAGTATCTTCACCATCTAAGTTAGTAACTAATCTAACTATGTTACAATCAATATCATCAGTCCGAGAAAATTGAAGGAGATCGGACTGTTCATCTGAATCATGGCTAATAGTTTCTGATTGATAATTACCCGGTTCAATTTCTAAGAAATAGTTCCCCAAAACAGAAGATGAAAAAGCTATAGCTTCATTCTTTTCCTCTAGCTGAGTTACATTCTGTTTCATGTGTGGTTCTCTTAGTACTTTAATATGATTTTGCCTATTTTGATATGGTAACTACAAATGGGACCAGTCTAGTTGCAAAATAACCATTTAGTTTCGTAGACCAGTCCCTGCTCAAGATCAGACCATAAGCTTCAGGAATATCAACTACCATTATATCAATAAACTGACACACTCTAGGATCTGCTGACAACCTAATAAGCACATCTTTCATTTCCCCAATGACTTTAACAGTAGTTCTATCTAGCTGAATAATCTGAGCTGGGGATGGAATTGGTTGCCCATTAATCCTTTTACAAATTGACAGTGGCATGACATTCGAGGAAGCTCCGGAATCTACCAAATAGTTATGCACATTGTGATTGAAAATTTCAAAGGTTAAAAGAAAAGGCAATGTTTGAGATTTGGATTTCCCGCCAATGCTAGCTTCATTTATTTAAGGATCTTCCTGAGTACTTGCTAATATAGTGCTAGATTGGGGTTCTGGAGCTTGTAATAGCTTCTTTTGTTGCTGAGGAAAACTGCACATATCAAATATGAAAATGTTTGCTTTCACTTTCTTTATATCTTCAATTATATCATATCCCATGTCACATTCTTTTACAACTTTTGGTTGATTATCTGTCTTGCTTGAAACTACTTTTGGTTGCTGAGTTGTTTCTACATTTGGTTCTTTGGTAGGTATTTGGTTATCCTTGGGCTGCGGTGGAATAACCGTGATGTGCCTTTTAGGTACTTCTTTGGAGACTTTAGGCTTAGGCATAGTCAATCTTGGCATCGGATTAGCGATTGGGCTTTTACTGCAAGTATTGATGTTTACAGCTGAGATTTGGCTTTCTTCGGGATCATCTTCAATTAATTCAGTTAAAGGTACCCAGTCCCATAATACCATAGTGGTGTCTGGGGTGGGTTCCTCTGGTTCGAGAGTCTGCTCTTCTAGAAGATTGTCTTGATCTGGTATTTGTGCATCCAGCATTTGGTTCATCACCAAGCTCATTGAATTTATCCATTGCGGACAACTTTTTTCCAAGTGTGGTTCTTGATGAAAGGTGCATAAATGTTCCATTCCTACTTCATTTAAATTCAAAATAGGAGAGTTGTTCGTAGGAGGATGAGGCTAATCATTTTCCTCCGTTTTCTTGTAGAAAGGTGTAAAAGGTTTCCTAGATGTACTAGCTGCCTTATCCTTTTCAAGATCTACAATTTTATTGGACAATTTTTGCATCATTTTGACTACATTCTCCATATCTGTCGATGATTCATCTTTATTCCTAGTAAGCAGCAGGGTTTTATTAGTAGTTGCAGGTTTTGCTTCCACATCTACGGAATGTTTAGCAATGCTATCTGCTTCTTCTTCTACCTTTCTAGCTTCTTCAAAATTTTCTATTAAGGTAGTTTTCTTAGTTCTTTTGAAAAACATTGCTATAGGAGGGTCAAGAGCTGTGGTATAATACTCGACTAATAATTCCTCAGCTGGTCTAGCTACAACACTAAAATTATTTAATAATGTGGTGAATCTCTGGTTGAATTCCTGAACCTTTTCTTTCTTTTCCATTCTCATGGACAACAATTCTTTCATGAGTGTAGCCACCATTTTCTGATTCCCGTATTTAAAAAAAATAAAATTTCAAATTCTTCCCAATTTGATATCGAGCTAGCTTGTAAACTAAAGTACCAAGAACATACCTTGGGCTTGAAAGTGTAGCGAAAGAGTCTATAGACTACATCTTCGTGTTGCACATTCAGAAGGCTTAGATCTAAATAAAAGCTTTTAAGGTGATCTTCAGGAGAGATACCTTTCCCAGGATCATACTTAGGCAAGACTTTCTCAGGATTTTTAGGCAGATTGTGGAATGGTCTAGCCAAATTCAGTGCTCCTCTTTCTCTCCATGTAGGTACAGCCATGGATCCACATGGAGAAATCGGTGGAGAATCTTGTGGAGTATGAGGTGGAGAATTATTTGGAGTGTGATGTTCTTCAAGATCTAGAGGATCTTCAAGTTCAATTTCTCCAAGAGGCTCTGTGATTTCTTCCAAGGATAAATCTACCAATTCTTCAAAGTTCTGAACAAGAACTGAATCATGTGTGTACTGCCTTTCTCTTCTAAGATATTCCCTTCTAGGGACTAAGGGAATTGCATTCAAACCACCAATCTGCTTAACATAAGCATGGGTATGACTTCTTAAGTTCACTACTTCAACAAAAGGTATAGCATACAACGTTTCTTGCTGTTCAAACTCAGAATTAGGATCTTCTTGATTCATTATTTGTAAATCGTCCAGGATTGCTGTTTCAAGTGGGTTTCCAGTAAGATCTCCTCTAACAGAAGAGTCTCCTCTCCCATCCATGCACTGGGAGCCCTCCTTCTAGCGCCAAAAATTGTTAATGCCTCGAGAATCGTAGCATCAATCAGCAAGGAATTATCCCCGGTAAGCAAGCCCAACTAGATCGCTCACCATTTGGTGTGGGGAATCCGTTCGGTTAACAATTCTGGCTACCGTAAGATTTAAATATTAGTAACCTTAACATTGAATGCGACCCGATCTGCCATTTATGTATTTTATTTTTAAAGATGATATGCAAGTTCTCTAAACTAAATGCAGGTAATTAATATAAAATTTTATAGGCAAATCTAATCTATCCTTGCAAGGAGCAAACTGTAAAGATGAGCAATAAACTGAAAGAAACATCTAAAGATCAGACAGATAGCTATTTAATCATAAAGATGCATTTCCAGCAGGATATAAAAAATATCAAAGTTAGCTTTGATTCAATTAACACATTCCATTACTCATTTGAGATAAACATCTTTGCACAGAAAATATGATAACATTCATCACACATAAGTAATTCATAACAACAAGGAATGATCTCACGGTAATGTATAAATGACACAGGAATAATCCAACAAACATTTAAGACATCCTTCAGGCAAAAATGCAGTCTCCCGGGCTTTCTTTAAGAAAAATTCGAATTCCTTATACATGTAGTAAAATAGTTCACTTACAAGACATAAAATGTCTTTTCACCTACAAAACGTTCTTCTACTATTCTTTAATCATCTATATATAGCTTTACAAAATGCTCCTAGAGCTGCCACATGTCCCTTTTCCCTAAAATTTTTAATTTCTTTTAAGTGCCTTTTACAAAATGGAATAATTTGTGGAATCCTTTCACACAAAAGACAAAAAGAGACAACTGTCCTTTAACTTCACGACTTGACAATAGGAAAATATACTTTCAGCATATTGTGGTTGCTAAGTCATCCTTCAGGTGGCGCCTCTGCTTCAGCTGGAGCCTTTGTTCCACGTGGTGTTCCTGCCTCTACTGATGCTTTTCTTGCTGCCTGCTTATCAATTTCACCTATGTAGTTGAACCAGATGCCTGTGTCTCTTATAACAACATTTGTAGGGGCAGGGAGCATGATTTTCTTGGAAATCACGTGTTTGTCTAGTTCTCCTTCAATATCCTGCATTTCTGCCACTGCAGTCCGGAGAATCTCGTGGAACATATGAGCGTGTATGGAATGGTGCACGATGCATTGATGGAGGTCATCGGTTGTTAGCATATCTATTCTCCTTACATATTCCATTTGGATGCTCAGCTCATCTTTCAATTCATATAGGCGTTGTTCCTTACTCGAAAAATCTTCAAGAGTCTGGTGAATTGCTACTTTGCATTTCTCATGAACTTCTTGAACCTTCTGATACAGGTTGTTGCACTTTCCAACCGTTATCTGGATCACATATATCAATTTTAGATCGCAGCTCTGACAGAACTCCAAGAGGCATATGTCTTCTTTAAAACCAGCCACAGATTTGAAAGGGAGGTGTTTGGGGAAATCCGCCTTTCCTTCTCTCCATTCCATCTGTTTTATTATATTCTCTTTTACCCGTGTGCACTTTTTCTTGAGCCTAACAGCTTCAAAGTTAATCTCCTTCATTCTATCCACCATGGCCTTTAGCTTGCAAATCTCCTCAGTAAGTAGTTCCTGTGACCCATGCATTTTCTTTAGTATGTCACAGGATTGTTCATGAAAGGGAGTCATGTCCATTGTTTTTCTATTTTCTTGTTCCAATTGCTCAGCAATAAACTCCTTCTCTTCCTCTAATTGAATGATTCGGGCTTCAAAATCATTCTTCTCTCCTTCGACTATCATCATTTGGACTGCCAAGTGCTCCTTTTCTTCCTCTAGGTGTTGATACTTATCTGACAATTCCTTTTGATCTGACAAAAGGCGATTATATTTCTTCACCATGAGGTCCCTATATATAGGCCTGCTCATTAGCCACGGTGTGCTGCAGCATACGAGCCCTTCTCTTGGTTGTCTCAAACTCCTTTACCATTTCGATTACGTTGTCTTCACTTGCTTTTGCTGCCACTACAGTAGCAGATGCCATAGCCATAGGATCCTTTTGCGTGTTTTGCATAACAGTAGTTTCTCGCCAGGTAACGATGTCTGAGTGAAAAGGTTTCTTCAACCTTGTCTCCGACTTTAGCACAATGGACTTCCTTTTCTTATTATACAAAAATTTATCCCACTGAGACACAGTGTGATCTTCCGATGGAGTGAAAGGGATCAATGGAAGATTCTCTATAGGGATGTTTTCTTGCGTGGGTGGGGTCTCAACCATATGGGATGAGTCTATATCCATGTCCTGCGTGTTAGATCCCCCAACTTGTGCATCTTCATTGGCTTTATTTTCTTCTTCGTCCTTAAGCTATATTTCCTCTTCTTCATCCCTTAGCTGGTTCTCAACCGCTTCTCTTTCTTCTTATGCTTTAGCAGCTTCCGCCATTCTTACCTTTTCTATCTCTTTATCTCGGAGCCTTTGGGCTTCTTCCTCCTGAAGCCTAAGAGATTATTCTTCTCAAAGCTTGTCCTCTTGTTCCTTTTGCATCTTGTTGGCAGCTTCCTTTTGGATTCTCTCAGCTTCCTCTTTAAGCCTTTGCTCTTCATTGAACAGAGCTTTGGCTACTTCCTTTTATTTCTGTAGTTTGGCCCCTTGGGCATCTTGGGCAGCGGTCGAGCTAGAACTAGCTCCACCTTTGAGGTTACGGCAAATTTGGAGCTCAGTCATGTTACTGATTCCTCTATACACCTCTTCATCTTCATCATAGTAATGAGCATAATCGAAGTGAGCATGGATCTCTCTGCAATGTTCTGCAGCATTGTTCCGCCTGTCATTTCTATGGAAGACTACTTCCCTGAAGTGAAAACCTTTTAAATCTTGAACAAACTCTTCGGCCGATGAAACCTTTGAGAAATTATAGGCTCCCACATAGAAAGGAAAAGGAGGAAAAGAAGCCTTCTTCAATCTATTAAAAAATCCACCAACTCCATCAAGAAATACTTGCCTGACTGCCTCCTTTAGGACTATGTAATCGGTAGCATACCGAGGCAGGATATATGGTGGTTTGGAGCCTCCATACATTCTTATATAAGTACCCTTCTCTAAAAAATAGAAATCGTTGTAGCTTTCCATGACCTCCATGGCATTCTTAGATAAGCAATTGGGTTCTTCATTACACATTAACTCATACAAAGGTATGATGAATTCTTCGCAAATGAGCTTGTACTCCGTCTTGTAATTTTGGGCCCAAAGCATTTTATAAGCAGTGTATACTGGGGTGGTGGCATGATCCCAAACGCAACCTAACTTTGGGAAATGAAGCTTTGCCAGAATACAATCTATGAGATAGGATGACATGAAAAATTATGACTTCTTTAGGTTCAACCCTTCTTTTGCAGAGCCTATGGCGGATGAGAGACTATCCGAGAGGATAGTTTCCCAATTAAAGACTGTTCCCTTGAATGCCACATAGTGAATTATGGGGACCCATTGTATCCTATAAACAGTTCCGTCAACCATGCCAAAAATTCTACTTAACATAAGGGCGATCATTCGGAAAGAGGCCCTCAGGCTTTGGACCGCATACTCATCACTGTCCTTTTTCCTTAGTTTCTTTCCCGATATTAACAGCTTTTTAGCCATTTCAAAATTATCCATCTTGAGTTGCTCCAACTATTCGTTGTTCAGCAGCTGTTGAGGACGTGGTAACTTGTAGGCTGCTGCAATGTAGGCTGGATGAAACAAGGAAAAAGCCTCTCCCTTGTTATCCGATAGTACTCTTGTTTCAGTGTCTACATGTTCCAGGAACCATCCGATCACTTTTGAACAAGGGAAGAGCTCTGGCAGGGTGGAAGCTTTAGATATACCAGAGCTTCTGATGTTTTGGTATAAGTATCCTTCTTCCAAGAGCGCTCTAGGGATATCTTGGTCTCTTAACATGCGGTATATATCTCCCCACTTGACTTTAGGAGGAACGCCTGTGACAGACTTGGTGTCCTCGAATAAAGTTTTGACTCTTGCCTCCTCTGGTTCAGTCATCTTTGCCTTCCTTTTACTACCCTTCAGAATTGTGGATTAACACTGTTCCGTGACCATGCATGAGTAGACATAAGATCGACCGAAATGCAAAATATTAAACATTAAACTAGCATAACGATATGGCTCAAGTGCATTTCAGAGATATGGAAATAGCAAGTAGTTTCAGTAGCAATGTGTTTTAAAATATAGACAGGAAACTAAGAAATTGCATGAAGACGAGAGCACAATGCTTCCTTTTAAGATGATGTTGTTGAATTCGAAAAGCACAAGGGAGGAAATAGTTGAATGCGGCGGGGAAACGCTGAGCATGTAGGTTTAAAGGATTGGATCCAGGTTGTATGGGCTGACGACATCGAGCTCTAGTGTATGGGGATGGCCACACAATTCTAACAATTTGACTAAGGGACATGTAATAGACTGCGGAGAAAGCAAAGCCAGGACAAAGGTTAGCGACTTGGCAACTGAAAGAGACAAATACAAAAGGAGACGTTATATTACAACCTACCTGGCAGAGAGTGATTAGGCCTGACGAGGATTGAAGGTGTTGCACCCTGGCTGAGCTGGAGCAACTTGACGCAGCCTCAAACAGGGTTCTCAAAGCACAAAAAATCTACCAATAGCAACTCTAACCGTCCAAACCCTATATATAAAGGTTGATGCGTGTGGGCATGTAATTAGGTGGGTGGAGCTTTTAAAACGGGGTTTAATGGAAAGTACGGCGGGGTCTTTTCGGCACACTTTAGCATTAAAAGCGACTGCCAAAATTAGATGGAAACGACGAGTTCGCCCGATGGTATGTGGCGAAAACTTGTGAGTTTTGAGCGGTGTTGCGGCGGAACTTGATGAGTTCGTCTGCCTGTTGCGACGGAACTTCACGAGTTTGTTTGACACGAATGACTTAGGGCCTTAACAAAATTCGTCCGCCCATTGCGGCGAAACTTCACTAGTTTGTCCGTTGTTGCGGCGGAACTATCCGAGTTCATCTGACATTGCAGTGAAACTTGGTGAGTTCTCCCGATGCGAAATGACTTTGTGCCTTAGTGAAAAATTATGCCCGCCCGTTGCGGCAAACCTTGTGAGTTGTTCCACCGTTGCGGCGAAACTCGATGAGTTCGTCCGCCCGTTTCGGATGAACTTGGTGAGTTTGTCCGAACTAGCGAGCTTAAAAGACTTAACGAAAAGGAGGTGCCTATTGCAGCAGAACTGGCTGAGTTTGCCCACCGTTTCGGATGGAAAAGCTGAGTTCGTCCACCGTTGCGGGTGAACTGGCTGAGTTGTTCTGCCGTTGCGGGTGAAAATCCTGAGTTTTACTTGAAAGGAAAAGACAAAAAACAGACTCAAAAACTTGCATTTCTAGAAAGACTAAGTACAAAAAACCTTCTAGGAAGTGTTTAGCTCCTAAGTAAAACTTTTCTAAAAAACAAGAAGGAGGGGCCCCAATATTTACAAAAATTTGGGGGGGATGTTGCAGCAACAACAAATATCTTATTGTTCTTAGAGTTAATGGAAGTTTAAATGAGTGTTATGTTTTATGTTGTTGTGTTTCTTTCAAGTATTTTTCAGTAGTAGATAGACTGGGTATGGGGAATTGAGAGTGATGTGAGAAGGGGGATGGACTAGATGAGCTTCCACCTTCACATGGTTGGCCCTATTCAGTAGAGAATAAGTAGTATTCTCAAAACAAGGAGAATCTCATACATGTATTCCCCTTTAGTGTCTTTAAACTCTAATACATGTAGATTTGCCTATTTATTTATCATTCAATCATATAAAATTATTATTCCATCGTGATTTCTACAGGTATTTGCGTGAAAAAAAAATGCAACTAATAACTATTAGTAAATATAGTGACTTTGGTCTACCATTAAAAATCTACATTTTCTTTTTGCTTAGGATTTCTATATAGATGTTTTGTTGTTATTTTTTACCAATTTATATTGTATTTAACTATTTGTGCAATATATGATCTAATCCTATTTGTTTTCTTTCTGTGTAGGTATGATGCTTGGACGAGCACTTCCTCCACCTTTCATGTTGATGATTGTGGGTCATGTAAGTTGAACTCGCCTTATTGAGAAATATAAAATTTTGAAAAATTAGTCTCATATATTGGAGAAAAGTTCAATTAATCCATCCATCAAGATGAGATTACTTGTATTCCTTACATACGTTACAAATGTGAATTAGAAGTGATTGTTCCAAATCATACATCTTTTAACTAGGTTGTTGCTTTTAATTTCTTTCCATGTTTGGTGCATTTACTTCAATTCAATAAATGTCGCATGATTGTACTCTCTGGACTAGTTATATCTATTGGAGGCCTTCCAATTTATTTGTGTAAAGTATCCTTGATTGCTATATTAGAGTATCTTAAAATTTCAAATGTCGGAAAGCCTAATATTGTTAATGTAGGGGAAAAAATTCTTTGGGTTGATCACATATTTGATTAAACATAGACTTTTGAACCTAAAATATTGACTTTTCTCTACAATTATTCTAGTGCTGAAGCTAAGTAGTGCCTACAATTTGAGAAGACCATTCTTTTCATTGCACCAAGGAGGTGATATCATGATTATGGTTTCCAACCTCAATAGATACATCAAGTGAGGCATGCAATAAAGGAAACCATCATATTGAATCAGCCTTGAGACTTGTTATATGAATCTCAAAGCACTCAACCACTCGAGATAACTCACTAGGATATGTAACATTGAATTTTTCCATGCACTCATTTAATGATCGAACACATTCATGAGTAAATCTATTGGTTCCAAAAATTCAACTCCATGCTAAGTTCTTTTATAGACATTTTAGATTGACAATGGGGAACACATTCAGTGCGCCTTCAATTCATACTTCAATCCAAAACTCAATTCTATTTCTAACAAGTTTTCTATGTATTCATGCTCCAACTACAACACTTGATCATGCATGGAATGGTGATTGCGCCAAAATAGTACTTCTTGATTTTGATATAAATTATTTTGGGTGAGTTTTTGTTTTTAGAAAGTGAGTATTTTTAGCAATTGGCTATTGATTTCAATACCCATTTGGTTGTTTTTTCAATACCTATTTAGTTGTTGTTATAATTGGAGTTGCTTCATATTTTGTACAAATGATTGAACCATAAGATCCAAATGAGGAAGAGGAGCCACCATTTATGAGAGGGAAGCATAAACCCTACCTTAAGGAACTATTAATGCCAAAAAGGCATGGATCATAATAATAACATACTTTCAAATCATGAAAAAGAAATCCCTATAAGAACTATTAATACCTAAATGGAATGGCTTATCATCATCACATTTGTCTTTATAAACTTGAATAATACTATTTTCACATTAAAAGTAGAAAAATAAATTACAAAATTAATGCCCCGAACATACTTGGAATATATTAAAATAAGGTGACCAAACATTACTAAGAATTTTGTGATCTAAATTAAAAATTTACTAAAATCATTTGACTATTGAGGAGAATTCAACTTAACTATTTTCTTACACTTTCCAATCCATTTGAAAATCTTGTTTACCTCATGTTAGAGAGTGAGTGGTATGTGAAGCAATCAAGTTGAAATGACATTTTATTCTTTTTAATTTCTTTGTTCTTAACTCTTCTCCAACTTGTCTTAAAGGGGTCAAGGTTCTCATCATGAGGTTTTTCCTTTGTACACAAGACAAGTCCCCCCTTGAAGATTTTGTTGCACAATCTTTGAAAATGTCCATAATCTTTAACAAAATATCCTTCTCCTCACAAGGTGATCAACAACAATGTCTATTCTAGACTCATAATTTGCATCGTAACTATATTCTAGGCTCTATTCCATCCAATGATGCTTGGATTCGAATCCCTTCAACCAAGTTAGTTTTAGACTTTCTACTTCTTTTTATGGGAGGTACTGGGAAAATTAACCTTTGGTTAGTAGGTAACAAAGTGACCATGTTCCAAAAAAAACTTCAGTGAAAAACATCGTATTCATATTCAAACTTACAAGATGGAATATTGTTTTGTAAAAAGGAAATTGAAACATGCGACTTTGAACAACACAGGTCATATATTTTGATGTTTTTTCTTTTCAAGGAGAACTCTTCATGAAATTGATAGGTGTTGTGAAGCTAAAGAATCTAGCATCTTCTCCCAATCTTATAAGTCAACACAAAATAGTCGATGAATGTCACATCATTTATGAATTCATAGTTAAAAATAGCTTGAATTGGTAATACAAAGAAATAAACATTGAACATAAAACACAAAAGAGAAAGGTAGAAGGGAATCATCCTTCAATCACTAAAGTAGTTGAGGATGTTAAAACGATGTTACATCCACATGCCTTCAAAGTTACCTCCACGTTATTTTCTGAATTCTGTGTAGTTTTTATCCAAATTCATAATATAAGTATTGATAAAATTTTACATCGAAATTATAAGTATCTACAGCTTCGAAATTGAAAATTTTAAAAATATTCATTGATATCGAATCCAATTTATAATCTCACTGATATCCTTTTGTTCTTAAATTTTTTAATTTCCTTATCTGTTTGACTTCCTAACATCAATTCGTAAGAAAAGTCCATGGCAATGCTCTTGGTTTATTCTAACCATATCTTGAAAACGTTAAAAAAGTTGTCGAGTTCAAACAACGTAAAAAACGTTAAGTTCTAACGACAACTAGACTTTCTTTTTAAAACTTTATTAGTAAAATTTATATGGATGGTCCAACAATATAATCTCTAAATATAAAACCTTTTAATTCTATACGTCACTTTATATCTTATCCACCTAACTTTATACCTTCACTTTTGTTTATTATTCATATATAAATAAACATAATCCTATACATATTGTTTTTCAGTTTTTCTATTAATTTTAATTCCATGGAATAAAAAATAATTATAAAGTTATATAATATTAATTTTTATTTATTTGAAAAATAATTTTTGTTCGAGATAAAAGAAAAATTGATGTGAATGTTTTCTAACATTGTCATCCTTTTTTGAAAAAAAAAAAAAATCTTATTACAATACTTATTTAGTACATGTCATTTTATTAGTGTGCATTATAGTGCATCTGTCGAACTCACAACAAATTAATGAAAGTTTTGTCAATTGATATTTTCAAAGTAGTTGCTTAAACATACTATGATTTGGATATTTTAATGTCACATTTTTTCAATCATTTTTGTTCGAGATCCTATTAAAAATGGAGAAGAAATACTGGAATCGCAAATATAAATTGTTGAGATTGTGCACATACAATATGGGTATTTCAAGGCATTGAATCCATTTATGTATTCAACAACGCAATTTCACAAATGAAAATTTGCAATTCAACCAAAAATTAAATGGTCGAATTCTGGTATTGATAGCCAGAAAAAATCCAAATCGTATAACATTTAGATTATTTTTCTTCTCAAAACCTTGGTGTGAGGACTTGGTTTAGTGTTAATAAGCTTGTATTTTTTAGGATGCCAGTTGAGACTTTGTCCATGTTGTCCTCGAAAAATAAGCAAAATTTATTTACTATAATTTGAGGGAGTATGAAACCATTTTACTTGGTGGATATGATTGGCTATGCAATGTTATGTGTTCCACATGCAAAGGAATTATATTTCAATATGCTTTCACAAATCCAGTTCTAATCACATGGGCTTTTAGTCCACTTACTAATTTCCCTCTTGGAGGTCACAAAATAGTTTTATGTGGTGTCCATGGGTTATTGAAGCACTAAGTTCTTCAAATAGGAAACAAAATCTCCCCAATCTTTATGAATTGGGTGTTGAAGATTCATTGATTTCAGGTATGGGTGTCTGAGATTTGTTGGTTTTATAAAGTGGGTGTGGAGGGAGGCATGTTGACTTTGTAAGTTGGGTGTTGGGAATTTGTCAATTTTGTGAATTTGGTGTTTGATTTTTTTGAAATCATGGGGAATTTTGTAGGAATAAATCTTTGGAGATATGAGAATTTTGTGTTGGTATGCATTGTATTGGTCCAAAGTTTCATTAATATCAGAGAATTTTTAAGTGTTTGAAAGGCATAATACAATGTTTGCAATTTCTTGGGTGTCTATAAGTATTTCTTGTCAAGGATGATTTTAGGGGCGAACTATAGCCCATGGGTGAATTTAGAGGGATAATAAAAACCCTTGGGCAAATTTTTAATATTAAAAAGGTTTTTTGAAATTATAAAAATTACACCACCATTTATTATTACCACAATGAATACAAATCGGATTAGCCAACCTGTGAGAGAGCTAGGAGAGGGAAAAATATATTTTAGCCTAGTGCATGGCCGAAATTGTGATTTCGCCCCCTTAATTCCAGTAATGGAGGCCACGGGCAGTTGGTTCGCCCTAGTTTTTCATTCATGGAGGTGTTAGCAGTTTCATTCGCCCCTGTTTTTCATTCATGGAGGTGTTAGCAGTTTCATTCGCCCTATTTTTCGTTCATGGAGGTGTTAGCAGTTTCATTCGCCCCTGTTTTAAATTCATGGAGGTGTTCGCCCCGATTTATGGAACATAGGGTCCAGGGAAATGAATGGTTCGTTATAACTTATCCCTGGATTCAAGGTTGTGGCCCTTGTGGGTTGAATTCGTCCCTTCCAAAATGTAGCATGTCTTATTTTACTTTTTTATTCAGCAAGGGCGCAGAACTCTTCCAGTACAGGAGCCATTGCTGGGGGAGTAGCTACAGGTGCTTCTGTGTTATTTGCAGCTCCTGCAATTGGGTTTTCCTGGTGGTGTCACCGAAAGCCACATGAGCACTTCTTTGATGTACCTGGTAGGCTTCCTTATTATATTTATAAATAAAATGATATTTGAGTGGATATGCACTGCTTCCTTCATGGAATGCTTAATATTCTGCCATGAACATGTCTACACACATTTACTTAATCCAATATATGGTTGTGCAGCTGAGGATGATCCAGAGGTTCATTTAGGCCAGCTTAAGAGGTTCTCATTACGGGAATTACAGGTTGCAACTGATGGGTTTAGCAATAGAAACATACTTGGCAGAGGTGGTTTTGGAAAGGTGTACAAAGGGCGCATTGCAGATGGTTCCTTGGTGGTTGTAAAATGTCTGAAGGAAGAGCGTACACTAGGTGGTGAGTTGCAGTTTCAAACCGAAGTGGAGATGGTTAGCATGGCAGTACACAGGAACCTCCTTCGACTACGTGGATTCTGCTTCTTGACATATCACTCTCTGTTTGAACTTTCAAGCTTCCTTTGAATTTAATTTTCGATGATGGAAATTGCTTTGCTTTTTAATTAACTTGTTTTTAATTTTTCAAAATGTGGAAGCTGGAATTTTGTTTTCTTGTTTTCATTAGTTGAGTTGGCCTTTGGTGCCAAACTGGTACAATTTATCACTGGGTTTACCTCCATTCCTGTTACAAATATAGTAGCAACTCTACCCTGTTAAGAAAAGGTTAAGCAATGAAATAAAACTGGAAATTTATTCCTATGTATGTACATTGTAGCTATTGTGTTATCTATTATAGTCCAACCACTGCATTTTAGAAAATTTCCACATATTTTCTGTATTTTGGTGGGTTTAGGGATATACACCATATTGAATGGGATATTTTGGTGGGTTTAGGGTTTATGTGTAAGAAAAATTCAAGAAAACATTTCAAAACAAAAGCTCCAGAGTTGTACAATCCCTACAGAATCTACAAATGGGTTGATGAAACTGCATATGCCTTGTATCTTCCCACTAAATGTAAATCCCATGATGTCTTTTATGTATCGTGCATTCAAAAGAAATGGACACATTGTTTTTGTCTAGAATGAACTTTTCTAGTTCTTAATGAGGAAGGTAAATTGATGTTGTAACTTGAAGGATTTTTGGATACTTATACCAGGATCCTACATCATAAACAAATGACTGAATATTTTATCAAATGGTGAAACTACCTAATAAAGAAGTTACTTGGGAGAATGATCCTTTTCAAACCCCAACAACTATCCCTACCCAGTTGGAGACATATCTCTTGCATATTGTATTGTATTTATATGTTCTATTATCATTTCATCATCTCGTGTATGGTTTATTTAATGCATAAATATTTACAATCAAATGTTTGGAAATTTCCGAATGTGTTGAAAACTTGAAACCACTAGTTCTAGAGAAAGAAGTTATTGATGCAGAAGAACATGAGAAACATTTGAAGTGGGCTAAAATTGATTGGGATTAAAAAGTTGAGAAGATCACATTTTCTAGTGAGAAACCGTATATCTTTCCTTCGGAATTTATTGCAACCAAATTTCATAAGAGAGGATGTAATAAGCTATTTTGAGAATGATTTCTCTTCCCAAAACTTCCACAGGGAGAGGAATGTGGTTTAAAATACCCTCTTCTTAACAGAAGCAAAAGAGAGTTTTAATTTTTTATATTACAGAAAGCTACAAGTAGATGGCATGCACCCCCAACAATACGTGTAGGTTTCAATTCATGCTTATACCTATTTTTTTAATTTACTTATCCCATTGGGCTCTTTAATTGTGTATTTACTATTATGCAACCAAGATTACTCTCTCTACCCATATTCCCAAAAAGATTGACAACCTGTAATTTTAACAGTGGGCTTTTTGCCTCATAAATTTTCAGGAAAAAAGACAATTTGTTTTTGACATTCAATACTTATTTACCAGTTTACCTTCCCATTTTTTCTTTCTTTCAACTTGCTGAATATTTGGAATTGATGAAAACAACATGATCTCTATTGCCTCTTGGCATCATCATCTCTATTGTCACTTGGCACTGATGATGAATATGAACTATAACAGGTACTAGGAGGGTTCTAAAGACTGGGATTTATATCATTCTTCAACTACTTAATACACAACTAAAATTTGGTACACCTTCGTTCCCAGGCTCTAACTTTTTATTCAAGTTCTCTCTGGTGCGATGCCAGTTTATTGACTTTTGCACACAATCAAGGAATGCATGTTCCACTTACTCAACAAATTCACAAAGTCTGTGTTTAATGTTTCACCATGGACCTTATCTCATGATGCTCCATTTGCTTATCGTGCACCATTGTCATCCAATCTGAATTGTTGGTCCCCCCTAGACACACAAATTTCTTGTCTCTATTAGGTGATCCATTTTGTTTGCATCTCTTGACTATTGGATGCGATTTAAGGAAGTTGGAGCACTACAAGGCCTTCATTTGTCATTATGTGGATGAAATCTTGTTCTTGATTTGCACCTTAGTTTACTAAATGCTCCACTTCAACATTTTAGTGTTCCACCTACTTAACAAATTGACAAAGTATGTGTTTAGTGTTTCACTGTTTACCTTATCTCATGTTGCTCCATCTGCATGCGCTGCACCATCGTCATCCAATCTGAATTGTTGGTTTTCCCTAGACACTAATTTCTTTTTTCTACTAGATGATCCATTTTGTTTGCATCTCTTGACTATTGGATGCGATTTAAGGAAGTTGGAGCACTACAAGGTCATCATTTTCCATTATGTGGATGAAATGTTGATAATTCTTGATTTGCACCTTAGTTTACTAAATACTCCACTTCAACATTATAGTCCACATGATGGTGGCTCACTCTATCCAGGGACTTAATGATTAAATCAATTTTGGCTATAATATATGCCAACATGGCATTCAAAGGAAGAACATTTAACTTAGTTATTTGAATCATTAAACAAGAATCAACAATGCAAATCATGTTGATAATCCCTAAATAATTAGCTAGTACCAGTTTGCAACCCTTTTTATAAAATTGTCACCTTCACTAGGTTGTTTGTGTTGATTCTTAGAATCTTGTTCCTCTGTGATTCTATGGCATATCCCTAGGGTTTGACTTTGCTTGGGCTACCTCTTGCCTCTACATCGAATTTTTTTTTACATTGTGTTATCCTTCTCTAGAACTAGGGGTTTCATAGCTTGTGCTTTTATCCCTGTAGACATTTTATCTATTGCAATCTATCCTTTGAGATTTCATTCTTTTATCTAATTGAATTTTGTCACTGCTCAATGCTTTATTTTGGTGAGTTTCAAAATTCACTCAAGAGGGAAATTACTTTCCTCAGTATATTGGGGCAAGGGTTGCTTGACTTTTTTTAAACAAGTTTTACATATTAGTGTACTTGGATATCTCAATACCCAATTACAAAAGATATCCTCCCACATTGAAGCAATTAGGTTCATTGGGAGATTTAGTCTTGTTATTAGTTTCATCCATAGCATCTTAACTTGATTACACTCTACGAACATATGGTTCATGGTTTCTTCCTGTTCTTAGCATGAATGAGTACTTAGAAGGGTCTTGCGTGACCCATTTTCTTAGGTTGCCCCTTTTGAAAAAAAAATTCAAGGCTATTAACCACCTATTTTTTTTTAACTTTAGGTAAAGAATAAGGAGTCCATACCTAATTCCATTTTATCCTTTCTTGCATTTGTTCTGGGTTTAAACTTATCTGCTCCTCACAACCCTCCTTGACTTGTTAAAGATTACTTCTTATGAGCAATCCCTATATGAGCCATTTTGGTTTCCATTGTCCTTTTTTAGAAATATCTCTCCATTAGATTTAGAATACAATAAGACGATAGGCCCTAAATAGATTTATAAACCAAATGACATACAATTAGGAAGTGAAAGTAACAACTAATGTAATGTTAACAGATAAGACTCTAGGATCAAATGCTTTTTTGTGTATTTCTTTTTGTTTGTTGTTTTTGACATTATGCTTCTTATTAGCATTGTAGTTAAACACACCCTTTCCCATTATGTTGGTACTATTACAATGGAATGTAGATGGATTATAATACTCTAGAAAAATTCTTTAGGTTGAGAAGTTGGAGGTGGAGGGGTATATATTTTTCCAAATTTACCAAGAACTTGTACTTGGTGCCAAACTCATGAAATGACTTGCATTCATGGCTAAGGAAATCCACGAGGTTCAAAATGTGTCTTTGGGGGATTGTACTTGGTTCCAACCTCATGAAATGACTTGCATTCATGGCCAAGGAAATCCACGAGGTTCAAAATGTGTCTTTGGGGGATTTGAACCTTGGCGAGGGTTATGAAACAACCCCACTTTACTAACTAACCAAGACCTTGTTTATTTTTTGTTTTGTTTTCTTTTAAATGAGCCGACTCCCATTAAACCACTAGGGAGGATCATAACAAACTCGGTTACAATTTACAATTAGCATATATATATGGTTGAAGAGGGTTGCAAGAAATTGATCCAGCACTGGTTTCTTCAAGTTCACAATGTGTGGTTATGTGGATTCAATCAGGGAGTTTGTAGTTTTTCACATCTAGAGAGTTTCTTCTTAATAAATATCGTCTCTAGTAGAGTTTGAAATATGTATTTATAGCTCCTATATCTAGGTGACACTTGCAACTTGTAATTCCATTAGAGACTCTTGTTGTTTGCATAGGTGTCATTTGTCTAAGAGCTTAGATGCATGCACATTTTAAAGTTCCTCCATTTTTGTAAGCAAGTGTACATATAGAACCATAGTTGAAAATATTGTCTTGTGTGTTGATGTATGTGTAACTTCAGAAGATATTCACTTGTATATTGTATGTATTACATTTGTAATTTATTGTATCCCCAACGAAGATGTATTATTCCTCCGATTGGAAGTGTCGTCATTTGTATTTGCAAGTGTCGCAAGTTATATTGTAAGTGTTGTAACTTATATTTGATGGGTTATTATACCACCTTAGAGGGGTCGGCCTAGTGTGGGTCAAAGGGTTATTAGACCACCCTAGTGGGGTCGGCCCAATGACAAGTGGTAATGGGTTATTAGACTCTCCTAAGGGAGGTCGGCCCAGTTAGAGTAAAAGGCAAGTCAAGTCATTGTATAAATAGAGAGTGTGTCTCTCTCATTCTATTCACTCACTCACTCACTTCGCATTAGTGAGAGAGAGGAGGAGTGCGCAAAAGTGGAGGAGGAGCAGCTGCTAGGAGACTATCTCTTGTTTTGTGGTTTGATATTTGTGATCTTTGTATTGGTGCTCATTCTATCTCTGAGGATGTTGCGGGGTTTTTCACCTTCTTGGTTTTCACCGGTGAAATGCTTTGTGTCTCTTGTCTCTTGTGTTTGATATGCTGTACATGTTGTTCTCTCAGTTAAGATCCTAGATCATATTGAATTAAATGATGAAAAACTAACATGGTATCAGAGCTAGCCTGAAGGAAGGCATGGTATGGCATTTATGACACTTGTTGCACTTGCGACAAATTGGAAGCTAGGGCTTCGTATAGTAAAAACCAGTCATCGTGGCACTTTTGCTATAAATCAGTTTTGGAGAAGGTTCAAGATCTAAAATTTTTATAGGCCGAAGATGAAATTTTCATGCACCTTGTGTCCGAAGCTCAGCCTTATATTCGTTGTTCTTTGTGAGATATGATTCGTACAAGTTAGGGTTTTTGCCTCTTCTAGAATGCAACCCTAAACAGGTGACCTAGGCACAAAGGTCATATCTTGGGATACGAATCTCCAAATGGAATTCCGTAAAAAGTGGCAGTTAGGGCACATACTTTAGTTTCACAGGTCCGGGTTTCAAAGGCCGAAGTTGAAACAGTGACACGTGGAATTCCGTACAAGTTCGCTATGTTGTTTCATCCCATAAACAGGTCATGTTGCGCACTTGGCATATCTCTCTCTCTCAGAGAATCCATTAAAGCTCAGATATGTGGGGTTGGAAAGATGACAGGTCAGTCTACCATAGGCCGAAGTTTCAAACCCTGAGGATCCAAAATTTCAGAGATACATCAGAAACAATATGGCATATATTTTTGTCCAAACCGAATTGGATTCTGAGCACTTTCATTTTTGGCTCGTCACTGTTGCAGGAAATTAGGGTTTTTGACAAAAGTTGGAATTTTGGAATCTAAGACCACGGCTGGATGCTCCTCGTCAAAATTGAAAGTTAGAGACCAAGATCGAATTTTTTGGTTGGGTAGAACCCCGGGCTCTATCAAACCCTAGTTCGGGATGTTGACCAGAAAACCATAAAAAATAGAAAAACCAGAATTTGACAGAAGTTGCAGATCCAAAACTCGTAGGTCATTTTTGGAGGGTCAATTTTTGAAGTTTTCAAAATCTGAGCACACCAGCTTTCTCGCCTCAATAAATTACATCTCCCTGTCCAGACAGAAGTTTGAAATTCCAAGTTTGGATTTTTAGGGTTTCTCTAACAAACCCTAGCCAGCTCTAGATCCAGAGTCGGCAAATCAAGTGGATTGGGTTAATCCTAGAAGAGAAGGAATTAGACACCTACATAAGTGAAGAGGTTCCAATTCCAGAGGGAGATGAGGCTAAGGCCTTACATAAGAAGATCTTGGTCAAGGCCAAGAGAATCATTGCAGATTCTATCAAAGACCATCTCATACCACATGTGTCTTCTCTAAAGACACTCAAGGATATGTTTGATTCCTTGAACAAGCAATCCCGACAGATATGACTTGAGGAGATACAGGTATGTTTTGGATTCTGTTCATGATTAATTTTGTCTTCATATTATTGAGGTTAGTACAATCTTGATTAATTTTAGACTTGTCTTATCACCTTAGTAAAAGTATGAATGCATGTGAATGATAGAAGACATTCATTGATTAGGGTTATGACACTTATGATTGTACTAATGCAATGTGGTGTTGTATGAGGATGATGTTGTCCGCTAACATGAAAGGTACATCAAGAAAGACAAATCAAGTTCTAGATCAAGAACATATGACCATGGTGACATGAACACAAAGACTCATCCATAACCATTGATCACATAAAAGCTCTACTTACGAGGTATGTATAATTTGGTTCTACAATGCTTAACTTATGAGATATGCAGGTTACAAGCACAAGCTCTCTAAATCATTGAAGAGAACAAATAAGACATTGTTTGGGTATGTTAGACATAACTCGCAAACATGATAATCCAGGTATGTTTTTCTTATATCAAGTTAGAATCCTACCTTGTGTTAGGATCTTATATAAGTATATTTTTTGTATGATTGATAATGATTATTCATGAAGTTATAAGTTTGAGTAATCATGGGTTTATGCATATTATGCTTCTTAGTTTGATTAATGATATGAAAAACTAGAAGAGTCCTATGGTCAAATAAGAATATGCATGAGTAAAAGAAGTACTCCCTGAAACCTTGAATACTAATGCTTGCGATAAATTACCTGTGTATGAAATGATCATGACCATACATATTTAGAATCATAATGTTTTGATAGTATTGAGATGATTATGTATGAGATCTTGAGGATGATACAATGACGACACCAATGCACACTTAAGCATGCATAATGGTCCAGGATGGATATAAGTTCAAAGACAAATAATCAAGGAAGCAAAGATCAAGAGGGAGAACAATCCAGTAGTTCCTGCAAGGAAGCAAAGATCAAGAGGGAGCACACTGCAATAGTTCCTGCAAGGAAGCAAAGATTGAGGGAGTCCACCCAACAACCAAACAAAGATAAGTATTTGAATTGTCATTTCTTGTTACTGATGTTGTTCAGTCATGTACACACTTATGTTACTAGATTTAGGATGTATATTATGCATTTTAGAAAATTTGCATTAATGAACAAGATACTACTAATATGCAAGTAATGGGTAAGTGGCCTATGGTACTGTACAACATTCCATTGCTACTTATATAGAATGAAACCTCTTTGCTAACATGTTGGGAGTCGTGCACACTCTTAACAATGTTCTGGTAGAGATGGAAGGCATCTAGAAAGTTACCGTATGAATACGGTATATGGATGAATGTTGTATTGAAGAATTGGCTAAGATAATTGCATGACTGTATGACATATGTCTTTAAATGTAAGAATTTGTTCTGAAATCTATGAGATGTTTCTAATCATGCAATTGAACTTGTCATGTAGGAAAGACCGTGTACCATCACCTACAAGAGAGACTTGTTTCAAAGAACAAGCGACGAAGACTCAACAAATCCAGAAAACTACCTATAGAAGATATTGAAGAATCTGAAGTTCCCAGGATCCGGGATGCTGTAATGGAAGGATTCCATGATCGAGGAGTACTAGTTGATCATGAAGAATGATGTCTGGGATGTGGTCTCGAGACCAGAAGGGAAGTCTGTTGTGACTTCCAAGTGGATCTACAAGATCAAGCATGCTGCAGATGGTAGCATAGAAAAATACAAGGCAAGGTTTGTGGCTCGTGGCTTCTCCCAGAAAAAAGGGATAGATTATGAAGAAAATTTTGCACCTATAGATAGATACACTTCCATCTAAACAGTACTTGCTCTGGCTGCAGTGATTAAGTAGAAGATACACCAGATGGATGTCAAGACAGCTTTCTTGAATGGTGTAGTCGAAGAGGAAGTGTATGTGGAGCAGCCACTCGGATTTGAGACACATGATAGGGAG
Organism: Larix kaempferi; assembly: GCA_027924585.1. Taxonomy (NCBI): domain Eukaryota; kingdom Viridiplantae; phylum Streptophyta; class Pinopsida; order Pinales; family Pinaceae; genus Larix; species Larix kaempferi. Next base: position 7,024,548 of record BSBM01001201.1, on the reverse strand, counting down.
TCACATGTGTGAAAATTGAAGAAATCCTGGTACGGTTTGAAACAAGTACCCAGGACTTGGTACGGTAGGATTGACAGCTTCCTGTCAAGTTTGGGCTTTACCAAGAGTAAAGCGGATTCCAACCTTTACTGCAAGGTTGAGGAAGGCAATCCAATGATACTGATCCTACTGTATGTGGATGACCTGTTTGTGATAGGTGAGGATAGGTTGATTGCCGACACGAAGAGGAAGCTTGCTGCCGAGTTCGAGATGAAGGACTTGGGTATGATGCATTACTTTCTAGGTATGGAGGTGTGGCAGAGTGCAGATGGAATATTCCTTGGACAAGGGAAGTATGCAGTATAGATCCTGAAGCGGTTCGGGATGATGGACTGCAAGGCCATGGCCACACCTATGGCATCGAACCTGAAGCTATTGAGTGATGCTTCATCAGAGTCGGTTGATGCCATGATGTATCGTCAGATGATTGGGTCCTTGATGTACCTGACGAACATGAGACCGGATATTTGCTTTGCGGTGAACACCTTGAGCTAGTTCCTGACGGATCCTAGACATATTCACCTGATTGTTGTGCATATTCTGAGGTACCTGAAGGGTACGGTTTATTATGGGCTCAAGTATGATGCGAATCAAAAGTTTAACCTGGAGGGTTATGTTGATTCAGATTGGGAAGGTGGTGCTGCAAATAGGAAGAGCACTTCGGGGTGTTGCTTCAGTATGGGATCAGGTGTGATCTCTTGGTTTAGCAGGAAGCAATCCTGCGTAGCATTGAGTATAGCTGAAGCAGACTATGTTGCAACTTGTTCGGCTAGTTGTGAGGCAGTATGGATAAGGAAGCTACTGTCTGATTTGTTTGATCTCCAGTTGGATGCTACCTATATCTTCTGTGACAACCAGAGTTGTGTGAAGTTGTCTGAGAACCCGGTGTTCCATGACAGGTCGAAGCACATTGAGATCAAATATCACTATATCAGAGATATGGTGCAGAGAGGAGCAGTGAAGCTCCAGTATGTTGCGACAGATGAGCAGATTGCGGATGTGTTGACCAAACCACTAGCCAGAGTGAAGTTCAAATACTTCAAAGAGAGGCTTGGTGTTCTTCAGATAGAAGATACTTCGAGGAGGAAGTGATGGGACACATTTGCAGGATCCATTCCAAGCATGGTGGTAGGAGGATCCTTCCCATGGCTGTGGATGCAAGTGTTGTGTGATGAGCATAGGGACAATGCTCTAGATGATGATCAGGATGATCATGCAATGATGATATGCATCAGGATTATGCTATATATGATGATGATCAGGATGATCATGTGTGATGAGCATCCGGACGATGCTCCAGATGACGATGATCAGGATGATCATGTGATGATGATGTGCATTAGGATGATGCATTGTATGATGATGATCAATATGATCATGAGCATCAGGATGATGCTCCATGCGAGGATGATTAGGAGGATCATGAGTATCAGGATGATACTCCGTGGTCGTGGGTAGGTTGTGCGATAACCATATAATAGCGCCCTGGGAGATTTGTAGATACTCTTGCTAGGTTTTGCCTATGGCATATAATATCTCCTTGGGAGATTTGGAAAATGCTCTTTCGAGGTTTTGCTTAGAGGGACATATAATAGTGCCCTGGGAGATTTGTAGATACTCTTGCTAGGTTTTTCCTATGGCATATAATAGCTCCCTGGGAGATCTGGAAAATGCTCTTTCGAGGTTTTGTCAGTGGCATGTAATTTCACCTCGGGAGATCTTGCAAGTTGTGATGGGCATGTAATCAGTCCTGGGATGCTCTTGCTAGGTTTTGCTTGGCAGCATATAATAGCTCCCTGGGAGATCTTGCAGGTTGTGTTGGGCATGTAATCAGTCCTGGGATGCTCTTTCTAGGTTTTGCTTGCCTAGTTGCATATAATAGCTCCCTGGGAGATCTTGCAGGTTGTGATGGGCACGTAATCAGTCCTGGGATGCTCTTGCTAGGTTTTGCGAGGTCACATGTAATAGCTCCCTGGGAGATCCTATAGGTTGATCAGTAAGCTCGTAATCAGTCCTGGGATGCTCTTGCTAGGTTTTGTTGATGCACGTAATCAGTCCTGAGATTCCACCAGATGGCTCGCTCGCAGAGATGATGAAGACCTACAGGAGGCTAGGTTTACATCCAGCATGAAAAAGGCCTGGCTTTGTAGAACTTCCTATGACGAGAATAATTGAGACTCATAGCACCAGTGATCAAGATGACGAGTACAGCAGCAGTGATGATGATGCTCCATAATCCAGTGACGATGATCCAGCTCCAGAATTGAAGACTTGTGCGTATGTGTATTGATGACTTGTGTTAAGAGAATACCTTCCTAGTTAAGAGGAAGTGTTGATGTATGTGTAACTTTGGAAGATATTCACTTATATATTGTATGTATTACATTTGTACTTTTTGTATCCCCAACGGAGATGTATTATTCCTCTGATTGGAAATGTCGTCATTTGTATTTCCAAGTGTCGCAAGTTATATTGTAAGTGTCGTAACTTATATTTGATGGGTTATTAAACCACCTTAGAGGGGTCGGCCCAGTGTGGGTCAAAGGGTTATTAGACCACCCTAGTGGGGTCGGCCCAGTGATAAGTGGTAATGGGTTATTAGACTCTCCTAAGGGAGGTCGGCCCAATTAGAGTAAAAGGCAAGTCAAGTCATTGTATAAATAGAGAGTGTGTCTCTCTCATTCTATTCACTCACTCACTCACTTCGCATTAGTGAGAGAGAGGAGGAGTGTGCACAAGTGGAGGAGGAGAAGCTGCTAGGATACTATCTCTTATTTTGGGGTTTGATCTTTGTGATCTTTGTATTGGTTCTCATTCTATCTCTGAGGAAGTTGCGGGGTTTTTCACCTTCTTGTTTTTCCCCGGTGAAATGCTTTGTGTCTCTTGTCTCTTGTGTTTGATATGTTGTACATGTTGTTCTCTCAGTTAAGATCCGAGATCATATTGAATAAAATGATGAAAAACTAACATTGTGTTTTCATGAGAAAGTTCCTCATGTGATTTGGTTGCACTTTAGGATCTATGTTTTATATTTCCTCATCTTGCTCCATCTTTTGCCCCTATAAAGGCACAGTCTAGTGGGTGGTATTGCAAATCCCAGCTTTGATGTTCATGAGGGATAAATATGGGTTTCCTTCCCTTTTTCTCCTTTTCCATATTTTTCTATGGAAGCAATTCTACTTTCATATCATTTGCCCTTCTCTCTAATATATTTATATTAGCTCTCATACATTTTTAGGATTTTTTTTTTAGGGTTTACACTTTTATTTTACCCATTTTGTAGCACATTTAGGTAGTAGTTGCTTCAGGCACACTTTTTTGTTGATATTTCACGCAAATTACTAGGAATCTTGTTCACCTATTTTGGTCATCTGTGGACATTATTATAATGTCATTTCCTTGTTTCTAGCAATAAATCTGTTGTCCTCTCCAAGGGAGGAAGCAAAGATGTTTTCAAAATGATATTGGAAAATGTTTTATCTCCCTAAATTACTCTGCATCATTCCTTCTCGAGCTGTAAGAAAATTGCATGTTTCCTTTTATCAAATACAAAAACTATCTTGGAGGGTAATGCCCTACTTGATAGATATGATTAGAAGTAAACAAAATATTCTACCAAAATCTTTGAGCAAGTTTTGTGTTTTACTTTTTATGTAGTGACTATGGTTCTATGTCCTATCAGGAAGGCTTCTTTTGTGCCTCCCCCCACTGTGGGAGCCATAAAACCTGTCTTGGCATGCACTAGAGGGTGTCTTCCTAGATTCATCGTATGTTTAATTATTATTGTTCTTTTAGGTTTAGTTATTCTAATTAATATTCATACTTAAACTATAAATTATCGTAACCTACTTGTCATCCAATCTCTGTGCTTATGAGCAATTTTCTTCCACTTGTATCTAGGTTCTTCTACAACTGTAATATTTTTGGCTCATCTATTCATATATCTATCAGATCTATCTATCTACACACACTATATTGGAGATTGGAAGTGGATGAGGTAGTGAAATAGAAATCCAATTGGATTTGGAAGGTTAAGAATCCAATATGATAGCTAAAGCTTGTGCTCCAACAATGCAATCCATCCCTCAGCTCTCCCCATTCTGACATCGTTGGAACTCCTTTTTACCCTAATAAAAAGCATGATAAGCTTGGATAGGATTAATATAACCAACCATAAGCATGATAAGAAAGGGAGTGGTCACACTCCTTCAGACTTACAGTCAAATAATAGAAACTGTTGGAGGGTATGTTGGATGGACTTCATATATCACCTCCAAAACTGCTAGAGCTAGAAGGAAACAATTAACTGCTTCAATTAACAATTAACAATTTAAAGTGGCTCGTAGAGAAGCACAAGGAAGGAGGAGCACTGATAGGGTTGTCAGTATCATCTTCTGTGCAACAAGTTGTTATGAAATTGAGCCAATTATTAGCTTGATATGGGGGAACTAGTCGACTATGGTTGATTGGTATTTCGACATGTGAAACATACCTGCGTTGTCAAGTATATCATCCTTCTATGGAGAATGATTGGGACCTGCAAATTCTACCTATTGTTGCCAAACCAGCTCCAAGATTGTTTCCTAGGTTCTCCCTTGTTTCTTCCTTCTGCTTTCCAAGTTCTATTGTTATTTTAGTGTTTAGAAGATATGTCTTGAAATGCATCAAATGTACCATCATTTTATATTTGGGGATCATAATCAACATCTTGAATTTTTGTTTTTATTTTTTGATCTATCTGAGTATTTCAAGAGCGCAATAACGACCTAAACATTTCCCATCCATCTCTTGATGCACTTGAGCTAAGTGCTGAGTTGCATTTCTAGTTTTGTTTAAAAATATATTGTATGGTAGTCGATGTCCAATTTATGAATGTATTTTGTTTGGCATTTACGCTAGTTGCATGTTTGTGAGTATTTGTTGGTTATTAAAAAAAAAAATATTGATGTTTCCTTTCGAAACAATCCTTTTTCCTATACAGTTACAATAAGTGTATTCTGATATAATACTTTGGTCACATTTCTTCTTTGTATAGAGGCTTCTATATATGCCAATAGTTGTAGATTGTTATGGCTATGATATGATTTAATGCTCAGCCAACTGATTGCTCTTTTCGAAATCGGATTTGTATTCTTGTTTACAGCTTAGTGGTATTCATTTTCTAGCTTTTGCATTAGAATTTATAACGACGGTTTCTGATACCGAAATACATCATACTTCAAAAAATTATGAGGTTCACAAAAAACGTATTCATTCTACATAGCCCCAGGTCCATTTTAGGAACAAGTTTATTTGGGGTATGTTTCCCTGGTTGATTATTGTCTGTACCCAGAGCTGTTGATACAGCCCTAAGCCATTCTAAGAAGAAAATTTAGTGATTCCCATAAAATGTCCTTCATAAAAATTAATTGTAAAATGAAATCAAGTAAGCTTGACAATATAATGTTGGGCACATTTTGAAAGCCTAATGTGTAGTCGTCTGGTATTACTTGTATGTTCAATCTTTAAAGTTAGTATTTTATCATGTATGTGATTTATCTACCGGAGATTCAAAAATTGGAGAGGGAGCTTGAAAAGAATTCAGATGAGACAATGTAAAATATTTTGGCAGCTAAAGCCCAAGGCATATGGCATCTTCAGGTATAAGAAGTTTCAAATATTCAACCACGGTCAGGTTCTACTTGAGTTTTTTCTTAGCAGTTTGAAATTTCTTTTACTATTTTCATGTTTATGCAGATGTGTCTCTTTTTCTTAATTATAGATTTTTCAATACATTCATCTTACTAGGTTATATCATTTTTAAACAGAGGATTATCATTCTAGCCAATCTGAAATAACACCAGGACAAGAAATCCGTAGAAAAGTTAACCCTAAAAGACCCTTACTCCAATTTTGGGTCTGTTAGATAAGAGGCAACATATTTTGGGTGTCAGAAAATACAGTAAGTTGAATCTTACCTGTGGCAACCATGTGAAGTGAACACATATTTACACATAGGTATTGGGACAAAATTGCATATTGTATCTCATATTGTGAATATACGTCATACAATTTATGAGTTTGGAATTCAGTGCATGGAATAATTTTGAATTAAAATGGCCATGAGATGCAAGCTTCCCTTTGATAATTACTATAGGTATTTGCTGAAATGCTAAGGTCGTAGAAGCATGTCAAGTCATTCGCTTCTCATCATCTCCAAGCACTTCATTTATTTGAGGCATGAATGGATTAATTTTAGCACTCTAGTCACATTTTCTTTCAAAAGTAGCATATTTGTCTAGCAATTCAGAGATGAGATGGATTTTTTTCTCTATAAGGAATGAATCAATCTGGGAAGTTATCTCTTTTGTACCTTTCATTTTAGAGACCCTGAAGACCTCAATTTTCATTTTCTCTGCTTCATGGCCAATCCTGTTCAAAGCATCTTTACTTCTCTCGGGAATTTTTTCCCTCATTCTATATTGGATAAGTAATACAATGATCATTTGAAAATTGAAATTTTATTCTAATCTGCCTATTGCATTGCTAGTAGTATGCATAAATCCATTCCTTCTATCAAGTTGTTAGGGTAGCCACATTTCCTTCTTGTTGGGGGGAAATAACATACTATAATGTAAATATCATGAGGAAAGGGAGAGCTCCTAAGTATTCATACCCACATGAACTTGGTCTGCTCATTCAAAGCAAACATGGAGACCCCACTTGGAGAGATTCATGAATGAGGCATGCAACCCTACCAAATCCTTTGACATTGTTGTAGTGTGTCTTTTGGTTAGTAATGTTCATGGATTGGGGTTGGTGCTTGTGTGGCGATTACTTGTGTTTTGTGAGAAAATGGAAGTGATGGGACCCAACCATATTGTGAAGTGTGCTCCAACCATATTGTGAAGTGTGCTCCAAGATGTCAAAAAACCTCGTTGCAAATCTAGTTGGCAATGGAAATGGCAGACATGCTCCTGATCCCTTGATTGACCCATCATTTGGATCATCAAAGGTGGGATCAGCGAAAGAAGGGGAGTCCCAGATAATTGATTCGAGATCATGAATGACCGACCACTTCCCATCCTTCCTATTGCGACCTCCTACTCCATGGAGTGTTTGAGCTCAAGTATTTGAGATATGGTAAGGTTAGATTAAAAAGGATCATGTGCAAGAGGGAGGAGAGTTGTCTCTTTGCCTGGAGTGATTTAGTGGGGTCTTTTGAAGTCTCAAATCAAGCTTGCTCAAGGATGATATCTTTCAAGTTGAGGGTATAGTGAAGAAACAAAATGCTTATATCCATGGGGTTTGAAGGAGTACAGGAGGGGGGATCCCCTTCACCCTAAGGTGAAGTTCCCTATTTTGTACAATGTGCACTTTTTTGATTTGGGCTTCGATTGCTTCTTCAACTTTGGAAAGAAAGGGACCTTTCCCCTTCTTTCAAACAACTTATGCCCAATATTGCACTTCCTACTTTATCACGACCTATTGGGATCTAATTTCTTCTTGTAGAGAATAATTGCTTGATATTATTGCATGATGTAATGTCCCATTACATAGAAGGAGAGGGAGATGTATGTTATGTAACGCTTCAGTATCTAATCAATAATTTGTGAAGCATGATTGCATCACCTGATTAAAGGGTTCTACTTGTTACCCCCCATTTTGTATGGGTGTCAACGTGTGATTTTGATCACGCTCTTGAAGGGGTGACATTGTTCATTTTGTTGGTTCATTCCCATGATTTGATGATGCCATAGTGATGATATGGATTGTTTGAAGCATGATGGGCATGTTCTAGGCATAAAGGCTACCTTGATCTTCAATTGTGGACACATAACAGAGGTGTTAGGATATTTAGACACTTAGGAGTTAGTTAAGATCAACTTGTGTAATATATCCGTTAGGGATAGTGTGTTTCTTTAGTATGCATTAGTATGCATTTGTAAATACTTAATCCTATGGTCACAATATGTTCCCGACATAGAGTGATCCGACGGCTCAACTTCTCTTAGATCAAACCTAACCTTGATCCGTAGCTTAACACCCGATTGGTCCATGATCTCTATTTAAAGAGCATGGAGGGTCATTGTTTAGTTGATCGATTATGAGAAGCTCATTTGTAACTTTATTTCTTTGCATAATAAATTGTCCCGTAGAAGCTATTTGGCCGGGGCCGTGGAGTGTTTCCCTCAAGAGGGTTTAAACCACGTCAAAACATCGGTGTGTTGATCTGTGATCTATTTGTGTGAAGTGGTTGCTCTTGGTGTTCGGTCCTTTGGTAGTACCCTGTGTACCCGAACAAGAGGTAAAGTTCCACCTGATAAGTAGGAACAGAAAAAAGCTTGCAAATCTGGGTCAATTTGAGATAAGGAAGAAAAATCAACAGTAAAACAACGGTAAAAGAGGTCATTCCTGGGTTTGCTTTAAACATTTCCACGTATATACGAGCTTTGTCATATCCTCCTAAATTGATGAGCAACAATCAAAGTGAACTCTGGGCCCTTTTCCCACCTCCAAACTACATTACACAGTATTTTGAGCAAAATATATGGTGACAACAGACCTGAATTCAAAGGTCTAGGCAGTTATAAGCAAATTATGGGCATGCATGTGAATAAAACCAGCAGCAAGCTAGTCTTTTTCATCAATTCACGACGGAAAATCAGAGTTCTCGGTGCATTTTTTTCAAACTTGGGCATGAACAGACCCATTCAACAATAAAAAAGGGCAGCCTAAACAGATTTCAACCTCCTAACAGCAGTAAAACACATTTCTGGGCACATCCTAGGGATGTCCATTCCAATTCTGGGATAATTCTGGGTGTTTTAGATAAATTCTCTGCTCTATTTTGACCATAAATCAGCAGCAGTAGGCATCAATTCCAATTCTGTGCATAGTTTGAAGCAAATTCTTGAGGTTGCAACCCTAAAATCAGTCCATGTGCACAAAAATAGCTGTGTAAATAAATAATAAACACCATCTCTGTGCAACAACAGAGGTCCATCTATATCCAACACGATACTATGTCTATCCAATGGGCGATACGAATCATAAATTTCCATCACCATCCAACAGAAGATACAGATCATAAATATTCATTGCCATCCAACAAAAGATACAAATATCCATCCAGAAAGAGTGATCAATGTTTGTTTTACAATTGGTTTGTCATTTTGGCACCATTTTCATGATATGCAATCTTCACCTTTTTATTGGACTTCCAAAGAGATTCCCAACACACAAAATGACATTCAATTCTAAGGTCAAACAAGAGACAATGATATCGTACTTTTATTGCTATAATCCAATCTACCTTTGTTGTGGGTTAATAAATCAATTGATTTTGGGTTGAATTGCTCCCAATTTGTTGTGAATTTCACTTTGTAACCACTTCCTTTAGATGTGCATCAGAATGTAGTTTTAGAGGTTTGGGTTAGCTGGGTAGGGGGAAGAATGATGTGTAAATTAGGTTTCATATGAAAAAGATATGCATATCTTACAATAAAGGGGCCATTTTCTTGCAAGAAACTCTAGCAGGGCTCTACATACTCACAAATCACAAATGGGGCTTGCAGGCTGTGTTTTGGCCCTATAGATGGAAGTAGCTTGTTTGTTGAGATTGCAGATGGGGCTAGTGAGTTCCACAAACAATGGTTGTGAGGCCTTTGCAAGTTTGAGAGATTAAAGTTGTGGGTCCTTTGGGTCCCATAAATTACAATTACATGCCCTTTGCAAGCCCCGCAAAGGGAAGTTGTGGGTTTTAGGTCATGTAAATGGCGTTGCCATTTCAACCCTGCAACATTTTTCAAATTTTTCAGATCTGATCTATCCGTTAGTTTGTTGTTGATTTAGTATGTTGATTTGAGTTTTAGATTTGTTCTAGCTTCTATTTATTGTTGGGATGTTATAGATATTTGCATGCCAATATGCTTTTTCTCTAATCTATCATTTAGTTTGTTGTTGAGAGTTTTAGATCTGTTCTAGATTTTATTTATTGTTGGGTTGTTATAGATATTTGCATGCTCATATGATTTTTCTCTTTATTGTAATAGAAATATGTGTGGTTGTTGTTGTTGATTTAGTGTGGTGTTTCTAGGATCTAATGTGGCCATTGTTTTTGATTTAGCATGCTGATATGAGTTTTTATATCTAATTTTTTGTAGATCAATTACTTGTTTATTGTTGTCTTGATCTAATGTTGTGTCTACACTCTTGAATATTCCATACAATGTTTTGATTGACGCAAATTTGAAAATTTTCCAAGTGTTTCATAATTTCTCAAATCCTACTGTTGGGTTTAATTTATGAGTGCAAACCTACTGTCATAAGGTGAAATTTTAACACTTTATACATACATGTGGTGATTACTCACAGAGGGGAGACGTTATAGGGCCTTTCTAGACCCTACATCACTCAGCTCATCACCTCCTCTTTCCAACCTATATCAATGACTAAGGCGCTTATAATTGTGTAGACTTCCAACCATGGATGTAGATGATGTCAGATATGTGAGACACCATATGTTGTCCGTGGTTAGATGCCTCACCTCCATGAGGTCACGGGGTCATACTTACCCCTTTCATAATGTTGTCCTCGACCCAGATTGAGTAGTTAGATTCCCATCACTAGATTCTTTTCTCCAACCTTGGATGTTAGGAGAGTTTTGATGGACTATTCCCCGAGCTTCTCCTAGGGTCACTCACTGAGATCCTTTCAGCCCCAAAAATTCCCTAGATGACATTATCAAGCTTTGAATTAGTGCCTTCACAGTGATAGATGAAGCTAAGGATGTATCTATTTCTTCCTCTACTTATACTTCTATCTCTATCTTTGATGTTGAGTAGGCATTTCCTCTCTTTCTAGGATTTACCTTTTTGGTTCACCCTTTATCGTGTATTTCTTTTCTTTTCTTTATACTTTCATTTTCATCTCTTTCCTTATTTTAACATCTAGGATTGATATAAGCACTTCTATAATATGATGTTACCTAGTTGTACTTTCTCTAGTCATTTGTGGACATTAAAAGAATCATCTTATGTTTTTAACTGAAATTTATGCCATTGTATTGGATGTCAATGTCTTACTCCTATATTCTGATGTTGGCTAGCTATATTTTCTACTCCCATTAACCTATTCTTGGGTCATTTGTGGACATTGATAAAATGATATTATTTTGTCTCTTTAAATGAATTTCCCCACTCTTCTTTTCTTTCATGATTATCATGATTGTCTTACTCCCATACATTTTCTATTTTGATTGGAACATTGTAATGTAAATTTATGCACGAGAAAATATAATTTTGCTTTCCCAAAAGAAGAAAGGACAAAGAGTTTGTAACATTTAAATGTTGATACTATAATTCTTATAGCTTATACTGGGATGTGACGTAGTAGGACAAATCACACTTCTTGGGGAAGGTTGTAGAGGTCTCTTTGATTTCACAATTGTCATTATTGTCTTACTCCCATACATTTCCTACATTGATTGGAACATTGTAATGTAAATTTTGGAATGAGAAAAAAATTATCTTGTTTCTAGCAAAAACTTATCTTGTTTCTAATTCCTAGAGCTTATTCTGTAATGTGATCCAAGGCGAATCACTCTTCATGGTGAAGGTTTTAGAGGCTTAATTTCTGAGGTATGCTTCAAGACCATTATGAATTAGGATATTGTGTTGTTTGGATTAGATTTTTAATTGACGTCTAACGAGATTGAGATTTTTTAAGTTCCAATCATCAATTAGCTATTCTATCTTATACTGTGGCAGAGAGTGATCAAATATTTTAACTTACGGCAGCAAGGAAACGTGCAACAACAAAGTTATGCATTAGGTATTAAGGAGGTCTGCGAGTCTTTTTTGAGTATTTATATTACAACAATTGTTGTCGATTTATGTTAAAAATGTTTTCTTTTTAAGTATTTATATTACAACAATTGTTGTATATTTATGTGAAAAAATGTTTTCAAGCATGACTTCATATACTTCAAGGCTAAATATTGAATGGAAAAAGGTACTGGAAAGCATTCTCTGAAAGCATTCTCTGAATCTCTAGGGTCATTCACTTTTTTTCCCTTGGAAAATAGATTCGTGGGAAACTACCAGGCATTTCCCCTTATCCTGAGAATGCTACCTAGTGTAAAGTAGGGGTGCCTAAGTTCTAAGCGAATACCATCCCTTCTTAGAACTGCTTTGGTCTTGGTTGTTCGTTCCAACATTCAAATTCTCTGAGGTGATGGAAGATACCACTTTTGGGCGAGGGAACCCATTGAAGTAGGATTTCTTCTTTTTCATTCTCTTATAGTTGTCAAAACCAAGCATGCTTCACCAACTCTGTCAAAATATATACAACAATTTCTAGCTACAGTTGCTTCACTAAGATTTGTCTCTAGATTTTCAGCAACCTAAAGATATCCTCCCTCAAAACCTGAATAAAACCATCTGGATCTAGTTGTTTTTTGACAAGCTTATTATTCATGTTGTGTAACCTATTCTCAAATTGCTTCATGTCAATATTTTCTTCTTTCACTTGTATCAACCATTCCCCAACCCCTTCCATCATTTATACTGGGATAATACCTTGTAAATTTTGCAATAGGCTCTAGAATGTTTTGGATCATTCCAATTAAATGACATAATGTTTTTCAGTGTCACCGTTCTTTTCCAAAGACATTGTGTTGTTCAACCCTTGCTCACCTTCTTCCAAGATATCCAGAGGCTTGTCAAATTCAAGATATAGCTTACATAACTGCTTCAGTGGAGGAAAAAGGCTTTTCTTTAAAAAAATTTATAGGAGAAGGCTACCCAGATTTAATCCGAATGTAGGCCTCTTTCTCAAATTTCCCTTCTTCCTTAAGCCTCATCTTGGCTCCATTTTGACAAAATTCTAGAAATTATGGGAACAGAAAAATAGAGTGAAGTTTGATTTGATGATTTACACAACAAAAAATGTATGAAAGAATGAAGAAGGTGACAGAATGTATGAAAGAATGAAGAAGGTGACAGAACCCCATCCTTCTATTACATCTATGAGATGACTAGTTTTATTATTCAATGTGATTGAATCAAGGATCCATATCAATCTAAGATTTTGATATATAAAAAAATTCACTTCCTTGATTTTTGGCACTGGCGAGTGTACCCTTTAGATATTTGTATCCAATCTTTTGGAAGCTAGATTTAAGTTTGATAAGACAACCTAACTCAGTATCCCCAACTTCGGGATAAAGTTCTATTTCCTAGCCGACTTTTGGGGGATTTTTTTCTTTCTAAACTCTCTTGTCTTCATTATATTTTCTTTTTCTAGAAAATTTATTTTTATATTAGTTGCACCTAGAAAAGAATAAAGTACATATATACAAAATTTGAGGTTTTCTAATATACTTTTTAAGCTCTCAAGAAGATCGGAGTTCTGTCGGAATAAAACATCAACCATAAATACAACAAATATAAACCTTTTCTTCTCTTATTTAGGATTATTGTATTTAGGCTCCCAGATCAACTGGAGGAGGGATGGCTTCCTTATCCTCTTCAACATAAACTAATTTTATATGGTTTCTTCAAGGAACATCTCCATCTTGGCATTCATGTGCCTAGTCACTTATGTGATTAGATCCATCATTCTATTTCGTTCTCAATACCATTATGGTTGTTTTCTCTTGCCAATTCCAAGGCCTTCGGCCCAAGTCATGTTTTCCATCTCGGTATTTAATTCCTCCAGTATTTCTTTCATTTTGAGCTTTGCTCTTTCCCGAGAAAACTCCCTAGCTTGCAAGGGACTGGTGGAGTTGTTCCATGGTTGTGGCAACTGTGTAGAGTATGAATCATAAGCCATCTCTTAAAGAAAATGGTGGATACATTACACGTACATTATTCTTCAGTGATTTAAGTATCCTTAATATATTCCATCATCCCATTGGATTATTTTGAAATAACACGAGTTTAAGAATGTAAATATTAATTTGGAGGATATTTAAAGTATTCTACCTTTAAAGAAAACAAAAAAATAATGGTCTGAATGGAATGACATTGCAATACATTTATTTTCACTTATAGTTATGGCTAATAACATGCTAAGACTGATGTTTTTTATGAAAGTTTTCTTAGTGGGTGTATCTGATGCATCTTAATTGTAGGTAAGTGAATGTAGAGAGATTGCTTATGCAATTGGTGAGATAATTGTACTTGAGGGAGAACCAAACCAGGCAGTCACCTATTCTCCATTCATACTTGCTAATTTTTTTTTGGACATGGAATCTTCATGGAAAGGTCATGTGAAAAGAGTACATGCAAAAGATATTTTCTTGGAAGTTGAGGAAGATATTTTCGTGTGAAAAGAGTACTTTTGTCTCTTTGTGTAGTGCAAAATTGCATCATTCTAGTGACAAAAGCCCACATTCTGCTAGAATCAAGTATTTAACCTCTTAAATAAATACATACGATTCATAATTGAAAGTAATATTATTTGATTTCTAATTTGTACTTGAGTTCTAGTCAGAAGAATGAGGAGGTTTAGAATCACTAAGTGGATCCTAGGAGGGCGCAGAGGAGACTAAGTGGATGCTATGAGTTGTATTCCACAAAGGAAAGTGGAAGAAAAACAGTGAAAATAAAAAATCAACTAAAAAGCTGGAAGGCAGCATAAAAGCAGGAAAGCAAAGAAAAATAGAAAGCAACAGAAAAGTAGGAAAGCAGAGAAAAGCAGAAAGTACTGGAAAAGCAGGAAAGCACTAGAAAAGTAGGAAAGCAACATAAAATCTAGGAAAAATAGGAGTTTCCAAAAGCAGACTAAAGCAGGAAATGCAAGAAAACAAGGAAAAAGAAAGATAAAGTTGCAAGTCCAAGTTTAGCCAGTGAGGGCGCATTATATGAGGCCAATGGTCCACATTCAATGCATATGAGAATACAATTAACTTATAAAACAAGTATGAGCACACCCATTGACATCTTTTGCTAGTTTGAGTTTTTTATTGAGAGCTTTGAGCTACTCAAGACTTGGGAGATGTGCGCCTAGTCACCAGTTGGGAGATGTGCCCCTATTGTTCATAATTCTAGTTGAGGATTCAGCTAGACCACGAGGAGGATGGAATTCATCATTTATCAATGAGTAAATTGCAGGTCCAATTCACTTCCAGACAAGCGAGCTCCTACCCTATCATGTGTTGAAGACACCCAATGGATTTAGTGAGCTTTTTGTAAAGTTTAGGGATTGTCTTTGATATTGAATGAAGCTAATGATATCATGGATATTTGCTGCTATAATCACAACCATGTAATGTGTATGGACTCTTCTGCAAGTTAATGATATCGATTTTTTTCATGTGCTGCAAATTTGTCTTTCTTTTCAAAGGATTTTATACCTATGCTCGTTGTGTAGTCAAATCTAGCTAGTTTCCTGAATTAATGCAGTAAACAGTCTTCCATGTATCCAAACTACATTATGTGAGTTTTTGCAGGTTTTTAAGACTTAGATGAACCCATCCCAAGCCCTGCATCATAAATTTGTTACCCTCTTGATCCATTTGGAAAAGCTTGGAATTTAACTAGTTGAGTTGTCTTGAAACTAATAACTTGTTGTCTAGCTTCCAAACTGAATCCAATTGACTAATTATTGATCTAAGTGCTATTACAATTGGTTGGGGTAGTTTGCAGGCCATCCATTTCCATATATGCACTAGAAGCCTTCTAGGGAAAGTAATGAAGTGCCTGCACAAATATGGAAGTGGACAGGGGCATTTTTATCTTTGTTACGAGAATTTTGAAGTGCCTAGGGAAAATATTGAAGTGTTTGGGCGTTTTTATCATCGTTGGGAAAATTTTGAAGTCGTCGAGGCAAATATTGAAGTGCATGGGGTGTTTCTATCATCATTGGGTCAATTAGAAGTGCATGGGGCAAGTATTGAAGTGTCTGGGGGCAAGTTTGAAGTGCTTGGGGAAAATATTGAAGTGCATGGGGAGTTTTATCATCCTTGGGAGAATTTACATTAGGGGAAATTTGGATGAAAAATTGGCCTCTTAAGGAAAAATATAAAATAATGCCATGTAGACAATTTTTTATACTATTTCACTTTTATCGAAGTTGCCCAGGGTTATTTCACTCTTATCAAACTACCTTAGATATGTATTTTATATTAAAATCAATTTATGAGGACAAAGTTCGATGTAGTGTTTTCACCCAAAATAAGGAAAGAAAATTAAATATGCAGTGCCATTTTAAAAGTTATGGGACCCAACTTTTCACAGTTTATATTATTATTATAATATATTAGTTATAATAAATAATATTAGTTATTAGTTATAATATTAATTACTATTATATATTACTTATAATATTAACTACTATTATATATTAATTATATATTACACATTAGTTTTGATATTGGTTAAAAGTTATGAGACCCAACTTTTCATGGAATATAATATTATTACAAGGAGTAGTCTATTTATTATATGTTTTGGACTTTCTAGTGGTTTTTGGTCAGAATCTGGTAAATTGTTTTTGGTAAATTCCAAACTTTGAAGCTTTTAAATTAGGGTATTTTTTAAGGATTCTAATAGTATACTTAAGTATAGTATTCTAGGCAATTATTTTGGATTGAAAAAACATATATATAGATAAGTAGGCGAAAATTAAATATGAAACATACAATTTACTACTAAAAATTGTAAATTTTGGCGAATTCAACAAAAAAACATATTTTATGTAAATATACGCGATATTAGAAAGTAAAAATGACCAAATAACGAATTTATTTTTTGAAAAAAGACCCAAAAAGTAGTTAATTGGCGATATTTCGCCCCTAAAAATTACCCTGTTATAAATTGTGTTTTGAATGCATAAATGGATTTAACACCCTCAAATACCCCTATGGCACTCAGATTATGCAATTTCCACAACTAATATATATGACTCTAATTTTTTTTAAAGATTTCCAACCGTAATCTGAACAAAACAAACCAGAAAATATACCTGAAAAATGTTAAAAATGTAAAATATTTAGACTACTTATTATAATATATTAATTATAATATAATATTATTATATATTAGTTATATATTAATTATTATTACTATTATATATTATATATGGTTCATGTATTACCTAAAATATGGATAGGTACATTAGTTATTATATATTAATTATATATTAGTTATTAAATTATTCAAAATTTATTGGACCCAACTTTTCAAAGTGTATAATAATATTATAATATTATAATATATTAATTATATTATAATATTATTATATATTAATTATAATATTAATTACTATTACTTTTATATATTGACCATGTATTACCTAAAAGATGGATGGTATATTAGTTACTATTATATATTGATTATATATTATATATTAATTATATATTATATATTAATTATGATATTAGTTAAAAGTTATTTGACCCAACTTTTCGCGATGTATAGTAATATTATAATATAATATTATTAGTATTATCTATTAATTATAATATTAATTATTATTACTATTATATATTTTATATTGGTCACGTATTACCTAAAAGATGGATGGGTATATTAATTATGATATTAGTTACTATTATATTTATTATATATTAGTTATTAGTTATGATATTAGTAATAGTTATTTGACCCAACTTTTTATCGTGTATAATATTATTATAATATATTAATTATAATATAATATTATTATATATTAGTTATAATATTAAATACTATTATTATTATATATTGTATATGGGTCACACATTACCTAAAATTGGTTCGCATATTAATTTCATTATCAATATCCAAGACAATTTCGGGCAGCTTGGGCAGCGGGTAGACAAACTATATTATTAAAAAATTTTACCCATCCCTGAATTATATAATAAAAAATTTCCTCAGACATGCACCCATTTTGAATTTTAAAGCATTTTGATTGGCTAATACACGATGACATGGAAATTGAATTAGGGTTGGGAGGCCCATTTTTAATCCAAATTTCCTCTAATGGAAGTGCCTCGAAAAATATTGAAGTGCTTAGGGCATTTTTATAACCTTTTGGAGAATTTTGAAGTGCCTAGGTCAAGTATTGAAGTGCTTGGGGTGTTTTTCTTGTCAATGGGTGAATTTTGAAGTGCACGAGGCGTTTTTCTTGTTAATGGGTGAATTTTGAAGTGCATGGGGCATTTTTCTCATCACTGGGTGAATTTAGAAGTGCATGGGGCATTTCTATCATCATTGGGTCAATTTAGAAGTGCATGTGGCAACTATTGAAGTGACTCGGGGGAATTTTGAAGTGCTTTGGGAAAATATTGAAGTGCATGGGGAGTTTGTATCATCCTTGGGAGAATTTAGATCATTCTTGGGAGAATTTAGAAGTGCCTGAGAAAATATTGAAGTTCTTAGGGAAATTTTATCATCTTTCAGAAAATTGATGTGCCCGGGGAAAGTATTGAAGTGCCTGTGGTGTTTTTCTCGTCACTGGGTGAATTTAGAAGTGCATGGGGCATTTTTCTCATCATCGGGTGAATTTAGAAGTAGTTGGGTCGTTTTTCTCCTCACTGCGTGAATTTAAATGTGCTTGGGGTTGTTATTGATCAATGTATGAATGATTTTATAGTGTTGGGACGTTTGAAAACAGTGACGAGCAAAGTTATCACTTGCCAGGGAAAATTTGTGTGGATTGAGGCATTTTTGTGATTGCCCGGGTGATTATATCATTGTCGGGTGTTTTTCTCCCTTGCGTAGGGAAACTATTGAAGTGCATAGGGCATCTTTATCATCATTGGACGAATTTTGAAGTGTCTGGGGCAAGTAATGAAGTGCCTAGGAAATCATGGAAGTGGATGGGGGCGTTTTTATCTTTGCTGGGAGAATTTTGAAGTGCCTGGGGAAAATATTGAAGTGCACGAGGATTTTTTATCATCCTTGGGAGAATTTAGAAGTTCCTAGGAAAATATTGAAGTGCTTAGGGCATTTTTATCATCTTTGGGAGAATTTTGAAGTGCCCGGGGCAAGTATTGAAGTGTCTAGGGCATTTTTCTCATCACTGGGTGAATTTAGAAGTGCATGGGGTGTTATTCTTATCATTGGGTAAATTTAGAAGTGCCCGGGGCAAGTATTGAAGTGTCTGGGGTATTTTTCTCATCACTGGGTGAATTTAGAAGTGCATGGGGCGTTATTCTCATCATTGGGTGAATTTAGAAGTGCATGGGGTTGTTATTTATCAAGTTATGGATGCTTTTATGGTGTTGGGACATTTTAAAATAGTGATGGGCGAAGTTATCACTTGCCGAGGAAAATTTGTGTGGATTGAGCCATTTTAAGTATTCATTGACAAATATGCAACTCTCCTACCATTCAACACCAAAGAGAAGAAATTTTGGTGAGAAGATTGGTTGGAAGCTTGGGATTGGTCCAATAACTATCTCTCTATATAAAGGAAGTGGCCCGCTACTAGGATATTCACTTAATTCTATCAATTTGTTGGCATGTCAAGATTCATGACCCCACATGTCCATTGGACCATTAAGGGACGAGATAACAAGTAGATTCCCTACTTGCCCTGAATCTAGTTAGTGCAGTCGTGCTTCGTCGACACCTTCTAGTTGTGAGTGATCAAATACTAGTTGTGAAATGTATAAATAAATCCATCATCTCCTCATTCATACACTTGTTCATTCAATAGTCTAGGAGTCAAGAGAGTCCAGAGTTGAGCTCCGGTGTATGTTCTTCTGTTGCATTACCTTAGTAATCTACATAATCAAAAGCCTTAGTCTTATTGGAAAAAGATTCACAAAATTTTTACTATATTTTATAAATCAATGAAAGATTTGCCAAGTTTTTACAATTTTTTTATAATTAAGTGAAATATTCGCCAGGATTTTACAATATCTTATAATTTAGTGAAATATTCGCCAAGATTTTACAGCATTATATAATGAAATGAAATATTTTCCAAAAAATTATATATACATATTATATTATTGATAAAATCGCCTTCAAGTTTCTCTATATATCGGGGAGATTCGCCCATTTTTTATACATATAAATTTTGGGGGGGTTCTTAAAATCATCCATGTTTCTTGTGCCAATAGTTCACTAAAGTAGAAGAAGAGACCATCCTTTCTCATGTATAATATCCATTTCATTATGTACGGAATTGCAAAGTAAAGGATGTGGGCATCAATTTATTTAGTGTATTGGATTTTCTTTGCAATTTGCTAGTTGCCACATTTGCTTGCCAATTTTTAGGAGATGAGTAATAGATGGAATTAGTGTAGGGCTTGGAAGGAAGGTTTTTGAATTTTTTTTCCCCGTGGAGGTCATTGGTCCAAAACTTAAGATAGGGCTTACACCCCAACAATTTTTTCTTTTCCATAGGACTTAGGTTTTGCTTCTAATAGCTTTTGAGCATAGGGGCATCTAAGGATTTGATGGTCTCCATTATTATTAATGTCCATGGAGATGATGGTTTTGATAAATTTGACATGGAAGTAAAGGAAATAACCCATTTCCATTTTTGTGAATAGCTTGAAATCCTGGTATTTGTTATTACTATTAATATGGGGTAATCTTACAAAGTAGATTTTCCAAAATAAAAACCCTTAGTCTTAAATTACTTTGTCTGGGATGTTAATATGAATTTTGTATAGTGCATAATTCTTTAATTTCTAAATATTATACAATCTACCTAAATACATACTAAATGTTTATGTGTTTTTGTTTCGGTACTGAGTGTTTTTATGTATTTTTGCACTTATATTGTGAATTTGAGCTAACCATTTTAGAAAGATAAGCATAATCAATTAATCACATCAATTGGAATGATCATATACAATTTTTTAAACCCTAATACAAAGGTGTGTGTATATAAATACACATTGGAATGATAAGTCATATATTTTAGGAAAATGGATGAATTATCATTATTACAACATAAATGTAAATTATATCTTATAACATAATAGTTGTTTAGAATGTAATTATGACAATAATTGTAATATACTTTAGGGATATTGCATTCACACATATTCTCGCAAGACACTCTAGAGCTTTGCAAGAGAGTGTTAGTTGCATGGGAACCACTACCTACATCTTTGAAACTCGTTCATGGCATTCTTGTGATTCTAGGATCTTGGGAGCATGTATGGAATGTCTTAGGAAATGGTTCGAGGAGCATGGGAGCATTTTGGGAACTTTGAAGTCATTGAAATGGGAGCATGGTAGCGGTTCCCTTAGCATTTTCTATGCACTAAGTCACTATGCTCACTAGATTTCATTGATTAAGATCGTAATTTCATGCATTTAATGAGTGGCTTCATAAATTTGATAAATTATAACGCATAAAGTCACCTTTCAACATAGACACTATTACATAATTAATTTTCACTGCGTTTTTATATCGATGTCGAAGGACATGTTCATTTTTGGATTATGCCCTAGCTTTGCATATGAACTCTATTGTATGGATGCAACAATGGAGTGTTCCTTTTGCATTCATCATGTTTCCATAGTTTATGTCATGAATGCAATATTCCAGTGTGCCCATTTTCCCTCCATATATTATGTGGATGTTATCTATAGTTAGGATGCACTACAAATTAATCTTTGAAATCATTATCAATTGGCGAGAATGCCTTTTTACACACATTAGTTAATGGACAATATCTTTTTGGAGTATTTGATTGTGAGAATTTCCAAAAAACAAACAAACAAACTGTTAAACAAACAAACAAACAAACTTACTTTTTTATATGATTTTATTTTTATGATTTATAAATGTATATTACTTAGGGGTGGCAGGTGTAGGGGGTAATCTATGGTCCCAAAAGAACAATAGAATCAACATTTGCATGGAGTATAGGATATGCAACCAACAACAAGGTTAAAAGTCCCACATTACTTAAAGGTCTTATAATACTAAAAACCAATGTGCTTCGTATGTAGGCGACTCAATGCTTCTAATGAAATCTCTACACCACCATCACCCCCCGAAGGTGCTTCATTTGAATAGGATAATAAGTATAATATGCATAGAGGCCCACAATTATGAGTTCAGAGAGTTTTTTCATGTGCTAAGGGGACAAAATATGTTAGCCATTGCGCAAGCAAACTTAGGGGCTTAGCTAGCAGAAGGAACTTATGTTCAATTAATGTGTGGCTCTCCTTATTGCCTCCCCTCTAATGCATAGTGAATTTATGGAGCAAATCCTACCAAACAACACGTGACATTACATGTGTTATACACATGCATTTTGACAACTTAATGCACATGCATGTCAACCACCCAAACATGACTGTGGATGTTATACAAGAGATAATGCACTATATGGTGGTGGTGGTAGGTAATAGATGTGTGATTATCTTCATTGGGATATGGAGCAGAAAGGAGTTGTTTCCCCCCTTCAGACATTGGATTTCAAGGGAAAATCACAGGTATTAATTTATTAGTGAACTCTTGACCTTCTCTTCTTTTCCTATCTTGTAATTCTCTAGACTCTTACAAGATACTTTAGTGTGCAATTGACTAGTATAATTGTGAGTGAGATTGGCAACAAGGTGATAGAAAGGAATCTAGGCTGAAGCCCTTCTAGTCCTTGGTTAGTGGGTAGGGTTGTAGTGACCAATAGTGCAAAAGAACAAGGATTGAGGACAAGTTTGGTGGATTCATGGTAGAAAACACAATAACAAACTTGATAACAATGGCCCATTACCATTATCATCATGTACAACCTTTATGAATTACAGGAGACACAAAAGGGACTTTACATGAAATGAAAATGACATATCAGAAACCCAATACATCATTTATGAAAAAGGGGAGATACAAAAGAGACTACATGTAATGAAAATGACATAGAAAGGGGAGATACAAAAAGGACTATGCATGGAATGAAAATGACATAGGAGATTCCCAATAAGATGAAATAGTAACGTAGTTCACAACTTTTTTTCCAAATATAGAAGTAGACAGAATGTATGAAAGATGAGGGAGAAGCACTCGGAGCTGTATAAGGACTAACTAAAACGAACTCGCCGGAATCCGGCAGAGCAATTCGAATTTTAGTAGTATAGTAGTAGGTTGTTTATGAAAATTTTGAGATTTCCACATAATTGAGAAAATCTAATTTATCTTAATTTATTTTTTCAAATTTCATTGGTTTAATTTTATAATTTTTTAGTTAAATTTAATTATTGATATTTTTTTTAATTAGTTTTATGTTAAAAATATATATATATATATATATATTATGTTGTTTATGAATTTTTACTTGTTTTATTTTATAATTTTTTACTTAAATTTAATGATTTATATTTGTAATATAGTTTTATATATTAAAAATATATTTATAGTAGATTATTTATGGAATTTTTGTGATATGGTATTAGGTTTATGAAATTATTGAGATTTTGATCTGATTTAAAGAATTTTATTTTAATTTTATTTAATTATTAATATATATTTTTAAATATAATATTATAATATTATATATATATATAAGCAATATATTATTAAACATATTTTTTAAAATACTAAAATTCTTTGAAGTACACTAAAATTGTTCATCAATAATAATCACATATTTAATAGATAAATTCACTATCAAACTGTAAAAAGTAATTTTTGTACTAATTTGAGCTCTCCCATTAAGAAAGCAAGCAAGCAATCGAGTATATGCACAAAACCAACATAAAAAGCCTTAATTTCCATTCAAAGAGCAAGCAACCAAACAATTGACTATATGCATAAAACCAGTATAAAAAGTGTTAATTCAATTCACAAAAAACCCTCACTAACCAAATGTTCAAGGTGATAGGCACACTAGTGATAATACTTTTGTTATTGATATTATGTAATACGATGAAAACAAATAAACTTTTGGTTTGTTTGACACTATTGATTAATGAAAGGAATAAATACATAATTGATAAATGAAAGAAATAAATACATAACCAGAGAAGCCAGCCATTTACTTCATAAGGTCAGATATATTATTTATGTGTTTGTGAAGCCAGCCATTTACTTCATACACTACAATATTTCTGGACCGCATGGCATGAAAAAGGCATTACTTTATAATGCAACTTTATAAGTTGCAAAGCCCATTTTTATATAATAACAAAATATATAATGATGTGGTTCAAGTGAAAAAAAAACAAAAAAAATGACCTGCCAAAAGGGCGTTACCTGGATAACTCAGTATGCATTAAACATTACCGTACCCATTATGTCAGTATGCACCAGCCAACATAAAGGAGAGCTTTAACATAAAATTATTTAAAAAAATATATTAATAATTAAATAAAATAAAAATAAAATTCTTTAAATGAGATCAAAATCTCAATAATTTCATAAACCTAATACCATACCACAAAAATTCCATAAATAATCTACTATAAATATATTTTTAATATATAAAACTATATTACAAATATAAATCATTAAATTTAAGTAAAAAATTATAAAATAAAACAAGTAAAAATTCATAAACAACATAATATATATATATATATATTTTTAACATAAAACTAATTAAAAAAAATATCAATAATTAAATTTAACTAAAAAATTATAAAATTAAAAAAATTAAACCAATGAAATTTGAAAAAATAAATTAAATAAGATAAATTAGATTTTTTTAATTATGTGGAAATCTCAAAATTTTCATAAACAACCTACTACTATACTACTAAAATTCGAATTGCTCTGCCGGATTCCGGCGAGTTCGTTTTAGTTAGTCCTTGTACAGCTCCGAGTGCTTCTCCCTCATCTTTCATACATTCTGTCTGCTTCTCCATCCCATCTCGTCCATGTGGGATAATTCAGTGTCCAAGGTCTGCCATAAAAGCGCGATTGTACCACTTGCTGAAGAACAGACAGGTAAGGACAAGCTCCACAAATGTCAAAAAAGGGTCTCAAAATCAACTCAGAAAAGCGTACAATTCTAAGTCAGACGAGAGTAGAGACGTTTAAAAATGCGGACCACAACTTTAAGGCGCAACTTTAACACCGTGAAGTACACAGACAGCTCCCATGATCCATCACAAACGAAAAACTGGCTTGTGGAAATCGTGGGACTGGGAACGAACTCATTCTGCTTTGATTCTTTCGATGACCATGAGATTCACAGAATTCCAAATACTATCCATATCAAGGCAGTGATAATTCAGCGATAATTCGGTATTATGTAGATTAAAAATAAGATCAAATTTGCTTGCTTCGCCCGAGTAATGCATTCTGAAATCGGATCTGTTTTTCTCGGACTTGGACTCTTTTGTAATCCGTGAAGATTTGGCAGGTAATATACATAGAACAAGAACAGTGGTACGATACGTTTATTATATTATTATCGTTGTTTTGTTTGTTCAGAAGATTTTTACGGTCGAAATCTCAACAATGGCCATGGCTGTTCACAATATGTATGGATCGAAATAGCGGGCTTTGGATAAGAGGAGCAGTGCTGGAGAAAAGAAGCAAATAATTAGGCCCATTGGGCTTTTTTATGGTTTTTCTCGATCAGCGCTCTATTGGAATCTATGAGTAGCTGAGAAGCTTTCGAAAGAACAACGATGGTAGCGCTTAGAGGATTCGCCATAGGGTTGAGTATTGTGTTCGGAGGATTCTTGTTGGTGTTATTGGCTGAACTGTACTACAAGTTTTACAGGAAGTGCCGGAGTCCTTTCAGTAACATGGGGACGATCACTAATTTTCCCATTGAATTCACTGACAGAGGCTTTAACTTGTCTCGTCAGGATGGACAAGGGGGTTCTTTGCAGGATTCTCGCTCGCTACGAGAAGCGGCAGACTCGGAGATTTCAGCAACGATGTTTCCTGTTAGCTCCGTCGTTACTGGTAGCAACGATAGCGTCTACATGCAGGGCATGGGAGGAGAGCCGAAGGTGCTGTTTACTATCAAAGAAGAGTCTCAGGAGGATATGGGATGTCAATGATCATTGGTAATGGTAATCATAATTGTATGTTTTCTGAATGGAATCAGCAATCGAGATAAGGATCGTCCAATAAATGTTCATGCTTGTTGGATAGAGGGAATCAGCAATCAAAATAAGCTCAACCAAGCTGTTGCATGTTCATCGACATTTTCATTTCATATCATGTTACTTTGTAAAAATAAGTTACGTCTTTGTATAAATAGTACCATCTGTCACAGTTCTCCTTTTTTTTCTTCCTAATAGATTCATAACTCAATGAAACACTGCTAGATTTATAACTCAATGTATCTTAGTGAAACACTGCTAGATTCATAATGAAACACTGTTATTGATCAATTTTATTGAATAATATCAGTAACAAAAATTCATTTTAAACTGCTAGATTTATAACTCAATGTATTTTAGTGAAACATTGTTAGATTCATAAAGAAACACTGTTATTGATAAATTTTATTGAATAATATTGGTAACATAAATTCATTTTAAACTTAAATTTATGAAACATAAAAAAAAAACTTTACCTTCTTGCCCTTACCCTGATTTGATTTGCTTTGTAGTTTTGCTTGAGAGGATTGCTGGTAGGAGAGACCAACAAAACCATATTACCTATTAATGGTTCCCCAAACCCTTCCCTATGGGAGTGCCTTGTGCCTTGTATTGAAAAGTCTGGAATAAGTATTTGGCCTTAAAATTTTGGCATGTAAAGAGTTTATCCTTTGAAGTGCTGGATTTTTTTCACATGATATAGAGCCAAGCAAGTTCTGATAGTACGTGTGGATATTGTTTGAGAGCATGTTTACTTTGATTCTCGAGGTTGATTCAAATTGTTTGGAAGAGTGTTTGTTTTGAATCAATAGGTGTTTTAGCATTATAAATAATTAAGCTCGGGTGGAAGCATTCATGCTTTTGGATATTAATCAATTGTAAAGCTAGTTTATTGAGGTATTCTAAATTTTGAATATTTTGATTAATAAAAACTAAAAATTGTGGAAGGTAAAAAAACACAACAATGTAATTGTTCAATGCATTTTAAACTTGTTAGTGGTAGATCATATCATTCCTCAATGATGAGTGAATGTTTAATGCATTTTAAATTTGTTAGTGGTAGATCATATCATTCCTCAATGATGGGTGTAGATGGTGCAAGTAATATTTTCATTATATGTGTATGAAAATTTAAATATAATTATAATTTTTTTATTTAAATATAAGCATGGAATATTCTTAAAATGAGTATTTTTTTTTAATTTTTTATTAATAATAAATTTATAAACTTAATATTAATTTAAACTTCAATTTATATTTAATAAATATACCAATATTGATTTATATTTTAATTCATATTTAATAAATAAACCAATATTGATTTATACTTCAATTTATATTTAGTAAATAAACCAAACAAATATAAATAAATGTTTTTAGTTTATATATTCCATAAAGACTATGAAAAGTGTTTTCACATGTTTGTCATTTACACTCACTACGTTGCCATAAGATTGGTCAAAAATAAATCAAAGATTAAGGAAAAAGAAGGTTGAAAAACAAAATAAACAATAAATTTGTAAAGAAAAATCAGAAAAAATAAGAAAATTGAAGATGAAGTACAAATTTTATGTTTTATAAAGTAATTAAATAACAATAGTATAAAAATTAAATAACAATACCATCATAATAACATATAAATACCAAACATAAATACCAATAGGTGGACCTGGGAAGTCAAATACCAAAAGCATAGGCTAGAGCAATGTGTGATGTGAAAGGAAACCTAACAACATGAAAGATAACATGAATATATTCATTTAAAAAAAATTTCAAGGAATTAAACCTAATATTCTATAGTTCGGCCTTAGCCTTTAGCCTTACTAGGGTCCTTTACAACATATTTATACAAGTATAATATTCACATTTATGATTCTTATATACATAACCAACATTAATACACATAATATTTCATAATTATATATGCATATTAATGAAGTCCAAAACAAAGTAATACATTTCCTCTACCTTTAGAATGACAATGATAATAGTGTAGTTTACAACTTTCATTTAACAAAAAGGTGTACTTCTCTTTCACGAGATTGTCCACCTCCCACTTTTTCCTCATCCAAATTGTAGTGTTTTCATTAGATATTTACCTAATTAAAAGCTTAATTCGAGAGAAAGGTTATTTATCTATAGAGGATGGATATAGAACTAGTTTATATAACTTTTTGTCCAATTCAACCTAGATCAAATCCTAGTTAAGCACAATGGTTAGGTCATGTACATATCTGTTCTAAAGAATATGAAACTAAAATTCATCCATGATATTTTTGTAAAATTTCAATGTGAAATTTGTCGTAAATCATTGATTTTAAGGGAATTGTATGTAATTTGAAAATTGCTATATTATCATCTTTATATGTACACCATAAACATAAATAAAAATGCATATTTTGTTAATTTATTTACCACCACCATGATTAATTACATTGATGATAAATCCATTATAATCACAATTTTCCATTTTCATTTTGAAAGTGTAATTTGATACAACAATCCTACTTGATGTTTACATTCTTATTTAAACTCATTAACATTCCATACTAAACTGAAGGTATTACTTTCTTATTCTTGTAATATTTATTGGTAATTGATTCAGTTAGAGTAAATTAGATTATATGCATCTCATTAAGGATAAATTTCATAATATCTATAGAATTAAAAGTATATATTCATCCCTTGCATCCTTTAGATGACAAACATATCAAATGATATCGTTCATTTTTTCTCTATCTTCTCCTTATGTAATCCTTCCTACTCTTAGAAGTACTATTAACTTTAACGTAATGTAGTAATACCCATACCACTATGATACCATCCCAACAATGTATTTAATTATTTGATGCCAATTTT
This sequence comes from Larix kaempferi, assembly GCA_027924585.1. Taxonomy (NCBI): domain Eukaryota; kingdom Viridiplantae; phylum Streptophyta; class Pinopsida; order Pinales; family Pinaceae; genus Larix; species Larix kaempferi. Next base: position 6,995,707 of record BSBM01001201.1, on the reverse strand, counting down.
CCATGTAATTAATCACCTTCCTTATATAATGAGTTATTATATCCATTACAATTTCTTCAATTTTACATATTAAAACTTCCATTGAGATTCCAAGAACCCTTAAACTAGATTGAGTGCATACTAAATGTGGGATCTATAATAACATGCTTAATGCATCGATTCTATCCATTCATACATTTCTTACACACAGAGACAACATGTTTTTAGTTATTCATCGATTCTATCCATTCATGCATTTCTTACACAACAACATGTTTTTAGTTATTCACAATTCATTTGATTCAATCATATCATTTTATATCTAATAAATTATATATGAAAAAATGTAAATTATATGAAATTTACTCTATTTACCTATACATTTCTCGATTCATATATAACACAACAATAACAATATAAGAAACAAAGAGAAAATATGAGATTTTATATTATACATATTTAACATTCATAACTAACAAAACCATAGCCACATTAATGCAAATTCATGTAGCACCCTCTATTAACATTCATTCATCATACAATACTTTATCCATGTCAACACTCCCTTTGCTCAACCATTCCATCATGTAAACACTCATTGCGTAAGAAACCTTTCATATTCATGATATTACTCTAGCACAAATAATATCATCTAAGCTATTAAAAGGGGCATGGTTAGTTGTGCACCACATCATTAATCTGTCATTAGATACCCTAGTATTGTAGGATTTGGGAAAAAACCATAGCTCTCAATAACTAAGGCTTAACATAGATTCATTTACGCAACAATTATTTTTCTTATAGATGCAAGCTCATGGCATGATAGTTATCTATCTCTAACAATATCTAACATAACATTGTTCCCTAATTATGTCTAGAAGTGTTTTCTATAGCCATATAGGTGAGATGTGTCACCCCTGCAACACATGTCAACCAAAAATAAATAAATTATTATATAAACAAATATATAATGTAGTTTCACATTTAGAATTAAAAAATGGTATATATTAAATTGAGGTCAATACAAATAGTAACAATTAATAAAAAGATCCACATTAAATTTTAACATATGTCCCATAAATTGGTTAAATATAATAAATTTATAATTTACTAAAAATAAAGTAATAATAATAATGCTAGAAAATAATAATATTTGAATCTAATTAATATTTTTTTTTGTTTTCCAATTTCTCTTTGTAGGTAAGAGTAGAAAGTAATTAGGTGCATTTACAACTATATATTCTAGAGAATAATTAGATCTATTTATAGCCATATAATAAATTGGAAAAAAAAGAAAAAGAAAAAAAGAAGGAAAAACTAAAAAACTAAATAAGGAGATCACTCTAATAAAATTTACCAACAAGTACCAAAAGAGATCAAATTACTTAAAGTGCGAACTTTTTAAAAATGTAAAATTTGAAAAAAGATTTATATCTCAAGAGATTTGATACTTTTTGACATTTAATAGATCCAAAATTGAAATAAATTTATGCTAGCAATAATTCCAAAGCCATCCATTAAAAAACAAACAAACAACCAACTCTTATATATAAAAGCTTGTTTTTTTTTTCATAAGAAAAAAACAGCTTCTATATTAAATGATAAAAGCTGACCACAAGATGTGATCGTACAAAATTGTTGATAGACTCAACAACAGGTATTCAAGAGCCCCCAAAAAGAGCATGTGAGTAAGTCTTGCTCTAAACAGATATTCATAGATGTCAAGACTATAACCCAGTTTTGCCTCCATCCCCATAGGATCTGGTGCTTACAAAAAGGTCAATAACCAAAATCTTTAAACAACAGAATTAAACATTTCAGAGACGATAATTTAACCAAAATTCAGCTCAAATGACTTAAAAAGCACTCCATCATGGAACTCCTCACAAGCCAGAGAGCCATTCATTTCCCCCATCGCCCTTCTTGATTTCCAGTCTGCAACTCCATTTAGTTCCCTATAAATATGCTTGAAATGGAGTTTAGTGAACAAATTCATCAGCAACTCAGTGCGCTGCATCCAACGAATAAGCTTCAAGGAGTGTATACTGCAACCGGAACCAGCCCAGTCCAAAGCACACTTGGAATCCCCGAAAATCCAAAGAGCACCAATATCCCTGGACTGTGCAAAATATAGGAGAGCCCAAAGAGCAATTAATTCTGCCCAGGTGTTTGTTCCTGAACCGACCGCAAGATACAGATGGAATGAGAGAGAAGAGTTGATAATTAAAGAAGCACCTGCACCACACCTCCCGTTCATTGCAACACCATCGAAGAATCCCTGAGGAAATGGATAATCCACCGGCACCTGATTAACAAACCGAGGATGTCGTGCAGGCATAGAGGTCTGATAAGCCAAGAAGATATCAAAGGTACCAGCAACCACCCTGAGTGAAGATGGAACAACCCCATTGAAAATCGCCCCTTTCCTATCCAGCCACCCTCCCCAGAAAACTAATGGCAACAGTGCAGCAATCTTACGATGAGCTCTTTTCCAAAGCAGTAGAAGGTCTTCCAAAGTTGAGTTTGTCCAATGTAGCTGGTGCTTTAAAAGCGAAGAAAGTACACCCACAGTGTCCTTGATGAAAGAACACTTACCAAACAGATGCGTCGGTGTCTCAGTATCCAAATGACACATAACACAGCAACCAGGGCCAATAAAACCCCGATTTTGAAGATTTGACCAAGTTAGAACTTTATCCAAGAGGACCAACCAAAAAAATAGTTTTACCTTCAGGGGACAACCCAACTTCCACATCCATGGAATCCACCAAGGAACAGAGCGAGGGCCAGTTTCTAAAATCAGTTTGTGATAAGCAGTTGCAGCTGTGACCAATCCTGAAGATGAGTTAGATGTCCAGACCAATTATCCTCCCGCTCAGAGAGCATAATACCCGCCTGAATAAGAGACCGAACAAAAGTGGACCACTCCACTGCCAACCTACCTTCCATCTGCAGCTTGTTGGCGGAAATCTAGTGAAATCCCGACCCCGGTAGTTGGATAAAAGCTTGCTTTAAAACATATAAATTTTTCCAGTGTAAAAACTGTAACAACTCTTGGGACAAGACATGATTAGAGGAGCACCCCAAGATAGGGTCAATACCTAAGTAGATCTGAGTACCACGTCCAACATCCCAGGCGAGTGCAGAGTGAATGAGAGGCAGAGCTTTAAGGAGACTACGCCAGATAGTAGACACAGTTCTACTGATGGAAAAGGTTCCCCGAAAGAAGTAAGACACGGGCAGGTGTTTTAAATATTTCTTTTGAATGATTGACCCCCATAATCCACCACCAAAAAGTGACCTCCATAAAATTTTAGCGCATAATGCTCGATTAAATAAGCCCAGATCCTTGATGCCCCACCCACCCAATGCCAGTGGAAGAGATAAAGAGCCCTGGGTTACCAGATGGAATTTTGGATGACCCAACTTACCGACCCACAGGAAATTGAAAAATAACCGTCTCAAGGCTGCCAAAATGTTTCCAAGAATGGCAAAAAGAATTTTTTTCTACTGTACAAAAATAAATGGTAAGATGTTTCAACAACGGTCACACATGTCCTCGAAGGTCCTCTTATTATCATAAACTTGTCTTTTAAATTGAATTGAAAACCTAAGTTTTTTCCTTAAACACATCTTGTGGTCCCCTTCATTCACATGTGACTACACTCAAGGTAGAAAGACTATCACACTCATGGCATTTAATAACACATCCATGCCAACTTTAACCAACAAGGAATTGGATTTATCTATAATTATAAAGGATTTGAGTATGCAAGTGTTATTAGATTACTTCAACAAGAAAAAGCTTCATCAGATCTCAAATGGCACTACGATAGCTAGTGCATTGTATTAGACTAATGGAAATGTTCTTTGCAAAGGTAGATTCCTCAACATAACATATCTCAAAGCATAAAGTCAGATTTGGAGCCGCCACTCAAGAGCCAATTGGATTCCATATTTGTAAAGTCCATAAAGGAGGACTCCACAATATGTTTGTTTTGGAGATTAGTAATGCATTAACACTCTCATATTTTTTGTGCCCGCAACATCTCCTAATGATTTGAACATAAATTCCCTGCTCGGTCAGGCAAGTTGCAAGATTGTCATGTAGACGATCAATGTTGATTAATTGTGGATGCTTCTATGAGTATGAATATTGTGGATGCTTCTATGTGAAGAATACATTTTCCCAAGGTACATATTATATCAAAGCCTTCTTTTACTTGATGAAGTACTCAATAATTACTTAATTTCATAGTCATTTGATTCATGTCTCAATGACTACTTGGGTTCAAGTATTATTTTTCTCTCTTCATCAAGCTTTAGTAAAATTGTTTCAACTACGTTCTTATCACCAATTACCTTATTTAAATAAGAAATATTGAAGATTATATGTATATGTGAAGATGGAGGAAAATCCAATATGTAATATATACTACTAATCATCTACAACATCTAATAGGGACCATAATACTTGGGTGATAATTTATTTTCATTCTTTCATGCTTGCGATACATTTGTTTGTATGGTTGTAGCCTTCAGAATACCCAACCCCCCACTTTAGAGTGTCTTTTACTATGATGTTGATATTCTTGTTGTTTCCTCATGTTTTGTGTTAAGACAAGTTTCCCTTCAATAGTTGGATCCTCCAATAATTAAACCGTAGGTTTCCATCTCAAGAGCGATCTGATAGATGGAGGAGAATACCTATAAAGTGCCATAAACTAGGAAAATTATATGAACTATGGAAGGAAGTGTTGTACCACCATTCCATTAAAGGTGACCATTTGTTCCTTTGTGATTGTTTATTTGATTCAAAGCAACACATATAACCTTCCATACATTTATTCATAATCTTATTATTCCCATTAAATTATGGATAGTAAGAGGAGTTGCGAGTCAGCCAATTGAGTTCCCAAACAATAAATTAAATTAGTCTAAAATTGCAAGTGAAAAATGGATATTTGTCACTTACAATAATCTTAGGGTTTCTGTGTAGATTTTGAACTACCCCCATGAATTTTTTAGGTAATATACTTGCTTTAAATGGATGAGAAAGTGAGTGAAAATGTGAATGCTTTGTGAGTCAATCCATTAACATAATGATGGCATTATTCCATTCAAACTTTGGTAGACCTATAATAATATCCATTGAGACCTATTCCACGTGTTGAATATGTATAGCTAACAGTTCTAGAAGACTTGGTGTATTGACTATCTCTCCTTTGTTATGTTGGCCAACCAAACAATTTTTCACAAAATTATGAACATCAATTTAAGACCTCCCCCCCAAAAAAAATTCTTGGTCATATTATAAGTTTTAAGAAATCACGAGTATCACAAACTTACGATGACAACCCATCAAAATTCTAAGAATCCCCTAAGATTCCTCAAGGTTTTGGGAATTGCCCATTCCATCATAGATTTAGTTTTTTTATGTTCCACCTTGGCACCCTCGTGACTCGTGAGATACAATACAGCCCTAATATTACACTTACTAAACCCCAAGGGAACTTAGAAGGATTTGCATATAGTTGTTGATCCTCAATTAGTTTTAAGACCATGTCAACATCTTGTACATGATCTTTTTAAGATTTGTTGTAAATTAGTATATCATCAAAAAACACCAACACAAATTTTCCAATGAATGGATTGAAAATATAATTAATCAAGATTTGAAATGTGGAAGGTTCATTAGTAAGTCCAAAAGGAATCACCAACAACTCATAATGTGGTAAATCCATGAAGCTAGGTAACACTTTTTGGCATGGGATATTATGAAAAAGGTGTTTTTCATAACCTCGATCGAGGTAATTTTAAGCACTCAATCAAGCTTAGGACCTTGATTGAGCACTTAAATGAGACCTCGATCGAGGTTTCTTGAAAAATCCAACAAACCCTTGATCGAGGCATGAGACTGGGTAAAGTAAATCCTTGATGGAGCTATCAAGCTTGATCGAGGTCCTTTTATTTAATAATGTTACGAATAATTTTTTCATGATAAATAGAATAGACAAACCACCTAAAGAATTACTTAGTGGGTTTTTAATATAGAATTGGTGATACACTCGTCAATCCTCTTTATTTTTACATTTTTAAATAAACTCAATTATCTAAACATTTTTCACAATTTGGGCATTGTCACTGAGGCGTATGTTGTTATCAACAATGTGTAGGTTTATATTTACTTTCTTTATAATTAGTGAATTAATTGTATTGTCATATACTTTTGTGGTGTTTTATAAATGTTTTTTTGGTAGTTTATAAATATCTAATTCATGGACTTTTAAGATAGAATTGGTGATAGACTCAATCCAATATTTTGGGCTTCTGACTCCAGCCAGAATTTATGCGCTCCTTGTAACCTCGTCTCCTTCTGCGAATTTTACTTATGGTAAGGATCCCTGGGACATAAATACCATGTCGATATAGAAAGGGAAATCACACAGAGGAAGATACGGTTGCACCGTCAACAACTGGGACTGGGTATCCACGGATGGATATGGGGAGGGAGTCTCCATCCTGGTTCGGCTACTCATTGACAACTAGGAGGTCCATCTGTTAGCCGACCATGTCTCTTCGGGGAAGAATGAAGGAAGTATCAACCATTACTGGCTGGTCAAAAATATGTTGGGAGCTCCCATGGAGGACACTAAGGCCAACTGGGATAAGGCCAGAAATATGACTCATACCATGAAGGCCCACCTGGCTCAATTGTAAGGTCTAGTAGGTAATCTAGAAACCACCTTTAGGGGCTAGTATTATGTGGGAGGAAGCCATGTTGGAGGTAGCCACGTGGGTGGCAGCCATGCTGGGGGCAATAGTATAGGTGTTGTGGGAGGTCTGGGGGATCACTCTGCAACTGCAGGGGGTGGTGCCACTGATCTTGTTCGCTCAGAGGCGCGTGGAAAGGAGCCTGCCACCAACCCCTTTCCCATCCCCTCCACAATTGAACAGCTGGTCGTCAAAAGAGTGTGTGGTGAAAGCGAGAGGATTCTTCCCTAGCGTAAGGTAGAGCCCCAACCGGTCAAGCGATCGGAGCAGAACGTGATAGAGGATGACAATTTCAGTTGCTTGATTCTGGAAGAGCACCCTCCCAGTGAAACTACAGCAAGCTAATAAGGTTCCAACGACAAATTGTGTCTTTTAGTTTTTTTGTTATAATCTACTCATAGATTTTTTTCATTTTAGTTGTTTTTATATGGTCTTGTATAAACTCTCTCCTCCCTTGAACATGTTGTTTCTCCCTCCACCGAGAAAAGGCTGGGAAACCACAGCTTCAGCCACTGTGATCTTTTTTATTTTTTGGGTTGGTGGTTCGACATTCTTAGACCACCAAAGACAACTCCACACTTTGTATTTTGTATTTTTACTTTCACTTTCTGATAGAAATTTGCAGCTTACAAAAAAAAAAATCAAATCCTTGTGGTTATTCTCTAGATCTGTACATTTGCTACACGTTTGAGAATTTTATTTCAAACCCTAACTCACCATTAATTTTGAGATTTTTTTTTCAAGTTTTTCTGTAGCTATGGGATAAAATCATCTGAATACTAACTTACTATCAAGGATTTTTTTTTGCAGTAGGTCTAGATTTTTTTCATCTCTGGTTGTGTTTTGTTGCAGGTTTTCATATAGGACAGTAATTGGTTCTCAATTTTCCAAATTTTTTACAAGTCTCGGGTAGTTTTGGGAAGATTCACTTCTTTTGGTCTACATAAGTGCACATGTGTTCCTTTCCTTACGCAAAAGCATGAATCACTTGTGACTACACTATATAGACAGTGCAATTACACCATTTTTGGAAAAACATTCATCGGCTTTGATTCTTCGATCTTTGTTTCTACTGTAGGTTCTCAAATCCATCTGTTAGCTATTGTTAGGCTTCAATATCAATGAGAAATTTCTGGTTTATTCTATGTTATCTTGGAATTGTTCATTAGGATCTTGTCTTTTTGCATTAGGGTTTATGTTCTTAGTTTATTCATCATGTTTCTAGAAATTTGTAAGGAAAAATAAGAAAATTGAAGAGGAACTACACATTTTATGTTGTATAAAGTAATTAAATAACAATACCATCATGTAAATACCAATCCTTGGACCTATGAATTCAAATAGCAAAAGCATAGGGAAATCGAGTAACATGAAAGATAACAAGAATATATTAATTTGGGAAAAATCATTTCCTCTGCCCTTAGAATAACAATGATAATAATATAGTCTACAACTTTCATTTAAAAAAAAGATGTACTTATCTTTCATGATATTGCCCACCTCCCCATTTTTCCTCATCCAAATTGTAGTGTTTCCATTAGATATTTACCTAATTAAAAGCTTAATTCGAGAGCAAGGTTACTTATCTATCGAGGATGCATATAGAACTAGTTTATATAACTCTCTATCCAATTCAACATAGATCAAATCCCATTTAAGCACAATAGTTAGGTCATGTACATATTTGTTCTAAAAAATATGAAACTAAAATTCATCCATGAGATTTTTGTAAAATTTCAATGTGAACTCTGTATAGTCGTAAATCATTGCTTTTAAGGGCATTGTATGCAATTTGACAATTGTTATATTATCATCTTTATATGTACACCAGAAACATAAATAAAAGTGGATATTTTGTTAATTTATTTACCACCACCATGATTAATTACACTGATGATAAATCCATTATAGTCACAATTTTCCATTTTCATTTTGAAAATGTAATTGATACAACAATTCGGTTAGAGTAAATTAGATTATATGCATCTCATTAAGGATAAATTTCATAATATCTATAGAATTATAGAATTAAGAATTTATATTCATCCCTTACATCCTTTATAGATGACAAACATATCAAATGATGTCCTTCATTTTTTTCTTTATCTTCTTCTTATGTAATCCTTCCTACACTTACAAGTATTATTAACTTTAACATAATGTAGTAATACCCATACCACTATGATACCATCCCAACAATGTATTTAATTATTTGATGCCATTTTTCCATGTAATTAATCACCTTTCTTATATAATTAGTTATTATATCCATTACAATTTCTTCAATTTTACATATTAAAACTTCCCTTGAGCTTCCAAGCACCCTTAAACTAAATTGAGTGCATACTAAATTTGGGATCTATAATAACATGCTTAATGCATAGATTCTATCCATTCATGCTTTTCTTACACAGACAGAGACAACATGTTTTTAGTTATTCACAATTCATTTGATTCAATCATATCATTTTATATCCAATAAATTATATAAGAAAAAATATAAATTATATGAAACTTACTCTATTTACCTATACATTTCTCCATTCATATATAACACAATGATAAAAAAATATAAGAAACTAAGAGAAAATATGAGATTTTATATTATACATATTCAACATTCATAACTAACAAAACCATAACCACATTAATGCAAATTCATGTAGCACTCTCTATTAACATCCATTCATCATACAATACTTTATCCATGTCAACACTCACTTTGCTCAACCATTCCATCATGTAAACACTCATTGGGTAAGAAACCTTTCATAGTCATGATATTACTCTAGCACAAATAATATCATCTAAGCTATAAAAAGAGACATGGTTAGTTGTGCACCACATCATTAATCGGTCATTAGATACCCTAGTATTGTAGGATTTGGGAAAAAACCATAGCTCTCAATAACTAAGGCTTAGCATAGATTCATTTACGCAATAATTATTTTTCTTATAGATGCAAGCTCATGACATGATAGATATCTATCTCTAACAATACCTAACAATGTAACATTGTTCCCTCATTGCATCTAGAGGTGCTTTCTATAGCCATATAGGTGAGATGCGTTACCCCTGCAACACATGTCAACCAAAAATAAAATAATTATATAAACAAATATATATCGCAGTTTCACATTTAGAATAAAAAATGGTATATATTAAATTGAGGTCAATACAAATAGTTACAATTGCTAAAAAGATCCACACTAAATTTTAACATATGTCTCATAAATTGGTTAAATATAATATTTATAATTTACTAAAAATAAAGTAATAATAATAATGCTAGAAAATAATAATATTTGAATCTAATTAATATTTTTTTTGTTTTCCAATTTTTCTATATGTAGATAAGAGTAAAAAATAATTAATTGCATTTACAACTATATATTTTAGAGAATAATTAGATCTATTTATCATATAATAAATTGGGAAAAAAAGGAAGAAAAAAACTAAAAAACGAAGAAAAAAAAAGATCATTGTAATAAAATTTACCAAGTACCAAAAGGAATTTAATTGTTTAAAGTACACAAATTTTAAGAATGTAAAATTTGAAGAAAAATTTATAACTCAAGAGATTTGATACTTTTCGATATTTAATAAATCCGAAATTGAAATAAATTAATGCTAACAATAATTCCAAAGCCATCCATTTAAAAACAAGAACAAAAACAAGAACAAGAACAAGAACAAGAACAAACAAACAAACCAGAACCAGAACCAGAACCAGAACCAGAACCAGAACCAAAACCAACAAACAAGAACAAACAAACAAGAACAAGAACAAAACAAAACAAACAAACAACCAATTCTTATATATAAAAGCGTGTTTTACCCTCGTTTTTGCGTACTATACGAAAAGAAATGGTGAGATGTGTCAACAACGGTCACACATGTCCTCGAAGGTCCTCTTATTATCATAAACTTGTCTTTTAAATTGAATTGAAAACCTAAGTTTTTTCCTTAAACACATCTTGTGGTCCCCTTCATTCACATGTGACTACACTCAAGGTAGAAAGACTATCACACTCATGGCATTTAATAACACATCCATGCCAGCTTTAACCAACAAGGAATTAGATTTATCAATAATTATAAAGGATTTGAGTCTGCATGTGTTATTAGATTACTTCAACAAGAAAAAGCTTCAGCTGGCACTACGATAGCTAGTGCATTGTATTAGACTAATGGAAATGTTCTTTGTAAAGGTAGATTCCTCAACATAACAGATCTCAAAGCATAAAGTCAGATTTGGAGCCGCCACTACGAGCCAATTGGATTCCATATTTGTAAATTCCGTAAAGGAGGACTCCACAATATGTTTTTTTTGGAGATTAGTAATTCATTAACGCTCTCATATTTTTTGTGCCCACAACATCTCCTAACGATTTGAACATAAATTCCCTGCTCGGTCAGGCAAATTGCAAGATTGTAATGTAGACCATCACTGCCCCTAAAGTTTTCAATATTGATCTATGGTAGCCATTTGTTTGCACCAATAAATGAAGTTTAACATAGTCCCCCAAAGCTACATTATTTAAGTACAGAGGAAAAAAACAAATTGTGAAGGGGGAGGCTTTTGTATAGGGCTTGTTATTACCCAAATTTTGGATACCATACAAAACTTTTGTGAGATGTAACATCGACCATGTCCTAAAGTGTGTTCTTGTTATTATAAACTTGTCTTTTAAATTGAGTCGCAAGCCCAAGTGTTTCCCCTTAAACATATCCCATATACCTTAAACCACATCATGTGTAAATAAACTAAGCCCTCTATGATATTTGAATAATTAGTAAGAAAACAAATTAATACTTTGTATTATCTTTTGATTGGTGATAAATTATGGTACTGATTCTAATCCCCTGAGGTTTGAGTTTATTTGAGTTTCAAAGGGTTATTAACTGTTATTGTAGTTGATATTGATTCTTATCCCTTGATGTTTGAGTCTATTCGAGTTTCATTGGGTTACCAATTGTTATTATAGTTGGTGGTTGAGAATATAATAGACTACATGAGTCCAATATTCATACATTTTCTTTTTTGAATAGGAGATCAAATCCTCTTTTATATATATGGTAGTGATGATGTTGACAAAAGGGGAATTCCTTAGAGTGCTAATATAAAATCTTTACCCATTTTCTACAAGTTATTAGATAAATCCTCTATGGCTATCTAGGTGAAGACTTTGAATTTATTGTGTTGGTTAATGTTAATCTCATCATATTTCATGGGTTTCTACTTTGGGTCCATATTATTGGACTAGTGACACTAAATTATTATTTTTGTTTCGAGGAGTTACCACAATACATTATGAAGAATACTTAGATTTTAAAGGGGGTATTTTTTTTGTGAATTGGTATCTATTTCTAAGAGGTGTAGAATTACGCATTCAAACTAGGTTAATATTCAACATGGGCCTTCCGGCCCTTAGTAGATTTTTTATGGACCAAATAACTAAACAATCATAATAGAGACCCAATTTAGTAATGCCACACTTAAATAAAGTGAGAGACAATGAAAAATAAACCTTTTTGAACATGAAACTTTCTATACAATATATTAAATGCATAAGACAGTGTGGTCATTCAAATGACTTTATATGTGGAAGGAAAAAAGGGATAGAATGAAATAATAATATGCTAAAATGACTATAAATATAGTATTGATAATGAATGGAGGTTGTGGTTAGAGGCTTAACATGCCCCTCCTTTTAAACCAACTTTGCTCTCAATGTTGATCAATTGTGGATGCTTCTATGTGAAGAATACATTTTCCCAAGGCACATATTATATCAAAGCCTTCTTTCACTTGATGAAGTACTCAATAATTACTTGATTTCGTAGTCATTTGATTCATGTCTCAATGACTACTTAGGTTCAAGTATTATTTTTCTCTCTTCATCAAGCTTTAGTAAAATTGTTTCAACTATGATCTTATCACAAATTACCTTATTTAAATAAGAAACATTGAACATTATATGTATATGTGAAGATGGAGGAAAATCCAATATGTAATATATAATACTAATCATCTACAACATCTAATAAAGACCATACTTACTTGGGTGATAATTTATTTTCATTCTTTGATGCTTGTGATACATTTGTTTGTATGGTTGCAGCCTTGAGAATACCCAACCCCCCACTTTAGAGTGTCTTTTACTATGATGTTGATATTCTTGTTGTTTCCTCATGTTTTGTGTTAAGACAAGTTGCCCTTCAATAGTTGGATCCTCCAATAATTAAACCTTAGGTTTCCATCTCAAGGGCAATGTGATAGATGGAGGATAACACTTATAATGTGCCCATAGGGGCTTCACTCAATAAACTGCTATCATAGCACGTTCCATCGTGGCATATGAAACAATACCCCTAATTTCACTAAATATTGGAAAATACCTTCCAAAATCATTTTTTTAACCCCCTCCCAATATGCCTTCCCAATTTTAAAAAACCCCTATTTTCACTAGATATTGTATGTATCGATTTTTTCATTAACATTTTTTATACCCCTTTATATTTCTATGTAGTATATTAATATGATACCCCTCTTATGATCCCACATGCATTCTACAATGCACCTTGCTTCTTTTGATGTATATTGTGGATGCACATTACTTCACCCACAATGCAATTACTCAACCACATATCATTATGATTTGCAACATCTAATGGTCTAATGAAGAGATAGGAGATCACTTCTTGTATGTCACTAGAGCCAATGCACATAGTACAACATTTAGATTGCATGTTACAGTTCCCCAATCACTGACTAAGACTGTTGTGGGCTAGGTATCCAAGCCCCCAGGGCCTGTAACAAGCTCTAGGAGGCTGACTAAACCTCCCAAGGCCTGTAATAGGCACGAGTGGTTGGGTATTCAGGCCCCCAAGGCCTATCAAGGGCCTATAATAGGTCTTGGAGGCTTAGAGCCTCCCAAGGCTATTGGTAACAAATGGCTGAGTGCTATTGGTAACAATTGGTTGTCAATGACCACTATCTCTCGACTATGATCGACTGGAAACCCACTTCACCATGAAACTCCCTTGCCTCAAGCATGCCTCAAGACATGATTTCCCTGTGTACTGGTAAGCCCGAGCCTTGCCTCAACCCGATTTCTCATCCAACCGTGATCCCACCATCTCCATTTGGCGGATATTTGTTAGCCCGCCCATATAAAAAAGACCCCAAAGTATTTTTGTATTGTTACATTAAATAAAAAAACCCTTTGCCTCTCAATATATAAGCAATATAATTTTTAGGTTTTCATGAATATTTAATACCTCAATATGAATGAACGTGGTATTATATTGCCTTCTAGTGAAGCCCCAGTGAATGTGCCATAAATTAGGAAAATTTAGATGAACTATGGAAGGAAGTGTTGTACACCATTCCATTAAAGGTGATCATTTGTTCCTTTGTGATTGTTTATTTGATGCAAAGAAACACATATAAACTTCCATACATTTATTCATAATATTATTATTCCCATCAAATTTTGGATAGTAAGAGGAGTTGCGATGATCCGCATCGCAGTTGGAAAGTCATCGATGTTGATGCAACTTTGACAAGTTTCGACTTCGACTCGACAAGTTTCTAGTCCGACGGGTTTCGAATTCAACACAACTCTGACGAGTCTCGACTTCGACACACCTCGACACATTCGCACCTTCAACATGTTCAACAACCTCATAGTTCATGACATCGACAAGCAGCGTCGATATGCGACCGGCGACTGTCAAACTTTGACAGACTGTATCTCTGTATTCCAGTCGACTATAACGGTTGAACTGTTGAACCATTCTAACTTCTTCTTTATAACTGAAAGTAATGGGAAGGAACTCAAGCATCTCATAATTCTATATAAGCATGTATAATACTGTAACATAGAAATTTTATCATGTCTTAGAATTGTTTACAATAATAGAAGATCAGTTTGCATTCCTGCATATTGTCTGTGCGTGTTTGTGTTTATCTGTTGCTCATTCTGCTTATTCTTAATTGCTTCTGCCATTATAGATCTGACTCATTTAGTCGAACAGCTGTCCCCCTCGTGCTTCCTGGACACGACTCTGATCATTGGTATTAGAGTAGACTCAAATCAGAGCATTCAATTTCCATGCTTAAGTTCTGTGTATACATTTCTCTCGAAGTTACCTGACTTATGCCGGTTCAAACTCGCTCGCAATCTCAGCAATCCAAGCAGACGCTACCTCCAGATATGGCAAAAGAAATAGACGATAGACATGCAGCCGACAAGACAGCACAACTTATTGAGCAAGCTTTGGCTCGACAACGGACTGAAATGTTCGCCCAGTTCAACGAGATTCTCATGCGATTCGCTTTGACATATGGAGGATCTTCGACAAGAATTCACTCCAATAAAATCAGCCCCTTCAAAGTGAAAATGAATCTGGACATACCGAATCTTGAAGGTAAGATTGTTGGAGAACCTATCGACAAATATGGAGAAAAGAGGAGACCCCATCGACACATGGGATAAACTCGTCGAACACCCGAAAGGAGTTTTACCCGCCGAAATACCTCGAGCAGTAGTATAAGAAGTGGCAACAGTTAAGGAAATGGAAAGACCAATTAGTATAGAGTTACACCAACGAGTTCTACCGACTCATGGCTAGACTTGGAGTCCAAGAAGAAGAAAAATTGCTTGTACTGAAGTACATTAGCGGATTGTCCCAGTACATTCAGCAGGAGATGGAATTTCTGACTATCAATACGCTTGTAGATGCTTTCCACTATGCTAGCAAAATGGAAACTAAGCAGAAAGGAAAAGCATGTTTCACGACAAAGCCGACATCAGGATGACCACCCAACAAGAAGGCACCGACCGACTTCGACAAGTAAAAATCTTCTCAGCCAACATTGCCAAATCCAGACCACGACAAGAATCCTTTTCACAAGAGTGAACGTAGCAAACAACCGCAGACTGGAAAATGGTGTGATTACCACCACTCATTGGCATGATACGTCTAAATTCAAAGCTCGGGAGACATTTTTGGCAAAAGTGTCGACCTTCAATGCATTCGACAAGATGGTGGAAGAATCTAATCCAGACACAATGACCCTTTTGACCTCGACCACTCCAGCAGCCTCAACTATCGTCGACGAGGAGGAACTAGAGTGCCTATTCCATACATGGATATGGGTCTAGAGCAACCCATTACATCTAATTTTGGACAACGGGAGCCAGAAGAACTTCGTTTCTGAAAATCTCATGAATAAAGTAGGTCTTGTCACCACTCGGCATCGTCAGCCTTACAACATCAGTTGGATGAAGGATGGACAAGAACTTCGGATCACTCGGCAATGCAAACTTGCCTAATTCATAAAGCCTTTTGAAGATGAAGTACTCTGCAACGTGGCACCACTCTCCGTAGCCGATGCCCTGTTTTGGAAACCTTACCTCTGGGATAGACATGGAAGTTATTAGTCACGACCTCAGAAGGTGATTGTTAGAATCCAAAATAGATGGTTCAACATACTTGAGCGTCAACCCACACCAACAGTTGCCCTGATATCTGCCAAACAGACAAAGAATCTCATCAATCATGCTCAGAAGTTTGCATTAATCATGATCAAACCGCAACATTCTAAGAATATTGTAGCAACGAGTTGATTCACCGACCAATGCAGCTCTCGATAGAAGTAGCAAGTCGATCATATTCTTGATGAGTACCAAAACCTCTTTCAAGCTCTAGACGGAGTACCTCAACATTGTCAGGTAAAACACTCTATTGAACTTGTTCCTGGTTCTTCTTTGCCTAACACATCTGTTTACAAAATATCCATTCTCAAAAATGAAGAGATTCGCAGACAGATCCAAGAATTAATCGACAAAGTTCATATCCGACCCAGCTCCTCTCCTTGTGGAAGTCCAGTCATCCTAGTTGCGAAGGAAGACGGGACTTGGCGCATGTGTATTGACTACAGAGCTCTAAACAAGATATCGGTGAAGAATCGGTACCCTCTGTCACAGATAGACGAGCTCATATACTATCTGAAAGGTGCTAAATTCTTTACTAAGCTCGACCTCAAGTCGGGATACCGTCAAATTCCAATCGAGCCCTTAGATGTGTGGAAAATTGCTTTCAAAACCAATGAAGGATTGTTTGAATGGTTAGTCATGCCTTTCGGCTTAACCAACACACCTGCGACCTTTCATTGACAAATGGGTTATTGTCTATCTTGATGATATACTGATATTCAATCGATCATGGGAAGAACATGTCAGACCTCTTTGACAAGTCCTTGACACTCTCTAGCAACATCGGCTTTATCTGAACATGTACAAGTGCTCTTTTGCGATGACCAGCATCAAATATTTGGGGTATGTAATTGACTCTGCAGGAATTCACATCGATCCAGACAAAGTACAGATCCTCAAATATTGGCCCATTCCTAAAAGCATTCAAGAACTAAGAAGTTTTCTTGGTTTGGAGAATTTCTATTGACGATTCATATTCGGCTTCAGTCACATAGCCTAGCCATTGAATCAGTTGACGAAGGGAAATGGTAAAACTATCTTCCAGTGGACAGCAACACAACAAGCAGCTTTTGAACAGCTCAAACACAGGCTCTACACTGCACCGGTACTTGCGTTACATGATTTGCATCAGCCCTTTGAGATTGAGATGGACACATCGAACTACGCCTTGGGCGCAGTGATCACTCAGTCTGGTCACCCAATCGCTTTTCATTCTGAGAATTTTAACAACGCAGTTAGAAGATACTTGATGTATGAAAAAGAACTGTATGCCATTATGCAAGCTCTCAAGCAATGCAGGCATTACATCCTTGGCAAGGAAACAGTCATTCTTATTAATCACAAGCCTCTACAGTTTGCTCCAACGTAATCAAAGTTGCATACAAACGATAACTCAAGTGGATTAATTACCTACAACAATTCCAGTTGGTGATTAAGTATCAGAAAGGTAAATCCAATGCCACCGCCAATCGCCTCAGTTGACCACCTATTACTCTCCTATTGACAGTGATGAGTATGCAGGGATACGACACGACCACTTGGCCATAGTTTTGTGAGGACGACAACAACTTCTCAACAGTCTACCGACAGTTACAGATGAACAAGTCGTCGACCTCAACCTCTGACTATTTCTTGAAAGATACCTTGCTATACAATCTTGGACAACTTTGTGTACCAACCGGTGAGCACCGACAGCAGCTCATTTGGGACACGCACTACAGCAAGACTGTAGGACACTTTGGAGTAGCAAAGACACTTGCTATTATGCAGAAGTATTTCTTTTTTCCTACACTTAAATACGATGTCACTTAAATAGGACGTCAACAAGTACATTAGATCATGCATGGTTTATGCCATTGCTAAACCTCCTAATCGATGACAGGGATTGTATACACCTCTACCAGTTACTAGTCGACCATGGGAATCTATTTCTATGGACTACTTGATGGGTTATCCTATTGCTAGACATCGGCATGACGCGATCTTAGTAGTAGTCGACCAATTTTCCAAGATGTCCATTCTCATACCATGTAAGAAGACCACAATAGTGCAGAAGATCGCTCAACTCTTCTTGACACATGTTTGGAAACACTATGGTTTACCAACGACCATTATTTTCGACTGAGATGTTAGATTCGTCAGCATATTTTGGAAGACCCTCTGGAAATCGCTAGACACATGACTCTCAATGTCAACAACTTTCCATCCTCAGACCAACGGAAAGATGGAAGTTGTGAATTTCTTGGTAGTACAACTGCTTCACATGTACAATAACCCGCATCGACGCACATGGGATGAAAGTCTTCCATACATCCAACATAGCTACAATTGATCTCAGCACAACCGCAGCACAAATCTACCTGCAAGAGTCCATTTGAAGTCTATTATGGATTTAAACCCTTAACGCATATCAACTTGATCAGCTCCTCGACACAGTTGAGCGACATCAACTACAGCCAGCGAGAATTTGATAAAGAAGTCAAGTTCAGAGATTAGATATGCAACATCCACAAGCAAGCACAAGAATGTTGCACAGAGCAAACAATAAAGATAAGGCCGGACACGGCAAGCATCGTATTCCTCATTCATTTCAAATTGGGGATAAGGTTCGATTACATCTCAAAAAGGAGCGCTTCATAGGTCCATTCAAAAATCTCAATCCTTTGCGATATGGCCCGTACAATATTCTTCGACAGACTGGTGAGAACACTTTCCAGCTCGACATTCTTGCATGCCTGGGTCTGCATCCAATATTTAATGTGGATCTACTTCGACCATACCATGCACCCTTGTTGGAACATAACGAATTGCAGACAACAAAACCCAAAGACATCCATCCAGATGTTCAGGAGCCTCTTCCTTGTGACACCATTGTGGGACGACGAGTACGCCTTACAAGGACGAACATAATTCCCTTATTTCAGTTTGCCAAGGCTAGCTAGATCCCATCTCAAGGAAAGTGGTACTTTGTTACTGAATTGACCGACAAGTTTCCTCACCTTCACGAGCAAACAATGGGGTCCATTGTTTCTTAAGGAAGGAGGTCTAATCCGCATCGCAGTTGGAAATTAATGGACGTTGATGCAACTTCGACAAGTTTCGACTTCGACACGACTTCAACTCGACAGGTTTCCAGTCCGATAGGTTATCTCCAATAGGTTTTGAATTCGACACAACTTTGATGAGTCTCGACTTCGACAAACCTCGACACATTTGCACCTTTGACATGTTCAGCAACCTCACAATTCGCGACATCGACAAGCAGCGTTGATATGCAACCGATGACTGTCAAACTTTGACAAATTGTTTCTTTGTATTCCAGTCGACTGTAACGGTTGAACTATTGAACCATTTTAACTTCTTCTTTGTAACTGAACGTAACGGAGAGGAACTCAAGCATATAATAATTCTATATAAGCATGTATAATATTGTAACATAGCAATCTTATCATGTCTTAGACTTGTTTACAGTAATAGAAGATCATATCACATTCTTGCATATTTTATGTGCGTGTTTGTGTTTATCTGTGTAGTGTAATCTTACTTTGCTCATTCTACTTATTCTTATTTGCTTCCGCCATAACAAATCCGACTCATTCAGTCGAACTATTGTCCCCCTCGTGCTTCCTAGACATGACTCGGATCATGCGAGTCAACCAATTGAGTTCCCAAACAATAAATTAAATTAGTCTAAAATTGCAAGTGAAAAATGGATATTTGTCACTTACAATAATATTAGGGTTTCTATGTAGATTTTGAACTACCCCCATGAATTTTTTAGGTAGCATACTTGCTTTAAATGGATGAGAAAGTGAGTGAAAATGTGAATGCTTTGTGAGTCAATCCATTAACATCATGATGGCATTATTCCATTCAAACTTTGGTAGACCTATAATAATATCCATTGAGACCTCTTCCATGTGTTGAATTGGTATAGCTAATAGTTCTAGAAGACTTGGTGTATTGAATGTCTCTCCTTTGTTATGTTGGCCAACCAAACAATTTTTTACAAACTTATGAACATCAATTTAAGACCTTCCCCAAAAAAATAATTCTTGGTCATACTATAAGTTTTAAGAAATCATGAGTATCACAAACTTACAATGACAACCCATCAAAATTCTAAGAATCCCCTAATATTCCTCAAGGTTTTGGGAATTGCCCATTCCATCATAGATTTAATTTTTTTATGTTCCACCTTGACACCCTCGTGACTCGTGAGATACAATACGGCCCTAATATTAAACTTCCTAAAACCCAAGGGTACTTAGAAGGATTTGCATATAGTTGTTGATCCTCCAATAGTTTTAAGACCATGTCAACATCTTGTACATGCTCTTCCTAAGATTTGTTGTAAATTAGTATATCATCAAAAAATACCAACAAAAATTTTCCAATGAATGGATTGAAAATATAATTCATCAAGATTTGAAATGTGGAAGGTGCATTAGTAAGTCCAAAAGGAATCACCAACAACTCATAATGTGGTAAATCCATGAATCTAGGTAACACTTTTTGGCATGGGATACCATGAAAAAGGTGTTTTTCATAACCTGGATTGAGAGAATTTTAAGCAATCAATCAAGCTTAGGACCTTGATTGAGCACTTAAATGAGCCCTCGATCGAGGGTTCTTGAAAAATGCAACAAACCCTTGATCGAGGCATGAGATTGGGTAAAGTAAATCCTTGATGGAGCTATCAAACTCGATCGAGGTCCTTTTCTTTAATAATTTTACGAATAATTTTTTCATGATAAATAGAATAGACAAACCACCTAAAGAATTACTTAGTGGGTTTTTAATATAGAATTGGTGATACACTCGTCAATCCTCTTTATTTTTACATTTGTAAATAAACTCAATTATCTAAACATTTTTCACAATTTGGGCATTTTCACTCAAGCATATGTTGTTATCAACAATGTGTAGGTTTATATTTACATTCTTTATAATTAGTGAATTAATTTGATTGTCATATACTTTTGTGGTATGTTTTTTTGGTAGTTTATAAATATCTAATTCATGGAATTTTAAGATAGAATTGGTGATAGACTCCTTAATCCTTTCTATTTTTATCATTTCAAATGTACAACTTATTTTTGTAGGTTTATATTTAGTTTTTTATAATTACTAGATTAATTATATTGTCGTACTTTTAATACTTTTTTATATGATAGTTGTACTTTTAATATTATTTTTCAAGCTTTTCATTAAAATTGTGACTTTTTCTACTGATAATATTTATATTTAATAAAATTATAAGAAAAGGAAGAGCCATGGAAATCCCATATATCAACCTTCTAGAAAATTGGCAATCTATATTTTAACATTGTCAATCTATTGAGTGATCCTTGGATTTTCTACATGCAATATAAATAATCTTCCCCATAATGTTGTGGATCATTCATTATTCTTTATCTATATTATGTCAATTTCACTTACTAAAGAGATATAACATGGGATTCGAATTCATGAAATTTTGTTTCCTCATCAGGATGTAATGCAAAATATTTTGAATAAAAAATATGGCGGCTAAAGTTAGCTTCTCATCATCGTTGTATGAAAATGATGGACTTGAAAGGTTCTTGATAAAAAAATAGATGACATGCTCAGACGGATCCTCCATTCTTGCTGGACTAACACACTCGCCACAATGAAAGATGACACACATATGTATTTGAGGACTATTGAGCATGGTCATCCCATGCAAATTGTTGGAATATGTAATGATGACTTGTAATATCCTTGGGAAATTTCAACCAAGATATTAACTCAACTTCAAAATTTTTATAAATTTTTACTAGTAAAATTTTCTATCAATTCCTTCGAACCGTGCAGGAGGTAAGTGAGGGGTACTGAGGTAAGGAATGAGGATGGTGGGATGAATATTTAATTCTGGAAAATGTATGAGTTTAGGTGCAGCAACGGGTCAAAAGGTGCAGATCGTTGATGTCCTATGCACCATGTACCAGTACCTTTCACTTTTCAACAATAGAGCTAGTCTATTGCCTACTTCGAGGCTTCCTGGGTAGCTAGCATATGCATACTAGACAGGTGGGGGTTATGGGAGTTAATGAAAAAGGTTATATCAGTCAAATGAGTGTTGGTTATTTTCAGGAAGGTAGTTTTGCAGAATTGGGAGATTTTGGGAAGAATTGGGGTTTTTGAGATCTCCCGGGATTGAAAAAAGCTAGTATTTTTATTAACTTTCCAAAAATGGTTGAAAGGCTTACAGAATCTGATTTTTAGGACTGATATGGATACTAGACTGAGTTAAGGATCTTCTTCAACTGACAGAATGTAAAAATAGTGCATAGAATGGATTTGGCAGTGAAAGTGGTGAAACTAGTCTAGAATTGGCATCAATCTAGCTAGTATTGAATTTTAAATTGATAAACTGCATTTATAAACCATAAACTCTGTTATAATGATTATTTAACTCTGATATGAGATTTTCCATACATAAAACACAAAACATTTCATTCAGAACATTCCTCCTTTCTTTTACTGCTGGCTCTTCAAATGATAATGCCTCACAAGCTAGTTTCTTGTTACAACAGTGGGAGAATACAGAAGAGAAGGAAGAAGTTACTTTGGATCTGTACTGGAAGTCATTATCATTCCATCTACTAATTAGATGGCTGAAATTTCTGCATTCTAAACATGTTGGTCTTCAATGGACGCCATTATCCACCAGTTCCCTCCTTTAGGGAAATCACCTCCAAAACTGGCTGTGGGAGGAGTAGGAGTAAGAGAAGAGTGGAAACTCGATCTGATCTTGAATTCTGGAATACAGCAGCAACTAATATCTGCAACTCAAGTTGATATAATTCACTAGAGGTCCTGAGAACATCTCTCCATAATTATATTCTTCCACCAGTGTTCTTCCACCAAATCTAGCTGTGAAGTTCCTCCAATGGTAGCCTCCTCTTCAATCTGACATTAGATCATCATGGCTGAACTGTACTGAATGTTATTGGCTGTAATATTGCTTGTTGGACCTGCATATCACTCATAGGACACTCACAAGTCCTTGGGGCACATCACCCAAGAGGAATAGTTGAGGCACAACACTCAACATTTGAGTAGCTCAGAGCTCTCATTCACAAATTACAAATGATCAAAAGTTGTCAAATGGATTTGGTTGGATTCTTTTATAAACCTCATGATGACCTGCTGAGCAAATTCTTGGCTTGGTGACCTGTGAGAGAAGGTTACCCACTTGCCCATTCTACTCCAAAGCCATGAGGGTGCCTTTCTTGCGGAGAATAGCAACTTCTAAGCTTTCAAAACTTTCTTTCCTTCACCTCCTTCACTGAATTTGGGCAAGTGCGCTTTAGGTAGCTTTTCTGGTTTTTGCTATTTTCTTTCACAAAGATTTTCTGAATCTTTCCACTTTCTTTACTTTCCTCTTTCCTGCTTTTGTCTGATTTTTCCAGCTTTTGTTAGTTTCCTTTTTGGGTTCATCTTGCCAACTTGTCTCCACTAGATTCCTTAGCTTTTCTGAGACTTTACCACTTAGGCAAGTTTGGCTCACTTGCCAATTCGAATTTCCTAGCCAAGTCATCAACCACTTGGCACATTTATTAGCATTAAACATTTAAATAAAAATAATACAACTTAGAAATAATTTAACTTAGCAATTAATTAATTATCCAGTAATTAATTAATTGTTATGGTGTAATGCCTCAAAATTTCCCCAATTAATTAATTTCTCAATTAGTCAATCGCTTGGACTTAGTCATGGGGTTAATAACTACATGGGGGGGGCCTCCTTGTCCATTTAATTCCCAAATACAACCTTAGGCATCTTCCATACGGTAGTTTCCATACTTTCTCATTAATTAAATAATTATTGCCTATGTGACTTGGGCCAAAATTACTCCATGGACCATGGAAAAATATGGGGACATGACAGTCCTCCCTTCCTAAGATTGCTTATCCTCAAGCAATGTTAGGATTCCACTAGGATTTTGCTGCACCACTCTGGTTGTAATTGTCCCCATCCACTGTACAGTCTGTAAATTAAACTTGGGCCTTACAAAAAATGAAGAAAAACTGCACTATAATTTGTATCTGCAAATGAACCAGCAATGAACAAAATTCTCAACCCAGTTAGGATAACTTGAGTAGAATTAATGGATCCCATTGTTTCTCCTGCAAGGACCAAAACTATTCTATCACCTTTGGAAATCTGTCACTCCAATGAATTCCCGGATCCCAAAGTATCAACTGCATTTTCCTAATCATCAAAGTCAATTTAGTGAATCTGTCATCAAACATGTGCCTTTTCATCCGAGGAATAACTGAAAGGACATTACTGCCAACTAAACCAAGTGGATAGAAAAATGTTTCTTCTAGTGAAAACATCCAATGGCTCAACTCTCTACCATTGGAGAAAAAATTCAAGCATCCCTCCCAGCATGTGGATTCCCTCCACATAGGCCAACTTCTGCAAGTAAAATGTTCCATTAATTTCTCTTGGCAACTTGCACGCTTAGCTGCCTTCCCTTGACCATGAGCATAAAAAATTTTGCAAGGAGGTTTCATGCTTGTTAGGTAATCTTTCACCCAATCCATATGTGGATGAGTGACATCGAATGGCTGCAAAATATACTTTTGTTGCTGCTCACAATTCAAGACAATGTCAGTTATAATAAGAAATTTATTGCAGAAACAAGAAAACCTTTTACCTTCGAGATTTCCTTTTTTTGTGTTACCTCTATCCATCCATCCAATGGATGAATCAGACATCTTGCTTGCTGATTCACATGAGCTGAAATCAGCCATCTCTGCTGCAATAAGATCTATCTCCCATAGGAGCAGATCATGATCCACTTGTGGTACATGTGGCATCAAGAAGAAAAACTTCTTCACCCACTGTTCATTTCCCATTTTTATTGTTGAATCCATGACATGTGGGGAAGGACTGTGAACCTTCTTTGTATGTCTGCAACCTTCAGTAATCAGACTTATGGCTGCAACTTCTTCATTATTGGCTGGCCCAAATTGGGTGCTCTCATCCCACTTTTCCATGGGAGAGTGACTATTTCCAAGCAACAGCTCAAGTTCCCTTAGGAAATGATCAGGTGCTTGTTTTTCACCAAACTGTTCTACACACCCATCAAGCGCATGTAAAGATAAATGATCCTCATGATCCATCATCTCATGAGGTTCCTCCCTTGGGACATGGAATAATTCAATCATTTTATTGTGACTTTGTGGAAGATGGGAGGTAAAAAGTGATTCTGGCAGCTTCTCATTAAGCTGCTCGATCTAATTCTCAGATTCTTGACAAGCACCATGAGTACCAATCAAAAAATCTTGGGTGGTTTCCAACATATGTGTGAGCTTGTTGATCTCCTCATCATTCCTTATTGCAGCATTATAGTACACATTCACAAGCTCCAACAAGTGATCTCTATCATAAAGCAATTGAGAGAAATTTCCTTTTAGGCTTCCTACTGCTTCCCGTATGTGCACAAAATTTTCAACAGAGGGCTGCTCCTCCATTGATGCAGTTCTCCAACAGCAATGAGAGATCAAAGCATTAAGTTAATGGAGGTTTTTTAGTTCCTCCTTGATTTTTCCCTCACTCATTTTCAATGGTCCAATCAGGGCAAGAAGTTCTAGCTGGTGAACCTCCTCTTCTGCTTCTTGCAATTCAGCCTTCTCCCAATTCTGAATTTTGACACTAGAAGGATCTTCTAATCCATCATTCTCACTGGAAGTGGCTGCCATCTTGGGCTGCAAAAAAGGCATGAAAAGATCAAAATTGCAGCCATACCTTTGTGCCCAAATTTCCTCCTCATGTGGTGTTTTTATGGAAACATGCTTCTTTCCCAAATTCCTTGGTTCACACTGCGTTGATTTGTGCTTGTCTTCCACCTCAACCTGAAGTTCCAATGATGATTTCAGATCTGATTGATGTTCTCCTTTTGGATTTGATCCAAAATATGTCCTACCATCATCAATATTCCCCATATCTTTAACAATTATCTTAAAATCACCTACAAAGAAATTCGGAGTGATTTCACCTTCCACATTGCCAACAATCGAATGCTTGACTGCTGGATCTTTATTTGTGCAGGGATCTTTTTCCTCTCTTTCTGATGAAGGATTTGGTGACTCATTATCCTCATGGATGATGAAAATAGGCTGATATATAACCATAGTCTGCCTCTTTTTTCCACACTTTGAGGGTCTCTTGATGTTCCCACAGTCATTGGTTTTTGAGGAGGTAAGCATTGAGAATTAAATGCTTCATTATGGGGAACTAGTTTCTCCACATCATGGCACACCTTATGGACAATGTATTTATGTTATTCTGTTGATTGCCAAAAGGAATAGGGGTACAAAAATCTAATTGAGGTCCATACCTTTTCATCATGCTTCTCCCTTCAAACGACAGAGCTGTGGTGCCTTGTTTTGCCACCCAATCTACAGGTTCACATCCAACTGATGTGTGGTCATCTTCTGCTTCACTATGTAGCTCATGTGGTGACTTTGGATCTGATTTAGGTTTTTCTTTTGGATCTGATCCAAAGTATGTCTTACCATCCTTAAGCTTTCCAAGCTCCTCTGAGGTGATCTTGGAATCCTCTACATATAATCTTGCAGTATATTCTGCTCCCAATCTATCAACAACCTCATGATTAGTGTTTGGGTCTTGCTTCCCCAAACAAAATAATGAAGCTTCTACCTTGGTTGTTTTAGGGTCAGGATTCTTGGAGGCTCTTTTGGAAGAGGATCCAAACATTCTTGTGAGGTGTAAATCACATGCATCCATTGAAGCTCTTGTTTCTTTTAGGTACTCTTCAGAAGTAGGTTGATATTTGGCTGTGGAACATGCAACCTTTTCCCGCATATAGCTATCGGAATAACCATAGCCTCTTCTGCCAATCATGATTTCATGGGTCATACTTGTAGAGGGTACTTCTCGGAATTCTTCTTCCTCATACTGTCTACAATACTCTTCATACCGCTCAACATATTCATTATCATATTGCTCATAAAAATCCTCATCAGAGTAATAATCTTCTTCATTGAATATTGACATGACTGCCAATTCATTAAATTAAGAGTCTTCTTTCCACAAGAGTAGAGGAAAGAGATTTGATACCATTGTAATATCCTTGGGAAATTTCAACCAAGATATTAACTCAACTTCAAAAATTTTATAAATTTTTACTAGTAAAATTTTCTATCCGAATTCCTTCGAACCGTGCAGGAGGTAAGTGAGGGGTACTGAGGTAAGGAATGAGGATGGTGGGATGAATATTTAATTTTGGAAAATGTATGAGTTTAGGTGTAGCAATGGGTCAAAAGGTGCATATCGTTGATGTCCTATGCACCATGTACCAGTACCTTTCACTTTTCAACAATAGAGCTAGTCTATTGCCTACTTCGAGGCTTCTTGGGTAGTTGGCATATGCATACTAGACAGGTGGGGGTTCTGGGAGTTAATGACATAGGTTATATCAGTCAAATTAGTGCTGGTTATGTTCAGGAAGGTAGTTTTGTAGAATTGGGAGATTTTGGGAAGAATTGGGGTTTTTGGGCTCTCCCGGGATTGCAGAGCTAATATTTTTCTTAACTTTCCAAAAATGGTTGAAAGGCTTACACAATCTGATTTTTAGGGCTGATATGGATACTAGACTGAGTTAAGGATCTTCTCCAACTAACAGAATGTAAAAATAGTGCTTAGAATGGATTTTGCAGTGAAAGTGGTGAAACTAGTCTAGAATTGGCATCAATCTAGCTAGTCTTGAATTTTAAATTGATAAACTGCATTTATAAACCATAAACTATGTTATAATTATTATTTAACTCTGATATGATATTTTCCATACATAAAACACAAAACATTTCATTCAGGACATTCCTCCTTTATTTTACTGCTTGCTCTTCAAATGATAGTGCCACACAGGCTAGTTTCTTGTTACAACAGTGGGAGAATAGAGAAGAGAAGGAAGAAGTTACTTTGGATCTGTACTGGAGGTCATTATCAGTCCATATACTGATTAGATGGCTGAACTTGCTGCATTTTGAACATGCTGGTCTTCAATGGGCGCCATCATCCACCAGTTCTCTCCTTTAGGGAAATCACCTCCAAAACTGGCTGTGGGAGGAGTAGGAGTAAGAGAAGAGTGGAAAATCGATCTGATCTTGAATTTTGGAATATAGTAGCAACTAATATCTACAACTCCAACTGATATACTTCACTGGAGGTCCTAAGAACATCTCTCCATAATTATATTCTTCCACCAGTGTTCTTCCACCAAATCTAGCTGTGAAGCTCCTCCAATGGTAGCCTCCTCTTCAATCTGACATTAGATCATAATGGCTGAACTGTACTGAATGTTATTGGCTGTAATATTGCTTGCTGGACCTGCATATCACTCATAGGACACTCACAAGTCCTTGGGGCACATCACCCAAGAGGAATAGTTGAGGCACAACACTCAACATATGAGTAGCTCAGAGCTCTCATTCACAAATTACAAATGATCAAAAGTTGTCAAATGGAGTTGGTTGGATTCTTTTATAAACTTCATGATGACCTGTTGAGCAAGTTCTTGGCTTGGTGACCTGTGAGAGTAGGTTACCCACTTGCCCATTCTACTCTAAAGCCATGAGGGCGCCTTTCTTGAGGAGAATAGCAACTTCTGAGCTTTCAAAACTTTCTTTCCTTCACCTCCTTCACTAAATTTGGGCAAGTGCGCTTTAGATAGCTTTTCTGGTTGTTGATATTTTCTTTCACAAAGCTTTTCTGAATCTTTCCACTTTCTTTACTTTCCTCTCTCCTGCTTTTGTCTGATTTTGCCAGTTTTTGTCAGTTTCCTTTCTGGGTTCATCTTGCCAACTTGTCTCCACTAGATTCCTTAGCTTTTCTGAGACTTTACCACTTAGGCAAGCTTGGCTCACTTACCAATTCGAATTTCCTAGCCAAGTCATCAACCACTTGGCACATTTATTAGCAATAAACATTTAAATGAAAATAATACAACTCAGAAATAATTTAACTTAGCAATTAATTAATTATCCATTAATTAATTAATTGTTATGGTGTAATGCCTCAAATTTCCCCAATTAATTAATTTCTCAATTAGTCAATCACTTGGACTTAGTCATGGGGTTAATAACTGCATGGGGGGGGCCCTCCTTGTCCATTTAATTCCCAAATACAACCTTAGGCATCTTCCATAAGGTAGTTTCCATGCTTGCTCATTAATTAAATAATTATTGCCTAGGTGAATTCGACCAAAATTACCCCATGGACCATGGAAAAATATGGGGACATGACATGACTTGTGTGGTATTGTTGGTGAAATATCATAAAATTCATAAATAACTCTAATATTATAAAATAGAGCTATCACACATGCATCATGTAATAAAATATCTTATAACCATTCTATATATAAGAGAGGTGGAAAACTATTTATCCCACATGTGTTATGGGAGGTAAATATCCTATACCTATACCTATATAATAGAGGTGAAGGAGACTGTTTTAGGTATGTTGTGTTGTGTATGTCATTTGTACACACATGAGATTGTTGTGTCATTATGACATGATGTGAAGATAGAGAGTGATGTGATGCTTATGTGAGGATGCCATGTATTGTAAGATGGATATTTATGAAGAATAAGAAGACCAAACCTTCTCATGGATGTTTCCCCATTTGGGGTTTTACCACATATATCTGGTATATCGTTCTTTTGTCTTGTCTCTTGTTTCTTACATGATTATTTGTTGCTTGTGTAGATAGAAGGATATACTAGTATCATTCTTGCTTTGTTTGTTAGCAAATATATTGGTGTATGTTTATGCATATTGTCAATATTCTAACACGGTATCAAAGCTAATTACTATGCTCTGCCTTCTTCGGTAAAATTGTGATAATTTTTTTACAAGCAACATTTTCTTCAAAAAAAATCGTTGGGTCCTCCATAATTTGTAGATTTGTCATCTAATATATCAAATCCTTGACCCAGATGCGGGTTTCATGGTCACTGGGTTGACACGTGGAAAGCACATGAACAACTAGCCCATGAGACCGACCTGTGGTAGGAGAGATGACGGGAGTTTAATGCACCGAGGGGATTACACCCCGACACATTCAATTCAATGACCTTCTTGTCGTGTCGACCAACCTAGTTCAGGCCTCCGAGTACCACTTCCATGTTGCTCATGCGTGTGGCTCTAATGGCTTCCTATGGGAACAGGTTTAAGAATTTCTTAGGGGATTACTTCAGCATGATCCAATCTTTTGGACTTTTGACTCCAGCCAGAATTTACGCGCTCCTTGTAACCTCATCTCCTTCTGCGAATTCTGATTCTGGTAAGGATCGCTAGCACATAGCTACCATGTTGATACAGAGCGGGAAGTCACGCAGAGGAAGAGCCGGACGCACCTTCAACAACTGGGACTAGGTAGCCACAGATGGATATGGGGAGGGTGTCTCCATCCCAGTTCGGCTGCTCATTGACAACTGGGAGGCCTATCTATTAGTCGACCATCTCTCTTCAAAGAAGAATGAGGGACGTATCAACCATTACTGGCTAGTCAAAAATATGTTCGGAGCTCTCATGGAGGACACTAAGGCCAACTGGGATAAGGCTAGAAATACGACTCAGACAAGAAGGCCCACCTGGCTCAATTGGAAGTTCTGGTAGGTAATCTGGAAACCACCTTCAGGGGCCAGTCTTATGTGAGAGGAATCCATGTTGGAGGTAGCCATGCGGGTGGCAGCCATGCTGGGGGCACCCACACTGGTGGTAGCATTATAGGTGTTGTGGGAGGTCCGGGGAAGCACTATGCAATTGCAGGGAGTGATGCCACTGATCCTGTTCGCTCAGAGGCGCGTGGAAAGGAGCCCACCACCAACCCCTTTCCCATCCCCCCCACAATTGAACAGTTGGCTGTCAAAAGAGTGCGTGGTGAAAGTGAGAGGATTCTTCCCTAGCGCAAGGTAAAGCCCCAACCTGTCAAGCGGTCGGAGCAGAACGTGACAGAGGAGGACAACTTCAGTTGTCCGATTCTGGAAGAGCACTCTCCCAATGAAACTACAACAAGCTAAGAAGGTTCCAACGACAAATTGTGTCTTTCATTTTTTTTGTTATAATCTGCTCACAGATTTTGTTCATTTTAGTTTTTTTTTATATGGGCTTGTATAAACTCTCTCCTCCCCTGAACATTTTGTTTCTCCCTGCACTGAGAAGAGGTTGGGAAACCACAACTTCAGCCACTGTGATATTTTTATTTTCTGGGTTGGTGGTTTGACATTCTTAGACCACTAAAGACAGCTCTGCTCTTTGTATTTTTTATTTTTACTTTCTAATAGAACTTTGTAGCTTACAAAAAAAAAATATCAAATCCTTGTGGTTATTCTCTAGATCTGTACATTTGCTACATGTTTGAGAAAAAAATTTCAAACCCTAACTCACCATTAATTTTCAGATTTTTTTAAGTTTCTCTTGATTTTTTCTGTAGCTATGGGTTAAAATCATTTGAATACTAACACTATAGAGGATCTTTTTTTTGCAGTATGTCTAGATTTTTTTCATCTCTGGTTGTGTTTTATTGCAGGTTTTCATATAGGACAATAATTGGTTTGCAATTTTCCAAATGTTTTACAAGTCTCGGGTATTTTTGGGTAGATTGACTTCTTTTGGTCTGCATAGGTGCACATATGTGCCTTTCCTTATGCAAAAGCATGAATCACTTGTGACTACTCTATATAGAGAGTGCAATTACATCATTTTTGGAAAAAAAATCGTCGGCTTTAATTCTCTGATCTTTGTTTCTACTGTAGGTTCTCAAATCCATCTGTTAGCTATTATTAGGATTCAATATCAATGAGAAATTTCTTGTTTATTCTGTGTTATCTTGGAATTTTTCATTAGGATCTTGTCTTTTTGAATTAGGGTTTATGTTCTTAGTTTATTCATCATGTTTCTAGAGATTGTTTTCTTCTTGTTTCACTTGTCTCTAACCTTCTTGTGTGGAAGATGTTTTGACATATTTAGGTGCATGTATCTCTAGGATTTTATCATGTTGACCACAAGAAATGAACCAATGCTTACGGATTTGTTTCTTAATGGCTATATTTTTCATATATAAGTGATATAATTTTTATTTTGATCATATTTGTTCAATATTATAACTCGGTATTATAGGATCAACCCCTCACTCTTCTAATGGTGATGCTTCAAACATGGTATCATAGTTTGCTCAATATTTATGTTGTTTCTAACCCTTTGTTTGTGTGTAAAAGAAATTAAATGTTTCATATTCTATGTAATTTCATATATCATGTCATGTATTTCTTATTATTATGGGCTTATCATGTTAATTATATGCTTTACTCTCGGAAGTTCTTTTTGTTTAGATTAACTCTCTATTTACTTTACTTTCTCTATAGGAGTATTTTGTGAAGAGCTATGGGACAACTTGGTTATGTTGTTCCTTCCTATCTTAAGCATATTGTTGTTATTCAACATTGTTCCTATTTTCAGCTTATCCTTGATAGCAGCCAAGTTGAAACCTTTTTTTATCCGAGATGGTTGAAGTTGTAATTAATAAGGAATGTAATGTAATCAACTACCACAGTTTATCACCATATTCCAATAATAATGTATGAAATGGATGTCCATATTCTATTGTAAAGTCGTGATGATTATCCGTTGGGGACATGTGTCGATGGATAGGCATTTGGGTCTTATATTCATGGTGATTCTACTACATAGTTATTGCATCTTTCAGCTTAGTTGTGAAGATTTCTTGCTTGGCAAACATTTCAAAGGATAGACCATTCGAGTCTTGTATTTGCAATGTAATCTTCAATAGAGTTATTTGGTTCTAAATACAATCTACTGGAAATATTTTGATGTATAGAGCTAGGGTTCTTGTATTCATGATGAGGTATATTGCAGATTTCTTTCATCTATCAGTTGAGTTATGGTTGTGATGACTGTATGTTAGCCACATTTTTTGTTGTATCTGGACCATTTGTAGTTTGTACACTATTGTGGTGTTCTTCAAGAGTTCATTACACAACTTGGTTCGTGTGCAATTTCATGATTTTGTGAGAAGTGATTGTTATCTTCATTAATTCCATGAGACAAAGTGTGTTCTGATTTGCATCTTTTGGGGAATTATGGAGTTGTCATCAAGGGAGATGTAAGGTGATGCCACCTTCCTCCATTTGTATTATTTCTCTCAATCATCATTAAGGGGGAGTGTTGGAATATGTAATGATGACTTGTGTTTTATTGTTGGTCAAATATCATAAAAGGCATAAATAACTCTAAAATTATAAAATAGAGTTTGTAATGTCCCTTGTTAGGAATTTTATTAAAATTGCAATTTTCCACTTTTTTTCTTGGTTCGACCTTGGACTAGTTTCGATCTCTAGGTCCCAAATTTGCCCCAAATGATCCCAAATCTTCTGAGAAGGTATATGAATGATATTAGAACATAAATATGTGTTTCAGTGATGCCTTTGTACCTTTAAAACACTTCTGCAAATACTCTTTCAATTCTGGTCAATGTAGGTAACTTTACTAGTGATTTCCCTTTGACTAGTATTGGTCTCTAGGTCTCAAATTGACTCCAAATGCCTTCAAATCTTCAAGGAAGGTTTATGAATGATATTAGGAATTGAATATGATGTTCAGGGATAACATATGGCCACCAAAAGACCTCTGCAAACTCTCTTAAGATTCTGGACCAAGTATGCAATTTTACTAGTAATTTGGGGTTCAAATCCCCCTGAGGTAAGTACTGAAAATGGCTTCCCAAATGCCTCCAAACCCACTCAAATTTATGAACAGAGGTATGTAATGTGTTAAGTATGTTATTAAGTTCTCATATGCACCATTAATGGTTTATTACAACTGTTCTCACCCTCTCCCATTCAACTGCAAAAATCCCCAATTCGACCCTTGGGGAAATGGCACTATTTCACCTCCCAATACAACTAAACTGAGTAAAAATGCTTCAAATGCTCAAGTACAGTACATGAAACTTGTATAAGACATACATGGCAGTATATTGATCACAAATATATCATAGAATCATCCATTCATTCGAAATCATCATCAATACATTGGTTCACAACAAGGTAGTGGGGAAATGGCATTGTTCTTCCATTAAAAAGGAGATTTATACATTTCTACTTGGAATTTCGACCTGAAACTTTCTGGAGATGAAGAACATAGTATTTACTTCATATTACAAAATAAATGGGGCATTAGAATCTCCCCCAAAGAGTACAATAGCTCACCAAAAACGCCCTCCCTCAAGGATCAAGAATATGCCATCAAAACTGGAAATGGTTGAAGGAGCGAGCTGCAATAGAAGAAACCATGAGCTTCCCTGTAGCTTACACCTGCAAATAAAGACTCCATTAAAGCTCCAAATGAAAGGTCTGAATGGCCTTTCCAATTTCCAACTTGGATGGGAATCTTTCACCCTCGAAATTGGCTAAGGCAAGAAACTAGTCATCCACTAGCTCTCCCTCTTCACAAATGCAATTGCAAATTCTACAAATGATCAAAATCTATTCTCATACTTCATTTCTACATTTTATAACCAAAATTATCCTTTTAAGGGTCGAAATCCTCTCAATAGATTCAATAGATTCACATTTAGAAAATATTCCACATTTGCCACTTGTCTCCTAGTTCCAACCTTCCATCTTCTCCCAAATTCGATTTTGAGTCTCTTTGGCTTCTCCAACTCCCAAATTCGCCTCCTTTGAGCCTATTTTTGGGGCTGACATGTCATAGTGGTCAGATGTCAGAGGTCAGGTCTACAATTTGTCATAGTTGTCATAGATGCTCCATCATTGGTGTCATAGGGGCTAGGGAATCTAGCCCAAGTGTCCACAAACTTCCACTTTGACTCTTTATCTTCCATGGAGGTTACCAATCCTTCCCAATTCGACCTAATATGCTCAATGACATGTGTTATGATTTACCAACTCACCCAAGAGTGTTCACATTCCCATTAATTCGAATTTGCAAAAGAGAGATACCATGTATTATGAAAAATCAAGCTAGTGTGGGTCCCACATCCTCCATATGTCTCCAAAACCATTTGTCACATAATATTTCTCTTGAATTTCTTTATTCACTCTATTTATTAAATAATTGAACCCTTCTAATGTCTAAACATCCTTTATTATCCCCCTTATTCCAAATCTCAAAGCTTCCACCCCAAACATAGGAAACTAGTAATTTTCCTCCTTGGCAATTATTTGACCTTTAGCATCAATTTGACAAACTCTAATGAATAGGGCCAATGTGATTAGGCCATTGTGACCCAATACCAAATTTGGGACATGAAAAATCCTCCCTTCCCAATATTGCTTGTCCTCAAGCAATTTTAAACATGGGTGTTGAAGAACCTGCTTTCTGTATAATTCTTTGAAGTTGCCATTGAATTGCCAAACCTTGAGTCTTTGAGTTTCCATGAATATTTTAGAGAGGAACCACCATGCTTGTTGCTGCACTACTCTTATTAAAATCACTTTATTAAGTGGGGAATCCATCTCCCATGCTGCTTGCTTCCCCCCAAAAAATGAAACCAATGAGACAAAAATTATTCCAGGGTCCCATTGCTTGTATTGCACCCCAACAATTAAGAGTGCTCTCCAACCTACACCATTAGATAAGAGGATTCCTGGATCCCATTTTCTTGTATGCATTATTCCAAACATCATGAGTACCAAATATATATCATCAAAGTACATAACAACATAATGAAAATGTACATCAAGGATATGCTTCATCAAAGAGTCATGAAAGTGCTTATACCTCCAAGCAAGTAGACCACCATTTTCCAAGTGCATACAAGCTTCAAGTGACCAATCAAATATGCTCCAATGACATAGGTGAGGATCCCATGTCCTATAATGCTGCTCCAAAAGGATGTGATATGCATCAAAATATTCAGCCATGTATTCTTTCATCCAAGGACTGAATGAAGAATCTCCACTAAAATCTGAACCAAATAATGAGCAGAAAAAACAAGGAGACTTCAAATGACTCAAAGAAGTCTCACCCATACATCCATGAATGTGAGAATCATAAAGATGCAACAAAGTATGTGGCTGCCAACAAAAATGTTCTCCCATCATAAATCTATTCATCCAAGTGTTGGATGAAGTTCCTCTAACATCAAATGAACCCAGTGTTGAGCAAGAAAAACCATGAGTATTCAAGTGACTCGAATCCATATCATAGGTGCATCCATGTAGATGTGAATCATCATAAAGTGACAAATTATGCTGCTGTAAATGTGAATAAGAATGTGCTCCAACCATATCATCATAAAATGTAAATCTAGGAGTTCCATACTCCTCATGTGGCACCATCAAAAAGAACCCTTTCACCCATACTTCATTGAGACTAATGTTGCAAAACATGGAATTGTAGGATGTAGGAGAATGAACCAAATCACCCAAATGTTCAAAAAGTACTGAAGTTTCATCATGGGAAGGATCCATATGGGTAGTATCATGCAACTCCTTCAAAAGTGTAAACTCTTTGTCATAGTTTGGTTCCAATGTAGAGGAATCATGTTCTTCTTTAAAAATTGCATAACCTTCATCAAGAGACAATTAAAATTCCTCTTCCACCACATCAAGTGTTTGGATCTCTTCAAGTTCATCTTCAAACACATCAAGAACATTCAAATTTTCACATTTCTCATGATCCACCATGTCATGAGAATCCTCCAAACAATCTACCATTTGACAATCTGAAACATAAGAGGAAAAACAAGTACCTTGCAACTTTTCAAGAAGTTGCTCATTTTGAATTGTGAGCTTATGATTATCCTCATTATTCTTCAAGTATGCATCATGTAACAATTCATTAAGCTCAAACAAATGGTTTCTATCAAAAAGAAAAGACATGAAATTACCTTTGATGTGGCACATTGCTCTTTGAATCTTCTCCATGTCTTCAAGGAAGGATGTTTCCTCCAATGAAGTAGCTCTCCAACAAGAATTTGACACCAATGCTTGAGTGTCATGGAGAATGTTGAGGGACTCTTGGATCTTCTTTTCATTCATCTTTAAGGACCCTTCAAGAAAATGAGGTTCTTGCAAATAAACCTCCTCATCTTCTTCATTTTTGCTTGGACCAACTTCATGAAGCTCAAGTGGTGATGGGGAAGTTGATCTTGGTTCTTCTTCAACTGCTACAAGGTATTCATTATCATGCTTAATGGAACTTGGGCTTGCAGCAACACTTTCAAAAGTGATCTCTATGTCACCAACATAGAGGTGTGAGAACCCATCAGTGGGTACTCCTTCATAGTTTAAGCATCCATCAGTAGATGCTCTTTGGTTCAAGTCTAAGCTAGAAGGTGTCTCGAAATTATCTTCCATATTTTCAATAGAATCTTCTTCATGCTCTTGTGATGTCTCTTCCTTTTGCTCTTTAAAGCAAGCTGATGCATTTTGCCCCTTGTCTTCCTTAGGATCAGTATATTTGGAAGCTCTTCTTGAATAAATATCAAAAGCTCTCCTCAAGGAGGACATCATTTCATGCACACATATATGATACTCGCTCCAAGGGTTTTTACAAGAAGGGCATAAACCTTTCTTCAGTAACTCCACATCTTCATTTTTGGGCCTATTTTCAAAAACATGTTCAGCATAGTACTCAAAAGACATGGCATTTTGTGTATTTTTGCTCGAAGCAAGATATTCTTGATATTTTTGATATTGTTGGGGCAAGGTTTTATATTTTTCTCTCCATCTTTGGAACTTGCTCATAGAATTATCCTTGGTTGGTGTGACACACTCATATTCATCAGATCTAAATTCATAAGAATAATCTTCATTTCTCTTGAAATTGTATGAAGTGTTGCATGATGGCACCTCTTCCTCATACGATTCACATTCTGCTTCATATTGCTCATAAGCATCTGCATATTCCTCATAAGAATTGTACTCATAGGATTCATCATAATAGTAAGACATGGCTGCTAATTATTCTTGAATGTATGTATCTAATCCATAGGTGCAAGGACCATGCTCTGATACCACTGTAATGTCCCTTGTTAGGAATTTTATTAAAATTGCAATTTTCCACTTTTTTCCTTGGTTCGACCTTGGACTAGTTTCGATCTCTAGGTCCCAAATTTGCCACAAATGATCCCAAATCTTCTGAGAAGGTATATGAATGATATTAGAACATAAATATGTGTTTCAGGGATGCCTTTGTACCTTTAAAACACTTCTGCAAATACTCTTTCAATTCTGGTCAATGTAGGTAACTTTACTAGTGATTTCCCTTTGACTAGTATTGGTCTCTAGGTCTCAAATTGACTCCAAATGCCTTCAAATCTTCAAGGAAGATTTATGAATGATATTAGGAATTGAATATGATGTTCAGGGATAACATATTTCCACCAAAAGACCTCTGCAAACTCTCTTAAGATTCTGGACCAAGTATGCAATTTTACTAGTAATTTGGGGTTCAAATCCCCCTGAGGTAAGTACTGAAAATGGCTTCCCAAATGCCTCCAAACCCACTCAAATTTATGAACAGAGGTATGTAATGTGTTAAGTATGTTATTAAGATCTCATATGCGCCATTAATGGTTTATTACAACTGTTCTCACCCTCTCCCATTCAACTGCAAAAATCCCCAATTTGACCCTTGGGGAAATGACACTATTTCACCTACTATACAACTAAACTGAGTAAAAATGCTTCAAATGCTCAAGTACAGTACATGAAACTTGTAGAAGACATACATGGCAGTATATTTATCAGAAATATATTAGAGAATCATCCATTCATTCGAAATCATCATCAATACATTGGTTCACAACAAGGTAGTGGGGAAATGGCATTGTTCTTCCATTAAAAATGAGATTTATACATTTCTACTTGGAATTTCGACCTGAAACTTTCTGGAGATGAAGAATAGAGTATTTAATTCATATTACAAAAGAAATGGGGCATTAGAAGCTCCCCCAAAGAGTACAATAGCTCACCAAAAACGCCCTCCCTCAAGGATCAAGAATATGCCATCAAAACTGGAAATGGTTGAAGGAGCGAGCTGCAATAGAAGAAACCATGAGCTTCCCTGTAGCTTACACCTGCAAATAAATACTCCATTAAAGCTCCAAATGAAAAGTCTGAATGGCCTTTCCAATTGCCAACTTGGATGGGAATCTTTCACCCTCGAAATTGGCTAAGGCAAGAAACTAGTCATCCACTAGCTCTCCCTCTTCACAAATGCAATTGCAAATTCTACAAATGATCAAAAGCTATTCTCATACTTCATTTCTACATTTTATAACCAACATTAGCCTTCTAAGGGTCGAAATCCTCTCAATAGATTCAATAGATTCACATTTAGAAAATATTCCACATTTGCCACTTGTCTCCTAGTTCCAACCTTCCATCTTCTCCCAAATTCGATTTTGAGTCTCTTTGGCTTCTCCAACTCCCAAATTCACCTCCTTTGAGCCTATTTTGGGGGTTGACATGTCATAGTGGTCAGATGTCAGAGGTCAGGTCTGCAATTTGTCATAGTTGTCATAGATGCTCCATCATTGGTGTCATAGGGGCTAGGGAATCTAGCCCAAGTGTCCACAAACTTCCACTTTGACTCTTTATCTTCCATGGAGGTTACCAATCCTTCCCAATTCGACCTAAGATGCTCAATGACATGTGTTATGATTTACCAACTCACCCAAGAGTGTTCACATTCCCATTAATTCGAATTTGCAAAAGAGAGATACCATGTATTATGAAAAATCAAGCTAGTGTGGGTCCCACATCCTCCATATGTCTTCAAAACCATTTGTCACATAGGATTTCTCTTGAATTTCTTTATTCACTCTATTTATTAAATACTTGAACCCTTCTAATGTCTAAACATCATTTATTATCCCCCTTATTCCAAATCCAAAGCTTCCACCCCAAACGTAGGAAACTAGTAATTTTCCTCCTTGGCAATTATTTGACCTTTAGCATCAATTTGACAAACTCTAATGAATAGGGCCAATGTGATTAGGCCATTGTGACCCAATACCAAATTTGGGACATGACAGAGTTATTACACATGCATCATGTAATAAAATCGCTTAATAACCATTCTTTATATAAGAGAGGTGGAAAACTATTTATCCCACATGTGTTATGAGATGCAAATATTCCATACCTCTACCTATATAATAGAGGTGAGGGATACCCTTTTGGGTATGTTGTGTTGTGTGTGTAATTTGTACACATATGAGATTATTGTGTCATTCTGGCATGATGTGAAGATGGAGAGTGATGTGATGCTTATGTGAGGATGTCATGTATTGCAAAATGGATATTTGTGAAGAATAAGAATACCAAACCTTGAAGTGGGTGCTTGTTGGATGCATGATTTAATTCCACATCCAAGAAATTTTCATACTTGAAACTTGAGCAAATCATATACAAAGAGACTTAGTTGAAAAAATGATGGAAAAAAGGTATTTTTCCCTTTCCCTCCAAATTTAAACTATTTACCCTTATGGTTGACATCATCATCTTGAATCCTATTGGTTCTTATAAAGTTAATTTTTATAGTACATTTTTTTGTTTTGAGAACCATTTTTTACCTCAAAATTACTCTAATGGATACTAAACAAAAATCTTGTGGAGATCTTCCAAGTGTTGTGATTGTTTCGAGTGAAATGAGTTGTGAGGTCATTGAGATACGAAATAATAATTTCAGCCAAGTTATGGAAACGATATAAGATGTCCCATTAAAAAGTGGCACCAACATTTTGCAGCCCAAAAGGCATGACCTTATATGAAAATGTTCCCCAAGGAGTGGTGAAAGCAGTCTTGTATGGGACTTGGATATAAATTTGGATTTGATTATAGCAAGAGAATCTATCCATAAAGGAGAGAACCTCATGACCCACACAAGCATCATAAATTGGTTATGGCAGAGGGTAATTGTCATTGTGCTAGGCCCTAATAAGAGCGCAAAAATCAATACATACATGACTAATGGCTTGTTTCTTATTGATGGGGACTATATTAGGTACTTAAGTGGTATATAGGAGATTGGAATAATGATACTAGCCTTATGTAGCTTATTTACATAGAAATTATTAACATAACAAATGATGGGTGTCAAGATAATTCCTCCCACCATACATCCATTTCCAATCAACCAATCCGAAACTCCTTTTGATTGTCACTTATGCATGATTACCATGCACATTCAAATGGATAGAAAACATATAACCCTATTAAACTAATCATTTGTTACCATAAACCATCCATATAAAACCTACCTCAATTTCCTTTGGCGTTCCCTTTCCTAGGCTTTGGGGATATGCTAGTTTGTTAGATCCACATTTTGGATGGAAGGAATTACACACCCCCCTTACACAAGATTGTAGAAATCACCTTTCACCATGATAATGTGACATTTTATGTTTTTTATTAAATATTAATTAAATCAAGATTATACAATATTGACACTAATATAAGGTTAAACACCAAAAGGATATGACAAATATATTGTCATGTGGGTAAGGGTTATGTCATCATATGTTGGCTTAAAAAGAATATAATACTTATAAAAAATAATAATAGTAATATTATATGTTAACCAAATATAGATACAAACACAAATGAAAAGATCTCTACATATATGAAAAAGAGAGAATTGAAATGTAAATCAAGGGATGGAATTTGATGGGAAAAATTGCCTAGAATGAGATAATTAACTATCAAATATGGTGAGAAATCCTGCATACATGTTAGGAAATTTAAGTATACTAAAATTGATATATCGTTAAATTTGAGGGATGGATTGGATTTCAAATTCCAACACTATGGATTTCAAATTCAAACCTTGTGTGTGTGTGTGGAGAGAGAGAGAGAGAGAGAGAGAGAGAGAGAGAGAGAGATGATAATTACATATAAATCTTGTTAAATTGCAAATATTAATATATTTACAATAATTAGCACTATATTTTTCATATCCATATATTTATAACTTTTCAATTTTGAGTTCTATTGAGCTGACTGAGACTACAATAACCTAGATATATCATAAATGATAATAATAAAATTACATGTCAAGGAATAATATCCCTTTTGATACTTGATAGATACAAGATTAACATGGATATATGTTGGTTATCATCTACATGAGAAAAAATCAATTTTGTAGCTTCCACCATCGAGAGATTGATATCAGAGAGAAACACTAGTTTGAAGTTGGAAAGATTGAAAAAAAAAATCGTTTGAAATTGTAAAGAAGCCAAAGTTTTAAGCTTCAAATTGCACTAGAAA
The DNA here is from genome assembly GCA_027924585.1 of Larix kaempferi. Lineage (NCBI taxonomy): Eukaryota > Viridiplantae > Streptophyta > Pinopsida > Pinales > Pinaceae > Larix > Larix kaempferi. The sequence goes on along the minus strand of BSBM01001201.1, from coordinate 6,953,120 downwards.
AAATATTGAGAAAAGTGACAATATATTTAAAATGGAAAGATCCCAAATTTAAATTGGAGTGGAAATATTGAAATAATAGGCAAGACTTTCAAATTGGAAATAGGAAAAAGTTTTAAATTTCAAAGTGGAGCAAAAAGATTAAAAAAGGCGACAAAAGTTGGAAATTAGAAAGAAGCTAAAATTTTGCCTAACCTCGTTCATGAGGGGATGATGTTGTCATTATTGTTAATCTAAAGATAGTATACATTGGGATGAGCCACACACACACACACACATGTCTAGTCTGGTGGATAAGCTCAAGTGGTTGGGTGCTATGAAAAGCAAGCAGAAGGTCTTGAGGTCAAATCCACGGGTGGCTATCAGTAGTAGAAAATGAGATATAAATGACCAAGTGACCAAAAAATTTGGTCACCACAACCTTTCAAGGGATAAATGACCAAACTTGAGTGAGGGAACCAAAAATGACCAAGATAAATGACCAAGTTGGTCACGGGATAAAATATATGACCAGATAACAAGTAACTAAACTAAAAATGACCACATAAAAATAACATTAAGGATATGAATTGGTAATTTATTTGGTCATTTTTAGTTGTGTCACTCTGGCAATGGAAAATTACAATTTTAACAATGAATTTGTACAATTTACTAGATTTTAACACCGTGGATGGATTCAGGGACCCCCTTTAAGGGGGTCTCTGTCTCTGACTCCATCCGCAGTGTTAAAATTTAGTTTAAACATATCATCAACGAGTCAAGTTTGAAGTTTGGTGTTTCTTGTTAGTTGTGTCATCATGCTATGTAATCAATGTCATTGCATTGAGGTCATTATATTGGTCATGGCCATATCAAATTTGGAAAAACTCATCGTTGTTTAAACCTCCCAGCGCTCTATTGAAATTTCGACAAGTTAAAATCATTATGGCATGTCAGTTGAAATACATTAATTTCATGTCAGCCGTTAATTTGTCGGATGCATCCACTCATCATTGTTCTCCTTGTGCCTAAGATCAGAAAGCTAAAGTTCCCCTCCAGGTGTCTCTTCATTGAAAAATTCCAATATCTTCCAATTTTGAAAAGAAAAGAATATGCGCCCATTCTTTTCCTTACTATTGTTACTTTCTTCCCTTCACATTCAATTAAAAAAAGGCATGGTCTTTATTCCTTTGTTTATTCCTACGTGAATATCCCTTTAACTTCTCCCCCTTATTCAAATAAATTTCCCTCCTACCTCTTCCCCCGATTTAAAAGAAAAAATCTAAATCCCTAACCCATTCCCTTTTCCTTCGAAGCCTTGTTCCCTAAATCCATGCCCCTTTTGAATCCCATTAAATAATAATAATAATAATAATAAATTTCCTAAATACGTATCTAGTTACCTTTTCCTCCTTGGCCCTATTCCCTAAAGCCTTTCCCCCTTTCAAATCCCATTATATAAAAAAAGAAAGAAGAACAAAATCTAAAATATATAACAACAACACTAAAAGGACTATTTTTAAAATTAGAAGGATTGGGAGTTGGACTTAGGCTCAATATTGTTTTTTCTCTTAGAAAACATTTTGTTCTAAGGAGACCAGAACCTTGTAATCTTGAATTTAGTCTTAACTTATGCAATGGTAATATTATTTTTATCAATTTTTATTTTAAGTTAAATTTTATTTCAATTATTAAATTTTAAATTTTATATTATATAAATAAACAACAATTAAATAATATATATTATATAAATAAATAAATAAAAAATATTATATATATTAAAATAATATATAAATAAATAAAAATAACAAAATATTATATATTGTATATATTAAAAATGAATATATTATTTCAAATAATATTTTAAAAAAAACACAAACAATACATAAAACACATCCTACCGGAAGTATCCTTACCTCCCATTAGGAAACCTCTCGTTATTTTTGGTGATTTAGAATATTCTCGCCTTTGACAGGTTTTCCGAGTGAAAAGTGTTCATTTGAAATGCTATGATTAGAGAAAAGGGTTCTTCATTGCAATGAAACATTTTATCTGCAGCAGATGGTATTTGGCTCGATAATTTTACGTTTGCCCGCGTTCTTGGATCTTCATGCCCACAGGTAATTCTTACCCTGATTCATGTACTTTGTTAAAGGAAAGAAAATGTTAGATGAAGTTTTGTTCTTAAAAATATAATCATGGGTTCCCACAGAATTGAAATTTTTTTAGTATATAGCAGCGTAATGTTAATCCAATACATGTCTATGTTGATTTTGATTGAATGCTTATTTGTTCACTGGAATTGCAGCGTGAAATTTATTGTAACTTGGGGTTTGTTTGTTGTAACCTATATACGGTTTGATCTCAAAATGTCATTTAAAATCCCAATTGGACAAAAATAAATTGTTCATTTTAGGGGTTACCGTGAAAGTTTTTACACGCCTCTGATTACCAGAAAGGGGTTAAAGTATTCATAATGTGCATTTTCATGCAATTTCAACAGGTCGCCCCACTGAAAGTGTTCAGATTTACTGGAGGGTTATAAACCCTAAAAACCTCGGCGAGCATCTCGCAGATAAAGTTTTTATGTACTCTCAGAACACCTATGAAACTGTTCAGACTTACTTGAGGGTTGTAAACCCTAAAAACATCCACAAGCATCTCGCAGATCAAGGTTTTCGTTTTCTGTACTGCCGAAACACCTATTAGGAAACGTTGGTATGACTCGAGTATCGTTTATTTTACTATTCAAAGCTTAAATTGTTAAAGTGAACATAATAAATATTTTAATGAGAGTTTTATGTTATTATCCCATTCTTAAAGTAAGGAGTAATGAATATTTAATGAGAGTTTTATGTCATTATCCCATTCTTAAAATGAGGAGTTTATTGCACTATTCAAAGCTTTTTATGATGTTCACTTCCTTTACCTCTCTGTACTAAGAAGTTAAATTCCAATCTATTATAGTTAGAATTCACCAATACTTTGCTTGGCATTGTACTTGCATTTCTCACTGAAATACTTGGTACCTTTTCTTATCTCATGATTAGCTTCTCACTGCAGCAGTATCAGATATGTGTCAAAATTTCTCAATAAACTGAGCCACCACGTTTTTAACAACGTACTTAACTACGAACATGCAATTTTTTTTAGTAATGTCATCATAATGAAAAGTATCATGTGTTTGTGTAATGAACAGACACATATCCATACCTCAGAACTCAATGCTACGGTTTATGCATTCCCAATGAAGTCAAATTCCAATCTATTGTAGTTAGAATTCACCAATGCTTTGCTTGGAACTGTACTTGCATTTCTCACTGAAATATTTGGCACCTGAGTCTCATCTCATGGCTACCTTCTCACTACAGCAGTATTGGATATGTGTCAAAATTTCTCAAAAAACTGAGCCATCACATTTCGAACTACGGCACTTACCTACGAACATGCGAAAATTTGTTGAGTAATGTCATCATATTGAAAAGTACGATAAACAATATGTATGGGAAGGAGAGGTAGACAACAAATTTTATGTCATAAGGGAGGACACAAATCCTGATAATTTGATTCCAAGAAGAACCGACATTACTCTACATTTAAAGGTGAAAGAGCTACTGTTTAAATTTTTACAAGGAAGTGGACTTTACTTTCACTAAAGCTCCCACATGTCACATGTTAAATGTGTCTGAATGCTGTGCTTTGGCAGACCGAGTACAAGCTTGAGTATTCCGACCAGGAAATAATTACGAATATTGTTAAAAACTATTCTCAATGTGTTTCGTTTCTGATATAGAATTCTTAGACTGTCGAGGTGAGATTAATGCCTTGGCACATATACACAACCTTTATGAAATTTTGTAACCAATGGGTGTCTGTGATTTTCCAGTGGCAATCATTAGGAAAACAATTCATTAGATGTTGTTATGATGCACATTACAAGTGGAGGATGACTCAGCTAAAGCAAAAGAGAATGAAGCTGCAAATCTAGACTTGTTATCTCATAAATTGTCTTCATTAGACTTTTTTAATGATATTGTTAACGTTGTAGCTTGGAATCCTCAAATCTAATAGTAGCTGTTGCTTTCTCTTTTCAGGGCCAGAAGAAGAAAAAAACCAAGACAATTACACAGAAATACTAGGAGTGGGAGTTGGCCAATGAGACTCAACCTATTTGGGCAAGAGTATCTAAACAGTTTGTTTTTGTTGCCACCATTATATTTTTTATTTTACAGTAGTTATACAAAAAAGGTATTTGGAATTGCTCAGGTATAGATGAAATCACTGCACTGTTTGTGTCCTCGATGGTAGACCTCATGTCTTTATAGTTTGGAAATGGATTTATGTTATCTAAGTATTTCATCTTCTATCTTGATTAGTTTTACTACATATTTACTACATATTATATAAAACATGTAGCCGCCCATATCTATTTATTAGTTTCTCAAGATTAGATTATAGGATACTTTAGGTCTCAAAGTACATTATTCTTAATGTGTATATATAATATTCATGTTAATCTTACTAGTTGTATTTACTATTAAGTAATCCATTCTTAAGTTTGCTTTTCACCTCTAGTTGACTTAATTGGTTAAAGTGCATTTATAAGTGTGGCAGTGAATTTTTTCTTTAGAATAACTTAAAGATGACATGTCATTACTGGATTTCCATTATTTAACTAATGTCATGTGTTTTTAAGTTGTGTTCATAATTTCTAGATTTATGGTATTCTCAACTCTTGTGCAGATGCACAACTCAAAAAAACTATCAGTGGAGGAATGCAATGAATTTTACAAGAAAACATTCAATGAATTTATGGATACTCTTGCATGTTTTCACTTCAATACAAAGTTAAATTTACCAGCTAAGAGTGTTAGCTCTTATTTGGATAAGAAAGGTATCGTCTTGGTTGAAGTTCTAATGGATAGTTATTTTAATGCAATGCAGGGTGAAGTTGAGTTCAGAAGTATTCTCTATGTGCCTGCGATAACTCCCATGGGCAAGGAAGACACTGTGAATCCCAAGACTAAGAATATTCGTCTCTACGTAAAACGCGTGTATATTTCAGATGATTTTGATGGGGAGCTGGTAAGTAAAAATTAATGTGTTGATTTCTAGTTATTTTTAAATGCAAAAGCATTTAAGGGCCCATTCATCATGTGACTATAGGTTGCTTGGTTTTGTGAATCTTTATAAAATTTTGAATTAACGATTAAAGCTTAGTTTTATTTAAATTTGAATTATTAGTTAGCTTTAATATCAATGAGTATTATTTTAGTTTTCAAGTATTATTTAGACTTTGTATGTTTTAGGTTTATTTTAGGTTAGTTTTAGCATTGATTTTCCCTTTTAATCCTAATACACTATTGATTGAAGTCCAAATTAATTATATTATTCTCCTCTCCAAAACCATTTACAATTATTGGTAGAGTTGACAATTCTTTCATCTATCCCTTTGTTAATATTTGAACCTATATATTCATGATCTCTGGAGTCCTAATTCCTTCAAGCATCTATTTGATCTCCTGATGATGATTTCAGAGTAGAGATCAAAATGTTGAGTTCCTAAAAAATCAGCATAGTCTCCTATACATTAGTTTTTTGGAAAATTATCTTGTTAGAATAAGGAGGCACTTCATATGAACTTATGTTAACCGATAGAAGCCCTGGAATCAATAAATATTGCCATAAAGGTTGAAGTGGTGGACAACTCAAGCAAAGGAGGACTGTGAGAAGAAGGCATGCATTCCCACCTCTACAGAAACATACTAGACATACATAGGATAGTAGTTGACATGGATGGACTAATTGGACAGGAGTATAAATCAAGGCAAGAAGAATTGATATATGTTCTAATTATGAGTCCAAGAATGATAATATGTGAATATTGGATGTTCAATTAAATGATCGAAATCATTCAGCTGATAAAAGAGTGTTAATATGTTTTGGGCATGTGGCCACTGGGCAGGCACTCAGATTTCAAGAATAATTACAATTAATTGCTTGTTCCCCAATCTAGAGCTACTATACAAAATATACTATCCTCACTCCTGGTTTTCCTGTCCACGCCAAATTCGCACTGCTTTTACTTCTTGTACTTAAACCTCACACCCTAACTTCCATGATTCTTGTTTCCATTTGAAGTGTATATGGTAAATTCTGGCATGACAAGTTATAAATTTATTGTATTGCAGGTTGGAGAAGAAAATTGCACAGACAAAGATGAAGATTGAGAAAATGAGCATAAACATGAGAATAAAAGATGATCCCAATATTGTGGCATTGTGAACTTCTAATTAGTGCAAAAATTGTTTCTTGCATTAGACTTTGGGGAAGATCAATGGAAGTTGTGACAAGGTATTTTCTATTTGGATCAAGTAGTATTTTGGTCCCATGTATTGAAATAGGCACAATTAAGCCAACTACTAGTGACAACCAGTTGTATGATTGTCTACTCCTTACTGCAGGAAAAATTCATTAACTCTATTGTGCTAAGAGAGGCAGTGTTTGCCCAAGAAGTTTAAAAGTTGCAAATTCTTAGATCACTGATGTAAAATTATATAATATATTCTATTTAAGGGTGATAAATCAATGGAAGAGCACATTCCTTATAGGAAAGAGATTGGCGGTTCGATTCCTCCGTGCCCTATATATATAATGACTACAAATGACCAAAAAGAAATAAATTACCACTACAAAAATGAGAGATAAGTGATCAAAAAAAGGCCAAAATTCACATATAAACGATCAAATGGCGACCACTGGTGGCAAATTAGCGACCATTTATCCCGCAACCAAAAATGTGGTCATATTTAGCTTGGTCGTTTATAGCTTATCTTGTGGTCATATATTGGATCATATATTTGGTCGTTAATTTGGTCATATATTTGGTCATTAATTGTGACAATTAATGACCAAATATATGACCACAAGATAAGCTATAAATGACCAAGTTAACTATGACCACATTTTTGGTCGCGTGATAAATGACCGCTAATTTGCCACTTGTGGTCGCCAACTCAAAAGTGGTTATTTATATGCAGATCTTGGTCATTTTTTTGGTCATTCATATCTCATTTTCTACTAGTGTATGCATATAAAGGGCCTCACTCGATGTCCCCGTCGGGTTAGGTTGCCTAATCACTGCAACCGAATGGTTTACCTTGGGTATCATCCTTGAAATGAGGGGAAGTTCCTGAGGGTTCCCATGATGCATTCCATATATATATATAGTTAGCAATTTTACTTTAATCATAAGTCCTAAACCACATTTTTGTTATCTTGGTTATTTATGTGGACTGTTAAAGGTGGTTGTTGGATATTGTACTATACATGTACCCTATTTGTGAATACATAATTTATTTGGCTCTTGCCTGCCATCGCCTTTTTTCTTGGTAATTCTTGATCTTCTTGTTCCTTGTTATTTACACTAATTGGTATCAGAGCACTACTGATCTAAAGAGTCTTGTGGTTGAATGCAAAGCACGGTGTCTCAATGATGGAGTGTTATGCTATGATGGTGACTTAGTTGACATTGGAGAAAGCATTCTCGACAATCAAAATTTATGGAAAATTATTTAAGTATATATATATGGAAAATAACATTATTCAGTTTTGATATTGATGGAAATGATGCACTATACTTAATTTGGTGGATATATTTTTTTTCTTTTTTGAAGTCAATGAAGCCCATGCTCTTGAAATATGCACAAAAATGTTCGTTGCACATGGTGACTGACACCATTCCTGAAAAAATGCAAATCAAAATTCCATGCTTGCATGCATGAAAGTTAAATATTCCTCCTTGCAAACCATGGATTAAGTTTCCTATCCTCCATAGGAACCATATATGAAGATATTTGAGATTGAATCCCTAACAATTTATCATATGTCGTTTTCATGTGCTTCCTAATATGCCTATCTGAATCATCATTGTCCCAACTTCCATGGCATCCAAGCGTAGTGATTTTCAGATTCAAATCCACCCCAAAGCACCATTCTTGAATCCTGAATACCTCCCTACAATTCTATTTTTCAAAACTTCAAACTCCAACTCAAACATGTATCTCTAGTGATCTTAAGAGAGAACTTGATGCCATATCTCTACTTAAACCTGTAAAGCATTCTAACACGTGTATTCATGAGATCGATTTAGAAACAACCAAAGATAACATTTTTTTCATGTGTTCATCTTTCGAAGGGGTATGACAATAATTGTAGTAGCGTATTCTACAATACTTCTTTCGAATGAGTGGTTCCGTTAGCAAATCAATAGTAGTGAAGTGCAATGTTGATTACTATTTGTTAAGTGTGAGAATATAAATCCAAGGTATATGGATTCATCATAGCATACGAAAGTTGTCAAACAATGTTATAAAATATTTCCCCTACTTTCAATACTCATTGATTTGGTATGCGGTATTTATCATAAGTGCATGACTAGGAAACAACCATGGTTGAGAGAGAATTTTTTTTGTAATAGCCCTAGGTTTTAAACCCATTTAATGCCATATTTTATCCTTGATTGTATGGAATATTTTATTGAGAAAATTTTCAGAAGGAGTTAATCTATCAAGTATATATTCATCAATCAATACCATGAGATGACTAGCAGGAATTAAAAATTATCGTAAATCAATGAGAAGAATCTCTACTTACCTTTCGATGACCAGCTTAACCAATTTGCATGCAAAACTTATCCTCCTTTAGTCAGCATATCCTCTGTCTGCAACAACAATTGGAAGGACAACTCTCCACCCAACCAACCCCCAACAAAAGATGAGACCCTGATCCCTCAACAATTAACCCTATGAAAAACTAGGTAATACCTGAACTATTTTCTCTATCAATCTTTATTCCACCCTCTCCTCCTCCTTAGTCTCCCTCTTGAACAAGTGCCACACAAAATAAAATAAGAAACCAAGCAACAAATCCAAAAATCCACCAACAATATTAGAGCCCTTACCCCCTTCTTATTACTAAATTTATGAATTTCACTCAATTTATTAATTTTGCATAGATGAAACACTTGTCATTATTCACCTAAATTAAATTACAAGTGCACATTTTATTTTAATATATTACTTGACCTTTTACTACTACCATATACTATTCTACTTATACTAATGTCTAAGGTTGGGGTGTTATATACTCCCCCCCTTAATTAGGAAACTTCGTCCCGAATTTATAAGCCCGTAGCAACAAAAACAAACAATTATTCAATCGGTCATGTAGATAATGGTTAATATAGATAGCTAGTACCAAATGTAACAATCCATTTCAATTGCAAATTTTAACCCTAGTTAAATGGTATATTTCTCGATAAACTAGTTCTTTTTGATTTTTTTATCAAGAGATTTGGCATTTAACTAGCGTTAAAATATGTTGTTTAAATGGGTTGTTACATTTTGATCGTTCTTATGGTCATGTTATAATAATTCATAGATTCAACCTTCTCCACTAAACAGTCTTAGTTGGTGTACTTGGGAGGACAACCTGATGACAACATCTACAATGTGCACATGTGAAGAATAATGGCTACATTGAAGAGTAATGCGACTTGTGAACCTGTGGAGCTATGTTTGTCTGGTTATTGGAGATAGTTAATGTCCAATAAGCAAATAAATAGATTTTATTTTGAAAAGTGTAACTCGCATGTGAGAACACGTGGTAACACAAGCACTTTATTCTAAGTTTATATGTACTTTGAAAAATGTGGGGTTAAGAAAGGATTTAACCCACATTTGCATTGTGCTTTTTTAATTTGTTCTTTGCACCTAGAGTAGCAAGGTGCTTACAACCCAATATGGTGGATATTATGTCACATTTGTCACGCCACATAACGTAATGTTCCCAAAAATAAAAAGCAATTAAAAAAAATCATGTTTTCTCATAAATTATAAAAAATATAAAGTAATTAAAAAAATTCATGTTCGCTCATAACTTATCAAAAATAAAAAAATTCATGTCGGCTCATAAAATAAAATAAAAAATAAAACAAGCATCCATCTTAAGCCTGGATCTATTAAGCACCGAGAGGGATCCAGTTTCTTGAGTGTAAATTTTTCTTCATGTGTAAAAAATTGAAGATAAAAAGAATTTACACTTCAAGAAATTGGATCCCTCTTGGTGCTTAATAGATCTAGGTTTAAGATGGATCTACGTTGGTTGTATTAAAGAAAAAAAGAAGACAAAATCGACATGGAAATGTGAAGGTGTGGATGCTTAGAGAATGTCATTTGAGTTGAGTGTAAAGGGATCTATGGTGGTAGAAAGGGATTATGCATGATTTTTTCTTTATTCCATAAATTAGTTATAAGTTGGCAGATATATAATTTCAAAGGAATTATATAATTTCAAATTCTCAATTTTTTTTAGAGGAGTTGTTGGCATGGGGTTAGTCCGCATGAAGTGCGGAAGCCGAAAGCAGCGAAGAAGGACCATCTACGGAAGAAAGGACCATTCACAGAGAACAAGGAAGCGCAATATTAGTTTTGTTTGTTAGAAAGGGTCATTTGGACCATTTTGTAACTGCCATAGTTGGCTATAAATAAGAATATGAATGTAATCCTAAGGGCATGATTATGATGATTTTATCCGATCCTAGAATGAGATCTTAAGTGATTGATAGTTGTGCGGATGAAATTTGTAATGTTTTGCTCTATTTTCAGCAGTTTTGTATGGATCCGCAATAAGATGTTTTGACTGTTTCTGCGAAGGTTATACTGCAGGTTTTGATGAGTTAATGCATGAAGATGTTTGGATATGTTCTTCTGTCCCTATTTATGTTGAATAATTAATGTTGCGTCATCTTTTATGTTGTCTTTTCTATAATATTTCATTGATGCAATCACTAGTATTACTCTGTTGATGCGAATGTTGAAAATGCAAATGATGAATGTTTGAGTTTATAAGAATGATGCGAAAGTGAATCTCTGGTTTCTGATGCGATAGAGTTAGAGCAGATGCATGTCCTTCCCCACTGCGAAAACTTGGTTCCTGCAGCCCCCTTAACCATCTCAGCTGACACTTCACTTGCTTCGCGGGTGTTGCTGGAAAGGGTAAAACCTTTATGGGCTGGTGTTTAAGGTGTTTGGTTGGTGTTTGTTGACGACAGTGCGAAGTGAACCCCTATCGATAGAACTATGTCAAAAAATGGTTCCCTTCCCGAGACCTTGAAGAAGAAAGAAGAGGACATGCTGTGGCACCCAACAAAACCGGAGATCCAAGATTGGTTTGACAAGAAGGCAGAAGAATTCGCGGAAGGACAAAATCGAAACCCTGGGTAGACGCCAAGCAGTTGGTTGGAAAAGCATATTTATTATGATATCCATGAGATATTATTCTACGAATTCCTAGTATTGCTGCAAGAGTGGTTGGCGCAGCTGACCTTTCAAAAGAGCCATTGCCAAGGAGGTGAACCTAACGACTGGACTCCAGAACTGATTCAACAACTGAAACGAGTCGACAATAAGGTATCACGGGCTGTTGAATTCTGGGTATACAGTATCCTAGAGGGATACATCACCTAGTTTGAAGTTGATACGATCAAATCATAGAGCGACGCAGAAAGGAATTTTTTCAAAGGACCAAGAGGGAGATTCCTGCTATCGATGAATTTGTGGATTAAGATGCTCGTCTACGAAAAGGGCATACTGAGGATAAATTCCGATGAGTAGAAGATTAGTGTGCGGGAGTCATGGGTACCACGTGAATGCGGGGACCAGTAGAAAGATGCGGGGTAGATGGACATGAGCGACAACAACTTTCTAAGGGAGGTTCAAAAAGACTGTGGTACCTTGAGGAGTGGGGCGATATTCCAACGACCATAGAAGAAGAGGAGGACTGAAAGAGAGTCTCCTGAGGGGACCGGAATGGAAGATTGCAAAACGGGACCGCAAGGGATGAAGCGACCTTATTACAACGAAGAATAAGGTGAACAGGATACCCCAGAAGCCGAAGAAGGACAAACCTTAAGCTACAACGTACGTTCAACTCTGCACACTACTCAGAACTTGATTGGAAGAAATACAAGTTATTTGCAGAGCTGTCCTACGTGCCAAAATAGTAGTAAGAGAAGCGAATTAGTAAATAATAACAGTAGAAGCGCCAGAATGGCAGGAGATGACATAAAGATGCCAACTTTCTAGGGTAACGGGACCGAGGATCCCGAACAATATCATTTTTTGTGTGAGGCAGTCTGGACTGTGAAGCAGGTCCAGGATGAAAATATCAAGAAGGGACAGTTAGCGACGACCCTCAGAGTTCGTGTGCTAGACTGGTATATGAAGTTTACTAAGGTACCGACATGAAATCCAGATAAAACATTGCCACAGATCAAGACGGGGATGATCGATGAGTTTAGAAAGCCAAAATCCGAGTCAAAGTACATTACTGAGCTCAAGGAAATCAAGCAGTTTCCGCATGAATCGGTATGGGAATTTGACCAACAGTATAAAACGATAATGGAAAAAGTAAGTTTCAGGATGAGCGACATGCAACATAAAGAATGGTTTATCGTTGGGTTGGTACCGCACATTCGTGGGTTGCTGCTGCAACAGAAGGTAGTGACTCAGGCAGAGGCGTTGGAAATCGCAATGAAGCTAGAGGCTTCACCAATCAACGAAACAGGCCTAGGAATGGATCATATACAAGCACAGTTGGAAAACTTGAGGATCCATTTACAGGATATAAAGAAGGGAAAAGAGGCCCGTGAAGACGTATGGTGCACTAGATGCAGGATAAAGGGGCATCACAAGGATCAGTGCCCAGAATTTCAAGAATATTTGCAATCGGGTGCACCAAATCCCATCAGTCAAGAAGGAATTCCTTGGTGTCGCGTCTGTCAGACGAGAGGACATTGGCCGGAGGAATGTGTGTACCTACAGAATATGGTGTCGAAACCAGTGAACTTGTATTACAAGTTCTGTCGATCGGTTGGCCACGATGAGAAAGACTGCAGATCTTATGAACTACTCCAAGAGAGGACTGCAGACACATTCTTGATGAAGGGGGAAGAAAAACCACCGATACAGCCGCAACAACAGTGTAATCAACAACCGCCTCAATATAATCCGCAATAGCAGTATGATCAATCACAATATGGTCAGCCGTAGTATGGCCAACCGCAATATCAACAACTGCAATTTCAACCACCGCAATACGGTCAACCGCAATATCCACAACCGCAGTATGGTCAACTGTAGTAACGGCCATACGGGTCACTGCAAGGAGGATTCAGAGGGGGGTTCCACGGAGGCCGAGTTACCGGTGCCGACCGAGGAGGATTTGATGGACGAGGTTGAGGACCAATCATATGTTACAATTGTGGTCAGCAGGGGCACTATCATAGGGATTTCCCGAATCCAACCCCACAGTGCAATTACTGCAGTGTTGTGGACCATGGTGTCGAAGACTGTCCTCAGCTCATCTCAAAGTGGAAAACTAAGAACCTGCCTCTACCTCCACAAAATCAGAATCAGAATCAGAATCCCCCACCAGTGGTACAGAAGATATCAATAGAGGTCAGAAGTCAAAATGCGACTGTCGAAATATTGACTCACAGAGGAGATGCGACAGGGGCCAACAGGTCACAGGATGGAATCCGACCGGCAGCAAGAAAACAAGGCACATTTGATGCAGAAGCAGAAAGGGATATTTTCTTGAAAGCATAGGATGCAATGAGGCAACTAAAACATCCATCTCTTCACCAGAAAGAAGTTACTTTTGACATGTCGTTGATATTCGACACGACGAATTCGCAAAAAAAGGCCAACACCTTAAGAGGCTTTCTAGAGAGTTTCGTGGAGTTGGAAAATGATCAGGATGCATTGGCAGAAATATCGAACCTGCTACATCGACGGGAGGGTGCATGACAGGAGCGAACAGTCAATCGAATACATAAGAGAAAGACAGGAAGACAAATCCGGATGTCTATGCAAGTCGGAGAATTCGATATTGAATCCATTATCTCGGATTTGGGGTCATATGTAAACATCCTAACAAAACAGACCTAGGAAACGATGGGGAAACCGAAGTTGGCTTGGTCCCCAGTACAGATACGACTAGCAAACCAAAGTAAAGTCACCCCGATCAGTCGACTATGACAGGTCCCCGTTGAGATCAAGGGACTTAGAACATATGCAAATTTTGATGTGATCGAGATTGTTGATAACACAAGACCCTATCTAGTGCTTCTAGGGATAGACTGGGAGATGGAGAATCAAGCTATTATCAACTTCAAGAAAAGAACCATGTCGTTCGAGAACCAGGAGATAAGGGTAGTTGCACCTCTTGACCCTGTGGAAGGGCAGAGATATGTTTAGCCGACGAGGGATGAATTCATTGAGGGATGGGACAATATTTACAACATCTCTGAAGATTATATCAACCCTACTGTGGATGGAGAATTATTATGGCGCAGTAGCAGTTTGACGTTGTCAGATTCCGACGAAGCACTTGAAAATTGGCAGAATCGGATGCATGAAGTATCGTTTTAGAGGTGCGCATGGATCACTCAGTCGCTGCAAAGGGTAGCTATGGAAGAGTGCAAGCTACCAATGTATGAGGGATTTCTCAACTTGGCCGCATTTCTCATTGAATTTGAAGAAAAAGTGGAAGAACCACAGCAACTATTGGCCTTGGAGAAATCCCTGAAGGCTGCACTAGCGCGATGGTGGGCGGCGCACAAGTCCACCATAACTAACTGGCCACTATGTCGACACCTAATGACGGTTAGATTCAACGACACTGACAAATACTGCGGAAGGAAGTATGATGGCAGAAGAGATCCAAAGGAGCATTTGAATGAATGTGAAAGCAAATGGGGACCACGATGGAAACACAAATGGGTCCATGCATTTATTCACACGTTGGATGAAGTGCCACGAAATTGGTATATCACAGTAGAAATACGATGCGGAACAACCTCATGGGAACAAATCACAATTGGATTTAGCCAAACGTTCAGTTTCTCTGACGAAAACCCCTTCATCGACAGTGCATTACAGGAGGTCCAGGAGAAAGTATTCGATGTGATTCCTCCAGAGAAACCTTTGGGACTCTAGTGAAATGCGACACCCCAAATGTTGATGGAATGTTTGGAGCAATGTAAAACATAATATAACTCCACTCTTATTGTGCTAAAAGGTACTATTTACAACTCGGTTTGGAGCAATGTAAAACATAACATAACTCCAACATAGCATAGGATGATTAAATATGATAGTTGAAAAATATGAAAAAAAGAGTGGGTGACATGGTTTTAATTTGTTTATATCACAAAAAAGAAAAATTATGTCTAAATGTTCTAAGAATTGACTCAAAATAACAAGGGAAATCAACATTTTTTTTGTGTGTGAAATCCAACAAGAATCATTTTGGATTGATGGCATCACATATGCCAATCATCAATATTGAAAAATTAGGATTTGAATAGGGGTATTTAAGGGAATTGAATCCATTTCAACATTAAAAAAATGATTTCAATATTCCAAAACTTCAACTTCGCAAAGATTTTATGGCTAGATTTGGGTGATGGAAAACCAGAGAGGGTTAATACAGTAGAACATTTAGCATCCTTTGAATGAAAACATAATAAAAAACATACATTATTAAACCTACCTCACATATTTATCAAGTGTATAAAGGGATAAAATCTATGAAAGTGCAAACTTTTTTCAAAGTTTTGCATTTAAAAAAATGATTTGCACTTTTATGGATTTTATTCCTCTTGGTGTTTTGATATATTTGTGCTTAAGATGGATTTCTCTTATTTATTAATATATAGTCTTAATGGATTTTTTCTATACCTCAGTGGGTTATTCAAGGATCCTCTAGCCCTTAAAATCACATGGGTTTGTAAGTTCAATCCCACCAATAACCGATGCAAGTAGCTTATGTGCTACCTAGTGGTGTGTGGTTTGATTTTAGTCCAATTATCTTATATTTCCAGTTGGTGAATGGTACAAATAGAATAGGCCCCCAAGTGATATAAGGTGGGCGAGACAAGATATCATAAGAGAGATTCAATGCACTAATTTGTACAAGTCAATCGTTACAAATTACATTAGAAGTATGAAATATTCAAATGGAAAAGATACATTTATAACCATTCTTAGAATGTTGGGTGGATTCCTTGTAACAAGGACCCCTTCACCATTTCAGTGCTTAGTGACCTCATTCTCACCATGAACATAGTGGCGACACCATTAACACTATGGAAAACTTTATTCAACGTCTTATTTCATGGGAGAGAGGGACACAAGCACCCTTAATGGAAATTCATAATCCAATGCGTTCTCATGATGACATAGGCACTTCCATATTTCCATGCATCCATGCAATGCACTTCCACATATGTTGAATCGAATAAATAAGAAATGGAATTCCATGTAAGAGAGAGTTGTCCACATGGACACAAACATTAGTGCTCCACTAGCATGGATAGACATGGACATGGCCTCCACTCTGGTTCTAATTATGGATGTTGGTTGCTACATTTCAAATATTTGAACTCTATATGCTATATAAAAATATGTTTGCATTCCCTTCATTAATTTTTATTAGACATCCTCTCTTCCTTACCTCTGAAAACCCCTCATAGTCTTGGTCGTTGGTATAATCATTTATACTGAGGGGGGTAGGTGTGAATTAGTATAGGACAGGTTTTTAACTTTTAAATATTGTTTACCATCCACGTCATATTTCAACAAAATCTATCATTACATTAATACACAAGAGACACACAGATTTAACATGGAAACCCAATAAGGGATAAAACCATGGAAATATGTTCTTGCAATAAACAATGATTTGCAGACACCCATTTTTTGGAGACACCTATATCCCAAGTTTACAAGCAACAACTTGTAGGAGGAACCAACCCCCTAGATTCTCTAGCACCAACTAGAAGGAAGCACCAACTCCCTGAATTCTCCAACACCAACTAGAAGGAAGCACCAACTCCCTAGATTTTGTATTGATGTACTGCACGAAAACTCACATGTCGCACTTTGTTTTGTCATGCAAGACAATCTTTACTAACGTTGCATTCTTCTCTATGAAAGACAATATTTACTACTGCCACACTCTACTCTGTGCAAGACAATATTCACTACCATCGCACTCTGCTCTGTCACACTTTGTTATGTGAAAGACAATATTCACTACCCTTGCACTCTACTCTATGCAAGACAATATTCACTACCATCACACTCTGCTCTATTGCACTCTGTGTTGTCACACTCTGCTCTATTGCACTCTGTGTTGTCGCACTCTGCTCTGTACATGACAATCTTCACTAATGTGTGGTCTTTAAATTTTGTGTTGCTACTATGCAACTTCAACAGACTTAGATTTTGCACAGCTTCTTCTGCAAGAAAAAATCTCTTCCTCTTTACAACATGCGCCTTCTTGCTTTGCCACCTAAGAAAAACCTTCATGAGAATTCTATCAAGAATATCTTCAAAACCCAGAAAATATCTTTAGATCCATTTTCAAGCCCTAGAATACCTTCCACTTCCACAAGTGCGCACCTTTTTTAGAGCTCTATCATTGCTTCAATGAATAAACAAATGATGGAGCACTCCACTTATTTATAGTGTTATTAAATCACTTTCTGGGGTGACATAACATTTTACAATATCCTAGCAAGGCCAACCTAACATTTTGGTTGGGTTGACTTTACAAATTCTTTGATATCTCCTTATTCCTATGGATTTAGAGGGACTTCTTTATATCATTGGAAATATGTTGGAAAACAAATTCCAACTATGTAACCTATAATCCAATTTGAGTCAGGTATATAGAGTAAAAATCCCTTGAAAGATAGGGTATCCAAACTGGGCATCCAAAAACAATATTTCGAATAATCTTCTTCTTGCATTCTCTATCTATAGTCTCCTTGATTTTGACATCAATGATAACAATATTCCAACAGTGGCTATGAAAGAGGCTACTACAAAAGTGGCTGCAAAATAAATGATTGACTGTAGAAGAAAAAACAACAATATTTTGGTCCAAAGTTGGGAATTATTTTTCCTATCAACATACCTCTAGTGGCATAATATATTCATAAATAAGTTATTTCCTTCAGCGGTAAATGAAGACGAACATATTTTTTTTAAAGTAGTGGATAATGCACACGACAAATCAAATGATGCAATCATAACTTAGAAGTAAAGATTATAGTTTAAAGTAAATAATTAATGCTACTAAGATAATTACAGGGAATATGAAACAATCTCAATACAATGTTTCTAATATCTTGAAGACAAATCAATTGCGGATGAACAATTGGAACTCTTTGAATACCAAGTTTTGTGTATAAAACTATATTATACTTGTGAATGAGGAAGGCACCTTCGACCCTAAGGAAAGCTTCAATTAGTGGTTGAAGGTGTAGAAAGAAGCATTGGTCACTTTTGTGCAACAATCCAGGGTTAATCCTTTGGGTGGTAGTTGGGGAAAATATTTTCCTAGTGAATCATACTCACCTGAAGAGTGACTATAGTGGTGTGAATCTAGTAAAAGATAGATATGAGAGAAATATATTCAAATTATTATAATGAAGGCCTGAGAACTTGACCCATTTCATTAATAAAAAAATTGTAAAGGAATTTTGTGGTTCATTTTGACATAATAATTGTGTTTAGTTATTATCTAGTGTGATGGATTCACATTACATAGATTTATGAAATCCAAGTGTCTTTGTTTTGTTTTGTTTTCACTCTGACTTGTAGGGAGGTGTAATCCCTCTGCATCAAGTGGTATCAAAGTGGGTTGATCCTGTGATGGTGATGACCAAAGAGATCTTGGTCTCAAATAGAGTAACCTCTGAATGTTGGTGATGTGGGGATAACATAAGAACATATCCCATAACAAAATCATAGTGACAGAAAATATAGGAAGAGGTTGTGGAAGATATAGAAGAATGGAGGGTGTAGAAGATGTGAATGAGCTTGAAGCAATGATGATAAAAATGATATTCATAATGGATGTGATGGAGGAAACCAAATGGAGAGGCATTTCACATGTATTGTAAGACATCACATTAAGTGAAATCAAAGACTACAAGAGAAGAAACATAAGAACACATGATAATGGAAGAGAGAACGTTTGGAGGTAAACCTAAACTTGATAGTTATGTTTATTCTAGAAGTTTTAAGTCCTAAGGATTTGAAAGACTGGATAGGATAAATGGAAAAGTTATTTGAATTTGAGAAAATTAGAGATCCTAGGAGGGTTAGGTTTGTTGGTGCAAAATTGAAAAGTCATGCTTCTTTGTGGTCGCGTAAGTTTCATTTGAATAAAGAAATTTGTGGTGGAAAAAAGATTAAAACTTGGGATAGGATGGTGCCAGAGTTGAAAAGTAAATTTTTACATGTAGATTATGATATAAATTTCTTGAGAATATTGCAAAAAATGAATCAATTAAAGATGTCATTGAAGGAGTACATGGAGGAGTTTTAAAGACTTTTTATAAGGTCTAGGAAGAAAGAGGAGAGTCTAGAATCCATTGATAGGTATGTGAATGTTCTAAGCTATTCCATTCAAGATGAGTTTAATATTTCAAATTTTCATTTAATGGTAGAGAATTACCAAGTAAATTTGGGGATTAAGGATAAATTGCTAAGGAAACAACAAACCATGAGAAACTATCTAGGATATGGAAGAGGATAGAAAAAAGAAGAACGAGTGGAAAATAACTAAAGGAGATTCAACACTACGGATCATCATGCTGAGAAAGGATGTGATGCTAATAGAGGAAAAGTTCCATTAGGTAGAGGTAGATGAGGCTGACATCATCCATCCCAACAACATCCCTTATTTATCACATGTGGTTATGGTACTAAAAAATGAAGGCAATTGGTGCATGTATCTAAATTTCCAAGATCTCAATAAGTTAACTATCAAAGAAAAAATTCATATTCTGGTGATTGATTATCTCTTGGATGAAATTCATAGAGCCACATTCTTCACTAAACTAGACCTTTAATCTAGATACCATCAAACTTGAATGAAAGAAGCTAGCATACCCAACACCGCTTTCCGCACCCATGAGGATCATTATGAGTTCTTAGTCATTACCTTTGGCCTCTGCAATGCTCCATCCACCTTTCATAAACTCATGAACAAGATCTTTCAACCCCCCTCCATCATTTTTTCTTGGTTTTCTTTTATATATTTTCGTCTACAGGCCCGCATGGGAAATCCACCTCGAGCATGTTCCTCATGCCTTACAATTATTAAAGCATCACCAATTATTTGCGAAAGGATCAAAATGTGCTTTTGAGGTTACCGAGGTTGAATATTTGGTTCATATTGTTATTTGGGATTGAGTACATATGGACCCCAAGAAAGTGGAAGCTGTGCAGAACTGACCCAAGCCCGAAGACCCTTAAGAGCTTGTCGGGATTCTTAGGACTCATCGGCTACTACCAAAAGTTTGTGAAAACATATGGTAAAATTGAAGCTCTTCTGAAATCATTGCTCAAAAAGAATTCCTTCCACTAGAAAAATGTATCTGTGCAGGATTTATCCACCCTAAAATATTCTATGTGCATTATGCTTGCTTTATCAATGCTTGTTTTCACTAGCAGTTTCATATTAGAATGTGATGCCTCTAACCGTGGCCTTGGATTCATCTTGTTGCAATGTGGAGACCCTTTAGCATTCACCAGTAAGTAATTACGTGAGTGGAATTTAGGTAAGTCCACATATGGAAAAGAGACAATATCCATCCTTCATGTAGTTGAGACATGGTTCCCATATTTAGTCAGTAGGTGTTTCCAAATCTAGACCGGACATCTAGACTAAAATATCTTCTGGAATAATGATTCTCCTTCCAAAAGGAGAATAATTGGGTCACTAAGATGTCAGGTTATGATTATTATATCATATATAAGAATGGAAGGGAAAATGTGGTGGTAAATGCTTTGCCTCGATAATTTGAGGAGGAGGCCTCCCTCTTTGCATTATCATTACTAGTTCTGGGGTGGCTTGAGGAAGCACACCAAGAATGGATGGCCCATGATAGCATTAGGAAACTCATCAAACATCTTCAGGAATACCCCAACCCCTAGAATGGGTATACTTAGAATCGAGATACCTTACGGTATAAGAAGTGCACTTTTCTCATACCATCAAACCTTGAGATGAGTTACATCCATTGATCTTTATAGGCCATTTGAGCTTTCATAAAATCTATGAAAACACACATCTTTAACTTTGTAGCAACCTACGACACTTGTCAAAGACACAAGGGTGAAATAGTGAAGTCACTTGGTGCTTTGCAACCCCTTCTAATTCCAAACCATATCTAGATTGATATCTCTACGGATTTTATTATGGGACTTCCCATATCAAGCAATAAATTATTCATCATGGTGGTCTTTGATCGCCTATCCAAATATGCTCACTTTAGTATTGGTTTGCTTTGGGGTGACTCCATTAGAACACATTGATTAGGAGCCCCTAGCCACACTTAAGGTTCCATACTTTGTAAAGGTGATTATGCTTGTAAGGGTTTCCATACCTGCTCTAGAAAACCTCAATTATACCCACTTGGACCTTATTTTATTGTATTACCCCCCTTTCTTTGGCCATCCTATTCAAAGAATGCAAATCATCCACCATTAAAAGAAAGCTTTGAAGGTTGTACCAAGCAACAAGGAGGGTGTTGAGGGAAAAAGAGACATTGTTGGGGTTAGATGGGGCATGACGTCCTCCTTCCAAGCTCAACATTTCACTTTGTTGAAGCTATCATCACTCATTTATCATTTTTTTTTATGTTTCATGAGGTTTAGTCCCTGAATTGTGGGTGACAAACACTAAAAACTAATTTTAACTCAAAATTATATAGTTTAGCCTAGAGGAGGGAAAATTTAAACTTTTCTCCTATAAATATACTAAGCTCCCTCCTCTCATTTGTCATGAATATCATGGGATCAAATATGACTAAAATTTTATTCTTGCTTGTGGATATGATATCTTAAGTGGCGTGCGCCTCTCTTTCTTTGCAATTTCTAGGGTTTCAAGGATAATTCTTGGTGTTTGAAGCTTCTTTACAATCTTTCAAGGCTAATTCAAGGAGGAAGGACATAGAGTTTGGTTCCCTTCTATTTTCTCCATTAAATGTGGTATGGTCTTCAAGACTTTGTCTTGCATTTCTATTGTATCCAAGCTGGTAAGAGTGATTTAGGGTTTCATACATGATAGTTTAGTCTTGTTGGTGAGGAGATTTTTTGGAAGAATCCCTCTTTTTTTGGGCCGTGGCATCTTTATTTTTCCTAATTAGGTCAAGTGCTAACATAAAATTGGGTTTCCTGGCCTTTCCCTAATTCATTGAGCATTGAATTTTCAATTTTTTGAGAGGATGCTAGCCCCGATTTTTCTCATTGTCCTAGGGATAAGACCTAGGTCTAGTTCCCTCTTCTTCTCTTTTTCAAATTACAAAATTATATGTATTATATTTGAAATATATATATATATATATATATATATACATATATATACATATATATCTACATATGTAGATCTATAGATATATATGTATATATATCTATATATCTATCTATATATATAGATCTATAGATATATATGTATATATATCTATATATCTATCTATATATATAGATCTATAGATATATATACATATATATCTATAGATATATATATATATATATATATGTAGATATAGATATAATATATATATATATATATATATCTACATATAGATATATATCTATATCTATATCTATATCTACATATAGATATAGATATATATATCTATATGTAGATATAGATATAGATATCTATATCTATATGTATATATAGATATAGATATAGATATATATATATATATATATATATATATATATATATACAAAGCCCATAAAATTACCTAATTACAACAAAAGAAAAATGTTGCTTTCTTGAAGAATCTAATCCATCAAAGTGATGTGGCGTCCTTGATTTTGTGGTAAATCTTCATATGTGTCACCAAGTCTTATGGCTAATTTGAGAGATCTAGGGTTCTTGTGCAAATTCAAGTATGTTTTTTTAGATCTTATTTGACAGGTACAAACATCTAAAATTCATCTTTGAAGAGCCTTACAAGTTGAAGACAAGGTCTAATATTAACCCTACTCACTTGGGCATTCATTTAGTGATTCAAATTGATCTTATTGTGATTTTTGGGAGAGGTTGGTTAGGGAATAAACTAGATCTAGTAAGTCATTTCTAGATTTGTCTTACTCATTAATTGGTTTCCCCAAAGGTATGATTCTTATCCCTCTCCATTAGGCATACTTTCCTTGGTAAGTTGGCATTGTTTTTAGTGGTTTTCATCTATCTTTGAACACATTTTGTTGGTTTTCCTCTTATAACAGTGGCAAGGCTTTTAGTCATTTTCCCTAATTATGAGCATTTATTACTTATAACTCCTACCCTCTTGAAGTGCTTAGTGAATATCTTTGTATTTATTTATTTGACTCCATAAGGCAATGATATTTTCCAAGAGGTTGCTTGTGTTGAATTTTCCTTAGCAGTTAGATTTTATTAAAATTTTAAACATCTTTTATATCAAAGAAACATAAACTGCATGCATATAAGGTTCATTGAAAGAAACAAAAACTGCATGCATATAAGGATCATTGAAAGAAACACATCCACAATAGACACAATTTTTATCCTGGGAAAACCCTTAAATAGGGAAAAACCTGTCAAATGTTCTAGGTAAGATTCTTCAACAAGTTACAATGTCAAATCTAATGTCTGGAACTAGTTACAGAAAGAGAAACTCAAGAGTAATGATATACAAGAAAGATACAAAATAATCTCTAAATAGGTGTGCCTTTCTAAGAACAAAGAGAGAGAGAGAGAGAGAGAGAGAGAGAGAGAGAGAGAGAGAGAGAGAGATAACGAACCCAAAACGATAACTTCACAATGCTTTTTGATCACCTAACTATGATTCCTTGGATCTGTGCACTTCTTACTTTCTTGAGCGAATTGGTGTTTGTCAAATGAGGAAACTTCACTTCTATTTATACTAAAAAAGTCAGTTCTCTCATTGGGCCAACTTTACCTTTTTTACTAGGTCATTTTCACTTTAATTGGGCCAACTTGTTCTTCGGATTTTCAATATTATTTCTTGGCCTTTTTCTTTAGTTGAATTCTTCTTATTGACTTTCTGGACTCTTCTATGGTCTAGAGAATTTCTCCATGATATTTCCATCTTTTATGATTTTCTCCAAGGCCTAACCACTTCCAAGTGGCTTGTTTCTTCTTCATAGTCCCATTGTACCCCAATAGCCAATTTTATGGCTATCTGAATTCTCTAAGAGGTTTGACTAGTCCCCAATAGTCATGAATTTAACTCAATTCGAGTATCTGATAGTCATTGATAGTCTCAGAGACCTTGACTATTATGTGATAGTCATCTAAGGTCTTGACTATGTCTCTGCTCATGTGGGTGCACTCCACATGAGGAATTGATTCATGTACCATGACTTACTAGTGGGGAAATATCCAAGTCATGTGTCACCACATGACTAATTGGTGGTGGAATGTTGGATTATATAACTGAGCTAGAGGTTTCGAGTGTAGACCCAAGTACTTCGCGGTTCAAGGAACCAACAAAACCCCTATTCACCGGCACTTTCGGAAACAGACTGCGTGCATATTGAGGTCTCACCCGAGGCGAAGCTGAGGGGGTGGTTGCAAAATCAAGTTTCCACAACCTGGTGATGTGAAGGTAAAAGAACTGATGAGCGGCTCAACACTATGAATACTGCTGCGGACAGACAACTGCACGAAGTATTTACTTCGTGTCAGATACTTTGGCAAGCGGAGGTGCTTGCGCAACCAGCGCATCCAAGGAATGCGCAGTATATAATGCTTCGTGCTTTGCGACAATAAGCTATCAACAGCTTACCTCGTAGCAATTCTCAAGGGTTCAGCGCGTCTACTCAAGACTTGTTCGAATTCATTCAAAGACTTGACGATATTTATCCATTCGTGACACTTAGCTTATTAATGTTATGGTGCATGCAAATGAATAAAACATACAAAACTGTGCGCTCCAATGCTGTGCTTCAATTCAGTGTTCAACTATGAGACTATCCAACAAATTCATACATTCAAGTGCTCAGAAGTGCTGACTACATAACATTCATCCACACATGTATTACTTAACATATTATTCCCATCATTCTACGGCGAATACATATAAAATCAATCACATAACAAATAACTGTTGTATTTAAACATCCATGCTAAGAAAAAGAACAGTTGCAAACACAAACAATCACATAACACAGAATTTAACGTGGTACACCCCCCGGTTGGAGACTACGTCCACAAGAACGGTTGTTAATATTGATCTTTTGGGAAGGGTACAACCGTTCTTAGTTTGCGCACTCAGCTCCAGACTCTCTTCTCTCTCAGATAGGTCTATGTGCACTTAGATGTAGAGCCTTTACAATAGCTTCAAAACTCAAAAGACGCTAACAATGCTCAACAATGACTAGCTCTACGAGAGATTAACCCTTTCCCATACAAAATGCCCTTATTTATAGATCACGCCCATCGGTCGTGTCTTTACAATCAGTAGGTCGAAAACCTAAGGTTTCCAAAATTGGCATGGCTAACTACCACCCTAACTGTCTCCATCGACAGCTTGCTCCAGCTGGGCCACTCGTGGCTCACACGCGCCTCTGACAGCCGTAGTCCTCAAAATGGTTACACTGCATCATGGCCTATCCCTTTCCGCTGCTTCTGACTGCCTGTCACCGTCGATGCTGTGGCATAGCTTCTCAACTGCTTGCCACCACTCTCTCTGACAAGTCCCTTCCGCCCATCTTCCACCTGTCCCTTACCCAAAATAGGTCACTTTCTCGTTTGATATTTACTGGTATTGAGAACCAAAAATAGATCATGAGTGGTTCTGCGCAACCATGCCTTGGCCATTTTCGTCGCGCGACATACGCAATTTCTCAAAAACTACCTGTAGCTTGCCTCCGTGCGTAATGCGCACTTTTCAGTACTTGTGCAAAATCCCAACTTGGACCCCGTTCAATAGGCCCCTAACACTCACCTATGGCTCGTCCCGAACCACTTCCACTTACGGCCTCTGATGCCGCATCTTCCATTGTACCTCGCTTTGATCTAAAGCTTTGAAGAGTAATTGATAACTCTACGACCGTATCCTTGGCCTTCCTCTCAAATTCTCGCAGCGTCTCCAGAGTGGCCTATGAGACCGTTTCTTTGGCCAGCTTCTCTTTCATGGTGTCTTCTGTCGTCTGAAGTTCCATGAACTTCTCATCGAATTGTTGTATCAGTTCAAGGCCTTCCTGTTCAATGCACTGCAACCTGTCAGATGCAGCAACCTATTTCTCCCTTAGCGCGGCCAATTCTTTCTGTAAGTCCTTGATTTCAATGTACCTTTGTATTTTCTCCCTGGCCGGCGCAGTCTTTAATTCTACATTTGCGGTTTCTACCTATTGCTGTGTCCTCTGCAGATACTCCTTGATCTTTTGTAGCGCGGGATATTTGTTCAACCCCAACACAATTGTATTCACTCCTTCGATTAAATCCTGGCACTTCATCACCTGTGATGAAATGTTCTCCAAGGTTGCTGTTACTTCCTCAACTGGAGCTGCGACCTCATCTAGAGGTATAACTGGTTGCCTAGCCTCCAACTCTATGATATACCCTTTGTAGGAAGTCTCCATCTATTCCATATCTGATGTGAGGGTTTCTTCCTTGGCCCACAGCTTCTTTATAGTATCCTCGACATCATCCTCTTTTGCGCACTCGTGGATCTTTGTGCATACTACTGAGACGGTCTCTTTGATCTTGCGATCCCTCTCGCGAACTTCAGACAGTTCTTGTTCTTTTCGCTCGGATTCCTTCCTGAGCTCTTCAATATTCTCCTTTAGCCGGATGGTCTAGTCATATGAGGCAATGCCTGTTTCTTGTATCTCCTCTGAGATTTGCAGGTGTATCTCATTGAGGTCCTCCAGCGGCAATGACCCAATGTTGAGGTCAAAATGTGTCGATTTCTTGACTGCCTCACACACCATTTCATTTGGGAACATGAAATACCTTTGTTCGATATGCACAACCCTGGGGTAGGGGCTTGCTATGTGTGGTGGCCACTTCCATGCTCCCGTTTCTCGTACCTTTCCTTCTGAATCTGACGACTGATTTCCCAAACTCAACTGGGTGACCATCGTTTTGACTGTTTCAATAGTTTGGCTCAAGTCCATTTGTAATTGTTCCTGCATGGCTTCCTTCTCTATGCGGGTCTCTTCCCAGTCTTCCTGCACCTTAGTGGCGATTGCAGTCATCCGAATGGAGCTGTGAGCCAAAATCTGGCTTCTAAGCCTTTCACTTCTTGCTCGGGCCTCTTGAGTCTAAATGGCTTTCAGTAGCCTTTCTTTTGCACTCTGCCGACTCGTCGGCCTCATCTTGAGTAGGGTTCTTTTCTTCTACAATGGGAGTACCTTCAGGTAACCCCCCCTTCTTCTTTTCCTTGTCTACTGCTGCGTCTTCACTATCTCATTCGGTATCCTCTTCATATGAACTTTTTATGTAGATCTTGGCCTTCGAGATGGGTGGGATGTTCTGTTCGTAATCAGATGCATCGTCTCGCCAAGAGGGAAATTTCCAGTCATCATCCCAATGCTCCATCATTGCCTCGATTGTGTCCTCATCCAATAGATAAAACCCTGGATACCATAATCCTTCCTACGCATTAGCCCTTGGTTGAATGTGTGACTGATGCCTCCTCACGCTAAACCTCATGATGCATGTATACTTGTCGGTCAGTGGTTTTGAAATGCACGGCATTGCCATAATCGCCTCGCGCAACTGGTGATAATAAACATAAAAGACTTCAGTCGTATGCCGCTGTCTTGACGCCTTCGAGTTCACCCATAGGTTTGCAAAATGCATTCCACGACCTTGCCCTGTTAAGGTCAGAACCCCTTTATATCCTTCTAGCTCTTTCCAGCCTACCAAGGCTATCAATACGAGTAGCCAGCTGAAATGGCATGGTGTTCCATTATCCTGAGTTTCTTCAACATCTGCGAGAAACTCGTTCAAAAAGAACTGGCACCAATTGTAATTTCTTCCACGCAATACATTAGATGTTTCCTTGATTGCGACTGTGGGTACCTCAGGCAGTCTACACTTACGCAAAAGCTTTTCTACAAGCAACTAGGTAGTAAAATTTGTGGCGCGGTCATTGATATCGATGGTTGGGAACCCCTGTCCCTTCCGCACTACACCGAATTCTTTTGCTACTTCGTCACTCAAATTTCTATCTTGTGCCCTCTTGATGATTAGGTCAGCATGGTCTTCTCCTCTCTTGTCCAGGCCTATGATATGATGTATCATATCAATGCTGATATCAATGCAGGTATCGAGCCATAAGAAGCCTTCATGTACACAAGTGAGTAATGTGCGCACTACCGCGGAAAACTTAGGACTCTTAGTAAAGTGCGGCATTTGCAATGAGTTCAACAAGCCTGATGGCCGAATGGCCTCTAGCCAATCCTGGACTTCCAGTCTTTCGACGCTAGTATGTGCATCCCTTACGCGGTTCAGGTATGTGTCAGGTCTGAATTGCGGGTAAGTCTTCAGTGTTACCAGCGTGTTTTCAAGTAAGTCCAGGTCATCCAGCTTGCATCCTGGTACGCCACCCAGCAGATTTTCCTCAATCTTCACTCTAGTAGAAATAGTGGGCATCGGGATTTCATACTTAAAATTCTTTTCTATATGGACTGGTGGAGCATCGAGCTTCCATGGAGGGATGTATTCGGGCACTGGATAAATAGGTAGGTTCTGATCTGAGGCCAACTGCTGCAATGGTACTTCAGACCCCCCCTACTCTGAAGTTTTCTCTTTTCCCTTGGTGCTTCCTGTAGCCTGCCTTGCTGAACTCCGAGATGCACTTGCCTTTGTCATCGTCATTGCTGTTGTAATCCCTCCTTGCTCAAATAACCAAGATATATCCTCTAACTCAACCTGGTCACTCATACATTGCTCTGTTCGCTTGGCTCTGAATCAGTTCGAGTGTTTCGTAAAAATGGTTAAGTGGCCGAGTGAGGCCTATTTATAGCCTTAACTGGGTTGCAACGTGGTCGTCACCGGTTTGTGAGGCACTTAATGCCATAGTAATGCCCAGTTCCTTCCTAAGATCTCGGCCCTGCCATTCGATCCTCATCATTAGGCCAGATCTGTTTCCTTAAATGCCAAAAGGTTGCTCGGCAAGCCAGCGTGTCAACTCCATCGAATCAGCGTTAATGGTTGTGTAATGGCTCAGCTTTCCAGTCGGATTTCGATTCCAAATTGGTCACTTCGGCCTTTAATGTGTTCCAAATTGTCACATTCGCCCTTAAATTTGAACTTTAGCAATGCTGCCAAATTGGTTAACAGCCCCCTAACCGGCCGACAGATGCCATGGTAACGGTTTTCATCATGGTATGCTGGTGGTCTCGTACGAGTGTTACTTTTCAAGCGTGCATGCAACTTGCTCTTCTGCGCGGCTTTCATTCCATCTTTTCTGCACGATTAGTATCTGGACTTGCTCTGCGCAGCTGCTCTCTTGTTTTTTTTTTGTTTTTTTTTTTTTGCGCGTGCAACTTCAGCAATGTTGCGCGGTACACTTCCCTGAATCATACAGAACTATTTGCAGCCGGACTATCACAGTAAAGCTTTAGTCTGGTACCATTTATTAAACTTGGAAAAGTATCTCCGGCTAATGTAGCTAACTGGACTGCGCCACCATTAGTAACATGCATTACAGTATATGGGCCAAGCCAATGCATTTTAAACTTTCCAGGAAATTTCATGAATTTGCTATCATACAGGATGACTAGATCACCTACCTGGAAAGACTTGTTCTTGATGTGGTGATCATGCCATGCTTTTTCGCAATCTTTCTTTACTTGTTGGTGGAAGCCTGCGACGAAGCGATCTTCCTCCAGCCCAACCAAGTGTAGGAGCCTTTCTTCTAGCGCTGCGCGGTCTTCCATTCCTGTAAACACAACTATTCTCAAGCTGGGAACAATATACTCCATCGGCATTATTGCCTCTTTCCCATAGGCCAACCTAAAAGGTGTATGTCCAGTCAGTTTCGTGCATGTAGTCCTGTATGCCCATAATATAGATGGAATGTGCAAGTCCTTATCGTCCCGATTGACGTTGGATATCTTGGTTAGTGCATTCTCGAGCACTTTGTTAAATGCTTCAATAGTTCCATTCTCCTGTGGATGATAAGGCATATTGCACTGATGATGAATGTGTAACTCTTCGGTCAGAGCCTCAATGGTCTTATTCAGAAAATGAGTGCCTTCATCACTCATCAATATCTTCGGGCATTCGAACCTTGTCAAGATGTTCTCATATATAAACTCTACGGCTGTAGCTGCGCTACAATATTTTACTGGCTCTGCCCATATAGTGAGGTAATTGGTAGCAGTAATGATATACCTCGCACCAGTTCTTTTCCCTGGTGGGTTAATAGGACCCACAAAATCAATGGCCCATTTATCAAAGGCCTGCAATGTCAACTATGGATTTAATGGCATTTCATCTCTGCGTGATGGCTTTCCTGTTCTCTGAAAAACATCGCAACTCTGGCAATGTTCCTTCGAGTCTTTATAAATTATAGGCCACCATAGCCCTGCGCGATAGCTCTACCTGCATAATGGCCTCCTGCGACTCTTGAATGTGCATCAGCCAATATGAATGGTTTCTCATGCTCTAATACACATCTGCGTAGTACTTCATCTGGTCCCAACTTATATAGCTGACCTACGATTATAGTGAAGTCTGCTGCGCACACTACCAGCTGCTTCTTTTACTGTGTAGTGAACTCTGCGGGTGCGAACCCAGTAGTTAAAAAATCAATGATGTCCTGATAATAGTCATCAGCAACCTGTATGGCGAACAACTGCGCATCAGGCAGATTGTCCTCCAGATTCATAGGTTCATCTCTTGACTCAATCCTTGACAGATGATCAGGTCCCAAATTCAACCTTCCTGGCTTAACCACAATTTCAAAGTCGTACTCTTGAAAGAGTAGCAACCATCTGCATATGCGCCCCCCTAACACTGGCTTATTGACCAGGTATTTCAAAGCAAAGTGGTCAGTGAACATGGATAAGTGTGCACCAAGCAAGTAGTTCCTGAACTTCTACAGCGCATAGACCATAGCAAGTCCTTCTCGCTCAGTAGTGGTATAGTTCTTCTCAGCAAATGAT
The DNA here is from genome assembly GCA_027924585.1 of Larix kaempferi. Lineage (NCBI taxonomy): Eukaryota > Viridiplantae > Streptophyta > Pinopsida > Pinales > Pinaceae > Larix > Larix kaempferi. Next base: position 6,921,876 of record BSBM01001201.1, on the reverse strand, counting down.
AACTTTCTGCTAGAAAATGCAATGGGATGATCAATACCTCCCTCTCCTGGCTGAGCAAGAACGATGCCCAATGTGATACATGAAGCATCAACATGGACATGAAACGGATTCTCCCAGTCTGGAAAAACTAGGATCGGCACAGTGACCATATTTTCCTTCAGTGTGTCAAAGCCCTGTTCGTATTCTTCGTTCCAGATGAACGATGCATCTTTCTTTAACAGCTTCTCCATAGCTGCGGTTATCTGCGCATACCCTTTTATGAATTTCCTGTAATAGCTGGTATGCCCCAATGTGGTGCGCAACTGCTTGACTGAATTTGGTGTAGGCAAGTTTACAATGACTGTGATCTTCATAGGATCAACCATCAAGCCCTGTTTGAACACAATGTGTCCCAGCAAAATTCCATAGGGAACAAAAAAAACACATTTCTTCAGATTCAACGAGATTTGATGCTGTCTACATTTTTCCAGCATCATCCTGAGGTTCGCGGCATGGTTCTTCAGTAAACCGAAAATGGTCCAATCATCAAAATAAACCTCTAAGAACTTATGTATAAAATCTTTAAATGCTACAACGACCACTCTAGAAAATATGGCAAGTGTGTTCTTCAGTCCAAAAGGCATCACTGTGTACTGGAACAACCCCCATTCTGTAGCAAAAGTAGTCTTGTTCCTGTCTGTGCAATCAATCCTGATCTGATGGTAGCCAAAGAATCCATTAGTAAAATAATACGCGTCATTCCCTCCAACATTGTCTAGCACTTCATCTTTAAAAGGTGTAGGAAATGGGTCATGCATTGAAGCATCATTTAGTTTCTTCAGGTCCACACAAATCCTGATCTCACCCTTCGTTTTCTTATCCTGGATAACCATCGAGCTTATCCACTCAAATTCTTCAACGGGCTCAATGATCCCTGCATCGAGCATCTTAACGAGTTCTGCCTTAACTCATTCTTTATAGCGCGGATTCAATCTATATGGTCTTTGCTTCATAGGCTTCACATCAGGCTTAAGAGGAATTTTCATCACTCCTAAGTCTCCCATAATACCTTTCATTTCTGTGAACTTGGTCGGGAATAAATCTCGATACTCCTGTGATATACCCGCGACTTCTCCAACTGTATCTTTATCCCAATAATTTGCGATAACTGCAAACTTTGGCTCTTTGCTGGTGCCAATGTTCACTTTTCTTGTTTTCACAAGTCCACTCATATCTAGAATTTCCAGTGGAGGTCCTTCTACCTCGCGCGATCCCTCGGACTCAGGTATCTGGATGTTGCGCGGGTCCTCTTCATCACTATTTTCCTTATCCTCGCATTCCTCAGCGATGTAATAACAATCAAGAGCGTGCTCTAGCTGTTCTTCCCATTCTAGCTGTAGGCACGCAGGTACACTATTTGCACCAAAGAATTCTTCCAGTGTAATGTTTCCTTGAGTGCAATCTGGTTTGAATATTTTTTCCTTAATAACCTGTAATGCTTCGTTGATGCTCGGATGTTCATCTTCGAAACTGAAATCATCCTGGAAGCTCACAGTTAGGTCAGACCAATCCATTGTGCCTCTGTGCAACTCCAGATCTAGGTACCACTTCTTTGGAATCGGTTCTTCTAGTGTATGCACAAATAGATGCACCCATTCTGTCTGTGGCCTTTCCCTCCATGCTTCTGAACAGACCCGAATATGCTCTCTTGGATCTGTCTGTCCATCATATTTCTCGAATGATAGGGTAACCTTATCAGCAAACCGGATTTGCATCTTGATTCTGCACTGATCCCATGTTGTCAGTGTTTGCTTATGTGCGGCCCACCATCTGGAAGGTGTATCACGCAGTGCTATGTGTAATTCTTGCAAGCGGTATTCTTCTGCAATTGCTACAGTATATTCATGATAAAAGAATAAACGTTATAGAAACCATCATAGCCGGGGATTGGGATTACCTCCTTTCCAATACAGCGCAATGACTTTGTGATCTGCACGCATCTCCTGGCAGATACTTCATGCAATTGGATTTGCCAGTTTTCCAGTCCTGCATCAGAGTCTAAGATGCAAGAGCTGTGACAGCGCCAACTGAGTGTACCATCCGCAGTTGGATTAATATAATTAGCAGCATTAGTCGTCATCTTGTACATACGGTCCAAGTCTTGGGCTATGGATTCCTCTTGAATCGGTTCAACATATCATTCACCCTGCGAAGGGTCCAATGGTGCGATGACCCTTATATTATTGCCTTCAAATATCATTTTCATAGTCTTTAAATCAATAATGGCAGAATTAGTCATTGCCCAATCGATACCCAGCAGTGCTGGATAAGGATGGTTGTCATCCACGATTTCAATCACTTCGAAATATGCATAGCTTCGTACTCCGTCAATGTCAACAATAGTGTTGGGTAACCTCCCCAAAGGTATAACTATCCCTTGATTAGCCATTCTTAACTGTAGAGGTGACCATTGTAGCTTTGGTTTACCCATCTGATGACATGTCTGCTCGGTCAAGACATTTACTTTGGATCCAAGATCAAGGATGATCTCATCCATCTTGTAGTCCCCAATCTGTGCAGTGAGCCTCATTTTTCTTCCCATTCTTTTAGGACTCCTAATATTATGGACTGCACCATTGGTAGCCCCCTTCTTCTTGTTTGGCTCATATTTCCTGAGTAGCTTTTCAAATTCCACGTAAGCATCTGCACTCTTCAGTGATTTCATGCAGCTCCGTAGGAGCTACGCAACAGAGGTCCCTATATCTGTTGCAGCGCTCGTCTAATCATATGTTGTTGGCATATCCTCTCTTTGCGGTACTTCACTGCGCAACTGGGTTCTCGAGGATCCGGGTGGCGGTGTTCTGAACATGTCCCGCGCTTCCTCGAATGCTCCCTTATTTATCTGTAAGTCTAGACCTGGTGCTTTCCCAGGAGCTTTTCTAATCCATACTAGTTCACTAGAATTCTGCTTAGGATCGCGCGCTCCAGAAGTCGAAGCTTCTGCGCCTCCATCCCTTCCTATATCAGTGCCACTACGCGTAACCACATTTACACTTGGATCCGCATTTCTTCTCTCTACTGTGATCAACTGAATGTTGGGATTTGGTGGTTCTATCCTTCTTGTTTCTGCATTTCTACCTCAAGCACAAGACAGTCTTCAATAACATGCTCAAATGATTTACAATAATTGCATGTAGTGCATGGGTTGGTACAATCTCTAGAAACATGACCTGGCTGGCCACAGTTATAACAGATTACCTGGCTGCGGCCTCTTCCTTGCGCCGGGCCGACATTTCTTCCTCTCCCGCGGTATCCACCACCACGGCCTCTATATCCTCCCTGATCATAGTGGGTGTTTTCTTGTTTCGGCTGATTTTCTTCTTGGATGCTGTACATTCCAGCTCCTCACATCATTTCCATATCTCACTTTCTTTCATTCATGAGCTCATATGCGCGACAGTTGGATTCGTCATGTCCAACTGATTTACAGAAATTAAAATACAAGCTCTTAGCTGTCTTTACATATTTTTGTATGAGATAACAATCCTCAGGCCTATGTCCTCTGCTTCTCCAGATTTCACACCATGGCGCCTGATTATGATTCATATTTATTGGGTTTGGTGCGCCATTGTTAAGATAATCTTGAAATAGAGGGAAATGTTCTCTGGTGTGGCCCTCTCCTTTGCATCCTGTGCACCAAATTCACGTCTGTGTTCATATCTTTGTTCTTTTCCATTCTTGATACCTTGCAATTCAATGTCAAGGTAGTCAACTGATTCTGGATCTGAGACATCCCAGAACTAGTCTCACCGATTGGTGAATCCTCCAGCTTCATTGCAATCTCTAAGGTCTCTACCTGCAACGCAACCTTCTACTGCATCAATGGTTGTCTGATGTGGGGCAACAGCGCAGTGATGAACCATTCCTTATGTTGTTGCAGAGCTATCTAAAAGCTCACTTGATCCAGCAACATCTTAAATTTTTGGTCAAATTCCCAGACCAATTCGGTAGGCTTCTGCTTGATTTCCTTTAATTCTGTTATGCACTGCAATTCTAATTTCAGCTTCTTAAACTCTGCGGCGAGCGCAACCTTAATTTCTGTTAGGGTTCTCAGTTGTGCCTGAGAATATTTCATAAACCAATGCAAGGCGTGGTCTCTGAAAGTGGTGATGAGTTGCGCTCTCTTCACAGAATCATCTTGGATCTGCTTTACACTCCATACGGCTTCACATAGAAACCAGTGCTGATCAAGGTCTTCTAGACCCGTTCCTTTGAATATTGGCAGTTTTATATCATTATCTATCATTATCCTTCTTGGTTGTGCAGCACTCTGAGTAGTGCTGACTATCTGCATGGAAGAAATAAATGTGGTACTCGGGATAGTGCTAGAAATACTACTCCGTGGAATATTCTAAGATTGGGTATTCTGAACTGGAATAGTCTGAGTCGAAATGGCTTGAGCACCTACTCCTGCGGTGTTACTGGTATTGATGTTCTATGGGGTGGGCTACGCTACGCTCGCAGCGGGTGGTTTCTGAGGTAGTGGTTACGCGGTCTCTGCAACCGGCGGGTTCTGAGGTGTAATAGGGTGGATAGTGGCTGATGACAGTGCGGTATGATTTTTAAGGTCACATGGGAGTTTGGTATTCACACGGAGTCTAGGTCCTTCGGGATTCTTTTCTTTATTAAACTTATATCTCTTTCCACTTCTTAGATTATGTGTCTCTTCGTCAGAATCACTAAAAATGCTATTTACCATGGCAAATTCAAAAATATTACTGCATCCTTAAAACGCCTTTTTCAGCTCAAAACATTTTAATGTATAGACTGAGATTGTTCAGGTACTTACCTCTGAATCCTTCGAAGAAGTATGCTTCAGCTTGACTGTAGGACTTCAACGTATCTACAACAAACTCGATCACAAATCCTTCAAGTATGGTATCAACCCAGAAGTCGACTACTCGCGTCAATGGGCTGTCTATTGCTTTGAGCTGCGTTGTGAGCTCTGGAGTCCACTCTATAGGTAATCCTCCTTGAAAACATGTTTTCTTCTCTATGAGTCGCGAGATCCACTTGTACAACTCGTTTCCAAACGAAGCCCATAATATCTCGTGAATATCTCTCCACAAATATATGTTCAGCCACGCTACGTCAGATAGATGCGGGTGTCTGTTTTCTTTCTTTGCAAAATCTTTTACGGTCTTGTCACACCAATCTCAGATCTCTTTCTTTTTGGGATGCCAATTTTCTGAACCCAACGAGAACTGATACTCTTCGTCACACATTACTTTTCGAAATATACTATCGCATCACTAGTCTTAGCCGAGAAACAGAACCATTTGTTGGCTTATATAACTGAGCTAGAGGTTTCCAGTGTAGACCTAGCTACTTCACGGTTCAAGTAACCAACAAAACCCCTATTCACCAACCCTTTCGGCAACAGACTGCACGCAGCCTGAGGTCTCACCCGAGGTGAAGCTGAGAGGGTGGTTACAGAATCAAGTTTCCAAAACCTAGTGATGCGAAGGTAAAAGAACTGATGAGCGGTGCAACACTATGTGGACCACTGCGAACAGACAACTGCACGAAATCTTTACTTCGCGTCGAATACTTCGGCAAGCGGAGGTGCTTACACAACCAGCGCATCCAAGGACTGCGCGGTATATGCTGCTTCGTGCATCGGGACAATAAGCTATCAATAGCTTACCTCGCAGCAACTCTCAATGGTTCAGCGCGTCGACTAGACCGCACTTCTACTCAAGACTTGTTCGACTTCATTCAAAGACTTGACGATCTTTATCCATTTGTAACACTTAGCTTATTAATGTTATGGTGCATGCAAATGAATAAAACATACAAAACTGCGCGCTCCAACGCTGTGCTTCAATTCAGTGTTCAACTATGTGACTATCCAACACATTCATACATTCAAGTGCTCAGAAGTGCTGAATACATAACATTCATCCACACATGTATTACTTAACATATTATTCCCATCATTCTGTGGCGAATACATATAAAAGCAATCACATAACAGATAACTGTTGTATTTAAACTTCCATGCTAAGCAAAAGAATAGTTGCAAACACAAACAATCACATAACACAGAAATTAACGTGGTTCACCCCCCGGTTGGAGGCTACGTCCACAAGAATAGTTGTTACTATTGATATTTTGGGAAGGGTACAACCATTCTTAGTCTGCGCACTCATCTACATACTCTCTTCTCTCTTAGATAGGTCTCTACGCACTCACCTGCAGAGCCTTTACAATAGCTTCAAAACTCAAAAGATGCTAACAATGCTCAACAATGACTAGCTCTACGAGAGATTAACCCTTTCCCATACATAATGCCCTTATTTATATATCACGCCCATGGGTCGTGTCTTTACAATCAGTAGGCCAAAACCCTAAGGTTTCCAAAATTGGCGTGGTTAACTGCCACCCTAGCTGTCGCCATCAACAGCTTGCTTCGCTTGCTCCAACTAGACCACTCATGGCTCACACGTGCCTCTGACAGCTGCAGTCCTCAAAATGGTTACACTGCATCATGGCCTATCCCTTTCCGCTGCTTCCGCCTGCCTGTCACCATCGATGTCGTGGCCTAGCTTCTCAACTGCTTGTCGCCACTCTCTCTGACAGGTTCCTTTCGCCCGTCTTCCACCTATCCCTTACCCAAAATAGGTCACTTTCGCATTTGACCTTTACTGTTATTGTGAACCAAAAATAGATCATGCACGGTTCTGTGCAACCATGCCTAAGCCATTGCCGCCACGTGACATGCGCAATTTTTCAAAAACTGCCTGTAGCTTGCCGCCACGCGCAATGCACACTTTTCAGTACTTGTGCAAAATCCCAACTTGGACCCCATCCAACATGAAATGACTTACCACTATTTCCCATGGAGAAACATCAACACTCCCTCTCAGTGAGGGGAGTCATTCTGTACTACACCAAGATTTTCCCAAAAGAACTCAAACTTTACTTTAGATAGAGGCTTTGTAAGTATATCGGCAATTTACTCATCCATGGATATGTACTGGAGCTTCATTGCTCCCTTCTACACTATGTCTAAGATATAATGGTATTTGATATCTATATGCTTTGACTTGTCGTGAAATACTATATTATATGAAAGCTTCACACAGCATTGGTTGTCACAGTAGATCCAAGTTGTTTCTATTTCTTGATCAAATAACCCTACAAGTAACTTTCGAAGCCACACTGCTTCGCAACTGATAGCATTGGCTGCTATGTACTCTGCCTCTATAGTACTGAGTGTAATGGATGTATGTTTGTTGTGTTGATGTAATTGTAACTTCGGAATGTTTTTCACATAGGTATATTGTATTCCTATAGAGATGATATTATTCCTATATACGGAAGTGTCGTCATTTATATTGTAAGTGTCATAACTTATACTTGATGGGTTATTAGACCACCTTGTTGGGGTCGGCCCTGTATAAGTCATGTGGGTTAAAGGGTTATTAGACCACCCTATTGGGGGTCGGCCCTGTCAGCATTATGTTATGTGGTTAAGTTAAGGCCGACCTAGTAAAGGTTATTAGGCAAGTCAAGTCAAGTATAAATAGAGTGCGGGAGGCACTCTATTTGATCAATTCACTTCTCACTCACACACTCATGGCAAACTAGTGGAGGAGGAGAAGCTACTGCTAGTAGGACTATCTCTTGTACTTGGGTTGTATCATTGCTCTATCTATCTCTGAGGAAGTTGCGGGGTTTTTCACCTTCTTGGTTTTCCCCGGTGAAACTCTGTGTTTCTTGTGTGCTTGCATTATTGTGTCCATGATTGATATGCTGTAGATATGCTATACATGTTATTCTCTCAGTTAAGATCCTAGATCAGATTGAAATTTATGAAAAACTAACATAGTATCAGAGCTAGCCTGAAAGAAGGCATGGTATGGCATTTATGACACTTCTTGCACTTGCGAAGCTAGGGCTTGATATAGCAAAAACCAGTCATCATAGCACTTTCGCTATAAATTCATTTTGGTGAAGTTTCAGGATCTAAAAATCTTATAGGTCGAAGATAAGATCCCCATGTACCTTGTGTCTGAAGGAGAGCCTCTAATTTGTTATACTTTCAGATTTATGATCTGTAAAATATAAGGTTTCTGCCTCTTCCAGATCTCAGTCATAAACAGGTGACCTAGGAAAAAAGGTCACAACTTGGGCTAAGAAGATCCAAAGGAAATTTTGTAAAAATTGGTAGGTAGGGAATGGACTTTAATTTCACAGGTACGATTTGCAGAGGCCGAAATTGAACCAGTGACACGTGGCACTCAGTACAAGTTCGCTCTCCTATTTTATCCCATAAACAAGTCACGTTGCGACACTTGGCATAACGCTCTCTCAGAGAATCCATTTGAGGTCAGACCTATGGGGTTGGAAAGAAAACAGGTCAGGCTACCATGCACAGAATTTTCAGACCCTGTAGATCTGAAATTTTGGAGTTACACCAGAAACAATCAGGTGCATATTTTGTTGACGTACAATCCACTCGACCGGAGGCGAGCCGGATCTCCTTAGCTCAATGATAGTCTAGAAAAAATAAAACAGAATACAAATATGTTTCCTAGATATACTTAAGGATCAAGTGCTAGATGTCTTACCTCTTTGATTCGCTATCCTTTCTCCCGCTATGTTTCTCCACGTCCCACGGTCGTCAGATCCAAGCTGCAAGACCTGTCAAGACACAGAAAAGAGAAACGAGTAAAGAGCATCTATACAATAAGAGATCTATGTAAACAGTTAAGCAGGTAAACAACACAACATCATCATACATAAGAGACAATATTGGTGGAAAGCATTTGTATTACTGCAAATAGAGGAGTACATGATAGAGATATAGAACTACAACCAATGACTTAACGTAGTAGCCCTTCTCCACACAAGCCAATTGCCAAGCCCTTCCAACGAAGCATGAGAGTCTCCAAGAGGTGAGTGAAAGTGTCCAAGAGAGATTTCACTAGCATGTAGATACCATAGTCTTCCTCCCTTTGGTATGGGAGTGAGCCTCATATATATAGGACTAAGTGGATGAAGTTATGGATAGGATAGGATGAGAGATGGTAGGAGAGAGATCGGGGATGTTCCCAATAGGTTAGGGGTCGAGTACCAGCTCTCCAAGAGATCAGGGATAAGCCCCCACATAGGCAAGTTTCGAGAAGGATCTAGAAATGGATATTTTTGCCCATTAACAGACCTCGTCGCACCTTGCTAAAGAGCAAACTGCAACGTCGCATGTTGCTAGTGTGCAACCTGCGACGACCTCTCAAAAGGTTGTGCAAACTGAGCACCAATCCTCCCAAGTGATCAATTAGTCCAAGTGACTTCAGGGATGTACACACTAAATCAGGATGATGAGTAGATTTTAGGTGTAATAGAATGCCCCCCAAAGCATGAAGTTGTTGAGGATGTACAGGTGAAGTGCTTTTACAGAAAAATTGGCAAAAGGCTTGTCGGATGAAGGACGCTGCCGCAGTACAACTGACTCTGAACTAACAATCTCAAATGCAGTACAACATGGCTGCCGACCGATACATTGCAGATCCATGGTAGTAATGACCGACTGAACACAATCATGGCTACTAGACACAAGCGTAGATCCATGATGAGATGGTAACACAGCCACGACCAATACAAAAGTGGATCCGTGTAATATGACTCAATACAAACTCCATCGCAACCTGGGTAAAAACATGACTCCCCAGGGTCTTCAAGCTGAACCTGCAATGATACGAATCTATCCATGTGATTACAAAGGTCTTGACGTCAAACATGGTAGAAACCACTTGATTACCAGTCATTGATGTAAACCGTTAACAAGTGCGAGGGAGATCATCATTAATGTCAATGATTCCCAAGGTATCACAGTACATATCATCAAGCGTGAATAAATGAGTTGAAGTCGAACGCAAGATGAAATCTTTCAATAAAGAGTCAATGATGTAAACACATGATGAAAGCGAGGTAACATGCCATTGAGGCATGCAGGGCAAAGGTACTTGGTTGGTTTCTAGATTCAATCCTCAGATGATGTGTTGAAGTCGACAAGGATGAATCCATCGAAGGAGGGCAATAATGAATCCCCCATCAATTGACACGAAACACGACAAAAGATGTGTAGGGTGGATCGGATGGTACAATAACATGTGATATTGACGCAAAGCAACAACAGCATGACGACATGTGTACTGACTGCAAAATGATGAGTGATGAATGTGTTCTTGAACATGGGCATGGCATGACTTGGTAGTATTGACATGAGAATGATGCAAACTTCTAATGCAACTGATGATGGAATCTTTCTCCGAATGACTCAGAGGAGTAACAAGACTCAGAAAGTAAGCAGGGACTCATAGACAAACAAATGACCCAAGTACTGTATGCAATGCAAACGAGTGCCGTGTTCAAGAATGACTATATACTGCCACTAAGGTATGTAACACAAACACTTTCCTTTTTCCCCATCATGAATGATGAGTGCCTCGTGTGTTTTTTACGAGCTTGATGAGGGTAATCATATGCTCGGTATAGCTCATCTCATAGATGAGTCCAATTCCAAATATTTTCCGAACCTAGGATAGCAGGGGTTCGTCCCATGACGGGCCCTTCAATGTGAAAATTTAACGAGTCCATAGAAGGCAAACTCAGTCGTCATTTCATATTTAGAGAGTCTGAAAAGAACTAAAGAAGACTCCAACGGTCCTTTTTCGTAAAGTTAGCCTCATTGCCTGAAAAAGGGTAAAACAACGCAGGAGAGGACTCTTCCAGTCATGATTGGGTTGAGTATTCCTTTTTCGTAATTAGTGCCTCCTGGTCCGAAAAAGGGGTAAACTATCGCGAGGAAGATGACCATTCAAATACTTTAACAAGCGTGAACGCGACAAGTTCGCTTGGCAATCTTTTCAATTTTAGGGAGTCTGAAAAGAGCTTAACTATGGACTCCGAGGGGTGTCGTTTTCCGTGGAAGTTTAACGAACCCGGAAAAGTGATAAATCATAACTCGGTACTTGTTCTCATGATTTGGTGAGTACGAGAACAAACGAAGAGTAAACTCATCCTCATGCAATTAATGCAACTAACCAAAAATAATAATGACAAAACGTTCAAAGGAATGTTCATACCTGTAATTACCATTGGTAATGAGAGAAACGTTATGAAAGACCATTTTTACGACTCCTGTACACTAGAAAAAGTGTCAAATAGCCTAAATATAACAACAAACGGTCGAAACTATAGTAAATGGCCGAAAAGCATCAAAATATTCGAAAAGAAATATTCCATTTCATTCTATAAATAGAAATATAGGCCAAAAATAGAAACATTATTCAAATTGCCAATTTGGGTGGAGAAGTACCAATTTGGAGCCAAAGCTTCTATCGTCGATTCCAGGAGCTGCGATTCGCCATTTCACCAGCCGTCCGGACCAGGTAGGCCTATATCTCAGCCAGCAACTTTGTAGTGGTTTAGTTTTTTCCATTTTTATGCATTTTTTGAGCTTTTTGATGGTTTGGGGAGGGGCCAATGCGCCCTCGGCTCATCGCAAGTGGGCCTTTCAGGACTTGTGACGAGCCTAGATCGTCGCAAGTCTCGAAAATGGGACCTGCGACGACGTCGCACTGTATTTGATGGTGAGCTACGACGGCAGAAACTCCAATTCCAAACATCAAATGTATCCCAAAAAATAAGTTGTTTCCAGTTGGAGAAAGTCCTAACATGTTTTAAATGCTCCTTTTGGCAGGTTCTCAGCAAGCAAAGATGGTTTTAGAGTGGAGAGAAAGAGAACACAAGTTGGAAGATGAGAAAGTCGCAAGTGATCCACAATGTGTGGCTGCTTTGCAAAACTGTGGGTTGCTCAAATTCTTTCAGGTACAGGGGATGAGAGCCCAGGTGTCATTCTTGACACATGCTTCAGAGTTGGGATGCAGCCCAGCAATACTTTGTCATAGGTGAGCACATCCTCAACATTGACATTGAGGACATATACTTTCTGACCGGTTTGTCCCGACGAGGGGACGTGGTACAACTCACTGGGACACGAGCCAATGACCGTACTGTCGAGGACATGGTGTCACAACACTGTGTTTCTACTGCTCGTCCCTCCAGCGGGAAGATACTCATCCAAGATGTGGTGAGTCGTCCACTGAGGACTGTACTGCTTACTATTACTAGGGTGGCGGGTAGCCAAGCTCCACATACAGCTACTCAGACCCAGATGTTATATGCGGAGGACTGTATGTCCCCCATGGTCTTCAACTAGTGCGAGGGTCTCCTCGCAAACATCCGAGCTCAACTGACCAAGTGTCGGCGAGGGGTTCTCAAGCAGTTCGGGTATGGTTCTATCATAGTGTCGTTTCTCTTGGAATGGGTTCCTATCCTGCGCCCGCAGGTGATAGTGGATGACAGGGATCTGAGAGATCCACATATGCTCAGGTGGGCAGAGCTGATGACCCGCCATGGTGGGGGTCCCATCATCACTTTTGGTCCTGAGTTTTTCAGCTGGCTAGAGGGCCATATGCTCATGGTGGAGGACTTTCCTTACAGTGGCACAGACTTTCGGGAGGATCCCAACTTGGCACTACCAGAGGGTGCAGCATGGGGTGATATCGGTAAGAACAAAAACCCTTGTATTTTTAAGTTTTGTGGATTATATTTTCTTTTTATGTAGTGCTGACAAGTACATTGTGTGTGCAGATGTTGGCCCTGTACAACCAGTGGGTCTCTCCCTTCTGGCGAGGAGAGACAGAGGCGGGGAAGCAGTGATTCCTGCCGGTGCACATGCCGCCATGGAGGAGATGGAAGAGGTGTACCGGAACTTGTCAGAGTTGACTGTGGCGGTTCCAGAGCCTGCTATCGATGACCTTCCAAGGCCCATGCAGAGATTTGGAGTTGGAGCCTGATATTCTGCGGCATTGTTAGTCGCAAACCCTAGACAATTCCCTCCTGAGCTAATGAGCTCGCCTATAGGGGAATAAAATACCCAGGCTGCCGAAGCAAGGTTATGGGTATGCCGGCTGGCACCGTTCGCAAATCCATAACACGTCGCCATCTGCACACGTAGATAGAACATGGCGTAAGGAGCAGAAAACAAGATCTAAGACACTCAAAAAATAAAATGCGTCACACCACACAAAAACACGCCATGTACAGTATATACAAGTCAGTCTATGCATGAGAAATCAAGCATAGTATCTCTTTAGGTAAATCCCATTGCGGGGTTCACCCAAAGAGATGCCGTCATAATATTCGAGCTCGTAGGCTCCTTTTTCCAACACACATTTAATGACGTAAGGTCCATGCCACATGGACTCGAACTTCCCATCTCCTAGCTTATCGTGCTTCTGGTCATAAGTGAGGACCAAGTCACCCTCGTTGAAGATACGAGGTTCGACTGACTTATCGTACTGGGCCTTGATGCGTTTCTTATGTGCTTCGTTAGCAAGAGCAGCATCAAGGCGGGACTCGTCAAGCTTAGCTAAGTACAAGAGTCGTTCTTCCTCAGCAGTAGTGTCAGGAAGAAGTTCTACAGCGAGTTGAAGAGATGGAATTTCGCACTCTATCGGTAAAACAACCACCAATTCATATACAAATTGGAAAGGAGTGAATCCTGTGGCGGTTTTAATGGTAGTTCGGTAGGCCCATAACGCTGAGAAGAGCATATTGTGCCAGTTGGTCTTTTGTGTCCCTACTGTCATGTCCCCATCTAGACCCTATCACTTTAACATTTTAAATGATGTAATATTGTTATGAAATCGTGGTGAGGAGCACAAGGCCAAGGCCCCGCCATCGATTTATTGATGCATATGGTTTGCGTGCTAGCCAGGCACATTGGAACTTCAACATCATGTAATATGCATTTTAATAAAAATACCCACAACTAGCTATGAAATGCAACAAAGAGATGGGGGCATGATTTCACAAGGAATTGGGAGGGAAAAACATTCAAACCCTTAAGCCAATCAGTTCAAGCCAAGTGTCAATGAGAGAACCCATCAAACCCTCACCTACCCATGTTGACTTTTGTACCCAACCATTGATTTCTCCCAAGAGTTGGTTGAGGTAGTTAATTCCTTGGGAATGGAGAGGTATGGCTGTCCAAATTTGGGTATGGGCAAGCCACCCTTCATGGAAAATCGTGTTTTGTCTCCTTGGGCAAGAAAAGAGCCACGAAATTGCTCTCTAAGCCATTATGCAACCATCAGTCCTGCTCCCTCACGTAGCTCTAGCTGCCTAGGCATTTTCCTCCATGGTTTTTCTGGGTTTTCCTTCATCTTTTACCTAGGAAGGGGCGTTTTTGTGTTGATTACCAGTGGGGAAGAGAACAACATGTTTTTGGGTCTTCCTGGAGGTCACTTAGGCCATTGGAGAGGATCATAACCAGTGGGGAGAAATCAGTTTTACTCCCTGGGGTTGAAATCGAATTACTCTTTCCACAATCTGTTTTAGTGAGCCACGATTTGGGAAAAACCCATGGACCCTGTTTTGTAAAATACCCTTGTTGTAAATGGTATCTATGCCCAATGCTTGTGCTTTCGGCGTGAGAAATGAGAATTTTGGGGTATGGGATTTGGGTATTCATTGCTTTGGCTTGATCTTGAGAATAGGCATCCATGGTTCAAATGTAGCCTGATAAACCCAGCTATGGACTGGCTTGGCTGAGATGAAATGAGTAATTGGTAGTGAACGAGCTGGAATGTTCCCTTTCCTTGTGAGAATCATGCCCAGCTCGGGGGTGGCCTTTGGACGGACTCAGTATAAGATGTCGAAGAGCCTATGGTTGGGTGGAACGTTGCAGCGACATAGATAGTTGCTTGGGGCAGTTGCAAAATGAAGATAAGTGTTTTTATGTCTATGTAGTTACTTCTGCAGTGTTTTAATTAATTGATGACTGTTATTGATATATTGAGTGCATATGAAAATATGTGTGTGGATGAATTTATTTCCGTTGTGCATATTTGTTTGGTTTACATCTGCACACTTTTGTTTTTAACTGTATGCATCTAATGAATGAGCTGAGTTTTATGAAAAGCCCCATAGATTGGTAGCATGTTCCCTCCCTTGCCTTGGATGGATGGGTGGGTACGTGACAGATGGTATCAGAGCTGCTGGTAGCAGCATTGGGCCTTTATGGGCTACCTATCATAGTTGCAGAGGTAAGTATGCTTCCTGCTCAGCACTGATAGTTAAGAAAATTTTCAAAATTTTCAAATTTTCAAAATTTTTCTAAGTGTCTATGAGTTTCTGCCCGAAACTGCGGAAGAATTCGGCGAGTTGGCCCAAAACTGCGGAAGGAATTTCTGAATCTCTTCTGAAACAAGGAATTTCAGCCATTTTTCAGGGAGATTTTCAGGTGCCGAAAATGGAAAAATTACCTTGGAATTTAAGCCACAAGGGGGCAAGCCCCCTTGACCCCCATCGTTCCCCGGAGACAGTCATTGAAAGTGTGAAATGCACTCTTGGGATGAGGAGCACAGATTGCATAAAGGATGGAATTCTCAACAAGAGAAATTGGTTGTGATATCCATTATGGAAGATGAAAGGGAAAATGCCTCACCTTAAACTATTTCTATTTATAGCATAAGAATTGCATGTTTGGAAAATAGAAAGAATGAATGATTGCACACATGTATATGTTGAATTGCGAATTCATGATAATATCATAGTTAATGATTGCTTGTATGCTTGGTAGGGAAGCCAAGGAAAGGATTAGCGATGATGTGGATGAGTAACTCCATGATGGAATGAAGAATTGGACCAAAGACAACTGAAGCATGGCTAAAGGATGTGGATGATGATTGTTGCATACAACCTCATGAAGAGAGGATGGTGCAACAAATCCATGATCATGATGTTGGCAAAAGTACTGAGTAGCCTTGGTAAGAGGCCGACTGATCAGGTAACATCAAGCGATATTAATAACAGCCATGTAGGTAAGGGTTAACGATGCTTAATTGCATGAATGTTGAAAGAGCATGTGGTGAGTCTCTTCAACTAAGCTTAAACTAAGGTGATTTGGTTTGCATTAAGTGCCTGACTGTGAATGCCAACCCACCAAGTATGGTGAGGTGCGGGTAGGTGAAGGCAGGGAGCATTACACCCTATAGTTTCTAGAAACCTCAATGCATTCATATGAATTCATATCATGCCATTTGTGAATATTGGTTGTGAGTTTAACAACCAAAGCAACTGAGGACTTATGGACCTATCATGGTAGTGCATGCTGTATGTAGTAATCATGGTTAGGCCATATTATGCTTGAATGCATAGTATTTATGAAATCATGGAAGATGGCATTGAAGACATGTGCATTGAAATATTCGGTAAATGTTGTAAATATGTATGCATGTGTAGGTGTACATGTTGAAATGCATTGTGTGAATGCATGGGTGTAACATATACATGTTTCAATGCAATTAGATAATAGATGAAATGGTGGACTATTGCTAATCTTGAGACCATTCCATAAGCTGCTATGAATGCAGGAAAAGGACTGCATGAAGAAGGTAGACATGTGATGGGCTACCAGAGCACTCTGTTGGAAGGATAGAGCTGCATGGAATATGAATTTTCAAGTAAAAAAGTCTTGCATATGGAAATGAGGATAAGTCCATAGTGAAGACCGAGATCTACTATGTGCAGAAGCCAAAGGTTATGAGAAGGTTCTCATGATTGTAAATTTATGCATGAAACAAATCTGAAAATTGTCTGGTTTAAGTTTATGAGAATAGTCTCATAGTTGCAAATCTAATTTATGTAGGAAAACAGATTTACAAATTTCAGATTTGAGAATTTGCTTATAATTGCTAATGATTGTTTGGCTTATATAGAATTGTGTCAGGAGGACATGTTATAGGTGGATGTTCATGTATGGTAGCAAGGGTGAAACCATAATGGACAGAGTGATACCACTTACAAGAGACAACAATATGAGGAGAGACTCATTGCTAAGAAAATCAATTTCTGTAGGAGACAGAACTGTAAATTCATATTGAATTTAATTATTAATGCTATTGATTGGTTATGGAATAATCATATTTGAAGCTTATTGCTAAATGTTGCTAATTGTTTGGCTATTTGATAAAGTGTGCCAGGATGACACATTGCAAGAAGACCATGTGTGATGGCCTACGGAAGCCAAACTAGATGGGAAGGATCCCATGCTTTGGAAATGGGTTTCGGGTGAAACGCCATTATAAATGTTGATAATGTCTCAGCCGAACTGCATGTTGGTAAAGCATGTGAGTGAGACAGTAAATTATGCCAAGAAGGCATGTGTGGGTTATGGCATGTGAAAATATTGGGGTGGCAAACCGAAGGACTGTTGACTCAGAGAAGGGATCCCCCATTCTTCGCAAATGAAGAAAATATACATATGTGAAACGAATGAGTATTCGGTAACCCTAACTAAGGATATACATGTCTGGTTATTAGATTTAATACGCAGAGCATGTTTTATTATTTCATTATTGTTCCAAACTGCTTGAGTGTGACTAAGGCCTACATGGCTCACATCGGAAAGGGATGCATACCTTTCGGGTGATGGGTTATGTTAGGGTTTCAATATTGACTACACCCTAAGGGAATGGACGCATTCCTGGTGTTTCAATACTTGATAGTGAATGATATGAAATATGATTACGATTTTTGAGCAGCAATACTGATGAGCCTGCTTATCCTCCTTATGCTAACAGCTTACACAAATGCAATTTGGTGTTGCACGTTAAGAGGAAAAGTGAAGCAAGGGTGCTGAAGAGGACTGTGTGGGAAGTGGTAACCTTTCGACGCTCACACTAAAGGACACTATAAGAGATGGATAGTCCCAAGGAGCTATATTGAAGAAAAGGGGTATCATGCTTGTGTATTGTGAGAGGGTATTGTGGGGCCATGCTAGCCTGCAGTCAAGTGAGTCACCTATGGAGTTCCTGGAAGGAACCACTAGTTGCATAAGAGAAGGAGCCACGTAATCATATTATGTTGTTCATATTGCCTGATAAACCCAGTCGATGTACTGGCTTGGCAATGGTTGTTGTATGCCTGATAAACCCAGTCGGTGTACTGGCTTGGCATGTTGTTAAATTAATGCCTGACAAACCCAGTCGGTGTACTAGCTTGGCATTGGTTACTTGCATGTTGTGGAGGTATTGGTGAAGGGTGTTATTTCCTGACAAACCCAGTCAGAGAACTGGCTTGGAAATGGTTATTGTATGCTTGATAAACCCAGTCGACGTACTGGCTTAGCATACTGATTTTTTTTGGGATGCCTGATAAACCCAGTCGGCGCACTGGCTTGGCATTACCTATTTGGATGATGTTGTGGAGTAGCATGTGTGCTGGCCAAGCATCCACCCCACAGGTGATCCAAGGCTTGTAAAGTAGAGAAGGAAACCTGTGGAGTAGCGAGGAAAATGCACAATACAGATAAGTATTCATTTTCATTTATTTCTTGTTTGGAATAATGAAGACTTCAGGTATAAGTCTTATAACAACCAAGATAATACACTGTTGTTTCTTTGTTGGAAACCTTGGCCATTACATGAAGCAAGGACCCTGAAAGAACTATAAAATTCTTGGTAAAGCCAGAGAGTAACTGGTTGGGCGCTATAAAAAAAAAATTCTTGGTAAATTCAGAGAATAGTTGGTGGGAACATTAACCACTTGATGTTGTGGAGCAGCCGACGTGCTAGCCAAACATTCCCTTAAACAATTGATAAAACCAGTCAGCGTACTGGCCTGGCATTGCCTATTCGAATGGTTGTGGAGTAGCCTGCGTGCTGGCCCAACAATCATTGTTGTATCCACGGGAAATCCAATGCTTGGAACGTGAAGAAGTATCCTATGGAGTAAAGTGAAGACATCCAATACAAATAAGTATTTGGTTATCTTGTAACTCTTTCTTATGAATATACATGTGTATATGATTTAATTATGATTTATTAAACTCTTGTTTAGAGATAAACCTTATAAAAATACACTAAGCATGTGAATTGATTCAATGTTTGAGTGTAGGTACTGTTGGAAGCAAGGACTATGAAAGCATCTGGAGGATGCATGTGGACATATGACTGTCCTAAAGAGCTCAATATGAGCAGTAATGAAAGATGGTGCTAGTGGAACTGTGTGGGTCCTAGAAGCCAAAGGTTCTGTAAGCAACAACGGGGAAGGGTTCCCTAGTTGAAAAGCATTAGACAGACCTTAGACACTAAGATGTCATAGCCAAGAAATGGCATGCCAAGCATTCACATTGAAGTGAAAGAGGCTAAGGAGCATAGAACCACAAGTGATGGTGTGGCTCCGGATTGGAACAAGACTAAGAGGGGGAAACTCTTACTCTTCTCTTTCCTTTTGACTAATGCATCTCAGAAACAAAAGACTGTTGAGTGCATGTCATAAATGAAAACAAATTGTGTTTAATTGCTTGAAATGAATTGTGAATGCTGAAATGGTTATTTTCCGGTGAAAGGATGAACATGAATGAGTTCATGTGTATATTGGGAAAGCATGAAATGTGTGGAAGTCTCATGAGTAAAGCATGGACGTTCCATGTCAACTGGGAAAATAATTGACTAATTTTAATATTGTGATATGCTTGTCCTAACAGGAATTGCCATGATAAGTCTCACAGGAGAGACATTGAAAGCCATTGTTGCAGTTGTTACTAGCCAAATGATTGCTAGTGAGAAAAGCGAGAGCCAGTTGTGCACATTAATCATGGCAGCAGGCCAAAAGCTATTGTTTTGGCTGGAAGTCTTCCTCAGATAGTTGCCGGGACAACAAGAAAGATGGCATCCATGAAAATTCCAGACTTGTAGATCAGCTGGAAGGTGAATAAAAGGAAGGGATTGCTGTGGAGCAATGCCCACTTGCAGAGATGGAAGATCAAAGCCAGCAAGATCAGCTTGAGGAAGCCAAAGAACTTGATCTTGAAAGTTCAAATTCAAGAGATTAAACGCAGGACAGACATACCACCAGTTGTGAATTTTGAGGTATGTGTAAAGTGGGTATTTATTCCTAAGTGTTGGAACACCGAGGACGGTATTATTCCAAGGGGAGGGGAATGTCACGTCCCCGTCTAGACCCTATCACTTTAACATTTTAAATGATGTAATATTGTTATGAAATCGTGGTGAGGAGCTCAAGGCCAAGGCCCCGCCATCGATTTATTGATGCATATGGTTTGCGTGCTAGCCAGGCACATTGGAACTTCAACATCATGTAATATGCATTTTAATAAAAATACCCACAACTAGCTATGCAATGCAACAAAGAGATGGGGGCATGATTTCACAAGGAATTGGGAGGGAAAAACATTCAAACCCTTGAGCCAATCAATTCAAGCCAAGTGTCAATGAGAGAACCCATCAAACCCTCACCTACCCATGTTGACTTTTGTACCCAACCATTGATTTCTCCCAAGAGTTGGTTGAGGTAGTTAATGCCTTGGGAATGGAGAGGTATGGCTGTCCAAATTCGGGTATGGGCAAGCCACCCTTCATGGAAAATCGTGTTTTGTCTCCTTGGGCAAGAAAAGAGCCACGAAATTGCTCTCTAAGCCATTATGCAACCATCATTCCTGCTCCCTCACGCAGCTCTAGCTTCCTGGGCGTTTTCCTCCATGGTTTTTCTGGGTTTCCCTTCATCTTTTACCTGGGAAGGGGCGTTTTTGTGTTGATTACCAGTGGGGAAGAGAACAACATGTTTTTGGGTCTTCCTGGAGGTCTCTTAGGCCATTGGAGAGGATCATAACCAGTGGGAAGAAATCGGTTTTACTGCCTGGGGTTGAAATCAAATTACTCTTTCCACAGTCTGTTTTAGTGAGCCACGATTTGGGAAAAACACATGGACCCTGTTTTCTAAAATACCCTTGTTGTAAATGGTATCTATTCCCAATGCTTGTGCTTGCGGTGTGAGAAATGAGAATGTTGGGGTATGGGATTTGGGTATCCATTGCTTTGGCTTGTGCTTGCGGTGTGAGAAATGAGAATGTTGGGGTATGGGATTTGGGTATCCATTGCTTTGGCTTGAGCTTGAGAATAGGCATCCATGGTTCAAATGTAGCCTGATAAACCCAGCTATGGACTGGCTTGGCTGAGATGAAATGAGTAATTGGCAGTGAACGAGCTAGAATGTTCCATTTCCTTGTGAGAATCATGCCTAGCTCGGGGGTGGCCTTTGGACGGACTCAGTATAAGCTATCGAAGAGCCTATGGTTGGATGGAACGTTGCAGCGACATAGCTAGTTGCTTGGGTCAGTTGCAAAATGAAGATAAGTGCTTTTATGTCTATGTAGTTACTTCTGCAATGTCTTAATTAATTGATGACTGTTATTGATATATTGAGTACATATGAAAATATGTGTGTGGATGAATTTATTTCCGCTGTGCATATTTGTTTGATTTACATCTGCACACTTTTGTTTTTAACTGTATGCATCTAATGAATGGGCTGAGTTTTATGAAAATCCCCATAGATTGGTAGCATGTTCCCTCCCTTTCCTTGGATGGATGGGTGGGTACGTGACACCTACCATCCTTTGGATCATAGTTTTCAAGACCTTGTTAATGGCCTCGACTTGTCCATTAGATTGCGGGTAGTAGGGAGTTTATTTTTCATGGTGAAAACCCAACATGTCGCTCAATTCAGCAACCATATGGTTCTGAAAGTGAGAACCATGATCGGTGACTATAGCTCAAGGAACTCCAAACCGTGGTATTACGTGGTTGAACATGAAGAGTGCGGCGGTTTTGTTGTCGTTTTGGTATGTAGGCATAGTCTCGGCTCACTTCGTAAATTAATCCACAGCTATGATGATGTAACTATTCCCCCCGGCCGAGGTAGGCTTACAATGCATAAAATCTATGCCCCATTTTGCAAATGGGCCAATGGAAATAACCGGATGTAACGGGGCAAGATGCGTACGCTTCTTCGTATGGAAGTTTTGGCAAGGAGGACACTTCTTGATGGCCTCAATACAATCTTTGAATATAGTAGGCCAGTAGTATCCTGTACGCAAAATTTTCTTGGTAGTAGCCATCCCAGAGAGGTGACCACCACACGCCCCAACGTGACAGTCATTCAGAACGCGTTCGGCTTCCTCGTGCGTTAGACAATGTCGAAGAATGGAATCGATGCCACGGCGATACAAAGTATCAGTTATGATCAAGTAATACTTTGCGTGGTGGCGTATCTTACGTCGATCGTCGTGAGAAAATTGAGGATCAAAGCGTTGGGTCTGAAGATATAACAGGATATCTCCATACCATGGGTCAGACGTATTGATGAGAAACAATGTTTCATCGGGTAATGAATCATTGTGCTCTATTTCTACATCAGAACGGGGGAGGTCCCAGATGAGCTCAGCAAACGCAAAAGACTTCTTAGACTTAGCCTTTTCGAAAAGAAGATCAAATTCTTGTAGTATCACAATCCAGCATGAATACTTTCCCCCAAGTACTTGGCGTGTCAGTACGTGGTACATGGGGTTCGAATCAGCGATGATGGTGGTGGTGTGGAGCAGGATGTAATGACGGAACTTCTGGACGGCAATGACTGCCGCGAAAGCTAGTTTTTCGACATGTGAGTATCTAGTTTTGGTGTCAGTGAGACCCTTACTCACATAGTATATCACATGTTCCTAAGCATTTTGATCTTCCTGTACCAAAACCATGGCGATAGTGGTAGCAGAAGCGGCGAGATACAAAATGTAATTGCGATAATAATTAGGAGGTTGAAGCACGAGGGCATGCATGATAGCATGTTTGATACTGTCAAAATATTTTTGACCTTGGTCGTCCCAAATGAATGGGACGTCCTTCTTAAGCAGTTTCATGTAACCCTGAGTCTTCTCCGTGAAATTACAGACAAAACGTCGTAGATAAGTCGCCTTCCCCTAGAGACTTTGAAGTTCCATAACATCAGTAGGAGGTGGTAGGTTGATGATGGTGTTGTGGGGAAAATGCACCTATAGTTCAGGGGAGAAACTACCAACTTAGGGTGATAAAGATAGACTTACAAGCATTCTGAAAGTACAACAAATAAATGAAGAGATTAGGGTTTAGAGATGTAGGCACCTTATTCAGAAGGTTGATCATAGCTTTGCCTCCCTCGCTCTTCAATGCTTATCCAGTGTTGCAATGCCCGGACCTACAAAACAACTTGATACCTTTCTCAAACACATTTGACTACATATATAAGACTGATATTCATAATAGAAGAAGACATCAGATTATAAACAAACTGTAATCAAATCTAATACACATTAATAGGTCATATTTGGAAAGAGAAGAACGTCTGATCTTTATTGATGAATGAAAGCAAGTACATAAAGTTATACCTTCCTTCAAGCTTGGCACTTCACGAAACCTAGATTCAAGGTCTCCTGCTTCTGTTCTCCAAGGATTCCAGCCTCTAATCAACTGTGCTAGGGTTTATTAGAAACTAAGCACAAGAGAGGGGGATGAGGGTCTCCATTCCTCCATCATAACTTTGTAATTGGGCTTAGTCCCCTCACATGGCCCTTCTACCCTCCTTATATAATCAGTGAAGGAGAGGACAAGAAGTTATAACCGAGTAGGAAGTTCCCCAACCAACTTAACTTCCCAAAATTTCAAGATTTTGACCAAAACAGGGGTGTACGCTACTATTTCAAAGTGGAGTAGCGTACAGGAAGGGTTGAGCGCTACTATTTCACAGTGGAGTCGTGCTCAGAAGTTTTGAGCACTACTATTGTACACTAGAGTAGGGTACACACGCTACTATCATGCCTGTCTAAAAGCGCTCATGTTAAAAAATGGCCAAAAACAGGATTTTCTGCTCATTTTCAGGAGATGGTTTGGTCTGGAAAAATGTTCCTAAGGGTCATATACATCAAATGGGTCAAGAATGAGGTAATTTCAACCATTTTTAGTGTCCCAAATGACTCCTCCATCCACAAATGTCCTATTGTGTGACTGAACTTGATCTCAAGAAGTGTCATCATGCGACCAAGGGAAGCAAGTGTCGTCACGGACGGAGAGGTGTCATTTCAAGCTATAACAGATGCCCCCTAATGTATGAAGTCATAGGGAGTGCGGGAAACGATGGCCGAAATACATTATAAATAACAAAGAGTTGAAACATGGAGGAACGGAGAAACCAAGAATCATAGGCTCAAATGAAGTACCTGAAAGCAAAGGCAATGTCAGACAAACTCATCCTTGGGGTAAATGTCCATGTTCAAATGGTGGAACATGACCTCCAAGAGGATACAATAATGATCCAAATACTGATGCATATATCATGGCCACTAAAATACAAGAGTGGATCCATGAGGAACATAAGTGTAAACATAGCCACATAAATACAAGGTCGATCTATGTCAAAACTGGAGAACATAGCCATAGAGAACAAGATGGATCTATGTCTCATCAAGAGCCAAAACGAGTGTGGCTCAGTCTTGCGCAACTTAGGTGATAACATAAATGAGGTGATGCTATCGAGGATCCCAAGGTCTTCATCCAAAAAACAACCCAAGGTACAAACGTATCCATGTGAATAAATGAGTTGATGTCGAACATGGGAGGTATCGTTTGATTACCGATCATTGATGTATACCGTTAACAAACGTGAGGGTGTCCACCAATAATGAAAATGGAACCCAAGGTACCTAGTACATTCAAGCAAGTGCGAATAACTAGTCTTGCTGTCGAACACTTGAAGAATCCATCGGATAGGAGAAATTGATGTATTCCCATCTATCCAATAGCGAGGGAAACTGTCACTAATGACTACAATCCCCAAGGTACTAACCGAAACTCTAAACTTCATTCCCAGAGTACAATGAGTTGAAGTCGATGGGAAGAAGCCCGTTGGAAGGGAGGCCTTAATGCATCCTCCATCATCCAACACGAGGGACACTCAAAAAGGTATGAGCTGATTTGGAGTAGGACTAAACACATGATGAAACATACTGACACCAAGGAATGGCCGACACATGAGGTCAAGGCAACTGCAGAATGGCCGACACAGGTTGTATCCTTGAATAGTGAGCACGAAACAAGAGTGACTGAGGCAGTTTTTAACACAAAGAGACCACGATACAAATCTGCAATGTAGGAGACATTAACAGATTCTCCAAATGATTGGAAGACTAACCAAATGGAGGAGTAGGAACTCTGAGATCAGGTTTACCCTAAGGCCAACGCTAGAACCCAACTTGTTTGATAGACTCAAAACAGGTGCTTTGTTCAAGGAGATAGTTGAATTACTGCCATCATATTGAAAGATATTTTAACATTCTTCCCTTCCCTTTCCTTTTTCATTTTTTAACGAGCTTGACAAAGAACTAAAGCATGCTCGACAGTATTTTCATATTTAAGGAGTCTGAAAAACCTAGAAGAAAACTCCCTACACCTATCCATGGATTTTATATCGAGCCCAGATTCGTCTGTGCTCGACGATGTTTTTTTGCTTATAGAGTTGAAAAACTTAAACAGTCCTCTATACACCTATCCGTGGATTTTATATCGAGCCCAGATTGGTATGTGCTCGGCGGTGTTTTCTTGTTTATAGAGTTGAAAAACTTAAACAGTCCTCTATCAACCATCTCGTGGATTTCACATCGAGCCCGAGTAGGTGAATGCTCGCTTGGTGTTTTCACATTTCGAGAGTCTGAAAACCCTAAAGACGACTCCAAAGGTCCTTTTTCGTAAAGTTAGTCTCCTTCCCCGAAAAAGTGTAAAATGATGGAAGAAGAACTCTTCTAGTGCATACAAGAGTATACCTAGAGTATACCTTTTCCGAAAATTATCCACCAAGGCCCGGAAAAGGGGTAATTCTATACCTAAGTGGATGTCGGTTCAGTTATTTTAACGAGCCCGAAAAGACAACTATGCTCGGAAAACTTTTCCTATTTAAGGAGTCTGAAAAGGGCTTAAAAGAACTCCATAGGGATCTTTTCCATAAAGGCTTAACGAGTCCGAAAAAGTAAACTCATGACCTCCTTACTGTTTTTAACGAGCTCAAAGGAGATACAGAAAATTCTCACAACTTCCTTACTGTTTTTAATGAGCTCGAAGTGAAGATGAAAGAAATGCTCATAGCCTCCTTATTGTTTTTAATGAGCTCAAAGGAAAGGTGGAAGACTGCTCATAACCTACTTACTGTTTTTAACGAGCTCGAAGTGAAGGCAGAAGAATGCTCGTAACCTACTTACTGTTTTTAACGAGCTCGAAGTAAAAGAAGAATGCTCGTAACCTACTTACTGTTTTTAACGAGCTCGAAGTAAAAGAAGAATGCTCGAAATGGGAGGAGATGAGTGTCAAGGACATGTGAAACTAGCTCCAAGCGCATGGAACAAAGCTATGCCTAATGCAAGGAACATGAGCAAAATAAGTACACTCAAGGTGTGTCTCCTCCATGTAAAAGGTGTCAAATTGTGAGGGTAAAATGATACAGGGCTTAGCGGAAATGAGATCAGAGATGGAGGCTTATACAATGGTCTAAAAGCGTGGAAGCTGGCATCAGGCTCATTAGCGCAAGCGAGATCATAACAGATGCACATACAACTTGAACATAAAGATGGGAGCCTTATCAGGGATGACCAGAAATAGATGAGGAAGAAATATATGAGGCTTCTTCTCAAAGTCATGGTAAATCTAAAAAGGCTCCCAAGCCTATGAGAAAAACTCAGCATGGGCACTAGAATGGCATAAGGGTGCTGACTAGGGTGACCCATGTTAGGTAGGCTCTGCTGTCGGACTGGTGCACGATGCACAAAGAGATGGATAACACACCAATATCCAACAGGTTCGACCCTATGGAGAATTCGGATGGCAAAAGGTTCAAATGCAACATAACAGAAGGGAAGCCTAAACCTATATGCAAGGTTCCGAATATACCTGACATGGTCACACAAGGTGTCGAAAATGACCAGTAAGCAAGTATAAATCCAGGTAAGAATCCTGTCTCCAAGAAACATTAGTACCAGGATCATATCTAAAACATATGTAAGGAAAGACCCGATACAAGTCACTGTGGTAGAAATACTTTCAACTTCACTATC
This sequence comes from Larix kaempferi, assembly GCA_027924585.1. Taxonomy (NCBI): domain Eukaryota; kingdom Viridiplantae; phylum Streptophyta; class Pinopsida; order Pinales; family Pinaceae; genus Larix; species Larix kaempferi. The sequence continues at coordinate 6,894,830 of BSBM01001201.1, read as the reverse complement.
ATCAACAGCAGGCATAAACAAGGTAGAGTTTTCGAATGAAGACTCTATGGTACCCAAGCCCGAGGACTTATCATCAACAAGATTGACTTCAGGATGAAGATCAAAGTTGAAGGACATGATGGAATCTGCAAAAACAAATTCATCATCATGGGAGTTGAAAATTCTAGAAGTAGAATCAAACTCAGCAGGAACACCGATTTGCGGATCTATAGGAGAGTCCAAAGACTCAACAGTAGGAAGATTAGACTTTAAGGTCAAACCGGGGCTGGACATAACTGCAACTGGATCAACATCCAAATGAATGGCAGACTGTACTATGGACTCTAGGAAAACTTCATTGGAAGGAAGTATATCATCCCAGATAGAACACATATCTAAACATTCAGATGGAGGTGTCACTTGGTCAAAAGCTGGGACCAAGTCCCGAGAAGGTAAGCATGAACTCAGAGACTTCTTCTCAATAGCAATTGAACTCAATGAACAATATGCCACATAAGGCCGATCTGACATAGTAATTCCTAATGACGAAGGATCGGACTGGTCTACAGTTGGGTAATAAGGAGGATCAACGAATGCAAGTTGGTCGATGGTGACAATGTTTCGGTTATGAGGGAAATGCATTACATAAAAAAGTGTAGACACCACAGCATGCATAGCATAAATGTAATCATGCCCGAGGATCATATCAAAGTCCACAGGGTCCTTTAAAACCATAAAATCAACTAAGACTGTTTTTCCACCCAAAGTAACAGGTGCCTGACTAGGAATCCGATTGGTTCACTAGGTCTTCTATCAAAGGTCAACGGCCAATTAGCAGCTGGAATAACATTAGGGAAACCCAAATCTCTCCAAGCATAAGCGGATAAGATACTAACAGAAGCACCTTCATCAACAATGCATCGATCAACCGTATGGTTCCCGATATCAACCTTTATCTGGAAAGGTGTCGAAGAAGGAAGATGAGGCTCGGCTAGACTATTCCAATCAAAGGAAACAATCCTAGGGCTTGGTAGGGGTTCACATGGCACAGATGAAGTGCCCCCTTTTTCAGGAATTTCCAAACTGGTAATGCAGAAGACTTCAGCAGTAGGCGCATCAATTTCCAAAGGACTGATGGGATCGGTTGAAGATTGCATCGATTCGATCACTTCACTCTCCGAAGGAAGAGTGGTGTCGACCAAAGATTGCATTGGTTCAACCACTTTATTAACCAAAGGTTGATCTGACTGCAGGGAATCTATAGACAACTCAGGAACAGAGGTTCCTTCAGATATGGACCACACTCTTCGTGCCTCTAGAATGGCAGGGCATCAGTGAGTAAGGTGATCTCCCTTACAAAGTTTACAAGGGAACTTTGGTTTCCGTCCTGTAGGTTTTGACTCCTTTACAACGTCAGTACTCTCAACATGACTAGCATTGGATGACAACTTGCCCCCAGCATGACTCACCGAGGCTGGTTGCTCAGAAGCATCATATTTTTGAACTAAGGACCACACTTGTTGCACTTCTAGAAGTACAGGGCACAAGTAAGTAAGGTGATCTCCCTCACAAAACTTACAAGGGAACTTAAGCTTATGCTTGTTTGGTTTGTTGACAATGTCAACTCCCTCAACATGACTTGCAGTGGCTGATCTGGTGTCTCCAGTATGACTCACAGGAACTGGTGACTTGTCATTAATATGACTAGCAGTGATCAATGACGTGTCCTCAACATGACTGACAGTGGTTGAAGATAAATTTTCAATATGATTTTCAGTGACTAAAATTTTTCTCCCAGCATGATCTCTAGAGGCTGGGTAGGTTCCCCCTGCATGACTTGCAGAGGAAGGGTGCTTGCCCCCAGCATGACTTGCAGAGGATGGGTTGCTGCCCCCTTGTTTTGGCATCTTCTTCCTATTCTTCCTCTGTCTATTCCTTTTAGACTTCTGGCTACTAGTATTTCTACTTTCGCCACATGAGGTAGAAGGAGGAGGAGAAGATGTTACTGGAAAAGGAGGCACAGGGTTCTGATGCTCTTGATTTGAGGTGCTCACAAAAGAAGCATCAAGAGAATGCAAGGAATTCGGAGTGGAAAAAAACCAAACCGGTAGCCCTATGGTGAATCCAGGAAGATTAAAAGTAGCCATTAAGGGAGTGCCAATGTTTCCAATGAATGGAACAGCACAAGGATCCCCCGGAACAGGGGTACCTTGATTGGCACTCGCCGGAATGCTAGACATAGTTTCATGCTCAAATGAGCAAGAAGTTATCTAAGGAAAACTAAGACAAGTAGCACAAAGAGCACACCACTAAAAAAGGTCCTAGGTAAATCAAACCAGGCAAACAGATGCCTTCCGGAGAAGAGTCTGGGATGATGAGTGCCCAGAACAGATCAACGAAGGATGAAGAACAGTTACCCGGGGTCCACAATACAATGACTAAGGGTGCAAGCGCTGGAATCACCCAACCACCCTCCCAAAGACCTACAAGGGATTTCCTCCCATGTCTGTCCTAGGTACAGCAGATATACCCTCCGTTGTCACCTGTGTATGAACCTATGGTCAGATACTAAGGATACCACAACACCGAAAACTCCTGGAGGAACAGTCGCTGGTCGAATCAGAAGGCGTGGGCAGGGTAACTGAGCCCGAAACTCAAAAGAGTCCCCAAACGCGATCCAATCCTGGTATATGCTAGAAACAGAAAGTAGGAGGAGTATTCCCAACAATCTGATCTCACAAGACCTACTACATAGATCCCAGGCAAGCTTTGAATGAAGTGGGTTTACCTGTGATAGTCAAACTACGATTTTTGCGTAATGTGTGATATTGGGTGATTTAAGGTGTTTTAAACCCAAGATCCTAACCAAGACTAGTTGGTGTAGTGTAACCTAGAAAAGAAAATGTTACTAGTGCATTTTATTAGAGTTCATTTTAAAGGTTACTTGTTTACTCAAAAAGGTAGTGGGTGTGTGAGAGTGGTTATAATAGAGATAGAGTACTGAAAATGAAATATTTACCACCAAACAAATCTTTTTCTTTTCAATGCAAGTCTTAAAATTCTGATCTAGAATGCATGTGCAAATGCAATTTTTAATCTTTCGAATGCAAAAAAGGTAAAAATAAATTCTAAATGTACAAAATTAAACTCAAAACCTAAGAATGCAGCTATTCAAACCAATAAATATGCAAAAGAAAACTTGTTCTTTTTTATGCAAAGCACTCTAAAATCTTTTAAGCCACTTGCAAGGTACTCTATTCAGAAAATAAATCAAAATTCTTTATGCTTTTCAAAGGTAAGAAACAAAAACTGAAACTACCCTACTATCAAAGCAAAGCAAAGAAACTTTCAGGTTCTCTTTATGAAACAGTAAAAGCTACCAAATATGACTTTCAAATTCTTATTGATGTAAGCATGCCAACCATTGGGAAAAGAGTACAAAAACTACTTTTAGACCCAAACGAAGCAAATGACCTACGAAGAAGTATGGTTTGGTAAATTCAATTCTGCACATAAACAATGCAAACAAGGTCTTGAACAACAGCCAAAACACTTGAGCTTTCACTACAAAAGAAAACTTAAAAGCGTAAGGGAGGATAAAAAACCCATCTAAAAGAGAAATTTCACTCAAAAAGATACAAACAGGGTCAAAAAGACTCAAGAGGTTTCAAATCCATTGGAAATGTGGGAAGCAGGTTCAGTCAGACTCAAATTAAGGTACAAAACACCAAACGGGTCCACAACCCCCCAACTTGGGTCAACAAGCCCCAAAACTTTCCAAATAAGCCCAAATTGATCAAAAGAGGTTCAAATCATGAATGTAGGATCAGTACAAGGATGGGAGACCACTTACAGTGGTTTAAAACAGACCTAGGGTCATCAGGGACCCCAAAAAAATGCAGCCATAGCCCCTAGATTTGGGTCCACAACCCAAAAACTCAAAAAAATCAAACCCAGATTTTGAGCACTACTGTGTATGAGGCATACCAGCGCCGATAGCAGGATGGGCGCTACTGTGCAGAGGAAAATTAGCGTATGGGTGCTACTGTGTTGTAGAAACAGTAGCGTACAGGTGGAAAAAGTTGGAAAAATGGGGTTAAAACCCCCACACCTGGGTCCACAAGGGTTTGCAAGGGCTGGGAAGTGTCTTTAAGAGCCAAGGAGGGTCAAACAGAGCCTACTAACTGATCCTAATCAAGAAAATGAACAAATACCATCAAACAAGACTAAAGAAATGACCTTGGATACCCCTAAGCAATTAGGCTTTCCCCAGCGGAGTCGCCATTCTGTTGTGGGGAAAATGCACCTATAGTTCAGGGGAGAAACTACCAACTTACGGTGATAAAGATAGACTTACAAGCATTCTGTAAGTACAACAAATAAATGAAGAGATTAGGGTTTAGAGATGTAGGCACCTTATTCATAAGGTTGATCCTAGCTTTGCCTCCCTTGCTCTTCAATGCTTATCCAGTGTTGCAATGCTCAGACCTGCAAAACAACTTGATACCTTTCTCAAACACATTTGACTACATATATAAGACTGATATCCATAATAGAAGAAGACATCAGATTATAAACAAACTATAATCAAATCTAATACACATTAATAGGTCATATTTGGAAAGAGAAGAACGTCTGATCTTTATTGATGAATGAAAGCAAGTACATAAATTTATACCTTCCTTCAAGCTTGGCACTTCATGAAACCTAGATTCAAGGTCTCCTGCTTCTGTTCTCCAAGGATTCCAGCCTCTAATCAACTGTGCTAGGGTTTATCAAAAACTAAGCACAAGAGAGGGGGATGAGGGTCTCCATTCCTCCATCATAACTTTGTAATTGGGATTAGTCCCCTCACATGGCCCTTCTACCCTCCTTATATAATCAGTGAAGGAGAGGAAAAGAAGTTATAACCGAGTAGGAGGTTCCCCAACCAACTTAACTTCCCAAAATTTTGAGATTTTAACCAAAACAGGGTCGTACGCTACTATTTCAAAGTGGAGTAGCGTACAGGAAGGGCTGAGCACTACTATTTCACAGTGGAGTCGCGCTCAAAAGGTTTGAGCACTACTATTGTACACTAGAGTAGGGTACACACGCTACTATCATGCCTGTGCACCAGCGCTCATGTTAAAAAATGGCCAAAAACAGGATTTTCTGCTCATTTTCAGGAGATGGTTTGGTCTGGAAAAATGTTCCTAAGGGTCATATATATCAAATGGGTCAAGAATAAGGTAATTTCAACCATTTTTAGTGTCCCAAATGACTCCTCCATCCACAAATGTCCTATAATTGTGTGACTGAACTTGATCTTAAGAAGTGTCGTCATGCAACCAAGGGAAGCAAGTGTCGTCACGGATGGAGAGGTGTCATTTCAAGATATAACAGATGGCCTCCACCTTCTAGGGATCAATGCGTATCCCATATTTCGAGACAATGAATCCTAAGAGGCGCCCAAACTCGACACAAATGATACACTTATGAGGATTCAGACAGATATTGTACCGTCTACATCTAAGGAATATGGCCGTCAGATGATCGATGTGGAACTCACGCTGCTTTGAATGAGCAAGGAGATCGTCCAAGTAAGGTTCCACAAAGTCCTTAATATCATGGAAAGCGTACGACATAGCCTGCTGGAACGTGGCGCCAACATTTTTAAGGCCAAATTGGAGCTTGTGATAAGCGAATGTACCCCATGGGCAGATGAAAGCTATCTTATGCTGATCGGCTGGGTTGATCTCGATTTGGTTGTAACCGAAAAAGCCATCCATGAATGAAAAAATAACGCTTCCGGCACAGTTGTCGATGATCTGGTCAATGAAAAGGGTCGGGTAGTTGTCTTTTGGACACGCCCGATTAAGGTCCCGATAATCAACACAGACGTGAATGGTGCCCTGCTTTTTGTTCACAGGAACGACATTCGAGACCCAATCCGTCAATGGGACGAGATAGATAAAGCCAGCCTTTAAGAGCTTCTCAATTTCTGCCTTTATTGCCGCAATTTTCCGAGGGTGTATCGGTCGCAAATTTTGGCGCACAGGCTTGATGTCAGGATAGGTTTTTATCTCGTGAGAGACAATTGCGGGATCTATCCCAGTCATCTCCTCATAGGACCAAGCGAAAACATCTTGAAATTGCTTGAATAAGGCCGTGCCAATAGCGATTTCTTTAGGGGAACACTTCTGGACTATGCAAATGTGTTCCACTATACCTGGTTTCACCGAGATGTCTACTGCAGTGGTTGGCTCAATGTTAGCCAGCTTTCCCTCCAAGTCCGTAGAACATGTGAGGATGGGAAAATGAGTGGATGGGTAGATATCTGGTGAAAAGAAGGAATGTATGTTATTCTCTATGTACTCCCATGGTGGAAGAAAAGATGACCTGTGATGAAGATCATCCCATGGACCGTCGTCTACATTCATTACTTCCATGATGGACTTGTCTGAATGAAAAGTCCGAAGCAAGAGATCAGGTAGAGAGGACATCCATCGTAGAGAACAGGAAGGAGAAACCATGGAGGAATGGTCCTCCGGCGCTGTTTGGATCGCCTCATAAATACATTCAGCGGGTGAAAGAGGCATCAAGTCTCCAAACATATGTGTTGTGGATTCATCAGGTACAAGCCAAGCATCGTTGGAGTGAGATAAAATCTCTGTAGAGATCATGTTCACCATCGCGACATGATTAGGGGGGTCCATGGATGGATAAACACCCATGAGAGATGAATCTTTCAATAGGCCAACCCATACACTCTCATACTGTTGTGCCATCCGTCCGATGGAAGGAATATGGTCACCAGGATGAGTAGTGGCGTCTGGTGTACAAAACTCAAGTTGGTCGATAGTAACAATTCATCCCTGGTGGGGGAATTGTACTATGCGGAAGACTGAAGAGGCTACCGCCTGCATGGTGTAAAACCAATTGCGACCAAGCAAGAGATTATAATCTAACGGGGCCGATACCACTTCCACGTTAATGGTTACGGTCTTTCCGCCCAACTCCACTGCAAGAGCTTGTAAGAGCCCATGAGGTTGAAAGCCACGACCGTCGAATGCTTTCAACGTGGTAGGAGATCGATTCAATTCGGGAGAACCGATGGCTCTCCAGCAGGCGATCGACATGACATAGGTAGAGGAACCTTTTTATAGAAGGGTGCGATGGACCATCTTCCCAGCAATGTTCAGAGTAACTTGGAATGCGAGCTGGTGTGAGAGCCTCAACTTAAGGTTGTCAAGTCGGAACATGATGGTGTTCGAGAAATTCGGGTCAACTGCACCAATGGCGACAAGGAGAGTTTTGCGTTGATTGGGACAATTCTGCAAAACTTCCAAGGTAGACATGGCACAAGGAGCTTGGGACAAGTCTTTGACGATATTGTAATTCTATGTCGCGCGAGCATTAGGATTGAAAACAGCTTTTCGAATCGTGCTCTTGGGCGGACGCAATATCGAATACAAAGATGGCTTCTCAATGGTAAGAGAAGTCAATGGTACAGTGACATCAAGTAACGAGTCGGAAGCTTTTTCAATATTACTTCTGGCGGGTTCCTTCGAAGAGGCCTGTTCGTAGGATCGTGCGCGGGTATTCAAATTGATCGTCTCATTACGCAACATGAGAACATGCGCGGTATTGGATGATACCCCTGGGCTGAGGGGGTTTGAGCAACTAGCTGTTGGTTTTGAGCAAGAAACGGATCGTTGAGGACTGCGGGAGTAGGTTTACCCCTAAGAAACTTTTGAACTTCGTCTCTATGGGGACACTCCTTGGAGAAATGGTCATCTCCGCACAGTAAACAAGGATATTTCAGTTTCCATTTCTGCTTAGTATCTTCGGGAGTGCTCTTTGGGTTCTGCTAGGTAGAAGATTTCTTGGATTTTCCTTTCTTCTTCTTTTTACCGTTAAACTTCTGAGATGAAGTTGATTGAACAGAATTCACCTCTTCAGTTACAGCAAGAGTAGTAGACTTGGTGGTGTTGTGGCCAGCCGGAGTTGGGTTGGATGATCCAACAGTGCTAGCAGCGGGCTGGGTGTTAAGGGAACCAATGATTCCATTAGCTTGGGGTCCCTTAGGTTGACCCGGCACAGGGTTATTAGAACCTGGATACGCTTGACTCCATGAGGGTTGGGCTACATTTGATGGCCCTCGAACATGATATAATCGCGTGGTGGACGGTCTAGCGAGTTGGGTAGGTCCAACGGAAGGCCCGTTGGGGACTCCACCAACGTTCTAGTAAGGAAACAGGCCCCCCAGCCACAATAGGATGACCACTATTCAAAGGTTGAACCAACGTAGGTTGTTGACTAGCTACCATGGTAATAACATTACCAATAAGATAATCCTTAGGAATGGAATACCCTCCCCTTGAATTTTGAGGTGGGGGAGGAACTGGTAAAGTAACTGTGGTAGTGACAGGTTTGTTGGACCATTGTCCTTCCACCAGTCGGTTCACTTGAGGTGCGGGACTAGACTCTTGCGAGGGTTGGCCAATCTCAGTAGTGGTCGTGGGGTGGGGTTGTTCTGATGATCCAAAAGATATCGAACGAACTGGGATGTTTCCATCGTCAAGTCTTATTTGGAAATGACGATTATGGAACTCTTCAGAGTGTCGCTCGAGACTTTGTCTTCGAAGCTCATCTCCTTTGACACATAACTGTTCCAAATGTTCATGGATGGGGCTGAAAATTTCGGTAGGGTATGGCCTATAATAAGGCCTAGTGAACTCTGGAGTAGTCCAGTTAGGTGGGGATGAGATGGAAAAATGAGCCACTGGGTGTTCTGTAGAGGATGTCTAGTAAGCTTTTGATGGACCAACAGCTTCTGTAGGGTCGTCCTGGGGTTGGTTTATCCATTCCAATGATCTAGTTTCTCCCGAGATGACGGGAGGAAGGTTTTGAGAAGTGGGGGTATGTGCTTGTTCATCCTGTGTGGGACGAGAGGCAAGTGAATCTGGTGGAAACAAATGTCCACCAATATTCAAAGTGGGGTTCCCCACTTCAGTAACTACGACCGCGTTACGCTGATCCATTCTTACCCTCGAAATAACCTCCGGATTAAGGGGAAATTCGGGTGGCAAGTTCAAGATCCTAGGGGACCTTCTCCAAGGAAAATCCGCCAGAGTATCAGGAAAACCAGCCAAAAAAGGCCGAAACAGCGTCTCTCTCTCCTAAAGGTATTCTAAAAGAAAAGAAGTCCAAGAAAACCTACTCAAACTAAGGCAACAAGCAAAGTTATGTGACAGAGTAGATTCAAAAGTCTGGAACCTCTCGGGATTATCAAGGCATTACAAACTGTGATATACTGCAGGGTCCAATAGTATGACGCGACAAGGAGGATTGGGACCATACCCTTGCCTGCATACCCGACTAGCTGGATAGGACGTGCATGCTAATCTCCCCGAGTGCTATTCTCGGTGTATTGCTTTGCCAAGACGGCCAAATGGTTAACTTGGTTGGTTTCAGGAATCTTAATGGTGTCTCCCGATATACGCAAGGTACATGGGAGCTCAAATCCGTAGTGGTGCTGTCTAATGCACAGTCGTTGGCACGAGACCTTCCGATATACGTGTCAAGTACGTGATACACCCTTCGATATACGCCAAGTATGGATTATGGTACTTGGTGGGTACGTGAAGGAGCTCGATATACCGATGTACATGGAAGACTACAATACCCCCGGACTACAGTGTTGGAACGTAACGACAGCTGCCACGCTTAACAACGCCGGAACACGTCTCTAACTTACACACAAGTTACTAAAAATTTTACCTAGTTCTACCGTTTATTTTATCTTGGATGGTTAGGTGAATGCATGAGGTGAGTACATAATCAGAAACATAATGCAAGCCCTAGCTACATGCACAAAATGATCTTTTCTTTCGATGAATTCTACCTATGGTAAGGAGAAAGTTTTTCCCAATGATTTTGCCAAAACAAACTCAATGCAACACAATCTCAATTCATACAAATTTGACAATGAAAGTACTCTTTTCTTTTTCAACGAAACTCACAAAAAATACACAGCACTACTATCCAAATCAAAGTATTTTCTCTTTTCTTTTCTTTTGCTTTTCAAATCAAAACAATGCTAAGTAATGAAATGAAAGAATTCTGAAATGGAATATGCAAACTTTTCACTTTCTCTTTTCAATGATCTAAAGGCAAGAAGAAACAAAAATGCATCTACCTTTCCTTAACATGGAACACCTTTTGCAAAAATCGAAAATACTTGAGTTTTTCAAGAAGATGAATGATTCATAATTCAAGAAAAACACAACCAATCATATTTCCATTCAACTTTTTCAAAAACATTCTGATGCACAGTAATCTTTCTTCAACAATTTTCTTGAGAAACAATGGGAAAGAAACACTTTTGATCTTTCAATGAGCGTATCAAAGTAATGAACTTTAAAACAACGTTTGCTTTCAGATCTAAACAACTGAAAAGAAAACGCTACTTGCGACACTCATACACTCAGAAAATCCAAGAAAAGACAAGCACTCAAACCAAGCAAAAAGACAGACTTGACTCAAAATCAAACAGCAGCAAGCAAACTAAGCAAGCCAAGCTCAAAACAAAAGTAGATCAGGTCTGGGAGATGATCTAATGTACTGATCAGATCAGGGATGGAAGGACAGGGATGCAAGAGTGAAATGGATGAAGGTGGAGGGGACAAAGACGCCCAACACTACCAGCTTCAGACTTGCCCAAAATGGAACCCAAGTCTAAAGCAGATGAGCTTCAAACTTGTCCAAAATGGAACAGACCAAATAAAGCACAAATGGGATCTCTGGCTGAATGATGCAGCACAAAAGAGAGTTTATACACCAAACCAAGGCTCAGACTATCAAACAAGGGAATGGATGCTTGTATTCCAATCATTGACTGATCGGCGCAGTCTGTCTTTGCAGACAGTGCGATGTCGCAGTTTACCTATACGGAAGGTGCGACAACGTCATAGCTCACTAATGCACGGTTCGCAATGAGCAAGCTACAGTGACAGGCAGAAGCTCAAGAAAACACAGTGTCGCTCTGTTTTCACTGCCCAAGTGCGACAGGTGAGTTCTAGATTCAAAAATCAATCAGATCTCTCAAGGATGAACCACAAACAGGTTTGAAACTAGGTTATACAAACTCAAAGGAAGAAGATCAGGATCTTCAATGTGAAGATCTAACAATGGAATCACTCCAAAGAAGGAAAAATGACAAAAATGATAGCAAGGCTTGTGTCAAGCAATCAACTGAAAATGACTCAGATTAATGACTACTAGACAAGGATACTCCCCAGTATGGTCACCATATTTGTTGACAAACAATCCACTCGACTGGAGGCGATCCGGGTCTCCCTAGCTCAATGCGAGGCTAGAATAAATAAAACAGACTACAAATGTGTTTCCTAGATCTACTTAAGGATCAAGTGCTAGATGTCTTACCTCTTTGATTCGCTATCCTTTCTCCCGCTATGTTGCTCCACGTCCCACGGTCGTCAGATCCAAGCTGCAAGACCTGTCAAGACACAGAAAAGAGAAACGAGTAAAGAGCATCTATACAATAAGAGATCTATGTAAACAGTTAAGCAGGTAAACAACACAACATCATCATACATAAGAGACAATATTGGTGGAAAGCATTTGTATTACTGCAAATAGAGGAGTACATGATAAAGATATAGAACTACAACCAATGACTTAACGTAGTAGCCCTTCTCCACACAAGCCAATTGCCAAGCCCTTCCAAGGAAGCATGAGAGTCTCCAAGAGGTGAGTGAAAGTGTCCAAGAGAGATTTCACCAGCATGTAGATACCATAGTCTTCCTCCCTTTGGTATGGGAGTGAGCCTCATATATATAGGACTAAGTGGATGAAGTTATGGATAGGATAGGATGAGAGATGGTAGGAGAGAGATAGGGGATCTTCCCAATAGCTTAGGGGTCGAGTACCAGCTCTCCAAGAGATCAAGTATAAGCCCCCACATAGGCAAGTTTCGAGAAGGAACTCGAAATGGCTATTTTTTCCCATTAATAGGCCTCGTCACACCTTGCTAAAGAGAAACCTGCGACGTCGCATGTTGCTAGTGTGAAACCTACGACGACCTCTCAAAAGGTTGTCCGAACTGAGCACCAATCCTCCCAAATGATCAATCAGTCCAAGTGACTTCAAGGATGTACACACTAAATCAGAATGATGAGTAGATTTTAGGTGTAACATATTTCTGTCAAAACAGAATTGGATTTTGAGCACCTTCATTCATGGCTCTGGGAATTCAGGGTTTCGGAGAATGTTGGAATTTTTGTATCGAAGACCACGGCTAGATGCTCCTCATCAAAATCGAAATTTGGAGGCCAATATCAAATTTTTTGGTCGGGAAGAAGGCTGGGCTTGATCAAACCCTAGTTCGGGACTTTGATCGGAAAAGTGGAAAAGTAGGGCTTCTGCAAAAATGGGAATTTTTTAAATATGTGATCATAGCTGGAAGCTCCTTGGAAAAATCGAAGTTTAGGGCTTTGGATAAAACTATTTGGTTGGGGGAAGCTCTGGGAAAATCAAACCCTAATTCAGGGTCCTCCCTAGTGAATCCAAAAATCTAAAAGGCAATTTTGAGGGGTGAAACTTTGCAGTTTTCAAATTCCGAGTATACCAGCTTGACCAGCTCAAAAAGGAGCATCTTTCTATCCTTTCAGAAGTTTGAAATTCAAAGTTTGAATTTTTAGGGTTTCTCTAACAAACCCTAATCCAACTCCAGATCCAGTTTCTGCAAATCAAGTGGATTGGTCACCTGCATAAGTGAAGAAGTTCCTGTTTCAGAGGGAGATGAGGCTAAGGCCTTACATAAGAATATTACAAGCAATATCGATAGGTATGACTTATCCAAGTATGTTTCGAGATCTATTCATGATTAAGTTTATGGTATGTTTGTCTTCATTAAGGTTAGTACAGTCTTGATTAACTTTAGACTTGTTGTATCACCTTAATAAAATTATGAATGCAGATATTCATTGATTAGGGTTTTGACACTTATGATTGTACTAATGCATTGTGGTGTTGTATGAGGTTGATGTTGTCTGCTAACATGAAAGGTACATCAAGAAAGGAAAATCATGTTCTAGTTCAAGAACATATGACCATGGTGACATGAAGACAAAGATTCATCCATTGTCATGGACCTCTTAGAAGCTCTACTTACGAGGTATGTATAATTTGGTTCTACAATGCTTAACCTATGAGATATGTAGGTTACTAGCACAAGTCATTGAAAAGAACAAGAAGACATTGCTAGACATAACTAGCAAATATGATAACCAGGTATGTTTTTCCTATATCAAGTTAGAATCCTACCTTGTGTTAGGATCTTATACTATTGTATGGTTGATAATGATTATTCATGAAGTTAGAAATGTAAGTAATCAAGGGTTTATGCATATTATGTCTCTTACCTTGATTGATGATATGACTAACCAGAAAAGTCCTTTGGTCAAATAAAGAATATGCATGAGTAAAAGAAGTATTCCCTGAAACCTTGAATACTAATGTTTATTATCTGTGTTTGAAATTATCATGACTATACATGTTTAAGATTATTGTGATTATACTAATGAATGTATGTATGAGACCTCGAGGATAACACAATGATAATACTAGTAAGTATGCATAAGTGATTGAGGATGGATATAAGTTCAAGGACAGGTAATAGGAAGCAAAGATCAAGAGGGAACACACTCCAGTAGTTCCTGCAAGGAAGCAAATATTGAGAGGGAGTCCACCCTGCAAACCAAACAAAGATAACTATTTGAATTGTCATTTCTTGCATATTTGTTTGTTTAAATAATATTGTTCAATGATGTATATGCTTATGTTCCTAGACTTAGGGTGTGTATTATGCATATTAGAATAATTGCATTAATGAACAATATACTACTAATATGCATGTGATGGGTAAGTGGCCTATGGCACTGTACAACATTCCATTTATACTTATCTAGAATGAAACCTCTTTGCTAAAATGTTGGGAGTTGTGCACACTGTTAACACTGTTCTGGTAGAGATTGGAAGGCATCTAGAAAGTTACGAGATATGGATAAATGTTGTATTGAAGCATTGGCTAAGATAATTGCATGACTGTATGACATTTATTTATGTGTAAGAATTTGTTCTGAAAACTATGAAATGTTTCTAATCATGCAATTTAACTTGTTTTGTAGGAAAGATCGTATACCATCACCTACAAAAGAAGGACTACAACATTTGTTCAGCAACAAAGTTATCTATTGAAGATATTGAAGATATTGAAGTTCCCAGGATTCGAGAAGAATGCAATGATTGAGGAGTACCAGTCGATCATGAAGAATGATGTTTGGGATGCATTCCCAAGACCTAAAGGGAAGTTTGATGTGACTTCCAAGTGGATCTACAAGATCAAGCATGATGTAGATGGCAGTATAGAAAAGTACAAAGCAAGATTTGTAACTCGTGGCTTCTCCCAAAAAGAGGGAATAGACTATGAAGAAACTTTTGCTCCTGTAGCCAAGTACACTTCCATCAGATTAGTACTTGCTCTGGCTGCAGTGATGAAATGGAAGATACACTAGATGGATGTCAAGACAACTTTCTTGAATGGTGTAGTCAAGGAGGAAGTGTATGTGGTGCAGCCACTTGGTTTTGAGACACATGACAGAGAGTCATATGTGTGCAAGTTGAAGAAAGCCTTGTATGGCTTGAAGCAAGCTCCTAGGACTTGGTATGGTAGGATAAACATCTTTCTATCCAGGTTGGGCTTTACCAAGAGTAAAGAGGATTCCAACCTTTACTACAAGGTTGAGGAAGGCAATCTAGTGATACTACTTTTGTATGTGGATGACCTGTTTGTCACAGGTGAGCATAGATTGATTGCCGACACGAAGAGGAAGCTTGCTGCCAAGTTCGAGATGAAGGACTTGGGGATGATGCACTACTTTCTAGGCATGGAGTGTGGCAGAGTACAGATCGAATCTTCCTTGGACAAGGGAAGTATGCGGTATAGATCCTGAAGAGGTTCGGGATGATGGACTGCAAGGCCATGGCCACACCTATGGCATCGAAACTGAAGCTTCTGTATGATGCTTCATCTGATCTGGTTGATGTCACGATGTATTGTCAGATTATTGGGCCCTTGATGTACCTGACGGATATGAGACCAGATATTTGCTTTGCGGTGAACACATTGAGCCAGTTCCTAACGGATCCGAGAAGTGTTCACTTGTTTGCTATAAAGCATAATCTGAGGTACCTGAAGGGTACAGTTGATTATGGGCTTAAGTATGATGCCAATCAAAAGTTTAACCTACAGGGTTATGTTGATTCAGATTGGGTAGGTAGTGCTGCAAATAGGAAGAGCACTTCTGGGTGCTACTTCAGTATGGGATCAGGTGTGATCTCTTGGTTTAGCAGGAAGTAGTCCTGTGTAGCACTGAGTATAGCCGAAGCAGAGTATGTCGCAGCTTGTTCGGCTAGTTGTGATGTAGTATGGCTTCGGAAGCTACTATCTGAGCTATTTGATCTCTCGTTGGAGGCTACTGGTATCTTTGGTGACAACCAGAGTTGTGTGAAGCTGTCTGAGAACCCGGTGTTCCATGACAGGTTAAAGCACATTGAGATCAAATATCACTATATCAAGGATATGGTGCAGAGAGGAGCAGTGAAGCTCCTGTATGTTGCGGCAGATGAGCAGGTTGCAGATGGTTGACGAAACCACTAGCCAGAGTGAAGTTTGAGTACTTCAGAGAGAGGCTTGTTGTTCTTCAGATTGACGACACTTCGAGGAAGAAGTGATGGACACATTTGCAGGAGCCATTCCAATCATGGTGAGAGGAGGATCCTTCCCATGTGGATGTAAGTGCTGGATGATGAGCATCAGGACGATGCTCCAGTTATTGCTCTGTATATGCATCATGTTGGATGTTGGATATGATCAGTTGGATCATGTATATGGATATGCATCATGTTGGATGCTAGTTATGATCAGTTGGATCATGTATATGTATATGCATCATGTTGGATGCTTGATATGATCAGTGGGATCATGTATTTGTATATGTATCAGGTGGATACATTGTATGATCAGGTAGATCATGTATGTTGATATGTATCATGTGGATACATTGTATGATCAAGTAGATCATGTATGTTGATATGTATCAGGTGCATACATTGTATGATTAGGTAGATCATGTATGTTGATATGTATCAGGTGGATACATTGTATGATCAGCTAGATCATGTATGATCATATGTATCAGGTGGATACATGGTATGCATCAGGTGGATGCATTGATGATTAGGATGATCATGCTATGATGACATGCATCAGGTAGATGCTTTGACATGATCAGGTGGATCATGTGTGATGAGTCCAAAGACAACAGATGCACAGAGCCTTTCCGACATGGTGGTAGATGTGTTCTCCCATGTGCGTTGATGTAATTGCAGAGCCTTTCCGACATGGTGGTAGATGTGTTCTACCATGTGCATTGATGTAAGTGCAGAGCCTTTCCGACATGGTGATAGATGTGTTCTCCCATGTGTGTTGATGTAAGTGCAGAGCCTTTCCGACATGGTGGTAGATGTGTTCTCCCATGTGCATTGATGTAAGTGCAGAGCCTTTCCGACATAGTCGTAGATGTGTTCTCCCATGTGCATTGATGTAAGTGCAGAGCCTTTCTGACATGGTGGAAGATGTGTTCTCCCATGTGCGTTGATGTAAGTGCAGAGCCTTTCCGACATGGTGGTAGATGTGTTCTCCCATGTGTGTTGATGTGAGTGCTGAGCCTTTCACGGATGGTTGAAGTGTGTCTTCCCATGCCGGTGAGTGTAAGTGTTGTATTGTGTGCATATGGACTGTGCTTCGTAGACGATGAGATGATCAGTATGATCATGAGTATCAGGATGATACTCTATGGCCGTGGATAGGTTGTGCAGTTACATGTAAAAGATCCTGAGAGATCTGATAGGTTGATCAGTATGCTCATAATCAGTCCCGGGATGCTCTTTCGAGGTTTTGGTTGACGCACGTAATTAGTCCTGGGATCCACAGTATGGCCAATGATGATGAAGACCTACAGGTGGTGGGCCTACATCCATCATGAAAAAGGGTTGTCTCTGTAGAAATTCCTATGACGAGTAGATTGGAGATTGATTGAGATAGCAGCAGCAGTGATGATGACGATGATTCGATGACGATGATCCAGTGATGATGATCCGGAGAAGAAGACTTGTTCTAGCATATCTGTGTCGAGAAATACCTTCATAGTTAAGAGGGAGTATTGATGTAATTGTAACTTCGGAATGTATTTCACATATGTATATTGTATTCCTATAGAGATGTTATTATTCCTCTATACGGAAGTGTCGTAACTTATACTTGATGGGTTATTAGACCACCTTGTTAGGGTCGGCCCTGTATAAGTCATGTGGGTTAAAGGGTTATTAGACCACCCTATTGGGGGTCGGCCCTGTCAGCATTATGTTATGTGGTTAAGTTAAGGTCGACCTAGTAAAGGTTATTAGGCAAGTCAAGTCAAGTATAAATAGAGTGCGGGAGGCACTCTATTTGATCTTTCACTTCTCACTCACACACTCATTGGAGAGTGGCGCACTAGTGGAGGAGGATAAGCTGCTGCTAGGAGGACTATCTCTTGTACTTGGGTTGTATCATTGCTCTATCTATCTTTGAGGAAGTTGCGGGGTTTTTCACCTTCTTGGTTTTCCTCGGTGAAACTCTGTGTCTCTTGTGTGCTTGCATTATTGTGTCCATGATTGATATGATGTAGATATGTTGTACATGTTATTCTCTCAGTTAAGATCCTAGATCAGATCGAAATTTCTGAAAAACTAACATGTTGTTGAACCATGAGATCATGGATAATCCCAAGCTGAAGCAACGTCCTGATTTGATTTTCTTTTCCATTTCACTTCCTTCCTAATGAAAGTCTGCATATCCTTGAAATTTCACTTTATTGTCTGAGACATATTTGATTCCATATCCAAGTGTACTATTCAGGTACCTCAACACATGCTTTATTGTTATCAAATGTACATGTCTAGGATCAACCATGTACTGACTCAAGGTGTTCACTGCAAAGCATATATTTGACCTGGTGTTGACTACGTACATCAAGGATCCGATCATCTGTCTGTACATCGTAGGATCCACCAAATCTGAAGAAGAGTTACTTAACAGCTTCATATTCATCACCATTGGTGTGGCCATGGAATTATAGTCCACCATCCTGAATCTCTTCAGGATCTCTATTGTGTATATTCCTTGATTGAGGAAAATCTCATATGGTCTCTACCACACTTCTAATCCCAAGAAGTAGTGCATCATCCCTAGATCCTTCATTTTGTATTATACGGTAAGATACCTTTTGCACCAATCTATGAGCTCCTCATACCCTATAATAAATAGGTCATCTACGTACAGTAGTAATATCATTGATCGACCATCCACAACCTAGTAGTAAAGGTTAATATATGCTTTCCTATTGATAAAAACTATGCTCATAAGAAATCCATCTATTTTGGCATACCATGCCCTGGGATCCTACTTAATCCCATACAAATATTTATTCAACTTGCAAACATGTGATTCTTTGTCATCAGTCTCAAATCCTGGAGGTTGCTTGATGTACACTTCTTCCTCAATTACATCATTCAAGAAAGTGGTCTTGACATCGATTTGGTGTAATTTCCAACCCATCACAGAAGCTATGGAGATAATAGTTCTAATAGAGGTGTACCTGGCCACTAGAGAAAACGTCTCATCATAATCTACTCCCTATTTCTAAGAGAATCCTCCAACCACGAATCTTACTTTGTACTTCTCTATGCTTCCATTTGTAGCATGCTTGATTGTGTAGATCCATTTGGAGGTCCCCACTGACTTGCCTTCAGGTCTTGGAACGACTTCCCATACATCATTCTTCATGATGGATTGATACTCTTCCATCATGGCTTCCTTCCTTACGTGTTGATCTATGGCTTCTTCATAACTGGAAGGTTCTGCATCAATGATGTCACTCATCACTTCCATGTAGTGGGAATATTGGTGAGGTCTTTTGCTTTCTCTAAAAGACCTACTGGGAGCACCATACTTTTATGCATCACAAATCATGCTCCATAACCATGTTGGTCTCTTCTTATATATTTTCATCTCTCTAGGAGGATCTATTGGTGCTTCTGGCTCTACTATCTCATCATGATCTCCTGGAATATGTTCTGCTAGAGTAGATTCTCCTTCACTTGTTTTCTTTGGAGCTTCAGGCTCCTCATATTTTTCATCCATGTGATACTTCTTGGATTTTTTGAAGGCTATATCTTCATCAAATGTCACATCCCTGTTGATATCGATCTTTTTATGTCCTGGAATGTAAATTTTGTACGCCTTTGAAGTCTCATCGTAGCCAACAAAATTTCCCTTTTTCCTTAAAGGGTCTAGCTCCGTCCTCTTATCTTTGGGAACATGTATATACATTGGAAAACCAAATATTCTCAAGTGGTATACTTCTGGCTTCTTTCCGGTAAAATATTCTTCTGGTGTCTTGTTTCCCAATATTCAATGAGGACTCTTATTTTGTACATACATTGTTGTCATGGTTTCCTATTCCCATATATGCATGGGTAAATCTTGGTCATGAATCAATTCCTTTGTTTCTTCCATGATGGTTCTATTATTTCTCTCACTGAATCCATTCTGCTATGGATTGTAGGGAGTAGTCAGCTCCCTCTTAATTCCTTCTTCCTTGCATAAATCGTTGAAGTCATTTGAGGTGAATCCATTATATGGCCTAAAAAATTTAATATTTCTTCAGAGAGATTTTCAACAAGAGCTTTGAATTCGTTGAATTTATTGAAGACTTCCTCTTTTGTATTCAAGAAATATATCCATGTCTTTTGTGAGAAATTATCAATAAAGGTTACATAGTACAAATACTTATTGAGGGAGGGTGCCAACATTTGTCTACATACATCTGAATGTATTATGTCCAAGATTCCTTCTGATGTACTGTCACTGCTTGAAAATGATCCTTTTATATTCTTTCCAAATGCACATCCTATGCAAATGACTTCATGTTCCACTTGGATGTCTGGTAGTCTAGTGACCATCTTGCTAGCAATTGATAAAGTTATGTAATGAATATGAGTAAATATTTTGTGCCATAGCTCACTTGAGCTAACATTGTTATGTACCAAGGCTTGAGTTGGGTGTCCCTTATATTTGTATAGGCCTCCCTCTCGAACACCAATCATAGTATTTGAATCAATACTTGAACCTTTTGACCACATAAGAACTTTGCCATCTCCAAATGCTACTCTGAAGCCTCGATCTTCTGAAGATGATATAGAGGGAATATTTTTCTTTAAACATGATACAAATAGTGCATCCTTCATTTTCATGTATTTTATGGATTCCAACTGATAAGAAGCTTCTCCTACTCCTTTAATTGCATACTTGGAGTTATCCCCAAGTTCCACTTGATAAGGTGAATCCTTATGTAGAAACTTTGTAAGTGAGTTTTTGTCACCGGTCATATGCTTGGACACACCACTATCTACTAACTAGGTATCATGTCCATGAGTAATAGTACATATAAGTGCTAAGATAAGTACAAATTCATCATCTGATGCTTCCTTTAAATTCTCGTGTTAAGTAGGCTCATCATCATCCACAGTATGAGCATGATGCTTCCTTTTTTCTCTTTTGTTCTCTTGAGTTCAATTTATTTCATAGTGTCCCAACTTGTTACAGTTGTGGCACCTTATCTTGGGCATATCCTTCTTGTTTTCTGATACTAATATTCCTCGTCATTCTTGGTAAAATTTCTACCTTTTCCTTTCTTTTCTTGAGCTTCAAGTGCTTTATTTTATTCATCATTCATCTTCTACATTTTGGAGATCAACCTTGCCTCTTCTTGAGTACAATCTACCCATAACTTGTCAAACTTGGGTAGATTTCTTCTTGCACAAATGCCTTGAACAACCACATCCCAAGAACAAGGAAAACCATTCAATGTTGTAATTACGAGCTTTGCATCTTCTACAGGATCTTTGATAGCTTCTAGTTTATCCTTGATGTGAGAAACTCTTGTAAAGTAGGAGGACATTGTCTCTAACTTGTTCATCATCACATTCCTTAACTGGTGTCTTAATGTTAACTTTCTACTAGTATTCTTGCTCTCATTAAATCTTTTCAAGGAATCAAACATCTCCTTAGGAGTCTTCAATTCTAACACATGAGGGATCAAGTGGTCCTTGATTGAATCAAATAGTATTCTTTTTTCCTTGACCATATTCTTCTTGTACCTTGTTTTACCTTCCTCTTCTTCTGGTTCTGGGATGACCTCTTGGATATAATTTAGGATATCATTCCCTTCTAGAATGAGGAGTGTTCTATGCTTCCAAGATCTGAAATTTTCTACCCCATCCAATCTATCCTCAAACCTCAGATTGGTTGACATATTACGTAGGGCTTGAGAAAACCCCCCAAAAAATTGAAGTTGTTGGAATTGGGTCCCTACTTTTTCGGGCCTGCTTTTTCAGATTGTTTTTTCGTACCTTCCTTTTAGAACAATGTAATGACCTCTTTCAGATTAGAAGTTTGATACCATGTTGAATTTTCATTAGCATTTAAATGTTATTAAACTTTTAAACTTCTTTCATATCAAAGAAACATAAACTACATGCATATAAGGATCATTGAAAGAAACACATCCCCAGTAGACATAATGTTTATCCTAGGAAAACCCTTAACTAGGGAAAAACCCAGCAACTTCTCTAGATAGGATTCTTCAAAAAGATACAATGCCAAATCTAGTGTCCAACACTAGTTACAAAAAGTGAAACTCCAGAGTAATAATATACAAGAAAGATACAGAATAACCTCTGAATAGGTGCGCCCTTCTGAGAAAAAAGAGAGAGAGAGAGAGAGAGAGAGAGCAAACCCCAAAGATAAATTCACTGCTTCTTGATCACCTGACTATTCTTTATTGGATTTGCGCACTTATTTCTTGCTTGAACAAATTGGTGTGTGTCAAATGAGGCAACTTCACTTCTATTTATACTGAAAAGGTCACTTATCTCACTGGGCCAAATTTACCTTTTTGATTGGTTCATTTTCCCTTTAATTGGGCCGACTTTTTTTTTTTTTCCTTGGTATTTTCAACATTCTTTATTTTATTCTTTCTTCTCCTTTTTCTTCGGTTGACTTCTTCTTATTGAATTTTTGGAATCTTCTACAGTCTAGATAAGTTCTTCATGAGCTTGCCATCTTTCATGATGTTCTCCAAGGCCTAACCACTTCCAAGTGGCTTCTTTCTTCTTCATAGTCCCACTGTACCCCACTCGCTAAGTATATGGCTATCTGACCTCTCTAAGAGGTTTGACTATTTCCCAATAGTCCTAACTATAACTCAATCCAAGTATTTGATAGTCAATGATAGTCTTAGAGACCTTGAATATGTCTTGATAGTCATATGAGGTCTTGAATATGTCTCTACTCATGTGGGTGCACTCCACATGAGGTACCGAGTCATGTACCATGACTTACCAGTGGGGAAATTCCTTATTCATGTGTCACCACATGAATAACTGGTGGGGGAATGACTACCAGTTGCTGCCTATGGAGAAACATCAAAAGCTTGTGAGGTATTGTTTTGTTTCCTTTGGTTGGTTTTGTAGGTCTATTTCACCTATATTAGGGTCTCCCCCTTAGCCTCTAGGAGTTGGAATAAAGTGTAATGATAGTGCAATGTGGTGACAGTGGGTGCATCTCTTGATTAGTTTCCACTTGTAGCACCAACCTTTGTGACTTTTCGAAAGGGTTCCAATTTGAGCAGTAACACTATGGACACCACACTTCGCACTAGAGAAACTATTCTACACACCCTTAGGGACAATTTTTGTATGGATTAAAATAGAATGAAATAGCATGTGGATCAACATTGCTCAAAGCGTTCATTTGTCATAGGGGATCATATGTTTCTTCGACTCCAACACTATAAATAAACATGTCTAAAAAATAATATCTCCTAGAAACTTTCTCCAAAGTGTTATGGACCCTACAAGATATTCCAATGCATTGGATAGGTGGCTTACAAGCTAGCTTTTCCTGATCACTCCAATATGTTGAGATATTGTAACTTCTAAGAATATTATATTTGTAGTTTATGATTCCAAAGATGTTTCATTCCTCTGTGGAGACCCTATTGTATATCCGGAGATGTTTTATTCCTCCGTGGAGAATGTGGTAACTTGGGTTTTAGACTTCCCTAGTGGGGTCGGCCCTGTATGAATCATGTGGGTTAAAGGGTTATTAGACCACCCTAGTGGGGTCGGCCTAGTCAGCATTATGTTAATTGTTTAAGTTGGGGCTGACCTAGTTAGTGTAAAAGTCAAGTCGGAGTTGTGTATAAATAGAGGAGGTGTGTTCCTCATTTAACACACATTCACTCACTTGTGATTTGCACATAGGAGAGAGAGAGAGGTATTTTATGGAGGAGAAGGAGCTCATGTTTGGGTATTACATCTTTGTATTTTCTGGTCATCTATATTGAGGAAGATTTGCTGGGTTTTCTACCCCATGAGGGTTTCCCAGGATAAATTGTGTCTCTTGTGTGTATGTTGTGCTTGTTGTTCTTTCAGTGATCCTGTATATGCTATTGTTGTGAAATGGAATGTAATACTGATGTTATCTATCTTAGCATATTGAATATTAACATGGTATCAAAGCTATCCTGAAGGAAGGAAATGTATGGCACTTACGACACTTTCTTCACTTGTGACAATTTGAAAGTTAGGGTTTTGTATAGCAAAACCTAGTCATCGTGGCACTTTCGCTATAAATTCATTTTTGCGAAGTTTCGGGATCTGAAACTTCTAAAGGATGAATATAACATCCCCATGTACCTTGTGTCTGAAGGAAAGCCTCATATTCGTTGTACTTTGTGAGATATGATCAGTGCAAGTTAGGGTTTCTGCCTCTTCCAGAATGTAGTCCTAAAGAGGTGACCTAGGAAAAAGGTCATATATCGGGATAGGAAGCTCCAAATGAAATTTCGTAAATAGTGACAAGTAGAGCATGTATTGTAGTTTCACAGGTCCTCTTTCAGAGGCCTAAGTTGAAACAGTGACACGTGGAACTCTGTACAAGTTTGTTGTGCTGTTTCATCCCATAAACAAGTCATGTTGCGACACTTGGCATAAATCTCTCTCAAAGAATCCATTAAAGCTCAGACCTATGGGGTTGGAAAGATGACAGGTCAGGATACCACAGGCCAAAGCTTTAGACCCTACCGATCCGAAATTGCAGATATACACCATAAACAATACAACACATCTGAATTGGCTCAACGGAGGAAATCTAAGAAGAGGAGAAAGAAACTCTCACATAGGGTTTTCAGTGTTTAGGTCTGGAAAGACCTGATACAATGTTGGAGACACCTGATACAACATTGGAAGCTTTGATAATGTATTTGTAATCCATTCATCATAGATATTAATCCTCCATCAAAATGTTGTGGGAGGAAGGAGATTGAAAATTAGGGTTTCCAAGTAAGAAGAAACCCTAGCAAAGTTGGGAGACTCATAGGGAAGCAACGAAGAAGGTTTAAATGGAATTGATATCATATCATCCTTGCACCATGAACATACATAAGATGTTTACAAGTGATCTACCTTGGATGGTTATGGTTTTACCCTTATAGAGAAGACTACTCGACAGGTATGACTTGAGAAGACAGGTATGTTTTGAAATCTAATTCTTGATTAAGTTCATAATATGTTTGTCTTCATGTTATTGAGGTTAATACGATTATGATTGTTTGATAATGAATACATGTGAGGGATAGAAGACATTCATTGATTAGGTTTATGACACTTATGATTGTACTAATGCACCTGTGGTGTTGTAAGAGGATGATGCTGTCTGCTAACATGAAACATATATCAAGAAAGACAAATCGAGTTCTATGACCATGATGACATGAAGACAAAGAGTCATCCATAGTCTTTGATCACATAGAATATCTACTTACGAGGTATGTATGACTTTGTTCTACTATGCTTAACTTATGAGATATGCAGGTTCTAGCACAAGGTCTCTAGATCATTGAAGAGAACAAAGAAGATATTGTTTGGGTATAATAATCCATGTATGTTTTCCTATATCAAGTTAGAATCCTACTTTGTGTTAGGATCTTAGGTAAGTATACCTATGTATGAAATGATCATGACCATACATACTTAATATTATTTAGAATCATAATGTTTTGATAGTATTGAGATTATACTAATGAATGTATGATTATGTATGAGATCATGAGGATGACACTAGTGCACACTTAAGCATGCATAGTGGTACATAATGAATAGAAGTTCAAAGACATATAGATATCAAGCAGGAGGCAACCACACAAACATAAAAGATAAGTATTTGAGTTGTTATTTGAATCTCTGAAATAGTTATATGCATATTTGTATTCCTAGAACATATCATGCATAGTGTAAGCATTCATATAGCATTGAACAATATACTATTAATATGCATATGATGGGTAAGTTGGACAAACATTCCATTGTTGTTTGTCTAGAATGAAACCTCTTTGTTGACATGCTGAAAGTTGTGCACACTCTTGATAGTATGTTCTAGTAGAGATGGAAGGCATCTAGATAACTATTGTATGCATACAGGATATGGAAAAGTGTTGTGCCAAAGTATTGGTCAAGATAGTTGCATAACTATGTGAATCATATCATGTCAACATGATTTGATGATTATGAAGTATTATTAATCATGTAATTAACTTTGACTTGTAGGAAAGATAATGTGATATGATCTACAAAAGAAGGATGATGAACACCGAACAAGTGATGGATGTTCAACAAGAAGACTTACAAATCAAACGTAATATAGAAGGCTCGTGGCTAGAAGATTCTCTTAGAAAGAGGAAGAGGATCATGACAAGATGTTTGCTCCAAGTGGCTAGATAAGACCATTCTCTTAATGGTGTAATTGAAGAAAGCTCTGTACGGGTACCCAGGATCGATAGTCATTGGATGAGCTTAATGATCACCATGGGTGATGCGGATTTCAACCTTTGCTACAAGGTTGAAGATGGTGTCTATATACAGATGACATTCTTCTCTTAGATGGATACAAGAAGGAACTCACCACAGAGTTCAAATGATCTTGAGGCTCATATCAGTAGACCCATCTGACGAGAGATGGCATGGATAGATATGCAGAAGATCACTCAATGAAGAGTGTGAATAATGTCCAGTCACAAAGGGAGAATTGATAGCTTCTTGACAAGCTTGGGATTTACCAAAACTAAAGTTGATCCTAACCTTTATCTTAAGATTATGGATGATGAACCTGTCATACTATTACTATATGTGGATGATCTCTTTCTGACAGAGAATGAGAAACAGATCATGGAAAGCAAGAAGAAGCTAGCTACATAATTTGACATGAAAGATCTCGGATTGATGCATTACTTCCTAGGTCTGGAAGTATAGCACGGCCCAGAAGAAATCTTTATCAACCAGGGAAAGTATTTGATATGTTGGAATGCAAAAGCCATGGCCACTCCCATGGATTCCAACTTGAAGTTGTTAGTTGATGACTCATCATAGTTAGTGGATGTGACTTTGTACAGACAGATTATTGGGTCATTGATGTATCTGACGAATACCAGTACAGATATATGCTTCGTTGTGAACACCTTGAGTCAGTATCTAGTGGAACCTAAGAGTGTTCACCTAATAGGTACAAAGCATGTGATGAGGTACCTAAAGGGTACGATAGACTTTGATCTATGTTATATTGGAGATCATGACTTCAGATTGTATGGCTACACAGATGTTGATTGGGCAGGAAGTGTATCAGAAAGGAAGAGCACATTAGGAGGATGTTATTGTCTGGGATCTACCATGATCTCGTGGTTTAGCAGGAAGCAGTCTAGTGTGGCTCTCAGCACAGCTAAAGCGGAATATATTGCTGCTTTCTCTGCTAGTTGTGAAGCAATATGGCTTCGGAAGTTGTTATCAGGATTGTTTGACTTGGAGATGGACCCCACTGTGATATTGTGTGACAACCAGAGTTGTATCAAGATGGATAAGAATCCAGTGTTCCATGATAAGTCAAAGCATATAGAGATCTGATATTTCTATATACGGGATGTATAAAGCTCGAGTATGTGAGCACTGATGAACAAGTTGTTGATGTATTGACCAAACGTTTATCTCGAGTAAAGTTTAAGTATTTCCGAGACAAGCTTAGTGTAGTTCAAAAGGACCCTCCTCAAAAGGGGGAGTTATATGGTCGATGATGATGAGATTTCCAGCATCGATGGTAAGTTCGATGATGAGGATACATGTATCGATGATGAGGATACTTGTATCGATGATGAGGATATTGTATCGATGATGAGGTTACCTGTTCCGACGATGAGGTTGATGATGAGGTTACCTGTCCTGATGATGAGGTCAATGATATCAACGATAAGGTTGATAAGTGGTACCTAGTGGATGAGAGGCATTGTATCATCCCTGAACTTTGGTACCTAAATTGATCTGTAGACATATGTCTCTGAGAAGTGGCCCCTAGTGGACGAGAGGGATTGTATCATCCATGGACTTTGGTCCCTGAATTGATTCGTAGACATATGTCTCTGAAAAGTGGTCCTTAGACTTTGTCTAAGTAGACGTGATAGGACTGCATCATCCCTGAATAGTTGGTTCAAAATGTATGTGATAGGACTGCATCGTCCCTAAACAGTTGGTTCAAAATGTACGTGATAGGACTACATCGTCCATGAACGGTTTGTTCAAAATGTATATGATAAGACTGCATCGTCCTTGAACAGTTGGTTCAAAATGTACGTGATAAATCCTAGATTTGATCTAGGTTACATCCAGTATGAAAAAGGACTAGCTCTGTGGTGGGAAATCCTAGATTTGATCTAGTTCACATCTAGTATGAAAAAGGACTGGCTCTGTGGTAGTAAATCCTAGATTTGATCTAGGTCACATCCTGTATGAAAAAGGACTGGCTCTGTGGTGGTAAATCCTAGATTTGATCTAAGTCACATCCAGTATGAAAAAGGACTAGCTCTGTGGTGATAAATCCTAGATTTGATGTAGGTCACATCCAGTATGAAAAAGGACTCGTAATGTGGTTGGGATTGCATCGTCCCTAGACATGAGAGGTGTCTTAAATTGATAAGGACTGATCATCCTGTAAGTAGATATGGACTGCATCGTCTATAGAAATGAGAGGTGTCTTAAATTGAGAGGGATTGATCATCCCGTAAGTGGATCAGGATTGTATCATCCTTGGACCTATGTCCTAAAGTGAGTGGGATTGATCATCCCGTAATTAGATCATGTGTGTTGCAGATTATGTTGTTATGATGTTGTTGAACGGAGATCTAGATGATGATGTTGTTGATCGAGAGATCCAGATGATGCTGTTGGTCGGGAGATCCAGATGATGATGTTGTTGATCGAGAGATCCAGATGATGATGTTGATTGAGAGATCCAGATGATGTTGTTGATCGAGAGGATCCAGATGTTGATGTTGTTGATCAAGAGGATCCAGATGTTGATGTTGTTGATCGAGAGATCCAGATGTTGATGATGTTGATTGAGAGGATCCAGATGTTGATGATGTTGATCGAGAGATCCAGATGATGATGTTACTATAGTTGTTCGAGTGCTGCAGAATATGAAGACTCAGTACTGAAGATGTTGATGTTCCAGTATTGAAGATCTTGAAGATGTTCCAGTAACTGTTTGAGTTACTAATGATGTGTGAAGAAGCTTCCAATGATTTATAGATGTATCATGTATCATGTAGTTGATGACTCCTTGCTCCTGCAGATGTTGTTATAATATCCTTCTCGTTAAGGGGGAGTGTTGAGATATTGTAACTTCTAAGAATATTATATTTGTACTTTAATATTCCGGAGATGTTTCATTCCTCCGTGGAGACCTATTGGCCGGATTTTATGACCTGTCCAACTAAGGAGAAATAGTCCACACAAAGCGCTTAAAACAGCCCTCGATGTGTTTGGGATGACTAAATATCGCGGGAACAAAGACCCCACTGCCCTTTGTAGGTTTGCTCTCTAGAATAGAGAGTCTTACAAACTAATGATATGAATTCCTAGAATACAAGTTAAATCCTAAAATGCAATCAAACTTTAATTTAAGATGCAAGTTTAAATAGCTGGAAACACACAGATTTAGCAGCAATTAAATCACACAGGATTAAGGATTAATGGCTGCTAAACTGTATCTTTCACTATGAAATAAAACTAAAATATAATTTGAAAACTAACTCTATCTAATCTATCATGCGCGTAGGAGCATAATTGAAAAGACTATTCTTCAACATCTGTTTAACACGTTGATATGTGACCTGGTTAATAAAATCTACGTGAAACTTCATTTGTGTTAGCCCATACAACCTAGTGCCAAGATGTGTGTGAGTTTGGGCTGACAATCTTTTTCTACAACGTGGCAGACTTGCCAAAAGATTCTGCTGCCTCCGTTTTCTTTTATTTGAGAATTCATAACACACTTATCATTTTCAGGTCAAATGTTCCTGCAGTATAAAACAAAGCTTAAATCTATCTTTTATGGCGAATCGATGAATGTATGGCACGTTGTTTCTCATATTTTTTAGTGGACAGCTGGTTGGTATCAATCCAAGTATTTAATAATATACAATGTTTCTTTAAAATGATGTCATCCGAACTGTGATGTCCACCCGAACTGGCGGTTGCATTGGGATACAATACTTCACCATATCCTTCGAAATGAGCTTCGACATATTCAAACAAGAAGTCAGATTTATTGCCATTTCATTCATATTTTGATACACGCTCTCATTAAGTCTCCATCTTATAACACTTTCTAAGAAATTTTTTAAAAATGTAACATTCTGAAAATGTACTTAGTATTACATACCCCAAAAGATCTCAATATGATGTCTAAAAATGAATAAAAGAGTCCATGTAAAAGTAATATGGATGCTCTCTTTTAGTAAAAATTTCTCTCCTTATAAATAATCGTGAAGTGTCATAATATTAAGTATCACAAAATTTATATTTAAATAAATGAAAAGTCTCAAAATCATATTATTTAAATATAAATTAAAAGCTAACTTTAATAAAGATAAATGTAAAGTTTTGATCATGGATAAGATATATGCATTAAAACATTCTAAATTTTCATGATCAAATAAAAGATGAATGAATTATATATTAAAGCATTAACAAAATGTCTCTTTTTAACAAATGGAAACTGATGTTATAAAATGGAATTAAAAAACCTCTTGGAGAAGCATGATGATATGCTTAAATGAACAACTTATCAATATCCCTTGATGCATAATTTTTTTAGGATAAATATAGAAATCACTATTTAATAAGTATTTATTTAAATAATTCCAATCCGTTGAGATGCTCTTTTAACTTATTGATGCAATGAAGACCTAAAATTTGGCAAGGTTGACGTAAGACCAAAATAAATCAATTTATTCAAATGAATACATGTAACCAACTTAGGTAAGGTTGAATAAGAGCATGCAAGTATTGTGAAGCAACCAGAACGTCAATAGACTAGATCGGATGAAATGAATTATATCAAGTCCTTATCTTATAAATGCCAAGCCAAAGAGTAAGTAGGAAAAAGAGTGATGGATTCAAGTAAGTAGGTCATGGAATCACCCAATCAATCAAGTAAGATAAAAATAAAAGCAAACCAAAGGCTATATATTTACAAAATTTACATGGGGTGCCCTTTGATTTTTGCAAAATCAAGGGGAGTTGTTGGGGTGCCAACAAGACCCTATTGTATATCCAGAGATGTTTTATTCCTCCATGGATAATGTGGTAACTTGGGTTATTAGACTTCCCTAGTGGGGTCGGCCCTGTATGAGTCATGTGGGTTAAAGGGTTATTAGACCACCCTAGTGGGGTCGGCCCAGTCAACATTATGTTAAGTGGTTAAGTTGGGGCTGACCTAATTAGTGTAAGAGTCAAGTCGGAGTTGTGTATAAATAGAGGAGGTGTGTTCCTCATTTAACACACATTCACTCACTTGTGATTGGCGCATAGGAGAGAGAGAGAAATCTGCTATGGAGGAGAAGGAGCTCATGTTTGGGGATTACATCTTTGTATTTGTTGGTCATCTATATTGAGGAAGCTTTGCTGGGTTTTCTACCCCATGAGGGTTTCCCAAGATAAATTGTGTCTCTTGTGTTTATGCTGTGCTTGTTGTTCTTTCAGTGATCCTGCATATGTTATTGTTGTGAAATGGAATGTAATACTGATGTTATCTATCTTAGCATATTGAATCCTAACACAATATTTATGTAGTCTTTCAAGTCTCTTGCCTCAAAAAATTGGTGGGCTCCAATTGTAAAGTGTAGACCAAGATTCTAGAAATTGATGAGGAAGGCTCCATTTGGATCCAGTCAGAAGCAGTCTTGATTCCATGGATTGAAAAATGTGCAACTAGAAGATGCCTCATGGAAACCATAATGGATTCTCCATCAATATCCTCACCTTTAGCCTTGAGGACAACACTTCTTTTGAATGGGGAGGGCATGTTACGGCCCGACCCTAACCCCCTTACTTTAGGATTTATTCAAGTAAGGTATGCAACCATATCTTTTGAATAATGTCGAGTAGTTAGTAGTGAACAAATAATGTAAAAAGGGTCTCTCTATTAATTATGGCCCACTAGGTTGTTGGCAATCAAATAATTATTTGACCATGTCAAGTACTTGGGTTTTTGGATATTGAAATCCTATTTAAAGAGCTAGAAAGGTATGGATTGCTTTTGCAAGAATTATTTTGTTAGAGCTTTGCTCAAGTGAAAGGCCGCGCAACCTTAAGAGGTGTGTCACAACATTGCTTCTAGATTTCATTATCATAATACAAAAGTTATGTCTGCAACATTTCTCTTGTTTGGGCATTGTTTATCTGTGTATATCTTTTTGTTGCTCTAAATTGCAAGCTCAAGTACACAATAAAGTTATAGATATTAGCTTATCTATAGAAGTTGATGCATTTGGTTGCAATATTGAAGATTTTGAGGGGAAAATGATTGCAAGAGCGGTGAGGGATGGTAAATTATATAAGTTATGTACAAATGCATGGGAAGTGGCCTTGGAGGATGCTATGAA
This sequence comes from Larix kaempferi, assembly GCA_027924585.1. Taxonomy (NCBI): domain Eukaryota; kingdom Viridiplantae; phylum Streptophyta; class Pinopsida; order Pinales; family Pinaceae; genus Larix; species Larix kaempferi. The sequence continues at coordinate 6,862,629 of BSBM01001201.1, read as the reverse complement.
AGTTGTTGATGCAATGGTTTGGAATTACTAACCTGGGAAAGTTGGTGCACAAACCTTAGATACATTGATGAAGTGGATATTGGTTAAAGACTTCAATCTACAATCACCTGTGTATTTTGCATTTGTGATGGATGCATTTTTGGGAAGCAAAATTAGTTTCCTTTCACAAAGGGAGGTGTCGAAAGAGCAAAAAAAAATAGTTTTTCTTGTCCATACTAATATTTTCAAACCAATGTAAACTTTGTCACACATTGGACCAAAGCATTGTTTAACATAAATGCACATTTGAAAAATGCCATAAACTTGCCAACTTGAATTTACTTTTCAATTTGAAAAATGCTTTCTAAGCTTTGAAAAAATCCCCAAGAGCTAAATACCACAAATTTGATGGGTACATGAGAAGATAAGCCTTTTAGAATTATCATGTTAATTGAATGGTTCGTATCAAGTTTTTAGGTGATATCTTCTTAATATTAGCATTATATGTAATTGTCTTTTTTTCAGAAGCATTTATCAATATTGTATGAATTTGAAACATGCATGACAATGTAGTTTGATATTATCAACCATGATGAAATCCATTATTGTCTTGGTATTCACTTGCATAAACATATATTGAATCAATGTATTCACTTAGGCCAATATAAATACACATATGATCTTCTTCAAGGATTTGGGATGGGAAAATGCAAGTTGAGTGCAACTCCATGAAATTGGAGTGAGATTGTCTAAGGAAATGAGTTTGACAATGTAGCTTGAGTTGCAAAAAATGAACAAATTGTTATACTTGAATGTAATTGGGAGCCTCGTGTATGCTATGGCATATACCATACTTGCTATTGTTTTTAGGATTAGGCTATTTATTCTACGTTTTGGATTTTTTGGTGGGTTTTGGTGGCACCCAGATTAAGCAATTTCCATAGCTAATATATTTTATTATAAAAAAATTTATAAATTTCCAACCAGATTTCAAACAAAACAAGACGAAAAATATTCTTAGAAAAGATTGAAAACATAGAATATTTAATCTACATCTTACTTTTGTTGTAATTTGCTCTTGTGATTCAAAATTGAAGTAATAAAAAGAGTTTTAAGATACATAAAACTCTGTATACATGGAAATTACATTCAGCATGATTTCAAATGATGCATTGAAGCTAATAGGATTTTGTGATGTTAATTGGGTAGGGGACGTGGATCATCAAAGATCTACGAAGATGACTATGGTTTCAAATCCATTGTAAGAATAATGTCATGGGTAGGTTAGCAACAACCAACCATGTTATAATTAAGTGTTGAAGCAAAATATGTCTTTGTCTACTATATAACCAAGCAGTAAATGAATTGTGACAATAAATCTGCCAACCCTAGAAAGTTCCACAAATTGTGTCGGCCATATGTCTTGATAATCTATACAGCGCCCGCCTAGAGGGCAAACGTGGCATATTTAGCCAACCGACCCTTTTTAAATATGAATAGACTCTCTCGTCCTATTTTAAACTTGGCCTCTCTGCTAGGCCTTTCTATCTCGTTCATGTGGGATAAAACAGTTCACCAGGCATGCCTAACACATGTGAAAAACAAGATCCTTTGCGTAAGGTCCCCTAACACATGTGAAAAAACACCCGACTTAACGGAAGAGCGTACAGAGTTTAGCGATGAAGAAATGATAGGAACGGCACGATCACCAATATATCATTTATTCAAAATGATTTGGAAAATAATCCAATGGAGTAAAAATATAAAGGGGCACAGTTTAAGGTAATCCAATGGAGTAAAAATATAAAGGGACACGGTTTAAGGTAATCCAATGGGGTAAAATTATAAAGCAAACATATAAAGGGGCACAGTTTAAGGTAATCCAATGGGGTAAAATTATAAAGTAAACATATAAAGGGGCACAGTTTAGTTCAAGGGTTTCATATTTTCGAAGTTTTTTAGTAAAAAAAATATTTTGAAATATATTTATCTCACTTTGTAATATTTTGCATTGAATAAAGGTATCTGTATTTTTATAGAATAAGGGTATGCAATTATTGTGTATACGAGGATTCTTGTTTCACAAATTATAGGCTTTTATATATTAATTTGGGGTTTAGGTAAGTTCAAAATTAAATGGGTTCTTGTCTCACAAGCAAGAGGTTTTCATACATAAATTTAGAATCTAGTTAGGTTGTGCCTTCAACATGAATTACTATGATTGGTATTTAGGATTTTAGGAATGTTGGGATTCATTATCAAATTTAAATCATCGGTCCAAATTCCAATTTGAAGGGCATATAATCAAAGGGTCATATAATCTTGTAGCAAACTTCCCTCCACTAGTGGTTGAAATAAGATTGATTCAGAGCCTTGACAAAAAAAATTACAATCTAGGTCGAATTAGAACTAGGCGAAATCCTAAATCCATTGTTCCACCATGCACAAAGTCTTGAATCATGGGACAACTATGCTCTTGCCTGAAATTTTTGTTGGATTTTTATTAGGCATGTACATGAAAAAAGAGTCCATTTACTATAAGATTAACTTACTCTCATATATTCTTTTTTTTTCAGCGAAAAAATCACCTTCCTGTTATTCCAAAGGAATCAAGGAAAGCTAACACGCACGGGAAATCTCAACAAACTTCCTCACATATCGTGGATGGTAGGTCGAGCAAACCATCATTCGTTCATCCAAGCTAGAAGATGTCTCAACGGAATAGAACCCGGGTGGATGGAATGAAATCCATCTAACCCCACCAATGGACCACTGTATCCTTGGCTTGCTTACTCTCATATATTCATCCAACCTTTAAGGACATATTTCATTAAAAAAATGTCAAAATAAAAGATTTGTACTACTGATATTAAAAATTAACCAACCATAAAATGAAAAATATGTAATTTCAATAAAATCTAATAAATAATGGGCAAAAGTAAGTAGCTCACTTGGTGGGTGAAGGAAGCCCAAGCTTTTCAGAAAGTGCGAGGTGGGGTGGGTTTCAATTCCCCCACACTACAATATATTCTAAAAAAATAAATAATCTTATTTTATTTTCAAATTAACTTTACTTACAAAATTATCATTTCATATAAAAAAGTCAATGTATATTTAACCTTCTTTTTTTATATATTCCTTGAAATGACGTTTGATATGGGGTACTCAAATCGCCTTATTTTCAATGATGATGGAATTTTCAACAAGTTACAGTTTCATTTATTCCTACTTTTTCTTTTTCTTTTTGAAAATTCGATAATCTAAGTTGTCTTAAAATGTGCCAAAACTCCCAATGACAAAGTTTCATGTACAAAGTTTTAAACGGTGAAATGGGACTCTTACTTCTATCCCAATTCCTGTTAGATTCAATGACAATTTTAGTAAAATAAAGAAGGCAATATGAGTACTCCTTATCTCATGCCCTTCATAATTGTTAAAACTTACTTCATTTAATACTAACCACAATAACTTTTGTTCATTCTACATTTTTCAAAATTACCAAATTACCAAAACTTTTATAATTTAATACTAAGTAAAATACCATAACAATTCACAATGATTTTTGTAGTTTTGTTTATTAAATTATTTTAAAGCAATATTTAAAACTTTTTTTTAATTTATAAAGTTAGAGAAGTTCCTTCTATTACCTGAAATTAATCATTACATATGATTAAGATTGGTCTGCCTGATCAGTCAAACACAACCTTCATTGTTCAAACCAAGTAAACAAAAAATGAAAAAGCTACATTCTACCATACTTCACCATTCTAACCAAGCAATCAAAAAGGAAAAAGTTTCAGTTTGCCTCAAGAGGAAACCAAACTATAGAACATTGTTTAAAAAATCAATATGATCATCCAAGAGAGTAGTGTATGTTGAACATTTGTCATACCAAAATGTTGTATGTAATCTATCATGCTCTACTTCTAAAAGAAATCCTACTATAGATACTATAGTAATCAAAGAAAGACTATGGATTGTCTTCAATGGGTACTTGGATAACCTAATTTTCTTTAGCTTAAACTGGTTGAGTTTGTTGAGCAGTAGGAATGATCTTGAAATTCATGCCTATAGATCCTTTATCTACTAGGTTGAGCTTGTTTTCGAAGCTTCACATTGTTTTAATCAGAGTATCCATTTTCTAAGTCAAGTTCCCCATCTAAATTTGCATATGGTCCATTCTAGAGTTTAGGTTTCCCATCTGATCTTGCATTTGTTCTATTCTAGGTTCCATCTTATCCATCTAGAGGAGAAGGTCTTTATTTTCCTCTTGACCATCTAGCAGAGCTTTATCGATTAGGGTTTTAACCTACCAATACAAAAGGAATATTGTTTTGGCATGCTTGGTTTCTCTTGTGTGAGGGGTATTGGCATCCTGAAACAAAGCTTGCATTTTCGCTTGCTCTTCTATGGCTTCTGGAGTATCTTGTTCCAATGTTACCCAATCTTCATCGTGCTTGATTTTTTCCGTCATTTTTTCATGGATGAAATTGTTGTAGTAGATTTCCTCCCCATCCACCTCCCCCAAAAGTCTAGGCATGTGGTTATAGCCCATTTTCCTATTTCCTACATCCTAGCCTGTATGAACCATTTTTTCGGCTTTCCCGAGAGAAATTGATCTATTGGTTGGATGATTTCATGTTATCATATTGTAGGTGTTGCATTGTTTCCCACTGTGGAGGAATTCTTTATTGGAGTGGACTCTCCAGTCTGTCCAAGCACAAAGATTGAGTCTCTACAACACTCTGAGATGAATTCTTTTACCAGTCAACATGAATCCCACAATCCTAAGGGGAAATACCTCATATAGATGTTTGAACATGTCCTTCTCAATCCTTGCTTGGTAATATAAGGCTAAGTGTGACTTATCCATTATTTAAGTATAGGGGTTTTCGTAGTCCAACATATGATATATCATTTTGGGGATTATTGCATGGGATTGCTTATATTGATTGAACTGCTTTCCATACTTGGGAGATCGAGTGGATTGGTTCGTGTGATACCTCAAAATTTCCATTGTCGGATGCTTGATCCTTTCAGAGTTAATGAAGTGGGGTGGTGAAATTACTAGGCTCAAGGGAGTTGTTCTATCAATTGTACCGATGAAATGATGCTCATAAGTGATTGGACGTTTGGCCAATATTTTGTTATAGTCTTCAAGCTTCGCCAGAGGTAGTGTCATTCTCCCAACATGATTATGTAATGGGATCTTAGATAGGAGGTGGAGTATCAAACTCCTCATGGGGATGAAGGTTGTGGTGTGTACTTGGATATTTTCTTCGGGAGGAGTTCTGACTCTCGTGACATCTGGTCTTGACATAATGCCTCCACTTTCCCTTCCTCCTACCAAATGTCTATTCCTTATATCGATGTTGTTTCTATGATGACACTTATTTGTCATACAATGTGTCATGTCCTTCTGACTTAGACCAATAATGTAATGCATGGAATTAATCTTTGATGAGAGGGAGGGGGTTTTCCCCACTTGTCTTGCTAGCTGCTTGTCCTGTCCAGGTGTCCTGACTCAATCATGAGGAGTGGATGCATTTGTCAGTTGGATGCTATGAGTTGATTCATCGTGGTGATAGGTATCATGATTTTCTTTGGAGCATCTCACTCAAGGATGAAGGTCCTCCATTGCAAACTTTAGATATTATTGTCTTAGTTTCTGCTGTGAGAGTGTGGACCAAGGAGAATCTATGTCCCTTTCTCTCTGGATCACTCCTACATTGGCTAGTATGTCAAGGATTTTTTTGGTTGATCAATGGACATGGGTGGGAATGATAACCATGGATTAGTTGATCTATTGTGCCAGGCATTCCAATTTAACTTCTGATCCTCAACTTCTGGCAATTTTTGTGGCGAGCAAGACATTTTGTAGTTTTTTCAGCATTTGGATTATGAGTTGAGAGTCACCTTTTACCATTATTTTGTTAAATCTTTTCTCGAAAGCAATGTTGACCCCTTGTATTAGTCCTTGTATTTGTGTTGTGTTGTTACTATTTTTCCTACTTGAGCTAGGAAACACTCTGATAATTCGACCTTGGTCATCTTTGAATTATCCTTTGTATCCTGCTGGACCAGGATTTCATTTCGAGGCACCATCAAAGTTTAACTTGATGAAGCCTTGCAGTGGAGGGGACCAAAGAGTGGGACTGGAACATATGTGTTTAAGATTTAATGAAGTTGTAGACTGAGTAGTATCAATGTTCCATTCTAATATAGTGAATCTTTCTTTCCCTTTCCCTTCCAAATCCTTTTGAGACCAACATTGTAGATGTAGTGATTCGAGAATATTGCAATGAATAGTGGACCAGAGATTTTCCCAAGTTTGTGATGTTGATTTGAAAAATATTTGGTTGCATTCTTTCCATATATTCCATAGAATTAGTCGTATAAATAATTGCCAAATCCTATTGAGAATGGGGTTTTGGAATGTTGAGACTCTCCATTGATGTATTGTCTAAGTAATGTTGCTTATGTCCCTGTCAAATTGACTAAATAATGTAGCTCCTTTGTCCCATAATTGATTTGAATAGGGGCACTGGTTGAAGAGTTGCTCTTGTTATTCTTCGGTTGATCTACATAACGGGCATTGGGAATGTACATTGAAGCCTCTCCTCAAGAGTTTGTCCCAAGTTAAGGTATTTTTTCGAGTTAATAACTAGAGGAAAGTGGCCACTTTGGGCCACGGTTTTCTTTCTAGATTTAGTCCCATTTTCATACTTGGATATTCTGATGGATATTAGTAAGGATGGACTACACTTCCTCAATTGAGAAGGTACCTGAATTTATTTATCCCCATCGAAGTTTGTCCATGTCTCTTGAGAAGGGGATGATCCTTCACTAGAGTCTCTCCCATAATGAGTCAAAATGGGGGGAACTGGAGTGGTCCTGCAATTTATTCTTGTTTATCCATGGATGTCATTTCCCACTGGGTATTTTTGTTTTCCAATAATCATAAACCCAAGTTTTCTTTTGATGGAGCATGTTTTGCTTAGGAGATAGCCAGTCTGGGTTATTCTCTAACTTGGAAAGTTAATTCCAGGCATCTTCCCATAATCTTGTTGACAATCCATTGCGGATCTCCTAGAAGCAATGGTTTTGAATTAGATCTCTATTTTTCTAGGATGTGTTCCATATCATAGAACCGTTTCTGCCTCCTAAAAGATTAATAATGTGTTAGGGATCAACCTATGGAGCATACTTTCTTTTGCAGAATTTGCGCCAGGGGGTCTTCGGTTTTTGTAGCCATATCCACAAAATATTCTCTCCCAAAGCTTTGTTTTCGAGATATAGGTCTCTCAATCCCAATCCTCCTTCGTGTTTGGGCTTGCAGCAGGGATAATTTTAAGGACCCATACTTATTTAAAAGTGTATAAACCTTCGTGAATCTTACAAATTCTTAAAATGTAAACTATAAAATATTTGGCAATATTTTTCTAAAGTTATTTCAATTTCTAAGGATTTTATATAGTTTATATAATAATTTGGCAAATTTTAGAGTGAAAAAAGTTTACCCCATCAAAATTGCGCGAAATGGGGCTTCAAAAAATGCAAATTGGCGAATCGTTTTTTGGAGAAAAACATGGAAAAATAGCCCATGGGATAAATTTCACCCCTAAAGTCATCCTTGGCTTGCAGACTTGGTCCCAAGCAACTATGGCCCATTTCCTTTGAGTATTAAAGCCACCCCATAAGAAGGTACGTTGGAGGGAGTGGATGGGGTTGGGGATTTTCTTAGGAGTGGCTAGAATGGAAAAGAGATAAGTGGACATTGATTGAAGGACATATTTGATCAAGGTCAATCTTCCAATAAGATTAAGAGATTTGAAATACCAATTGGAAATTTTCTTATCTAATTTTGAAATAATCTCTTCCCAAAATGGGTTTCTACGAGGACCAGCCAAGAGATGGGATCCCATGTATTTGGATGGAAAGGGGCTCCTATTAAAACAAATAAGTCTGAGATATTGGTTTGAACTACAAAGGGGACATTGAGGAAACAAATCAAAGATTTCTCTTGATTAAGAGTGGTGCCAGAGACTTCCATGAAGGTGTTCAGAATGAGCTGGAGGGTAGAGGCTTCATGAATAGTAGGTATTCCCATTGGTAAAGTATCATCCACAAATTGTTGGTGGGAGGCAGGAAGGTCATTCGCATAGAGTCGAACACCTTTGATAGTTATGTCAAAGATAGAAGCTTTGATAGCTCTACCTAGGTCTTCTACCATTAATATGAACAAAAAAAGATAGTGGATCTCCTTCATGGATTCTACGAGATGAAACAAAGTATGAATAAGAGATTTGTTAAGAAGAATGAAAAAGAAGGGTGAAGAGATTAGAGAGAGAATCCAATTTGTCCATTGATTTGAAAATGAAAAGGCTAACAACATACTTTGAACATAATTCCAACTCAATTTATCAAAATATTTTGACATATCCAGTTTGATGAGCATACCTGGAGTTCTTGAAATGTTGAGAGAGTGTATGAGCTCACCTATCATGATTATTCCATCAAGCAATATTTAAAAGTTGATATAAAAGCTCTATGAGAGAAACATAAACATTGAAAATAAAAATTTAAAAATGACAATATGCTAATGAAAACTCATGAATAAATTAATCATCTGTAATGACATATGTCATAATCCTAAATTTATAATCACTGTACGCTTATATTTGGAACCAAAAGAGCTCGCGTCATGTTTATCACAATATTAATGTTGAATTATATATTCATAAGTATTCTAGTGAATCAATGATTACAAAATAAAGAAAACAAGTTTATGTAGTAGAATATATTTACGATGTAGCATTAATTGGAAATTATGAATTAATACATAATTGTACCTTGCATGTAACTTACTAGGGGTTTTTCTATTGATATATGCTAATGCATGATGACTTGAGGTCTTATTGTGGACACGACATCAAACTTCTTAGCATTGGGAAAGTTATTTAATGTCTATAGTCTCTATATTCGTTGACATTTACATTATCATCTCATCCAAGGCTACTAAAATCACTAACACATAATTGGATCCACATCAATCAAGGTATAGGAAAGTTATTTAATATCTGCAATATTTGGTTTCCATTTACACCATCATCCAAAGCTACTAAAATCCCTAACATCTAATTGCATACATATCAATCAAGTTATGATATCTACAACATGCAGTTAAGCCATCATCGAGAACAACGTCGTTACTAAACATCTAATAATAAATTATGCACACATATCAATCCAAGGATGATATCTAAATAAGAATGTGTGGAGGGAGATTGAGAATCCAGTGAGACCATAAACAAAGTGATTATTTTGATGTAATTAATGCCTTACCAAAGTGCTTCAAAATCAAATTATTATGGCTTCATCACAAGTTGAAACCCAAGCACATAGTTTCGTATAAGTTAACACATCGATTGAAACATGACCAAATGTGGGGTGAACATGTTACTTTTCATGTTCTCTTTAAACCTCCTAACCGAAGATCAGATTCCTTATGTGGCAAGGCCGGGAAGTTATATAATGTGCCTTTTTGGTTTGGTATTCCCCCTAACTCACTTTGATCCAAGTGGACATATGTGTCCACCCACTTAGTTCACTAGTTCAAAACACAATTTTCTATCTTAGCAGTTTTTTATAGTTTTTTTGGGTTTTAAATTTCCGAGTCTACCTTGAGGCCCTAAACAATGTTTTTTTTCCACGACAACACATAGTAGATTATCATATGCATATAATGGGTCATTTGAAATGTGTACTTCTCATCTATACCTTTCCAACAAGCTACCAAGCACCCCAAGTGGAGATCAGATGCCAAAGTTACGCCCCCAGGAAGTTGACCTATCAACTAACCACAACGGGGCCCATAAAACAATTGGCGCTTCATATTTTGGGGTTAGGGTTTTGGATGTTTATGGTTTTCTCATTAATGCTTTATGTTAAAAGGCCCTTTTGGCCTCATTGTAACTCACTTCTTGCAAATGCACGTAGTCGACACATTTCTTCTCAGAGATAAGATGCCACCATTCTAACAAGTTCATTTCAATCTACATTTTGTTACAGTTCCTGCATATTTAATTCATTAATAGAAATTGAGTTTACTATATCTCTATGTTTTTGGAATATTTCTGTATTTCATTTCGTTCCCTCGTAAACTCGGATCACACTTGGAATTAAAAATTGTGTTGCATAATTGTGGCACATGCTTGCTCAGGAAATGGTTATTTTGGTCTTAATGTCTCTCCACCATTGAGTTCACATCAGCCAAATCCTTGGTTTAGCATCATTTTAAAATATCAATGGAGGCACATCCATGAAGTCGCTTGATTTATGTCTCAACTCCATTGTCCACATATAGTAGTAATGCAATCAGGCCCACATCCTTGTGTATTGAATAGCCAACTGTGACGATACATGTTATTTATTTCCAACTTGCAATCTGTATTCCTCTAGATATCATCCATATTAATATTAACTAGCACTAATATCATCCCATTGCTTTTCTGTTGAATATCAAAATCCTGGTTATCATGCCTTGGAGTTGGTTCATTGCTATTTTGGTCAATGTTCTTGCTCCTCAACATTATGGAACCATTATTGTACGTTGAACACAAAAATAGCATATGATCATGGTTGTGATATATAAGCATTGAAAAGTCAATCTAGTAGAATTATTTGCCTTAATAAAGTAATAAACTAATGAATTAAAAAAACATTAGAAACATCCCATCCTTAGTATAAAGAGTTGATTTGGTTGTAGAGCTTGTAAGTTGTGCCATGAGCTTCAGTAAGTACTCCAAATGACCTACATGATATGGTTTACTAAGGGATCACTTCTACATGAAACTGCATTGTCACGTGTTGACAAATGTTACTACCACACCATGGAATATTACTATGTGATGGAATGCACGCTTCATGACAAAGATGCTCCTCCAAAGTGGAATAGTAGAGGGATTTCTTCAAACCTTGCATTAATTAAGGTACTAAATGTTGATTACTAAATGGCACTACACTACAGTTGTAGCACACAAGGAATCCCTCCATGGTTAAGAACACATCGCACCAAGTTTTGGTATTAGATGAGGTTCTGCCCATTGAGTCTAATGTGCTAGGGTTTGGATACCAAGGAGACTATGGTTGGAAACTACTGCATGCATAGGGTTTGAATATATGTCAATGTAAAGTCGATATATGAGCTAATCACCTTATCATAACCTCTTCAGTTCTATGTAACCTAGGATTGAGCAAAAACACGCTGCTTTTAGTGAATACTCTTCAAGTTCTAAGCACAATACAAGCAGAAGGAAAAGTAACATCCTGTCATGATAAAACAAGGTTTCAAGCTTCCATAGTTACTTCTCCTAGTGAAAAGAATATTGAGGTATGTTTTTTTTTTCCCCTAAGGCTCATCTCTAGAACTTGGAATTTTTATATTTCTTTGATTTTGTTCTCCCTCCAATAAAACCAGGAAATATATCTTTTGAATGCTCTCATGTGGCATCCCTCTGTAACGGAATTCAACATGGCGAAGTTTATGTTATCACAACAAAAAAACATTGATAATAGCCCCAAAATTGCATATCATTTCCCTCATCACTACATTATAGGCATATAATATTTTCTACTAGCTTAATACAAGGAGTATTGTCCATCTTAATCACACAAACTTACATAGAGCAGATATCTCAAGAAGGAAAATACATCTTTTTTTACTATAGATTAAACATAAAGTTGAAATACAAAATTTTATACCAATAGAACTAAGTGCTAACCCTCAAGTCAAGAGACATCATATCCTTGACCCTTTTAGGCATATTTTGCCTCAGTATCAATAACGCTTATTTACAAGTATATGAAAAATAGAAGCTTTCACTTAGCATGTAGGTGTGAGTATGTGCTTAATTTTAACCTAACTAAGACCTAGAAATTGTATTAATAACAATTTATGCCTTTAATTAGGATCAGTTCTAGTTAGAACGTGAGGAAATAGAGGTCGCGGTCGTGGTTGGATAGCTCCTTCTTCAACACTGCCACCAATGCCACTGTCAACCCCTGGACCTGATTTGGAAGTCATAATGCACTCCTTGGAAACCATCATGGCAACTTTAAATATGAACCCAAGGATGGGTACGAAAATCGAAGCACCCTAGGTGGGTTAGGAAAACCCAAAAAGGGAAGGAGGCCTAGAATAGGAACCCCTTCAAGACATTTCGAAGGAATTGCAAAAGAGAAAAATCCATGAGTTTTCAAGGGGTCGTCTAGGGGGACACGCTGAAGCATGGATAGATGGCATGAGGATATTCTTTGCATTGAATGAGTATACCTCCAGTTCAAAGGCTAGGATTTCCATCTTCCAACTTAAAGGAGATGCCCTGAACTCATGGTCAGATCTTGAGAAAAAGCTCCACCTCACTTTGCATACTTTTTCTTGGGAGTTGTTCGAATATAGATCCCACATGAAGTATTTTCCAGCTTATTTCAAGGAGGGGTAGGCAGGTGCATTTCACACTCTAGTACAAGGGAGGAGGAAAGTGGAGGAATATGAAGCCTGATTCATGGAGCTAATAAAGTATGTTTTGTATATGAACTTAGTCGAACACCAGGTGGAGAATTTTGTTTATGGACTGAACCATAAGATCAGGGCTTTTGTTTGGATGTGGAAACCAAGTATAGTTTCTATGGAAGTTGAATATGCTCGGTATGAATAAGAGGTGTTAGATGCAAAAGGGGGAAGTAATTTGATAGGATCACATCAGTCAGGATTTTCAGAGAAGGCCCCACTCCCCTATTTTAGGGGAGGACAATCTAGACCTCCTCCATAAGGAAACAAGTTCACATCGGGGGCTAATACTTTAGTAAACGCAGTGTCTCAGGAGAGTCCAAGGAAATATCAAGGAAGGTTCAACAAGGGTGATAGAGGTTCCAAGGGAAGGAAAGCATTTCAGAGAGCTCCGCCAAGGATTATGCAAGGCCCACCTCATTTATATTATTGGGGTGTGGGGGTCCTCATTTCCATTGGGATTTCCCTGAGGCACAGTCAGGTGGAATGCATAGGGAAGGAAAGGTGCCAATGGGAATTTTTGGTAGTGATCATCGAATTCATGCAACAGTTAATAATCACCAAGTAGAAAACCAATATATTGTAGTGGAATCCATAGGTAAAGTAAATAATGTTATTATTAAAATCTTATTTGATTTCCCTAAGGCACAGTCAGGTGCAATGCATAGGGAAGGAAAGGTACCAATGGGAATTTTTGGCAGTGATCATCAAATTCATGCAACAGTTAATAATCACCAAGTAGAACATCAATCTATTGTAGTGGAATCCATAAGTAAAGTAAATAATGTTATTAATAAAATCTTATTTGATCATGGTGCAATAGACAATTTCATTTCACCTGATCTAGGAGGATCTCCTAGATGAAAAAAGATCAAAGTCTTCAAATGTTGAACAGAAACACATCGTTACAAAGAGATCGTTGAGAGCCTTTCCAGTGACGCTCGTTTAATAAAAAATGGACTCCATACGTGAAATATATCGCATCCTGTAATTTTGGGAAAACAAACAAATGGAAAAAAAAGGTCCCATGTGGCACCACTGAAAGGGTGCCATGTGGCATGTACAATTGGATGGTACACCGACATGGAATCACCCTTAGGTGCCATGTGGCAGGTGACTGCGACAAGTCAGGTTGAAGTGGCAGTCGAGTTGGAAGCTACATGGACCTCTCGGCAATTGACATGTGGCAAATTTATTGCACAATTGGCAGGAAAACAGACCAATCAAAGGCTGCCACATGGTGGTTTGATTGGCCACATTATGGTTTTCATTACCAAAAAATTGGCAAGCAAGGTGGATCAAACCCCTGACCTCCCACTAGTAATAACGCCTTATCACTATGCGCCTACCATCATGCCCTCCAGTGGTTCTTAACCACATAGGTCACACATCCTATTTAAAGTTAAATGGGCAGTGGTTTTGAAAAAAAGGGTGGGCTGAGGGCTTAGCTGTTGGCCCCATGGTATATATTATTCAAACCAAAGAATCAACGGTGCCAAGATCCACGGGAACCATATTATATATATGGATAATATATATATGTCAACATATTTTATTGCCAACAAAATGGAGCCATGGGGTTTGACCCAGGAACCTTTGGGTGGTTAAACCAACGTGTTATCAATTGGCCATAGCCCTGTACTTTACACCATATCCGCATATCATATTTAAAAATTTAAATCGGGATTCAACCCCAAATTGGGTGCGCCTCCCATGGGTACCAAAACTGCCATTTCCAAGTTATTTAACCTCGTTTTTGGAGCATGGACGAGGTACAAAGAGGGCACAATTTTCAATATGGGCACAGTTCCCAAGGTGGGAATCCGTACAATTTGTACATGTGACCGTACAACATAGGATTACATTGTCTCGAACTATGTACCAGGGGAGGTCCCAAGAAAACTATAGAGTGTTTACACTCAAATTTATCGGTTTTTCAAGACGGTCGCAATGCTGCTATCTGTTTTTGTAGCTGGCAGACATAATTTCTGAGTGGCCTCATAAGTGATGTAATTTGTATCATTTGAAGAATTAATAGAAACAGTATCACTGGAGGTGGACCTGGAGACATAGTCCTTCATGGACAAACTTTGTTAACAAATGTTGTCTTCAGATTATGGTTTGCATCCTTATTATTTGCATTCTTTTTATTTATGTGCTCTCTTTAAAGTTTCCATTTTAAAGCCTTTCTCAAGAGTTAATTGTTGAAACATTCTCACATAATTCATGGTTAATTAAAGATCTTGCAAAATCAGATCATGTTTGGTATCAGAGCCTGCTTAACCAAAGAATTGTTAGTGTGTGAATGATTACTAGGGGCAATCTTAAAGCAGGTGAAGGAGAGATTGTGCCTTTCAACCTAGATATTGGACGTGCAACTCGAAGGAAGAAAATGGAAGATGAAGATGTTCATTCAGAGCATGATAAGGCTTTCCATAAATCTTTCTACTGGATGTCAGATATGGTAGAAAAGTTGTTTGCAAATTATCAAGAGAGATTGGAAAAGAAGGAAAAGAAGAAGGCAAAAGTAGAGGATAATGCTTCAGGGAATCAGGGAAATGGAGGAGACCCTCTTGAACTTCCATCTTGACCTTCAAATTCAAATTATATTTCTTTTTCTTCTTCTCATTCTCATCATTCTAATGATCATAAAAATCGAAGAACTTGACGCTGAGAAACTGGATAACTAGACCAAAAAAATTGAATTATATCAGGATCCACAAAATTGCAGGTGATGAAGAAAAGATCCAGTTGGCCGCCCTCCATCTTGGTGGCACTGCTCTCATATGGTGGGAGAGAAAAATGCAAGAGGATATTTTACTAAAGGTAAAATTATTTCCTCTTGGTATGAGTTTACTATAGTGTTGAAAAAAAAATTGTATCCGTTGGGTTATATGCAGCAGGATATGATGGACTGGAAGAAATTCAGAAAAGGCAAGGGACAAAATGTGCAAGATTATTTATACTCAAGAAACAGTTCTTAAATTCATAGGAGTATTGCATAGTTACTTAAGACATACAACTCTTATGTTCAATCCTAATAACCTGGATGAAGTGTGTATTCAAGCCACCCATATCGAATCTAAGGGGAAGAATACTTCTGATCACTTTTCCAAGAAACCTTTCAAGCCAAGTGGAAACAAGTTCAAAGGTAAAGGGAAAGGAAAGTAGACATCTACCGTGAAGAAGGGAGGTGATAATCCTACATGAACACATTGTCAGAAAAAGGGTTATGATGTATCCAAATGTTGGAAACTCCATCCAGAACTCAATCCATAGAATTTTTGGAATAAGAAGGAAGATAAGAAGATTACTGCCACTCTTCAGCATGATTTGGGATCAGACTCTGGAGACGAGACAAAAATTGCAGTCATGGTATTACAAGGTAAATCTACTTCTGATTATGTTTCAAAAGTTGAACATGTTCATGATGAAAAGAAAAGGAGTGAGTTATTTCACATTAGGGTGATTTCTAAGCATACTAAAATTGATACTTTATTTGATAGTGGATCACAAGCTAACTTCATTTTAGAAGAGAGAGTTAAAAAGCTTGGTTTGCAAACTAAGTCACACCCAAAACTATATCAACTTGGTTGGGTATGTGAAAATGCACAACTACAAGTTACTAAGCAGTGTAGAATTAGGTTTGCAATAACTTCGGGATTTATGGATGAAGTTGATTTGGATGTGGTCCCATTGGATATATATGGTATTGTATTAGGTATCCCTTATCTTTATGACAGGAAAACAATATTTTACATAGAAGAGAACAAGTACCATCTTACCAAGGATGGTGTCCAGTACATTGTTCGATCTCACCGTATGAAAACTAATCTATCTTTGGTTTCTACAAGTCAAATGAAGAGATTAGTAAATTCTAGCAAAAGTTCTGTTATCATGATTATTAAAGCTAAAGAGGTTGATAATATTGATGTGTTTAAAGTTTGTTATCCTAAACTTAAAGACGGATTGGTTAAGGTTGTTGGTAAGTATGATGCAGTATTCGAGGAACCTAAAGGATTACCTCCTAAGAGGGAAATCCAACATGAGATCCATTTGCAGCAAGATATTCATATTCTGAATATTGGTATGTATCGATCTTCAGTAATTGAAAATGCAGAAATCAAGAAGCAGGTTCAAGAGTTGCTCGAGAGAGGGGACATTCAACCAAGTTCCTCTCCATGTGGTTTGTCGATTGTTTTGGTACCAAATAAAGATGGCACATGGTGAGTGTGTGTTGACTACAGAGATTTGAGAAAAATCACGGTAAAGAATCGATATCCTCTTCCCCGTATTGATGACCTTTTGGATTAGTTAAAGAATGCAAATTATTTCACTAAGTTAGACTTAAGATGCAGTTATCATTAGATCAGAATCCATGAAAATGATATTTGGAAAACTACCTTCATGTCACGTCCTTCCATCTATCTAACATAAGGGAGGGAACGTGAACTAAATATGGGCTTTCAAAACTTGCCCCATCATCATTTTATGAATTCATAACCAATAGAACATGTGTGTGCAGATGCATAATACAAATAAATAGTGGAAGTAAACTCTGCTACACACATCTAGCATGCAATTTCCATCATAATTATAATAGTCATCAATTAAAGACATTGCATAATGAATACAAGATAATACTTATCTTGAAAGGAAGTTGTCCCGAGCAAATAGCTATGTAAGTGCAACGTTCCACCCAACCATAGGCCAGTCGTGCTCATCAATCTCTCAACATAGCTGCCACCCTCGAGATGGGCATGATTTACATAAGTAAAAGGGAACAACATACTCACACATAGTCAAGTATATACCACATCTCATCCAATCCAATCCACAGTTGGGTTTATCAAGCTGTCAAGGCAATAGAAAGGAAGGAATTGCTAAACTAGTGAGCTCAACCATAGAGCTATCAATACGTCTACAAGATTTAGCTAGCTTGGCACCCATAATACCTACACACCCAACACAAGGAAGTATCCCCTTCACTGCTCCACACTCCCTCGGGCCATACCTTCCCTTCTAGTGCTCTTCAGGGTGTGCATAGAAAAGTAGCCAAATCCCTATTATCTTTTGGTGAGGTTACACCTTTCACTAGGTTTATCAAGCCAATTCCAAATCCTTTTCTACTCATGGTTTCTTACACACAAGTTCAAGCCAAAATAAGGGATACATATAACCCAAATCATGGAAAATCTCCCACACATAGCAAGACACAATTGTTGGGCATAGAAAAACGAATTTTTGAGTGGGGAAATCGACCATTGGGGAACAAAATGAGTTTCCAACAGGTATATAGGCATTCAAATGGGAAAAAAATGGCCTCTACGAACCCCCAACTCAAAATTTCCTTCCTCCCAGTCATTTTGCAACCCAAAACGCACTTCTTTTAGCTAGAAAAATGAAGGAAAAACTGTAAAATTCGAGGAGGAAAATGCCTAGCAAGCAATAGGGACGTGAGAGAGAAAAACTCATTGAATGAATGAGGAATTGGGAAGCAAATTTGTGGGTCTTTTCTTACCCAGGAAGACAAACACGTTTTTTGAAAATGATGGCTTATCCATGCACGAAATTGGACATCCATACTCTCCATTTCCCAAAACAATAACTACTTCAACCACCTCTTGGAAGAAATAAATGATTAGATGAAAAAGTCAATATGGGTAGTTGATGGTTCATGGGTTGTCTCATTGAAACTTGGCTTGACATTATTGGCTTCAAGGGTTTGAATATTTCCCTCCATATTCCTTGTCAAAATCATGCCCCCATACTATTGTTGTCTTGCATAGCTAGTTGTGGGTATTATTTTATTAAAATACATATTTACATCGTATTTATAATTTCCATCATGCCATGCTAGCAAGAGATCCACATGCATTGATTTTATTTTAATTTTCGATACATAAATGATAAATCGATTAGTGGGGCCTTGTCCTTGAGCCCCTCACCATGATTTTATAAGGATATTACATCATTTACATGTTTAATGCAATGGGGTCAAAATTGGGGTGTTACACTTCAAAAATAAACGATGTTTGTATGAATGGTTGGTTATGCCTTTTGGGATTTGCAATGCCCCTGCAACTTTCACGTGGGTTATGAATGATGTATTTAGGCCATTCAATGATGACTTTGTAATAGTATACTTAAATGAAATCCTCATATTCAGTCGAACTTGGGAGGATCATGTCAAGCATGTTAAGAAAGTCCTATATGTCTTAGCAAAAGAGAAATTGTATTTAAGGATGTCTAAATGTGAGTTTGGAAAGACATATTTGGTTTATTTAGGCCATATTGTAGGGGCTGGTGAACTAAGGATTGATCCCTCTAAAATTGAGGTCATTCAAAATTGGCCCAAGCCTAATAATGTAACAGAAGTTAGAAGCTTATTGGGGGCAGCCCAATACTTGAGGAAGGATTGCTTCTCCTTTACATGCTTTAACAAGTATGAAAAGGGTGTTTCAATTGGGAGACAAAGAGAAGAAATCCTTCGGCACTTTGAAGGAGAAGATTAGTCTAGCTCCAGTACTTGCATTGCCGGATCTATATCATCCATTTGAGATTGAAACCGATGCTAGTGTTTATGCCATGGGGGTAGCCTTAATGCAACACAAGAAACCAATCTACTATCATTTTGAAATATTCCCTAAATAAGTAACTATCCCACATATGATAAAGAGTTGTATGCATTAGTACAAAGTGTGAAAAAGTGGAAACATTATCTAATGGGTAAAAAAACAATCATGCCTACTGATCATCAACCATTACAATATCTTCAATCACAAAGTAAGCTACAACAATCAAGACAATTCAGATGGATGGGATTTTTACAAGAATTTCACTTAGTCATCAAATATAAAAATGGAATAGAGTATAAACTACATGTTCCTTCTATTCATGACTTTGCGCCTAAGTATCTTGATGAGTTGCAAGGAGACATCATTCTTGACAGAAGGATAAGGACTTCACGAAGAGGAGATGTGGAATATCTTTGTGTGGGTCTTAAAATAATGCATCCAAGAAAAGCACGATGGATAGAGACCGGAAAGGTGAGGGAGTTTTACTCTCACCTATTTGTTAAATAATTCTAGGACTTTGGTGGTCCAAAATCTTCCAATGGGGAGGTTTGATCCAGGAGGATCTTTCAGATGACAAAAATTCAAAGTCTTCAAGTGCTAAAAATAAGCACATCGTTGCAAATAGATCGGCGAGATCTTTCCAATGATACTCATTTCATTAAAAATGGACTTCTAACGTGAAGGGTATCGCGTTTTGAAATTTGAGGAAAACATGAAAATGACAAAAATGGGGGGTGGCCTATACAGTTGGGCCATATGTCGACATGGAAGCACCCTAAGGTGGCACGTGGAAGATGAATTGATAAGTCAGGTTGAAGTGACATTCGAGTTGGAAACTACGTGGACCTCTCACCAATTGACATTTGGTAGAGTTATCGCGCAGTTGGCAGGAACGTGGACCAATCAAAGGCTGCCATGTGGCAGTTCGATTGGCCACATTATGGTTTTCTTTACCGAAAAATTGGAAAGCGGGGCAGATCTAACCCCTAACCTCCCGCCGTTTCTAACGTCTTACCACTATGCACCTACCATCATGCCCACCGGTGATTCTTAACCAAATAGGTCACACATCCTATTTAAAGTTAAATGGGCGACAATTTTGAAAAAAAGGGTGGGCTGAGGGCTTGGCCCTCGGCCCCATGGTATATATTATTCAAACCAATGAATCAAAGGCACCAATATCCATGGGAACCATATTATATATATGGTTAATATATATATGTCAACATATTTTATTTCCAACAAAACAGAGTCGTGCGGTTTGATCCCAACATATTCGGGTGGTTAAACCAAAGTGTTACCAATGGGACACGGCCTTGTACTTGTCGGAGATATGGATCTAGCTAAACTAGCTTACCTATCTATGCAAAACAATAATATATCAACAATAAGTATAGAAAGAGAACAAGAGAAAAGAGTACACCAAATATACGTGGTTCACCTAATTGGAATACATCCACGGGAAGGTAGTCTTCTATTATCTCTAGAATATCTCCCTCAAACATACAAGAGAGCAATGCCAAATAACCCCAATACAATATAGCAATACTTGTGTGAATAATTAAATATCATCTTAGTGGTGTGACTCTCTTCACTCTATTATAGACTAAGAGATGAGGAGGAATTACTCTCACATATTATATGTGGGATAATATAATTCTCCATAATAACATCTCATTATATAATAATGAATATCAAGAGTATATTTTACCATAATGAATATGAGATATAATGTATTACTCATTTACATAAGATTGTGGATATCTTCTGACATAATACAAAGACATTAATACCTTCTAAGGAATATAAAATATTCCAACACTCCCCCTCAAGGATAATTTTAGGGGCGAAATTTAGTCCATGGGCTATTTTTCCATGTTTTTTTCCTCAAAAAAATTCGCCAATTTGCATTTTTTGAAGCCCTATTTCTCCCAATTTTGATGTGGTAAACTTTTTTCACTCTAAAAATCGCCAAATTATTATATAAACTATAGAAAATCCTCAAAATTGAAATATTTTAGAAAGATATCGCCAAATATTTTATAGTTGACATTTTAAGAATTGGTAAGATTCGCCAAGGTTTATACACTTTTAAATAAGTATGGGTCCTCAAAATTATCCCTGCTCCCAATTAATAATGGCTAGGAAAAAATCCCACTAACAAAGGAAGGAAGGAGTCATTATTGCTCCCCCTTGATGACAACTTCCAGAATAACCATAAGCTGCAAATAAGAAGATCACTTCGGCGAATGGAATTTGATGAAGAACAACCGCTTCTCACTGAACCATGAAATTGCACACGAACGAGGTTGTACGATGAAATACCAACAGTAAAATGCCGAGAACATGTGACGCAATCAAGCAACAAGGTGCCCATATCACCACAAGAATCATCACAACCATAACTGATAGCTAAAGAAATCTGATATAACATCCACACCAGTGTACAAATACTTTCTGACGGTTGATACAATAGAACATGTGGCTAAGAACACCACAACATTGTACAAAATACGCAAATGGCCAATACACATGCGGATAGCAAACATTCTTCCAATCAAGGTGCAATATAAATATCTGTAGAAGACCTCAAACATCGAAGAAACAAGACCCCAATGGTCTATACATCGAAAATGATATCATACAGATGAACATCATGACTTTAACAGTAGAATATGGTGCTTCATTATTTTTGGAATAGAAACATAAATAGAGAACTTATCTGCACATATGAACTTCCAAGATTAAAGCAAATAAAGATCATAAAATAAAGTTGCTCATACATAAATGAAAAATGCTTATACACCAAAGGTTAGCAAACATCATAAAAAAAGGCAACATAATATGATCAAATAAAAGATTAAGTTGCTCATTAAGGTAAATGAAGTTAATTTTACACATTAAGGGTTAGCCACAACATATAAATAGTGAGCCCAAGATTTACAAATATGAGATTGTTCTTATAAAATTGCTTTTATAAACATGACATAATTAGAAATCAACATGATTAAATATGATCAAAAAGAACAAATTAGTTATTAAGTATCTTGTTAAAATATTAAGCATTACATGATTTATAGCTATCATCATGAAAAAATACTAGAGATCCATGCCCTTAAAAAATGCCAATGCTTCCATATAGGAATGTAAGACAAATATATACCAAGAACAAGAAATAACCTCTTAATAAACATGATTAGAAGCAAAACCTAAATGAAATAAAAATATGAATAACTGAAAACTGAAGCACTTTACTGTACTGATCTGCAAAAACACGGTTAGAAAACAGTAAAGGAAAATAAACTTTTACTTACAGCCCTTTTGAAAAATGCCAAGAAAAGTCACTCGCGGGTCTGTAAAGTTGAAAGTCGCAGTTCTGATCGGGTGTTCGTGGGTTTCTATGCAGTAAAGTCGCGGCTATGCCGAAGCACTCGCGGATCTTTGCACATGAGGGTAGCATGTAGACTGAAGTAAAAGCGAGTTAGTAGTGAGAATAGTCGTGAGTATGCCGTAGCATACGCATGTCTTCTCACTGGAAGTCGCGGGTCTGCAGTATACTCGTGGGTTCGTAGTAGGCACAATCGCGGTTAACCGCGGGTTCTGCGAAGAAAAAGTCGCGAACGCCAAGTTTGAGGCCGAAAACAGTGCCGAATCTGCTGAAGAAGGAAACTTGCAAAAAGTCTACCAAACTTGGATGAAAACTGTCGATCTGTCAACCGGAAGATAGATCTCCTTGAGGAGAATCAGAAAATCATATAAATCTACAAAAAAAAAATCGAGAAACCCCTGAAAAATTTCTGCAAAAAAAACTTCACAACAAGGTTAGGGTTAGAAAGAAAAAACTGCAAAAACATGACCAAATCTGAAGAGACGCCTAATGGCTACCAGATAGAAATCAAATCTACAAAATAAACAATGCCCAAATGATAAAATATTGTTTTGAAAACAATAGAAGGTGTTAAATCATAACAACTAGCTCTGATACCATGTCGGAGATATGGATCTAGCTAAACTAGCTTACCTATCTATGCAAAACAATAATATATCAACAATAAATACAGAAAGAGAACAAGAGAAAAGAGTACACCAGATATAAGTGGTTCACCCAATTGGGCTATGTCCACGGGAAGGTAGTCTTCTATTATCTCCAGAATATCTCCCTCAAACTTACAAGAGAGTAATGCCAATAACTCCAATACAATATAGCGATACTTGTGTGAATAAGTAAAGATCATCCTTAGTGATGTGACTCCCTTGAATCTATTATATACTAAGAGATGAGGAGGAATTACTCTCATATATTACATGTGGGATAATATAATTCTCCATAATAACATCTCATTATATAATAATGAATATCAAGAGTATATTTTACCATAATGAATATGGGATATAATGTATTACTCTTTTACATAAGATTGTGGATATCTTCCGACATAATACAAAGACATTATTACCTTCTAAGGAATATAAAATATTCCAATAGTACTTTACACCATATCCGCATATAATATTTAAAAATTTAAATCAGGATTCAACCCCAAATTGGCCACTCCACCCATGGGCGTCGAAACTTCCATTGCCAAGTTATTTAACCTTGGTTTTGGAGCGTGGCCGAGGTACAGAGCATGCATATTTTTTGTGTAGGAACAGTTCCCAAGGTTGGAATCTGTACAATCTATACGGGAAATTGTACATCACAAGAGTACATTGTCTCGAACTGCATACCAGGGGAGGTCCCAGGCAAACTATAGAGTGTTTATACTCAAATTTCTTGATTTTTCGAGATGGTCGCAATTTTACAGTCTGTTTTTGTAGTTGACATATAGAATTTCAGAGTGTCCTTAGAATTGATGTAATTTGCATCATTTGAAGAATTAATAGAAACAATCTCACGAACGGTGGACCCAAAGACATAGTCCTTCATGGACGAACTTTGTTAATAGTTGTTGTCTTCAGATTATGGTTTGCATCTTTATTATTTGCATTCTTTTTTATTTATGTGCTCCCGTTAAAGTTGTCATTTTAAAGCCTTTCTTAAGATTTAACTATTAAAACATTCTCACATAATTCGTGGTTAATTAAATATCCTACAAAATCAGATCATCACCTTATGGAGTAGATAGATGTGGGTTGGCATCCTACAAGCATGATGACTTTAAGTTGGTTGAGATGGATTCAAGGGTGAAGCAAGCTGTAGGTCCTAGTGTGAATGAGTGTTGGGTCGATTTAGGAGTATGCACTACCAAGCTAAGAGAATATGTCACCACCTTGGGGACATATGACCTCATCATCGGCATGCATTGGTTATAAGCTCATCGAGTTTTCTTAGATTGTTATGCAAAGAGAGTGTTATTCCTTGACGATGAAGGAAGTTCAATTCAAATCCAAGGTTTTAAAAGGAAGGTTTCTCTTTGTTTCATCTCCATGATGAAAGCAAGGTGATGTCTAAGGAAAGGATATTGATTATTTGTAGTAGAGGCAGTAATTAATGAGAAAGGACCCGTTCTAAACTCGTATTGAGTTCTGTTAGAATTCAAGGACATCTTTCTGAAAGAGTTGGTAGGGTTACCTCCTGAAAGGGAACTTGATTTTATGATCGAACTAAAACTTGGTGTGGAGCCAATATCTAAGACTCCTTACAGAGTGACAGTACTAGATCTTTATGAGTTGCAGATGCAGTTAAAGGAACTGCTAGACCTAGGACTCATTAGACCTAGTGTTTCTCCATGGAGTCCACCTGTTATCTTCATAAAGAAGAAGGATGGATCCCTGCAATTGTGCATAAATTACAGGGATTTGAACAAGACCACAGTGAAGAATAGGTACCTGATACCTACAATCGATGACCTTTTTTATCAAATGAAAGGGGCTTCCATATTCTCTAATATTATTTGCGATCAGGGTATCACCACCTAAGGATTAACGAGGGTGGCATTCCCAAAATTGCTTTTTGAACTCAGTTTGGGCAATTACGATTTTGTTGTGGTGCCACTTGGTTTAACCAATGCGCCAACTGTATTCATGAGCCTCATAAATGGTGTTTTTCCAAAGAACTTAGACCACTATGTACATTTATTTTTAGACGATATTCTCAGATTCTACTCTAAGAGAGGAAAGAATCACGAGAAGCACTTAAGGTTATTCTTGTCATTCTTGCAAGAGCATAAGTTGTATGGTAAGTTTTCAAAATGCTCTTTCTTCCAGAAGGTGATTCACTACTTGGGACATATCATCTCAGGAAAAGGGATCTTGGTAGACCCATAAAAAGTGAAAGCCATCAAGGATTGGCTAGTTCTGAAGAATGTGCATGAAGTACGTAGCTTCATGGGGTTAATAGGGTATTATTGAAGGTTCGTGGAAGGGTTCTCTAGGATTGTGAAACCCATTACAATACTACATCGTAAGGGGATCAAGTATAAATGGACCATGGCCCCGGGGGTGTAGACCAGTTGGCAACCGTGTGCTTGTTAAGGCGTACAGGCTGTTAAGCACATCGCTAGTTCAAACCTCGTTGCAGCATTGAGGGTGTGATGTGGGACAAGCGTACTCTCCTAGGGGTATAGTGGTAGCAAGATTGGAACACGAGACCCTGTGTCACGCGAGCACTAGCCCAACTTCAGTTGTCGATTCCCCTAGATCAAAAAAAAAAGTATGAATGGACCATGGATTGCAATGGAGATTTTGTGGAGCCGAAAAGACTGCTAACCATTACCCCAATCCTACGCATGTTGGATATGGATAGAGACTTCATAGTATGCATAGATGCTTCGAATAAAGGATTGGGTGTTGTATTGATGCAAGAGGGTGGATTAATAGCTTATGTACCTTGCAAATTGAAACCTGCTAAGGAGATTTATGCTAAGCATGATTTAGAGTTGGTGGCAATTATATTGGCTCTAAATTTGTGGAGGAATTACCTTATAGGACGAAGCTTCACAATCAAGAGTGATCATCAAATCTTGCAATACATTTTCACACAAAGGGATTTGAATGCTAGGCAGAGACGATGGAGTGAATTTATGAGAAACTATGAATTCGGCATAGCATACATCAAAGGGAAGGAGAACATATTGGTCGATTCCCTAAGTAGAAGGCCGAGACTCTTCTCCTTAGTTCCCTTGAAATTTGATTTAAGAGAGAGGGTGTTAGAACAACTTTTGGGGGCTAGTTGGTATCTAAAGGTGATGTCAGTGCTACAAAGTGGGAGGCCCATAGAACCTAAGTAAAAGGATATCATCTAGAGGCATATAGATTGTTGTGATTTCAAGGCAGGATGTATATCCCCAAGGAGGGGGATATTAGAAACACTATCCTCAGAGAGGCACATAGAGTGCTTTATGGTGCACATCCGAGGGTAAAGAAAATGTACGCGAACATGAATAAACTCTTATTTTGGGTAGGTATGAAGCACTATGTGGTTCAATTCGTTGCAAGACATTATAGCAAATTTGGGGTCTAAAATGGGCCTTATAATAAAATGAGCCACCTTGTAAGAAAATGAGCCATTGAATTCAAGAACCAATAGAATTTCAAGAAAAGAGTCAACCATAATGGTTGAGTTGGCATATTCGACATTAAAAAAAATACTTTTTTAATTCATATTTTCAACATATCTCCCTATCATTTTACTCAAGTTTCGAGCGGGAGCACTCATTATCCATCCGCACTCGTTTAAATTCCACATCCAACGTGTACCTACACTCCATACTTTTGAGGGACTCCACCCCACGAAAAATGAGAAATACATAGAAAGATGTGGGAAAGTAACATGTTTTTTCTATGTATTTCTTGTTTTTCGTGGGGTGGGGTCCCTCAAAAGTATGCAGTGCGTGTACTCGTTGGATGCAGAATTTAATTCTGCATCCAATGAGTGCTCTCGCTCAAAATTTGAGTAAAATGACAAGGAGATATGTTGAAAATACAAAGAAAAAAGTAGTTTTTTTCTCTTTTCCTCCAAAATTCATAAATATTATTATATTATTTTAACTATTCTTTTATTATTTTCCTTAGGAGGCCCAGTTTATACCTCAAATTTTCTCTAATGTGACTTGAGTGTTAGCAAGAGAAGGTTGATCATCACCACAAACAGGGCTTTTGCAACCACACAACATTCCTATGTCTAAATGGGAGGTTATATCCATGGACTTTAATGGTGATTTTGCTCCTCACTCCACAAAGGCAGAATTTTATTTTGGTTGTAGTGGATAAACTCACCAAAACTACTCATTTCATTCCCATCTGAGATACCTATGATGTCTTTGATGTGGCATGAGTGTTTATAAATGAGATCATATGTTTCCATGGATTTCCTAAGAAAATAATCTCTGATAGGGATTCTCGATTTACGTCATGGTTTTGGACAATTTTGATGTCAACTTTGGGGACTCAATTGAACTTAAGTACAACTTATCACCCTGGGACACATGGGACGATAGAGAGGGTAAATCAAGTTTTGGAAGATATGCTTAGAATGTATGTTATGGACCAACAAATCCATTAGGAAAAATATCTTCCTCTTATATAGTTTGCATACAACAATAGTTCCCATAGCTCAACTGGGATGCCTCCATATCAAGCTCTATATGGGATGCCATGGAGGGCACCATTAAGTTGGGGGCGGGCGCACGAAGATGCTCCCCAAATTCGTTGCAATAGGGTCGCGCTAGCGAAGAAAAAAAATAGCGCAATCGCACCTAAGGAGACGCGCACGCGCCTCTAGGTTCGGTACCGAACCGAGGCGCATGTGCGTTGATGGCGCATGCACGTTGCTAACTCGTACACGTAGAGGAGACGCGCACGCGCCCATGTTAAAAATATTAAAAAAAAACAGTGGACAATTTCCACATTTTTCATTTGGTCGGCCGAGCGTGTCCTATTCCTCCGCGTACGCATCCATTCAACTACCAACGGAGGCCAAATCCACTCCAAATCCACCCAACAACACCCACAAACTTGTCACCACTTCGATTAATAGGTAAATATCACGTTGTTTTTCAATTTTATTCATTATTTGTGTCAATTTTTGTACATTTTTTGTTTATGTAATTGTAAATAATTCCCAAATTTTGAAAACAATGAACCAATTTTCAACTGCAGATTGCAACTGAGACAATGAGTGAACAAGATGTTAACCCCGAGTCCGGTGGAACACAAGAAAACCTGAACCTTGGACCCAATGCTGAACAAAACCAAAACCCACAACCTAATTTTGAACAAGATGACCTTAACCACTATGTAAATGAAATGCGAGTGCACACTCGTGAACTTAGAAACTCAGGTGAACCATCTCCATTGTCTCTTGCCATGTCAATTGAGAACTCAATTGACTCCCTCATACATGCACACCAGCAATTGACAGACATGATGCAATTTAGAGCTAGGATGCGGGAGTACTACTCCACGGGCATCTCCAAGGAAGCAATAAAAGATTTGAACATTACAAAAGCCAAATTATATAGTATGTTCACTGAGCCAAAAACAGGCCAACCACCGAACATTACAAAGCCACATGTCTGCATGGATTGGTATCATTACCAACCATGGAGGGACAATTGGATGCAGAGGTGGTTCATGGTGTACGATAAACCTCCCTGCAATAATAGGGAGGTTCCACAATACTTCCTTTGCCAACTATGGGCTGAGTTTTGCCTCGGTTTACATGTCAACTATTTTGACATAACCGAGTTCCAAGGTGTTGGGCATGGCTCTGCCCAAGATTGACCTGCTGCCAAGAGGAACCCACTGAGAGGGCCACCAGCTCCAAGGCATGACCCCAACCCCTCTCCCCAACCACCTCAGTTGTCCCATAAGCTTGATCAAATCGAGGTGGCAATGAGGAATGTTGCACGTGGTCTCCTCTGACACACCTCCTTTGTAGCAGCGACTATAGTGGAGAGGTCGGGTGACCTTGATAGAGATCCAGGTGCAGGGCCTTCACGACAGGGCCAGGATAGACCCATGACCGGTGGCAGCCATGCTCGGCATTCCAGTTCGACGGGGACAATGCCACATCTTTGTCCCCATTGCGGGCAGACTTGCCCTGGCCCGATCAAGGGTTGTTATATGGATCAGGTCAGCAATTTTTTTAATGTGTTTTCAATCATCACTTTATAACTTGTAAAGTATTTTTAAATTATTTTTGTTTGACTGAAACTATTATTTCAATGTACAGTTATTCAAAGCTGAGACACCAACATGGGAGAACGTAGGATCTCCCAACCTGGATGCAGCAATGGCAGCTGCAACTGAAATTGCGGCACCCCACATAGAGGTATTTTCAGTAGCTGGCACAATACTGTTATTACTTATGTCATTTATATTACTCAAGTATTTATATTTATGGCATACATGTTGATAGTTCGTACAATGTTTTTGAATATCTTGATTGCCTAAATAATGACTTGTTTAACATGTCCATAACATGCATGCATTTTGGTGTCCACAGGTGTTCCCTAACTACGGTGATCAACCACCCCCGCCAGGGATTGGCAGATCACCACATACATAAGTACAATGTGTAGTTATAAGCACACTTTTAATTTGAATTGCTGCGACTTACTATGGTTTAATTTATTGTTTGTTTACTAAATTGTGATATTACAAATGTATATGTAGGTGCCACCAACAGCTGCGGCTCCCCATTTTAGTCCTATGTATCCACCCTCTCCCATAAGTTCCCCCCCTCGCTTCCATCTAGACTCCTCCCTACGCCCACCCCCTCCCTTCCATCCAGCCTCCCCTCTCCAGCCATACTCCCCCTTCCATCCACCCCCCCCCCACTCAACCACACCCTCGCGTCCATACATCCTCCCCAATTTATCCATGCCCCCCTGTCTATCCATCCTCCCCCTTTCATCCATGCCCCCCCTTCCTTCCAGCTTCCCCTCTTCATCCACAACCTCCCTTCCGTCCATCCTCCTCCCTCTATGCAGGACTTCCCTCCCATGCACCATCCCTCAACATCCCCCCTACCCCTTTTGGTTCGATACCCTCTATCGTACAACCAGTAGGGGTTCATCATCCACGACGTCCTCCTCCACCCCATACCACCATTTCTTCTCCCACCATATCATCCCCACTTCTCGCCACTATCGTGGCATCTACCCTTCCAGTATCCTTATCTGTGTCTCCAGTGGTTGCACCTGTAGTGGCTTCCACTACATCTATTCCCCCCCCCATCACTGCATCGGAGGTGGTTTTCCAACCATCTGCGCCACCTACTAGCCCAGAATCCTAGCCATGTCCATCGTCGGAGGTGTACACGATGAGAATCAAACTAATTTATGAAAATATTTTGATGCATTAACACAATTTAAGCAATTATTACTTTTCAATGAAATGATTGTTGTAAATGTTGTCAGATGGAATTGCGGAGAGGCTCTGCAGATCCAGGACAACTGTCCAACGTTTCTCAATCACATCAGAGGTGATTTATTTAAGATTCAAATTCTACATTTGTTTTATAAATGTGGTAAATGTTGCAAATGCTTGAAAATTATGGTATCTTATATCATTTGTTCCAGATCCCGGAGAGACGATCTACTCCTAGACGGAGCAAGACCCGAGGTACCGGTAGCTCGAAGAGTAGGAAGATCGACTTTGGAGATGCGCCTAGGAGTGACGGGGGTGGTCACAATGCTTGACACACCATGTGTTATGTAAATTAGCCACGATGTGGCACTTTTTTGCACCAGTTTTGATGTACTTTGTATCTACGGCACGCGTTGCCATGTATTTTGGATCTACGGCATGAGTTGTCGCATTTTGTTTAGGGCACGAGTTGCCACTGTACATACATTGGGAACCATGTTCCACTATTTGCCAGAAATTGTATATGTTTGGATGAGTTTTGCAGCCTCGATGTACATGGACTTTCAGTTATGTGATTTATATATCTCATTGTCTAATCTCGTTGTCTCATGTTGTGTGTATCAGGATGTAATGTTGTCTAAATTTTGGTTTTACCTAGATCTTAGAAGAGAAGTTGGATATCAGTGTGTGTGTGTGTGTGTGTGTGTGTATTGGATATCTATGCAATTGAAAATAGTAGAAAATGGACGTGCATGTCCAAAATTCCTCACTAATGAGAAAATGGGACAAAATAGGCATCTTTTTAGATAGGATTGAATCCAATACTTGTAAACAAAAATAAATCATACACTATTGCAAAATACACATAAACAAAACCTACTGCATAGGCATGTGTGTGAAAACATGACAAATACAATATTTTTCAGTCCATATAAGGAATCAATGTCAATGGATATACTAGAGTGTTGTTATTGACAAACTTATCGTATGTGTTAGTCGAATATATATATTTTTGGTTTTTTTTTTAACGTCAAGTGGTCAATACCAAATAAATGATTGTCATATAGGAGAGTGGAAAATATTAATATTTTTGGCATACACACGCCTGTAAAAATAGTACATTGTTTGCTAATTTAATACATTACAATTATAATTGTGTTATGAAATCATGATCATGTCTTTGATTACTCCTTTGCATCCAAAGCGTAAGTGTTGCAGTGCATTAAATGACATGACATTTTTTAGGTACCCCTATATCATGTATATTTGACATTTGTTTTAAAAATCCTTGTTTTAGGCTTAAAATTTCAATGAATGACATTTGACTATGTTCAACTATTTTATTAGAGAACTTGCTTAGATTGTACATGATTCCTTAACTTGTTTTTGATACATTAGCCATCTAGTAATTTATGTCTATGATTCTTTGAATCCATCAAAAGCATTCTAAACTCGGTTGTAGAAGACCAATTTTTATATTATTACTTATTTGTGCCTGAATTGTCTCTATAAACTATCCTCATTGAGGTGCAATAATGTTGGATGTGTAGCTTTATAATTAAGAAACACTCAACCCTTTTTTCTTTTGCACTTGCAAATGTTCAATAATTGCTAGGAATGATTGAAATGTTTTTCCACGATACATTCAAAAAGATATGCATAGTATATGATTCACTATAGGGTTGTTGGTGGATTGTTAGTACATGATCGTTCGACTTGTTTTTGATAAATTTAACTACTTGAGAATATGTTTGTGATTGTTTCAACCAATCAAAAGCATGCTAAAATTGGTTGTGGAACCACTTTTATAACTTATCCACACCTGAATAGTCTACATAAACTTACCTTTATTCAAGTGCAATGGTGATGGATGTGTAGTGTATACTCCATACTTGATTACTGGTTGATTTATGTGATTTTATGCACAATGAAGGCCATTGTTGACAACTTGCAGAGTATCTTGGGATTACTTATAGAATATCTACATGGTTGTTGATGGACAATATTTCGTAGTTTAGAGCATACTTGTTTCTAACCTTCAAAATACATTATTTGACTGCTTTGATATCACAAGTTGATCTTTTCCTTTCTAAAGGAAACCTTGTGAGGAAATTGAAGGGACACTTCCCCATATTCAAGGATTGCATTTTTAGTAAACATATCAACATAAATTTGTGTGCATCACCTGGGGGATTTGAACTGAGCATGTGTTGGAACATAATTAGTGAAATGGCCATAAAAAATGGCTACAAATCATTGAGTTATCCCCTTGGGATATACAAATTGATCTTAACCCTATCCAAACAATTGAGGAGTTAAGTCTAAGAATTTTGAGATAGACACTCTACACTTTCTTGATAGATCTTAGCATGAAAGAGATTGGGGGTTAAGATGAATTTTTGCAAGTAAAGTTGATTAAAGGATTGAAATTTTTTTCCAAGTCATTGTAGACATTCAGAATCTAATATGGAAGTTTTATTTCCAACAAATGGATCCCTGGGACTCTCACTTCATACAACACAAACCATTATAGTAGTTTTCCAAACATGGTTCATCAAAGAAATTGCCATCAATAGTTATATACTGCCTCTGAAAACAACTAACCATTTTTTCAGTTTTTCAAGGATGGTAAGGTGTTTTGTGTATTTAGTGAGAATAAAGTTTTTCTCCCAAATTCATCATCATACATCATTTGGATATGGTCATCTCATTTAACCTTTATAGAGCACCAAATTTTTTCTCTATATCATCTACACAATGTTTATACCCACCCTCGCCCCCATCAATGGTTATTCTTACCATGTTCATGTGATGCCACAATTAGTTGATGTTGCTCGTGGTTCAATTATGCAACTTTGGGACTGTGACTATGGTTATTACAACTATGATTGTGTGGCATTTGATAAAAAAATTCTCCCCATGATGATTATGATCACTGCATCTAATATCATCATCACCATCTTCATCATCATCACCATCTTCGTCATCGTGGTCATCTCTAGGTACCTCATCACCGTCTCCATCATCATCACCATCTTCATCATCATCATCATCATCATCATCATCATCTTCATCACCATCGTCATCATCATCAACGCCTTCACCATCATCACCATCTTCATCATCATTGTCATCTCTAGCTCCCTCATCACCGTCGCCACCATCATCACCATCGCCATCATCATCAATGCCTTCATCATTATCACCATCTTCATCATCATTGTCATCTCTAGGTTCCTCATCACCGTCGCCACCATCATCACCATCTCTATCATCATCATCATCATCATCTTCATCATCACCAACATCTCCATCATCATCATCATCATCTTCATCATCACCAACATCTCCATCATCATCATCATCATCATCATCCTCATCATCATCATCATCATCATCATCACCATCGCCATCATCATCAACACCTTCATCATCATCACCATCTTCATCATCGTCACCATCTTCGTCATCATTGTCATCTCTAGGTCCCTCATCACCATCGCCACCATCATCACCATCTCCATCATCTTCATCACCATCTCCATCACCACCGCCATCATCATCAACGCCTTCATCATCATCACCATCTCCATCACCACCGCCATCATCATCAACGCCTTCATCATCATCACCATCTTCATCATCATTGTCATTTCTAGGTTCCATCATCATTGTCATCTCTAGGCCCCTCATCATCGTCGCCACCATCATCACCATCTCCATCATCTTCATCATCTTCATCATCATCAACATCATCATCATCCTCATCATCATCATCATCATCATCATCTTCATCACCATCGCCATCATCATCAACACCTCCATCATCATCACCATCTTCATCATCATCACCATCTTCGTCATCATTGTCATCTCTAGGTCCCTCATCACCGTCACTACCATCATCACCATCTCCATCATCTTCATCACCATCTCCATCACCATTGCCATCATCATCAACGCCTTCATCATAATCACCATCTTCATCATCATTGTCATCTCCAGGTTCCATCATCATTGTCATCTCTAGGTCCCTCATCACCATCACCAACACCATCATCGTCAACGTCTTCATCATCATCACCATCTTCGTCATCATCATTAACTCTAACTCTAACCCTAATTCAATTTCCTTCTATAACTCTAGCCCTAACCCTCACCCAAACCCTAGCACCAATCCATCTCCTTCATCACCACCATCACCATCACCATCGCCATCACCATCATCATCATCATCACCATCTTCATCATCATCATTAACTCTAACTCTAAACCTAACTCAATTTCCTTCTATAACTCCAGCCCTAACCCTCACCCAAACCCTAGCACTAGACCATCTCCTTCATCACCACCATCACCATCACCATCGCCATCACCATCATCATCATCATCACCATCTTCATCATCATCATTAACTCTAACTCTAACCGACGGAATCCGAGTCCGCTCGCCGGTTTGGGTTCCGTGGCCGTGGAGCAAATGCCCAAAGTGTCCCTGAATGGCCCCGG
Organism: Larix kaempferi; assembly: GCA_027924585.1. Lineage (NCBI taxonomy): Eukaryota > Viridiplantae > Streptophyta > Pinopsida > Pinales > Pinaceae > Larix > Larix kaempferi. Next base: position 6,827,680 of record BSBM01001201.1, on the reverse strand, counting down.
GGTGCCCGACTAGGATACCCGTAGCACCCGAAACGTGGCTCAGTTCATGAATCCGTCGACTCAGTTGGGTCCGGGACACTGGGTTTCATCTAGGGGACCCCCCAAAGCGTGCCTTGAAGGCCCGAAGCGGTGCCAATGGGCCATCTCCGGAGCTAGGGTTTTGCTCAGTGATGGCCATTCCAAATTCCCTAACAGGGTGCATTTCTCATCCGGAGGCCCCCAGGTGTGCGTGGCCACCGTGGACAGGTCCACTATGGCCACGTGGACCTGTGGGAGCTGACGGAATCCGAGTCCGCTCGTCGATTTGGGTTCTGTGGCCACGGAGCAAATGCCCAAAGTGTCCCTGAATGGCCCCGGGGTGCCAGACTAGGATGCCTGTAGCACCCGAAATATGGCTCGATTCGTGAATCCGTCGACTCCGATGGGTCCGGGACGCCGGGTTTCATCTAGGGGACCCCCCAAAGCGTACCTTGAAGGCTCAAAAGCGGTGCCAATGGGCCATCTCCGGAGCTAGGGTTTTGCTCAGTGATGGCCATTCCAAATTCCCTAAAGGGGTGCATTTCTCATCCGGAGGCCCTCGGGCATGCGTGGCCACCGTGGACAAGTCCACTATGGCCACGTGAACCTGTGGGAGCCGACAGAATCCAATTTCGCTTGCCGGTTTGGGTTCCGTGGCCGCGGAGCAAATGCCCAAAGTGTCCCTGAATGGCCCTGGGGTGCCCGACTAGGATGCCCGTAGCACCCGAACCGTGGCTCAGTTCGTGAATCTGTTGATTCCCGTGGGTTTGGGACACTGGGTTTCAACTAGGGGACCCCACATAGTGTGCCTCGAAGGCTCGGAAGCGGTGTCAATGGGCCATCCCCGGAGCTAGGGTTTTGCTCAGTGAAGGCCATTCCAAATTCGCTAAAGGGGGCCATTTCTTGTCCGGAGGCCCCCGGGCGTGTGTGGCCACCGTGGATAGGTCCACTATGGCCACATGGACCTATGGGAGCCGACGAAATCCGAGTCCGCTCGCCGGTTTGGGTTCCGTGGCCGCGGAGCAAATGCCCAAAGTGTCCCTAAATGGCCCCGGGGTGCCTGACTAGGATGCCCGTAACACCCAAATCGTGGCTCAGTTCATGAATCCATTGATTTCGGTGGGTCCAAGACACCGGGTTTCAGCTAGGGGACCCCACAAAGCATGCCACGAAGACTCAGAAGCGGTGCCAATGGGCCATCCCCGGAGCTAGGGTTTTGCTCAGTGAAGGCCATTCCAAATTCGCTCAAGGGGGGCATTTCTCGTTCGGAGGCCTCCAGGCATGCGTGGCCACCGTGGATAGGTCCACTATGGCCACGTGGACCTGTGGGAGCTGACGGAATCCGAGTCTGCTAGCCGGTTTGGGTTCCGTGGCCACAGAGCAAATGCCCAAAGTGTCCCTGAATCACCTCGGGGTGCCCGACTAGGATGCCCGTAGCACCCGAACTGTGGCTCGGTTCATGAATTCGTCGATTCTCGTGGGTTCGGGACGCTAGTTTTCAGCTAGGGGACCCCACATAGCGTGCCTCGAAGGCTCGAAAGCGGTGCCAATGGGCCATCCCCGGAGCTAGGGTTTTGCTTAGTGAAGGCCATTCCAAATTCGCTCAAGGGGTCCATTTCTTGTCCGGAGGCCCCCGGTCATGCATGGCCACCATGGACAGGTCCACTATGGCCATGTGGACCTGTGGGAGTCGACGGAATCCAAGTCTACTCACTGGTTTGGGTTCCGTGGCCACGGAGCAAATGCCCAAAGTGTCCCTGAATGGGCCCAGGGTGCCCGACTAGGATGCCCGTAGCACCCGAACCATGGCTCATTTCATGAATCTGTCAATTCCGGTGGGTCCAGGATGTCGATTTTCAGCTAGGGGACCCCACACAGCCTGCCTCGAAGGACCGGAATCGGTGCCAATGGGCCATCCCCAGAGCTAGGGTTTTGCTCAGTGAAGGCCATTCCAAATTCGCTTAAGGGGGCCATTTCTTGTCCAGAGGCCCCCGGGCATGTGTGACCACCGTTGACAGGTCCACTATGGCCACATGGACCTGTGGGAGCCAACGAAATCCTATTCTGCTTGCCAGTTTGGGTTATGTGGCCGCGGAGCAAATGCCCAAAGTGTCCCTAAATGGCCCCCGGGTGCCTGACTAGGGTGCTCGTAGCACCCGAATCGTGGCTCGGTTCGTGAATCTGTCGACTCCGATGGGTCCGAGACGTCAGGTTTCAGCTAGGGGACCCCACATAGCGTGCCTCAAAGGCCCGAAAGCGGTGCCAATGGGCCATTCCCAGAAGCGGTGCCAATGGGCCATCACTGTGCAAAACCCTAGCTCCGGAGATGGCCCATTAGAACCCCTTTCAGGCCTTCAAGGCATGCTTTGGGGGGTCCCCTAGTTGAAACCCGACGTCCTGGACCCACCGGAGTCGACGGATTCGCAAACCGAGCCATGACTTGGGTGCTACGGGCATCCTAGTCAGGCACCCCCGAGGCCATTCAGGGACACTTTGGGCATTTGCTCCGCGGCCACAGAACCCAAACCGGCAAGCGGACTCGGATTCTGTCGGCTCCCATAGGTCCATGTGGCCATAGTGGACCTGTCCACGGTGGCCACACACGCCTGGGGGCCTCCGGACGAGAAATGGCCCCCTTGAGCGAATTTGGAATGGCCTTCACTAAGCAAAACCCTAGCTCCGGGGATGGCCCATTGGCACCGCTTCCGAGCCTTCGAGGCATGCTATGTGGGGTCCCCTAGCTGAAACCCAGTGTCCCAAATCATGGGAATCGACGGATTCACGAACTGAACCACGGTTCGGGTGCTACGGGCATCCTAGTCGAGCACCCCAGGGCCATTCAGGGACACTTTGGGCATTTGCTCCACAGCCACGGAACCCAAACCGGTGAGCGGACTCGGATTCCGTCAGCTCCCACAGGTCCATGTGGCCATAGTGGACCTGTCCATGATGGCCACACATGCCTAGGGGCCTCCAGACGAGAAATGGCCCCCTTGAGCGAATTTGGAATGCCCTTCACTGAGCAAAACCCTAGCTCCGGGGATGGCCCATTGGCACCGCTTTCGGGCCTTCGAGGCACGCTGTGTGGGGGGTCCCCTAGCTGAAAGCCTGGGGCCATTCTAGTGGTGATAACAAGTTTACTGTCTGTTGAGTCTGATACTACATCCAGGAGCTGCTCAACAAACTTTGAGATAGAAAGCTCTGTAATTTTAGGATACTGATTCAACCACTCATACAGTTTCTCAGCTTCTCGAGGATCTAAATTTATAATTTCCTTCTGGGTAGATTCAGGCATTCTCGAGGATCTAAATTTATAATTGCCTTCTGGGTAGATTCAGGCATGGAATAATATTTTCTGGCACTTCCAAGCTCCTGAGACCATTGGTTAGCCATAATATGTGCAACTCCTTTGACGAAAGATAAATTCTGGTGTGGATGGAAACATTTGATACACTAGCCAAATCTATGTTGTTGGAAGAACTTAGATATTTCAACAAAGGAGCGTTTTGCAGGTAACTTGAAAATCCCTTCCATTTTTCAGCAATAAAAGCTAATGATACCTACAGCCGCCATATTTCCTTCTGTAAACCACTTGCCCATCGGAAAAGCTAATGTAATAGCCCATTTCCCAACATCTTTCCTTTGCTCAACACTACACTTGTTTTCCATGGGAAACCGCTGCCACCACATGTAATAACTACATTGTTTTGTCGAAAATTGATCTTCTTCTGCTAACAAATGCAAAATGAAGGATTCATTTTCATTGCTACGAGAAGTTCTAAGGTCAGTTCCTCATAAAACAAAAATTGTATAAATCCTATTAAGATCTATATGTTCTAGCCAGAACCTCCCTAAACACACTTGCAGGACTCCCCAAAACCAGGTTTTGCTGCACAGTTGGAGTTCTATGCCCCGGCAGGTATCCAGCGGGTGTCCCTGAAGGCCTTTTGGATGTGACATAGAACGAGCCATAGAATGACAACCATGGCTCCGATCGACAAACCGTCAGCTCCGTTGGATTCAGGACGTCGGGATAGTGCCAGGGGTTCCTCTCTCCTCTGGTCCCATGGTCCCGGTGTCACCTTGTAGGTCCATCTTGGAAACTAAGGTTTTGCTCAGTGAGGGAGTGTGCAATTTTTGCACATAGGGGTCAACTTTGAAAAATCCTCCCCTGGGCACCTGTGGCTAGTGTCCCCGGCCAGAACCTCCCTAGACACACTAGCAAGACTCGCTGGAACCCGATTCTATTGTACGATTGGAGTTCTATGCCTCCGACAGATATCCAGTAGGTGTCCCTAAAGGCCTTTCGGATGCGAGACGGAGCGAGCCATAGAATGACAACCGTGGCTCTGATTGACGAACCGTCGACTCTGTTGGATTCAAGACATCGAGATAGTGCTAGGGGTGCCCCTCCCCTCTGGTCTTGCGGCCCGAGTGTCACCTTGTAGGTCCATCTTGGAAACTAGAGTTTTGCTCAGTGAGTGTGCAATTTTTGCACACGGGGGTCAACTTTGCAAAATCCTCCCCCGGGAACTTGTGGCTAGCGTCCCCAGCCAGAACCTCCCTAGACACACTTGCAAGACTCGTCGGAACCCAATTATGTTGCACGGTTGGAGTTCTATGCCTCCGTCAGGTATCCAGCAGGTGTCCTTGAAGGCCTTTCGGATGCGAGACGGAGCGAGCCATAGAACAACGACCATGGCTCTAATCGATGAACCGTCAACTCCATTAGATTCAGGACGTCAGGATAATGCTAGGGGTGCCCCTCCCCTCTGGTCCCATGGCTCGGGTGTCACCTTGTAGGTCCATCTTGGAAACTAGGGTTTTGCTCAGTGAGGGAGTGCAATTTTTGCACATGGGGGTCAACTTTGCAAAATCCTCCCCCGGGCACTTGTGGCTAGCGTCCCCAACCAGAACCTCCCTAGACACACTTGCAGGACTCGCCGGAACCCGGTTCTGTTGCACAGTTGGAGTTCTATGCCTCCAACAGGTATCCAGCAGGTGTCCCTGAAGGCCTTTCGGATGCGAGACGGAGCGAGCCATAGAACGATGATCGTGGCTCCGATCAACAAACCGTCGACTCCGTTGGATTCAGGACGTCGGGATAGTGCTAGGGGTGCCCCTCCCCTCCGGTCCCGTGGCCCGGGTGTCACCTTGTAGGTCCATCTTGAAAACTAGGGTTTTTCTCAGTGAGGGAGTGTGCAATTTTTGCACACGGGGGTCAACTTTGCAAAATCCTCCCCCGGGCACTTGTGGCTAGCGGCTAACTGATGAAGGCTGAGATGGTGATGGCGATGGTGATGAAGATGATGATGGTGATGATGATGATGATTGTGATGATGATGGAGACGGTGATGAGGGACCTAGAGATGACCACGATGACGAAGATGGTGATGATGATGAAGAGGGTGACGAGGGACCTAGAGATGACAATGATGATGAAAATGGTGATGATGATGAATATGGCGATGATGGTGAAGGCGTTGATGATGATGGCGATGGTGATGATGATGATGATGATGATGAAGATGATGGAGATGATGATGATGATGTTGATGATGAGGAAGATGATGAAGATGATGGATATGGTGCTGATGATGGCGATGTTGGTGAGGGACCTACAAATGACAATGATGATGAAGATGGTGATGATGATGAAGATGAAGACGTTGATGATGATGGTGATGGTGATGAAGATGATGACGATGATGACGAAGAAGATGATGATGATGATGAAGATGATGATGATGATGGAGATGATGTATCTAAGTGGTTTTCTATAGGAATCAAGCATCAATCTTCAACCATAAATGAGCATGTTTTAAAATAAATTGTTAGGATACATATCTAAGAGTCTAGAAGATCTCTATGCATTTGACCATCAAATTTGCTCAAGGAGATGATGAAGTAGCTCAGGACAATATGGAAGTTGTTGCATCACATGAACCACATACATATTCACATAAATCATAACTTAATCATAACTCATGTACATCAAATAAACGATGTAAGATAACGATATCAAATTCCTATCTAACATGAATAACATTGATCATGCATGAATAAAAAATCACATGGCTATAAATCATAACTTAATCATAACTCAAACATCAAATAAACGATATAAGATAACGATATCAAATAAACTATCTAACATGAATAACTTTGGACATGCATGAATAAACAATCACATCATTACTATACTATGTACCTCAATCAATTAGGCCTTCTGGATCCTCTCGGTTTTTTATTGTCTCAAACAACCTCTCGTGCTCTGCATGAGGTAGTAAGTAGCGTACCTTGTTTGATGACTTCGTTGACATTGTCTGTAGTTGGATGTTTGTACCAATGATCAAGTGTGTAAAGTGATACACCCATGACCCTGGTCTATAATCCGTGTATGTGTAGCCATTTCTCTTTGGTCCCTTTCCATCCATTGTAAGATATTCCCCCTCAACAACCATCAAGCCAGTTGGAAAGGTAATGCCTTCACTATCCGTTAATGATGCGAGGAGGGTTTGATTCCCCTGGATGCATCATGCCAACCAATAATTCATCCCAATTTCACTGTCTGTCGAGGGGACAACTGCGTAGATGTGTCCTGTAAAGATGCATTTTACGGTCATATTCCAACAAGTAGTGGTTTGATAACTTGGATAATTACATATAAACAAGGAGGGAACCGGGATATGCATGCAGAAATGTTTACCTGGCTGTACTAGATCAGATATATGATCATATTCATTCAAAATAGAGGACTGGCCTTCCTCTAACTGGATTGTTTAAACAACTGCACGTGGGTCCACTGCAAGTGATACATGATCCCATTCATCAACCCAATCCATTGATTCGCATTCATCCCAATCACAACTACTGCAAGGCCCACAAAAGCAAGCAAGTTTTCGCGTCCATATTTCAAATAAGGGGTTGTTTGAGCTTCGAACCGAATGAAATCCACGAGTTCCTTGCACAGTACTGCAACTATAAGAATGCGATCGGTCTATATCAACTACATGCCAGAAATTTCTGACAACATGTCCTCTACCTATTGGTATGTGTTGCTCCATGGTTCGATCTGACATTTTTGCAGAGCACCATTGAACTATGGTTTCTGCATCCCGAATATGAGGGTTTCTCGTGCACCTCATCTCTTCCCTTCATAGGGCAGTTTTGAGACATGCCCCAGCACCGTCGTGCTCTCCCTTTCCATGACCGATCTCAAAATAGTTCCACACATGCAGCACATCACAAGTCTTGTGCAAAATACTCAACCACTGGAATACACGTGCATTTTTGAGCTAGCCTGCACAACCATCTGACCATATCCAATGCTGATCCATCTGTATACCTCTCTCCTTCAACTGATCATAGCAAATTTTGAAGCAATGTTGCATGTAATGCAGGTCATGGCACCTGTCGTCACTGATGTAGAAGTTGCTCTCTTTCAATATTATCCTCCTGTCGTTGCTGCTCTCTAGCGCGTGTCTATACGTGATATGGACCATTATGCTAACTTGGTCTGAATGGTAGTATTGACTTTGAATCTCATTTTGTGGCTGCAGGGTGTAGTTTTCAGCAAAGTCCACAACCAACAATATTTTTCCATTGGGGAAGGTGTCCCTGCACTGTCTGTACTGTTCATCCTGCCATCGTGCTACATGGACATGCTGTACATACTGCTCGGTCTTTTGGTAGAATTCCTTCGTGAAATTGCAAATTTGTACCTGGTGCCACAAAACCCAGGGCATTAATACAACGTGAAATTTTCAATGTGAATATATATGTACAAATTCAACATGTACAGTATGAACATATGCAAACTTAGATTACCTGTGACTTCACCAATGCAATTTTTTTGCTTTCCTTCGAACTATCTACTTGATATGTTATGTACTGGAAGTTTTGCATTTCTATTGACATCCTCCCAAATGCGTGCTCCGCGGTTGTGTGGATGCAGGGGCTCAATAATGCAAATCCATTGCAACTGGAACACGTCCCATATAAACATGATCTTTTATAATATTTTTGTCCTTCGGGTCTTGGACACATTATGCTATGTGTAAATTCTCTGGATGCATTTGGTGGTTGTAACGATGGGCAATCCTACACAATGTTAGTATGCAAATCACAAAATATATGTCTATATGTATCATAAAAGTACTCAAATTCTACATGGTATCTACAACAACATGTATTGCAATCATTGCAAATTTTAACATACCAGGGTTTGCATTTTTCAAAGGACCTTTGGCCCAAGTTCAATTGTATGTGCTCATTCTTGAACCTCTCGTAGAGTTCTGTTTATGTCGTGTCAAGGAAGTGCTTGACATGGGGTTCACCCCCCCTAACACCTTTTCTCAACTTTAAAACATCTCTTTGATTCGATGATGGTCCAGTGTTATCATGCCAAAACTTCTGCACTAGTTCTTTAACAGCATCAATGAGCTTCATGTCTGAACGAGGTAACCTACCAACAAAGGCCCAACAATATTTTTGGCTTGGGGTCTCAAGTTTTTCTCTAATGGCAGAATACTTTTGAAGAGTCTTTCTGTCTACTTTAAATATTTTACATGTGTCTGATAGTAGGCGACGTTTCCTTGTGGATTTGTCTACAATCGATTCCAACAGTACACGACAGGCCGCATTAAAATCTTTTGTATGAGAAGTTTTTCCAATCAAATTAAATGCAGATTGTAGATTTCTAACAACATGATTGTTGACATCTGAACTTCTAACTACCTTTATGCTCAAAATTCTCCTAACATCCGCTAGACAATGTGATTTTAACAAAGTAAGAAACAATTGACATTTTGCTGCATCGGTTTTGGATTCAAAAAATTCTTTCGTTATCTTCCTACAATGGAAATCAATAGTGCATTTGGGAATCTTACCTTCAAGTCCTGAAAATGAACTTTCATCCACATGAATATGTCTGGGAGTTCTTCGTCTTCCGCTTGATAGTCGAGGCAAGGGAGTCAGCAAGGAAGTATGAGTCCCGTCAACGACTTGTTGTGGCCCTTCGTTCACAACTTGATCCTACAAGGGAGTGTGTTCTGCATGTGTGTGCTCTTCTTGGGGAGGTTTCCAATTAAGAGCTTGTTCAATGTCCATCCCTTCATACTCGACATCAGGCAATATTTGATTGGCTTCAACCACTTCGTCATTGCTTGTTGATGGATCTAAGGCACTAACATTTTGCTTTCTACGGTTTTGCGTGTACAACCTGGCTTTTTCTCTTATCTCATGGGCCTTTTCAGGGGGCAGTGGGTTCCTTCTAGACTTTCTTTTATTATTACGTCTGTTGCCCATATTCAATGCATTTAAAAAAAAAAAATATCACCCCTGCAAGAATGAACAACAAATAAGATATTAAAACTCGATGTGCACATGATTATTAAAGCTCGATGTAGCAATTGATTATGTACAACAACATCTAGTGAGAACGTTTTCATATAATCTTAAAAGCTATTGGGAATTCCCTACATATAACTGCAACGACACCTCTAGGAACTCGGTAGGATGGTATTGGATGGTATTGAATGGTGGTATGGGATGTTAGTAGGAGCAACTTCCCTATGAGGGAAAATAGCCCCAAAAGACTAAGAGTTTTCAATTCTCTAGGTGTTTGTGTGAGTTGTTGTAGTGAAACCATGAGGAATTCAACAAATGTTTGTCTACTAGATCGAAGAATGTGATTATGAAATGTTATTGGTGGTGATGCAAGTAATTTTTTTTTATTATCTTCATGAAAGGTTGAAAGCATTGCTTGGTGCATTTTGTAGTTTTTTTTTGGTAAGATGTTTTTATTGTCTATGTTGAAGATTAAGAAAACTAAAATAGATCTATCATACAATTCATGAGGAAAAACCAAAATAGATGCCATTCAAACAAGTGAATGAAGACTAAACTACATTTAAAAAGATAAAATTATCACCATACCTCAAGGATTATGATTGCTCTTTGCCTCAAATGTCAAATGCTCTTTTGATGTGTCCACTATATGTAAGAAGACTTCATGTGTGTCCAAGTAGCATGAGAATTCAATCCAAGGTGCCAAATAGAGTCCAACTGTTGTGTATTTACTCGATTGATCCAAATAGAGCCCAAGAGGTGTGTATTCAATCCAAGGAGCCAAAATAGAGCCCAAAATGTTGTGTATTCTATCCAAATGGTCAAGGAAGCACCAAATGGTGTATGAATTCAATCTACCATTTAAATGTTTGTCGGATTGTGAGTGAAACTAGAGAAGAGAACGCAAAAATGAGGAAAAAATTGCGGGAGAAAGAACGCGGGTGATTTTCTAAATTTTATCTTCAACAGGGACGTGCACGCGCATATAGCGCGCATGCGCATCTAGCACATGTGCATCCATTCTGAACGTTGTATTGTTTGGTGGGCAATGTTTAGTGCATTTATTACCCAAGAGATATAAATGTGTCGAGTTATTCCTAGAGCCCCTCCCCATAAAGAGTCCCTCCCCCATAAAAGCCTTTAGGACCTCTTCTAACCCATAATCCCTATGTGCATTTAAGTGATTCTAGGTGTTTAGGGGTTTAGGGGTATATTTACAAATATGTATTTTAATTTCAAAACATTAATTTAATTTTGAATTATAAACATATGTATTACATCAAGAATAATGCTTCTAGGTGGATGATGATGATGATGATGATGGCTAATGGAGATGATGATGATGATGATGATGATGATGATGATGTTGATGATCATGATCATGATGAATATGCAGCACATCATCCTCATCATCCTCATCATCTTCATCATCATGCACAACATGGTCACCATCACCATCTTCATAGTCATCATCATCATCATCATTGTGAGGACGAGGATGATGATGGTGATGATGGTGATGATGACGACGATGGTGGATGATGATGAATATGAGTACGATGATGAAGAAGATGATGATGATGATGATGAATATGATCATGATCAAAATCATCATATTCGTCATCATCATCTTCACTAGTCATCATTATCATCATCATCACCATCATCACCATCGTCATCATATGATCATGGTCACGATCATCACTGTCTTTAGTCATCTTCATCTTCATCATCGCCATCTTCCTCCTAATCATCATCATCATTGACATATTCGTCATCATCTTCGTATCATCATCATCATCATTGACATCTTCGTATCATAATCATCATCATCATTGACATCTTCGTATCACCATCATCGACGAAGATGATGATGATGATGATGATGATGATGATGATGATGAGTACGATGATGATGATGACTAATTTGGAGATGATGAGGAATATGCAACACATCATCATCATCAACTTCCTCGTCGTCATCATCATTGTGAGGACGCTGATGATGATGATGATGATGATGATGATGATGATGATGACGATGGATGATGATGAATACGAGTACGATGATGAAGATGATGATGTTGATGACGAATATGATCATCATCATCATCAGCAAAAACATCATATTCGTCGTCATACTCATCTTCATTAGTCATCATCATCACCATCTTCATCATCATCATCATTATGGGGACGAGGATGATGATGATGATGATGATGATGGCAATGACGATGAAGATGGTGATGATGACTAATGGAGATGATGATGATGTTGATGATGAAGATGATGACGAATGTGCAGCACATCATCCTCATCATCATGATCATCTTCATCATCATCTTCATCATCATCAACACCATGATCGTCATCATCAACTTCCCCATCATCATCATCGTCATCATTGTCATTATGAGGATGCAAATGATGATGAGGATGATGGTGATGATGATGATGATGGTGGTGGTGATGATGGTGATGATGACGACGATGGTGGATGATGATGAGTATGAGTACGATGATGAAGAAGAAGATGATGATGATGACGAATATGATCATCATCAAAATCATCATATTCATCATCATCATCTTCACTAGTCATCATCATCACCATCATCATCATATGATCATGGTCATGATCACCACTATCTTCGTCATCACTATCTTTAGTCATCTTCATCTTCGTCATCGCCATCTTCCCCCTAATCATCATCATCATTGACATCTTCGTCATCATCTTCGTATCCTCATCATCATCATTGACATCTTCATATCATCATCATCATCATCATCATTGAAATCTTCGTATCATAATCATCATCATCATCATTGACATCTCTGTATCATCATCGTCGATGAAGATGTTGATGATGATGGTGGTGGATGATGATGAATATGAGTATGATGATGATGATGACTAATTTCGAGATGATGATGATGATGATGATGATGATGATGATGATGATGATAAGGATGATGAGGAATATGCAACACATCATCATCATCAACAACATGATCATCATCATCAACAATATGATCATCATCAAAATCATCATACTCGTCATCATCATCTTCACTAGTCATCATCATCACCATCGTCGTCATATGATCATGGTCACGATCATCACTATCTCCGTCATCACTGTCTTTAGTCATCTTCATCTTTGTCATCATACTCGTCATCGGCATCTTCCTCCTAATCATCATCATCATTGACATCTTCGTCATCATATTTGTATCATCATCATCATCATTGACATCTTCGTATCATAATCATCATCATCATTGACATCTTCGTATCACCATCATCAACGAAGATGATGATGATGATGATGACTAATTTGGAGATGATGATGATGATGATGACGATGATGATGATGATGACGATGATGATGAATATGCAGCACATCATCATCATCTTCCTCATCATCAACACCATGATCGTCGTCATCATCATCATTGTGAGGACGCGGATGATGATGAGGATGATGAAGATGATGATGATATGATGATGATGATGATGATGATGACGATGGATGATGATGAATATGAGTATGATGATGAAGATGATGATTTTGATGACGAATATGATCATCATCAGCAGCAGCAAAAACATCATATTCGTCGTCATACTCATCTTCACTAGTCATCATCATCACCATCTTCATCATCATCATCATTGTGGGGACGAGGATGATGATGATGATGATGATGGCAATGATGATGAAGATGGTGATGATGACTAATGGAGATGATGATGATGTTAATGATGAAGATGATGACGAATATGTAGCACATCATCCTCATCTTCATCATCATCTTCATCATCATCATCATCAACACCATGATCGTCATCATCAATTTCCTCATCATCATCATCATTGTGAGGACGCGGATGATGATGAGGATGATGGTGATGATGGTGATGATGACGACGATGGTGGATGATGATGAGTATGAGTACGATGATGAAGAATATGATGATGATGATGATGAATATGATCATCATCAAAATCATCATATTCATCATCATCATCTTCACTAGTCATCATCATCACCATCGTCATCATATGATCATGGTCACGATCACCACTATCTTTGTCATCACTGTCTTTAGTCGTCGCCATCTTCCCCCTAATCATCATCATCATTGACATCTTCGTCATCATCTTCGTATCATCATCATCATCATTGACATCTTCATATCATCATCATCATCATCATTGACATCTTCGTATCATAATCATCATCATCATTGACATCTTCATATCATCATCGTCGACGAAGATGATGATGATGGTGTGTCACGTACCCACCCATTTATCCAAAGCAAGACAGGGAACATGATGTCAAATTTGGGGCTTTCACATGATCTCAGCCCATTCGTTAGATTCATATAATTAAAATATGAGTGTGTAGATGTAAAGCAAATCGATTACGCACAGCGGAATTAAAACAACATCCACACACAATTCATGCTCATCCATCATATCAAAATAATCATTAATTAAACATTGCAAAAGTAAATACATAGACATAAAAACACTTATCTTCATTTTGCAACTGCCCCAAGCAACTAGCTATGTTGCTGCAACGTTCCACCCAACCATAGGCTCTTCGACAGCTTATACTGAGTCTGTCTGAAGGCCACCCCCGAGCTGGGCATGATTCTCACAAGGAAAGGGAACATTCGAGCTCGTTCACTGCCAATTACTCATTTCATCTCAACCAAGCCAGTCCACAGCTGGGTTTATCAGGCTACATTTGAACCATGGATGCTTATTCTCAAGCTCAAGCCAAAGCAATGGATACCCAAATCCAATACCCCAACATTCTCATTTCTCACACCGCAAGCACAAACATTGGGCATAGATACCATTTACAACAAGGGTATTTTACAAAACAGGGTCCATGGGTTTTTCCCAAATCGTGGCTCACTAAAACAGACTGTGGAAAGAGTAATTTGATTTCAACCCCAGGGAGTAAAACCGATTTCTCCCCACTGGTTATGACCCTTTCCAATGGCCTAAATGACCTCCAGGAAGACCCAAAAACATGTTGTTCTCTTCCCCACTGGTAATCAACACAAAAACGCCCCTTCCCAGGTAAAAGATGAAGGGAAACCCAGAAAAACCATGGAGGAAAACACCCAGGCAACTAGAGCTGCGTGAGGGAGAGAGACAGATGGTTGCATAATGGCTTAGAGAGCAATTTTGTGGCTCTTTTCTTGCCCAAGGTGACAAACACGATTTTCCATGAAGGGTGGCTCGCCCATACCCGAATTTGGACAGCCATACCTCTCCATTCTCAAGGCATTAATTACCTCAACCAACTCTTGGGAGAAATCAATGGTTGGGTACAAAAGTCAACATGGGTAGTTGAGGGTTTGATGGGTTCTCTCCTTGACACTTGGCTTGAACTGATTGGCTCAAGGGTTTGAATGTTTTCCCTCCCAATTCCTTGTGAAATCATGCTCCCATCTCTTTGTTACATTGCATAGCTAGTTGTGGGTATTTTTATTAAAATGCATATTACATTATGTTGAAGTTCCAATGTGCCTGGCTAGCACGCAAACCATATGCATCAATAAATCGATGGCGAGGCCTTGGCCTTGAGCTCCTCACCACAATTTCATAACAATATTACACCATTTAAAATGTTAAAGTGATAGGGTCTATATGGGGACGTGACATTTCCCTCCCCTTGGAATAATACCGTCCTCGGTGTTCCAACACTTAGGAATAAATACCCACTTTACATATGCCTCAAAATTCACAACTGGGGGCAGGTCTGTCCTGCGTTTCATCTCTTTACTTTGAACTTTCACGATCAAGTCCTTTAGCTTCCACAAGCTGCTCTTGCTGGCTTGATCTTCCAGTTCTGCAGGTGGGCATCGCTCCACAACAATCCCTTCCGTTTGTTTATCTTCCAGCTGATCTACAAGTCTGGAATTTCATGGATTTCATCTTCCTTGCTGTCCTGATAACTAATTGAGGAAGACTTCCAGCCAAAACAAATATCTTTCAATGTCTCTCCTGTGAGACTCATCATGGCAATTCCTGTTAGGACAAGCATAACACAATATTAAAATTAGTCAATTATTTGCCCAATTGACATGGAACGTCCATGCTTTACTCATGAGACTTCCACACATTTCATGCTTTCCCAATATACACATGAACTCATTCATGTTCATCCTTTCAACGAAAAATAACCATTTCAACATTCACAATTCATTTCAAGCAATTAAATACAATTGGTTTTCATTTATGACATGCACTCAATAGTCTTTTGTTTCTAAGATGCATCAGTCAAAAGAAAAGAGAAGAGTAAGAGTTTCCCCCTCTTAGTCTTGTTCCAATTTGGAGCCACACCATCACTTGTGGTTCTATGCTCCTTAGCCTCTTTCACTTCAATGTGAATGCTTGGCGTGCCATTTCTTGGCTATGACACTTTAGTGTCTAAGGTCTGTCTAATGCCTTTCAACTAGGGAACCCTTCCCCATTGTTGCTTACAGAACCTTTGGCTGCTAGGACCCACACAGTTCCACTAGCACCATCTTTCATTACCGCTCATACTGAGCTCTCTTTAGGATGGTCACATGTCCACATGCATCCTCCAGATGCTTTCATAGTCCTTGCTTCTAGCAATACCTACACTCAAACATGGAATTCATTCACATGTTTAGTGTATTTTCATAAGGTTTATCTCTAGACAAGAGTTTGAGAAAATCATGATCAAATCATATACACACGTATATTCATAAGAAAAAAGTTGCAAGATAACCAAATACTTATCTGTATCAGATGTCTTCACTTTATTCCACAGGATCCTTCTTTGCTTTCCAAGCATTGGATTTCCCGTGGATACAATAATGAATGTTGGTACAGCACGCAGTCTACTCCACAACCATTAAAATAGGCAATGTCCGGCCAGTACGTCGACTGGTTTTTATCAATTATTTAAGGAATGTTTGGCCAGCACGCCGGCTGCTCCACAACATCAAGTGGTTAATGTTCCCACCAACTATTCTCTAAATTTATCAATCATCAGTTACTCTCTGGATTTACCAAGAATTTTATAGCGCCCGACCAGTTACTCTCTGGTTCTACCAAGAAATTTATAGCGCCCAACCAGTTACTCTCTAGTTTTACCAAGCGTTTGTGGCTCTTTCAAGGTCCTTACTTCCTGCAACGGTCAAGGTTTCCAACAAAGAAACAACAGTGTATTAGCTTGGTTGTCATAATACTTGTACCTGAAATCTTCATTATTCCAAACAAGAAATAAATGAAAATGAATACTTATCTGTATTGTGCATTTCTCCTCGCTACTCCACAGGTTTCCTTCTCTGCTTTACAAGCCTTGGATCACCTGTGGGGTGGATGCTTGGCCAGCACACATTTTGCTCCACAACATCATCCGAATAGGTAATGCCAAGCTAGTGCGCCGACTGGGTTTATCAGGCATCCCAAAAAATCAGTATGCTAAGCCAGTACGCCAACTGGGTTTATCAGACATTTCAAAAATCAGTATGCTAAGCCAGTACGCCGACTGGGTTTATCAAGCATTTCAAAAATTAGTATGCTAAGCCAGTACGCCGACTGGGTTTATCAAGCATTTCAAAAATCATTTCCAAGCCAGTTCTTCAACTGGGTTTGTCAGGAAATAACACCCTTCACCAATACCTCCACAACATGCAAATAACCAATGCCAAGCTAGTGCACCGACTGGGTTTATCGGGCATCCAACAACCATTTCCAAGCCAGTACATCGACTGGGTTTATCAGGAAATATGAACAACATAATATGATTACGTGGCTCCTTTTCTTATGCAACCAGTGGTTCCCTCCAGGAACTCCATAGGTGACTCACTTGACTGCAGGCTAGCATGGCCCCACAATACCCACTCACACTACACAAGGATGATACCCATTTTCTGCAACACAGCTCCTCGGGCCTATCCATCTCTTCTAGTGTCCTTTAGTGTGAGCGTATAAAGGTTACCACTGCCCATACAGTCCTCTTGAGCACCCTTTCTTCACTTTGCCTCTTGCATGCAACACCAAATTGCATCTGTGTAAGCTTATAGCACAAGAAGGATAAGCAGACTCATCAATATTGCTACTCTAAAATTGTAATCATATCTCATAACATTCACTATCAAGTATTGAAACACCAGGAATGCGTCCATCCCCTTAGGGTGTAGTCAATACTGAAAATCCTAACATAACCCATCACCCGAAAGGTATGCATCCCTTTCCAATGTGAGCCATGTAGGCCTTAGTCCCACTCAAGCAGTCTGAAATAATAATGAAATAATAAAACATGCTATGCATATTAAATCTAATAACCAGACATGTATATCCTCAGTTAGGGTTACCGAATACTCATTCGTTTCATATATGTATCTTTCTTTAATGGCGAAGAATGGGGGCTCCCTTCTCTGAGTCAATAGTCCTTCGGTTTGCCACCCCAATCCTTTCATGTTCCTTAACCCACACATGCCTTCTTGGCATAATTTTACTGTCTCACTCACATGCTTTACCAACATGTAGTTCCACTGAGACATTATCAACATTTACAATGGCGTTTCACCCGAAACCCATTTCCAAAGCATGGGATCCTTCCCATCTAGTTTGGCTTCTGCGGGCCATCACACATGGTCTTCCTGCAATGTGTCATCCTGGCACACTTTATCAAATAGCCAAATAGTCAGCAACATTTAGCAATAAGCTTCAAATATGATTGTTCCATAACTAATCAATAGCATTAATAATTAAATTCAATATGAATTTACAATTCTGTCTCCTACAGAAATTGATTTGCTTAGGAATGAGTCTCTCCTCATATTGTTTGGCTCTTGTAAGTGGTATCACTCTGCCCATTATGGTTTCTCCCTTGCTACCATACATGAAAATCCACCTATAACATGTCCTCTTGACACAATTCTATATAATCCAAACAGTCATTAGCAATTATAAGCAACTTCTCAAATCTGAAATTTGTAAATCTATTTTCCTACAGAAATTAGATTTGCAACTATGAGACTATTCTCATAACTTAAACCAGACAATTTTTCAAATTTGTTTCATGCATAACTTACAACCATGAGAACCTTCTCATAACCTTTGGCTTCTGCACATGGTAGATCCTAGTCTTTACTATGGACTTATCCTCATTGCCATACACAAGACTTTTCTACCTAAAACTGAAACTTCAATCAGCCAAACACATTGTGAGTATCTATGTACATAATCATTCATTGCCATAACAGTCACTGAAGTGATCTCAGAATTATAATACTCAATAATTCAAACACCTTCAGCTGTTTAACATTTGAAAGGCAATGAAATATATATACATTTCTATATATGCATCATTATCACAATAAAATTGCAAGACATAGTCACACTATCCATGCAATTTAAATAACTGTAAATACTCATTACTTCATATTCCATGTAGCTCTGTCCTTCCAACAAAGCGCTCTGGTAGCCCATCACATGTCTACCTTCTTCATGCAGTCCTTCTCCTACATTCATAGCAGCTTATGGAATGGTCTCAGGATTAGCAATAGTCCACCATTTCATCTATTATCTAACTGGGTTGAAACATATATATGTCACACCCATGCATTCACACAATGCATTTCAACATGTGCACCTACACATGCATGCATATTTACAACATTTACCAAATATTTCAATGCACATCTCTTCAATGCCATCTTGCATGATTTCATGAATATTATGCATTCAAACATACTATGGCCTAACCATGATTACTACATACAGCATGCACTACCATGATAGGTCCATAAGTCCTCAGTTGCTTTGGTTGTTAAACTCACAACCAATATTCACAAATGGCATGATATGAATTCATATGAATGCATTGAGGTTTCTAGAAACTATAGGGTGTAAGGCTCCTTGCCTTCATTTACCCACACCTGACCATACTTGGTAGGTTAACATTCACATTTAGGCACTCAATACCACATGCAAACCAAAATCATCATAGTTTAACTGTAGTTGAAGGGATCTTACCAAATCCTCCTTCAACATTCATGCAACTAAGCATAAATATCCATTACCTGCATGGTTGTCATTAACATCGTTTGATGTTACCTGATCAATTGGCCTCTTACCAAGGCTACTCCGTCCTTTTTCCAACATCATGATCACGGATTTGTTGCACCATCCTCTCTTCATAAGGTTGTATGCAACAATCATCATCCACATCCTTAGCCATGCTTCGGTTGTCTTTGGTCCTACAACCAATATGAACATGACTAATTATTAGCAACCACAATAATTATCTTAAGTGGCTCATTGCATATGTAAAACCTCACTATTTTACTAATATGAAATATCATATACACGCAAAAAAAACATTTTCACTTGCATTGTGCAATATGCCATCTAGTACATATTCACTTCATCTATCTATCCTTTTGCATTTCCAGCATCCCTATGCCATAATTTTCAATATAGACAACTCAGGAAATATAAATATAATAGCAATGGAGGAGTTAAGGAATTCTCCCTTTATCAACATTGCCTTGCTGCTCCCATTGCTTTTCTGCAAGGCATATTACAGCCAACTACTCTTAATGCAATTCCTGCTTCTCATTCCCAAGCATAGAGAATGCATTTCACACTTTCAACGACTGTCTTCCGGGGGATGACGAGGGTCAAGGGGGCTTGCCATTTCGCGCAATCTGGCGCATAAGTTCCATGGCAATTTTTTCATTTTCGACACCTGAAAATCTCCCTGAAAAATGGTTGAAATTCCTTGTTTCGGAGAAACTTGTGGAGTTCTTCCGCAATTTCGAAAGAGAATTGGAAATTCCTTCCGCAGTTTTGGAAGAGAATTGAAAATTCCTTCCGCAGTTTCGGAAGAGAATTGAAAATTCCTTCCGCAGTTTCAGGCCAACTCGCCGAATTCTTCCGCAGTTTCGGGCCAACTCGCCGAATTCTTCCACAGTTTTGGGCCAACTCACCGAATTCTTCCACAGTTTTGGGCCAACTCACCAAATTCTTCCGCAGTTTCGGGCCAACTCACTGAATTCTTCCGCAGTTTCGGGCCAACTCGCCGAATTCTTCCACAGTTTCGGGCCAACTCGCTGAATTCTTCCACAGTTTCGGGCAGAAACTCATAGACACTTAGAAAAATTTTGAAAATTTGAAATTTTTGAAATTTTTCTTAACTATCAGTGCTGAGCAGGAAGCATACTTACCTCTGCAACTATGATAGGTAGCCCATAAAGGCCCAATGCTGCAACCAGCAGATCTGATACCATCTGTCATGTACCCACCCATTTATCCAAAGCAAGGCAGGGAACATGATGTCAAATTCGGGGCTTTCACATGATCTCAGCCCATTCGTTAGATTCATATAATTAAAATATGAGTGTGCAGATGTAAAACAAATCGATTATGCACAGCGGAATTAAAACAACATCCACACACAATTCATGCTCATCCAGCATATCAAAATAATCATTAATTAAACATTACAGAAGTAAATACATAGACATAAAAACACTTATCTTTATTTTGCAACTGCCCCAACCAACTAGCGATGTCGCTGCAACGTTCCACCCAACCATAGGCTCTTCGGCAGCTTATACTGAGTCTGTCCGAAGGCCACCCCCGAGCTGGGCATGATTCTCACAAGGAAAGGGAACATTCCAGCTCGTTCACTGCCAATTACTCATTTCATCTCAGCCAAGCCAGTCCACAGCTGGGTTTATCAGGCTACATTTGAACCATGGATGTTTATTCTCAAGCTCAAGCCAAAGCAATGGATAGCCAAATCCCATACCCCAACATTCTCATTTCTCACACCGCAAGCACAAACGTTGGGCATAGATACCATTTATAACAAGGGTATTATACAAAACAGGGTCCATGGGTTTTTCCCAAATCGTGGCTCACTAAAACAGACTGTGGAAAGAGTAATTTGATTTCAAACCCAGGGAGTAAAATCGATTTCGCCCCACTGGTTATGATCCTTTCCAATGGCCTAAACGACCTCCAGGAAGACCCAAAAACATGTTGTTCTCTTCCCCACTGGTAATCAACACAAAAACGCCCCTTCCCAGGTAAAAGATGAAGGGAAACCCAGAAAAACCATGGAGGAAAACACCCAGGCAGCTAGAGCTGCATGAGGGAGCAAGACTGATGGTTGCATAATGGCTTAAAGAGCAATTTCGTGGCTCTTTTCTTTCCCAAGGTGTTAACACCCAAAAAGTGCTCACTAGCTCATTTCCCTATTCACATGACCCATTTGTCCATTTTTTCACCATCTGATCCTCTGAAACCAACAAAAGGTCACCAAAAGACCTTAGTACACCCCTTTTTCCCACTCAAAAATATTATTTTTTCCAAAAAAGCATAAAAAACCCTCAAAAAGGGTCCAAATTCCCAAAAAAATATTAAAAAGGGAATAAAAATATTAATTTTATTCAAAAAAGGAAAAAGGAGGGAAAAGTACCTAAACCATGTTGGTCAATACCATTTGGTTTCCACAAAACCACAAATGGTATTCCCCACCACCAAAACCTATAAAAAGGTGGTAGGGGCTCCTCATTTCACATCCATCCATTATCTCATCCTCATGCTGCCGAAATCTCCCTTGAGCATTTTAGCCATTGTAAGCAACCTTGGAGAAGGAGACCTCTTGGAGCTTGGAGCTACTCATCTTGGGAGTTGCTCAACATCAACCTTCACCATTGAAGGTATTATCGCAAGCACTTGCTTGCCCCCCATTTTTCAATATAAATTCATTCTTTAATATTTTCTTGTTCTTGTTTTTTAAATGTTTACATTATTTGCTTATATTCTTGCATAGATCCATGATTAGTTTTGTTTAGATTAGTTTCTTGTTTATTTCTATTTGAAATTGTTGCTACTAGTTAGCAGGTGCCCATAGCACTAAGCCTGGTTGCAAAACCGGGCCAACAGTTTTTGGCGACTCCGCTAGGTTTGAACAATAGATCTCTAGTTTTGCTTTTAATCTTAGTTTTTTATTAGTTTTTAACCTTTAGATCCATAGATCTGCCATCTTAGACAGCAGATCCATTGCTGCTCTAAGTTTTGGCCCCATCTATTGCCATTAACAGCCCGGAATTCTCAATTTTTGGGTTCATTTTTCGGCTTCCGTGCACGGCTTTCGCCTCGTGGTTTTTAGCCTGACAGTCGCGCGGTCCATTGCGGTTTTTGGTCTTTTTTCCGCGCGGTTCACCGCGGCTTCGCAGCCTGTTTCCGCGCTGCACATCGCGGCTTCGCGGTCATTTACCGCGCTGCACATCGTGACTGCGCGCCCCTTTTCCGCGCGGTTCCCCGCGGCTTCGCGGCCTATTTGCGCGCTGCACATCGCGGCTTCGCGGATTTTTTCCGCGCTGCACATCTCAACTGTTTGCTGAAATCCCGCACGGTCCACCGCGACTGTGCGACAGAAACCCACGCGGTCCATCGCGGCTTTTCTGTCAGAACCCGCGCTGCTGATTTTTTCATTCGGCCATTCCGATTTAAAAAATTAATTTTTACTGTATTTTCTGCCCCCATAGCACATTTTTACAGTATTAAATTCTGCATATTTTACAGCCATAGAAAAAATTTTACTATTTAAATGCACATCTAGAAGTCTTTTTAAAAATTTTCAAGAAAGTGAAAGAAAAACTTACTTTGCAGTTTATCTAGGTTAAAAAAAAAATTGCTGTTTACTTCTCTAAAATTTTGCCCTTAGCAATTTCCTCGAAAAAGAAATCCATTTATTTCTTTAAGAAGTAATATTATTTGCTTTTATATTTCAAGAAATCCTTTGTTTATTGAATAAATCTTTGAAAAGCATTTAATTTCCATTTATTGAAAAAAGTCATAAATATTTGCTCTTTTATTTTCAAAAGATCCTTTGTTTTTTGAAAATTTTCTGTAAAGCATTTACTTTTTTCAAAGTTCAGTTTACAATACCACACGTGCACCCACTCTGTCACTTAATTGAACTGAGCCTAAAACTTACCCTAATTTCAACAAACCTTTAACCCCACTTGGGGAACACTAAAAGAACTTTGTACCTAGGTAGTATTGGGGGGATAGGTGTTCCAATAACACCCCTCAGTTATTACATCTGAGACATAGAAGTTGTCAAATTAGGGAGCTAAAATCTCTTAGTATTTATTGGCGCGGTCACAACCGGTTTGTGGGAAGGCCTCTCCCCTAGGAGGGTTGAAGTCGCGAGGATGGTTCCGGAAGCCTAGGTGGAATACCGAAATCCATTTAGTAACCGAAGGGCTACCATTCGCAGTTCTCGGGATATCCCTGTATTGGGATATTGCGATCAAGGACCAAATGGCAGATTTACCTTTTATCGACGCGTCATGAACGGAGTATCCTAGTAGCCTTTCTTTAGGATTGATTACCCGGTGTCCCTCCCGGTAGGGGGATATCTAGCCATTGTCTCAACACTCATATTGTCTGACTTGGATTTCATCACCTTGCAGAGGATATCGTTTGTTTGATTCACAATACTTTTAGTTAGGTGTTTGCATGATTCAACCCACCTTTGGTCTAGTTACACCTATTTTTTCTAGAAGCCATTTGCATGTTGGTACTCTGACCATTTGTTGCATTCCTCCACTTATTGTAGCACAGCTGCTCGAATAAGTGTCTTTTTTGAGGTTTATTTTTTGGCCTGAGAGCCTTTTTTTTCACTCCCCTTCTTGCACCCTTGGTTGCATTAGGGTTTAGAGTTTTTTATATATCACCACCTGATACTTAAACAGATTTTTCACACAAAAACTTAATTCTCACCATTGAGAATTTTAGATGCTCTCGTCGTCTTCAGGGAGAACTCCCAGAGTTTAGTCTACTTGGCTCTCCACGTCACCGACGCAGAGCCTTATCCCTTGATTCGACACATCGTCGGTCAACCAGACGGTCATCCGATTCTGACACGCCTCACTTCACATCTGATTCTGAGGCAGAATCCGAAAACTACGTTGTATTACCACCAACCACCATTATGGCTGGAACACCATTTGACCCACTATTTACCAGCACCATAGGAGAGACATCCACAGACCCTTCCGCTGCGATGCCATTCATGGCAACGACCACCCCCCTGGGTATGCCCAACATGGGCAACACTCCACATTTAGGAATGTCCAACACAGGGCCACCTCCTGTTATAGGAATTCCCAACACAGGGCCACCACCTGTTATGGGTATGCCCAACATAGGGGTCACACCCCCTCTAGTTTCCACAAACCCTATCCCAGGAATCCCTACTGCTATTCCTAACCCAAGTGTAACCCATGTTGCACTTGGAGGCGCTGGCCCATACCAGACCACACCTATTGGAGGGCACATACCGTCCATACCTAGCATACCTTTAGGCACTACTGGACCCCTACATCATACCACAATGACTAGGCATGTCCCAGTTCCAGTCACTACATCTGCTAGCTTACCATACATGGCAAGTCTGAACCTGCCAGACTTAGCTAGGCTCACCAATGACCCCATCAGACACGATCCTATGTGGCCTCACATGCCCACCAAACTCCCCTCTGACATCCCTAAGTTTGAGGGCAAGGCAAGTGAGGACCCCCAGAACCATATCATGTCCTTCCATTTATGGTGTTCCTCCAACTCCATAGTGGACGACTCTATCCGCCTCCGGCTTTTACAGCGCACCTTCACTAGCTCTGCAGCTAAGTGGTATATCGAGCAGCCCCATGGGATGCACGCTACCTTTACCTCCCTTGCCTTGACTTTCCTGCAGTTTTTCCAGTTACCTGTCCGCTATGATGCGGGAGTCGAGATCCTACTGTCTTGCAGACAGAACACAGCCACCCACATCACTGGCCACATTCATGAGTGGCGTCGACGCCGAAGCCTCTGCAAAATCAAGTTAGACGACCGTATCTTCTTAGATTGGTTTCTAAAATCCCTCCTCCCTCTTATTGCGAAGGATGTGGCATCTGAAAGACCCCAGTCTGAAGAAGAGGCCATCCTCAAAGCCCAACAGTTTGATCTCATTTACGCCCAGTCGGTTTATCTATACACCATCATACCGGACGCCCCACGATGCGACTCTTCACGCGGTGACACGCCGGGGGCATCTCATGCCGCCGATGGCATTATTGTCCAGATCACCCCACAAGCTAAACCTTTCAGCATGGTGAGCACCATGCCTGCCCCAGACCTCTCTAGGGCTACATCCAGTTCCGGAGCGACAACTTCTTACGCTCCAACAAACCAGACCCATCACATTCATGGACCCTCTTATCCACAACATTGCTATGGGCAAGCGCCATCAGCATATGTACCTCCTACATACCATAACCAACCTATTACACAGAACCCCATTCAGTTCTCGCCGCAACAAATGCAGTACCCACAGCAAGCTGCACCAGCTAATTCAACACATCCAATAGCTCAGGGGTACCAACAACCCCAACAGGCAACTGGACCACCGCCAGCTCCACCTGCATATTACCCACCACAACCTGCTCCCGCACCTACGGCTCCCCAGAATCCCCCTAATGCTCAAGGGCATGTGTACGCACAACAACATCAGCCCCAATACCAAAATAACCAACGCAACCAGGAGGGGCAACCAAACCGTGGAAGAGGACGTAACCGCGGCAACAACCAACACAATAACCAAGGTCCACAACCTCCCCATCCTCCGCAAAATAATAACGCGGCGCCTGCTCATCAGAATCCTGATCGGCCCCCTAAGCAAGCCAAGAATGCTAATTTACGAACAAACCATCCCTATTCTATTTGCGGAGTATATGGCCACTATACCCACGCTTGCCCACATTTGGAGCAAGCTCGGCAACTATGGACGGATGACGCCCATCGTCAAGGGCAGGCGGCTCCTCAGCCGCCACCCAACCCTCCACTACCACAACCTCAACCTTTGGTGCTACAAAACCCTTTTCCAACACAAGGAGTGGTGAACACTCAGTCGTTAGCTCCCCTACAGGGCAACGTGCCACCACAACAAATCACTTACGCCGCTCCTGATCAACCAATGTTTGATTCAGGTACACACCACTTGCTGATGATGTCAACATCCAGACCCGTCGGAACCAGTATGGCCCTACCTCGGAAGCCCCCCCGGCCGATAAGGATACTAACGCTCATCCCACTGATCAGACGTTACGTATACCACCGCTTCCACTCGATGGTGCCTCTAAAGCACCTCGTTTCCCACTCCGTCGTATCAATAACAACCCCAATGCACGGGCTGCGTCAAGTTACAACATCGTAGATGACTTAGCTCAATCTCCCGCAGCCATGTCTGCATTAGAAGTCTTGAAAAACTATCCTTCACAGCGCAAGACTTTACTTTCCGCCATTGGGTCGATTGACCCAAACGATTCGAAATTGATGACCTTTGATTTGGACCAGTCCGAACCACGTCTGCCTTCCACCATAGCAGTCCAAGTTTCTGTTTCTATTCGGAATCTTGTCATCCATCGATGTATCATCGACGAGGGTGCATCCACATGCATCATGTCCACATTTGTTTGGAAGAAGTTGGGATCCCCTACTCTCCAACAATCCACCATTGCATTGCGGGCCTACGACGGCTGATCAGCTCAACCCCAAGGTCTATTACCCAATGTTCCCATCCAGTTGGGTGGGAAAACCGTGCTCATCGACATAGAGGTCATTAATGCCCAACTCGATTATAACCTTTTACTTGGCCGCAGTTACATGTACGCCATGAAAGCGGTTGCCTCATCCGTTTTTCGTACCATGATGTTCCCCCATGAGGGACGCGTGGTCAAAATCGACCAACTCACCTACTATGATCCCAATGCCCCTGCAGCACCCGAAAATGTTCTTCCCATGGTTGAACAACCCGCTTCTAGTGCAACTACCTCCTTTGTTTCTTCTGTGGGACCCGGACTTTACTCAGATACACCTATGACCTCTACATTCCAGGCCATTCCACCACCGTCACCGGAAACCCACGTCGCAAACCTCTGTACTCTTTCACAGAATACACAAACACCAGGTAGTCAACCACCATTGGTCCCTAGTCACATCGGTGTTACACCCATCCACACTATCCCCTTTCTGTTTCCTCCTTCGAGTGTAGTAAGCGCCCCGGTTATGGCTACCCTTAGTCTACCCGGGTTAACATTGGGATTACCAGTATGGTATATTTCGCCTCCCATTCCACCGTTGACACCAAATGTCATCCTCCAACCGGTACAACCTATTGTTACCACTACTCAACCTCCTCCTGGTGTCACAATCCCTTCATCGTCGACGAAAACATCTCATGGTCTCACGATCCCTTCGTCGTCAACGAATCCTCCTCCTCTTGTCAAGCCCACTGGGGGCAGAGGTCCACAACCATACACTGCTATACCACCCCCTAAGGCAGTCAAACCCCCACCGGTATTTCGAGCTCCTCCTAAATGCTCTTTGTGCGATGAGATAGGCCATCCAACTCATCAATGCCCACAGTTACCAGCACTCCAAGAGCATATGAATATGTTGGACGATGACATCGGCATCCCAGTCGTTAGACTTGAGCCACCTCCTCAGCCTCGCGACAAATCATTGCGCACAAACCATTCTTGTGCCATATGCAGTGTTTACAACCACTACTCTCACCATTGTCCTGATCTCCCTGACTATAGAGCAGCATTGTACGAGTTAAACAACGTCGATTTGGAGATATCTCCTCCCCTCATCGAGGAGATCTACCCCCCGCCATCATCCTCGTCGAAAGAAGTCAATACAATATATATGATTTCAACAACTTTCAAACCAGAACCCCTTGATTTATGGTCTGACTACTTCAATACTGATGAGCAAATTTTGGAGACACTCACTGCACCCGACTACCCTTGGGATGATATGCATCATCGCTCGTATTTCCTCCCGGAAACATCTACATCCATCGTATCCAACCAGCTATCGGTCGAATCCAAAGATTTCATACCCACTAAGGTCGATTGGTTAAAGGACCCCATCCCAGCACCGGATGCCTTTGAAGAAGGGAACATGTCCAACATTTCCCCCACTATACAGATAGATATTTCCACAACACCTGGGAAACCTGAGCTCATCTCGCTGGGCGCATCTTGCACTCAAGCAGAAACTCAGGCGTACAAAAAGCTCTTTCAAGAGTTCCGTGATGTCTTTGCCTAGTCCTATATCGAGATGCCTGGTCTCGACCCCGCCATCATAGAACACCACATTGATACGTGGCCTGAGGCACCCCCTGTTCGCCAGAAACAGCGACCCATTCATCCTTCCAAACTCCCCGCTGTTAAAGCTGAGGTCGAGAAACTTCGCAAAGCAGGATTCATTTATCCTATTCCGTACACCACCTGGGTGTCGAACCCCGTTCCTGTCAACAAAAAGCAAGGCACCCTTAGAGTATCCATTGATTTTTGTGACTTAAACCACGCTTGTCCAAAAGACAATTTCCCCACGCCATTCATTGACCAACTCATTGATGAGTGTGCGGGCCATGAGGTCCTATCTTTCATGGACGGGTTTTCCGGATACAACCAGATTCACATCCGTAAGGAGGATCAGTACAAGACTGCCTTCACCACCCCATGGGGCACCTTTGCCTATCGCGTCATGCCATTCGGCCTTAAAAATGCTGGTGCCACTTTCCAGCGAGCCATGACCTATTGCTATCACGACTTGGTCCATATCCTGCGAGTCTACCTTGATGACCTCACAGCTCGTTCCCGAAAACGATCAGACCACCTTAACGACCTCCGGCAAGTTTTCCTGCGTTGTCGCAAATATAAAATCCGCTTGAACCCACACAAGTGTGTCTTTTGCGTCCCGGCAGGCCAGTTGTTGGGTTTCATTGTTTCCCAAGACGGAATCACTGTCGATCCCCTGAAAGTCAAAGCCATCTTAGAACTTCCGCCCCCTCGCACGCTTCGGCAGCTCCAGAGTCTACAAGGGCGATCCAATTTCCTTAGGCGCTTCGTTCCTGATTACGCCACCAAAGTCCACGGTTTCGTACGCTTACTTCGTACCCACATACCCTTTGTTTGGGATGAGAAAGCAGACACGGCATTCGAAGCCCTCAAGAAATCCCTCACACAAGCCCCCTTGATATCCCCACCGGATTTCTCTCAAGACTTCACCCTTTATGTCTCGGCATCTGAACATGCCGTGTCCGGAGTCTTGGTCCAAGAAGATGCCTCTCACCAAGAGCATGTGATTTATTACGTCAGCCAGACCTTGTCTGGCCCACCTCTGCGTTACCCATACGAGGAAAGATTAGCCCTAGCTGTAATCTTTTCCATACAAAAATTGCGACACTACATTCTACTCAGTCATACCACGGTCGTGGCCGACTCCAACCCTATGGTCTATCTCCTAACCCGGCGGCTCCTACAAGGTCGTGTTGCTAAATGGGTCATTATCCTCCAGGAATATGACCTCACTTTCAGAACTCCCAAAAGCACTAAAGCCCTCGCGCTTGCTCACCTCATCACTGACCTCCCATCCTCTTCGACATCACCCATTATCCAAACGGACCTGATTAACGAACAAATCTTCATCATTTCATCTAACGACCCTTGGTACGGAGACATTCTGACTTACCTTCGTACGCAAAAATTTCGCCCACACATCGATCGTGACGGACGCCGTCGCATATGGCACCACGCCCCCCAATACCTCTTATTAGGGGATGTACTTCACCGACACGGCGTTGATACCATCCTACGCCGCTGCCTCTCCCATAGTGAGGCAGAACAAGTCCTCAGTGATTGTCATAGCGACGCTTGCGGAGGCCATTTCTCCGGCATGGCCACCGCCCAGAAGATCATTCAGGCAGGTTACTTTTGGCCATCATTGTTTACTGATTGCATCACCGCAGTCAAGCACTGCCAGAACTGCCAACTTTTTGCCCCCAAAGCAAAACCCCCCCCCGCCCCCCTTCATCGAGTCATCACTGTCGAACCATTCTGCAAATGGGCCATTGACTTCCTTGATTGCAACCCCACGTCAGCCGGTGGTCACAAACACATCATTGTGGCCGTAGATTATTTCACCAAGTGGGCAGAAGCCATGTCGACTTATAATTGCAAAGCCGACACTGCAGCATGGTTTTTCTTCAACCATGTTATCACTCGTTTCGGAGTGCCGAAGCAACTAGTCTCTGACCACGGCTCTCACTTCGAAGATGCCGTCTGGAAAGAATTATCAACCATGTTGAAATTTGAACACCATTTCTCTTCCGCCTACTATCCCCAAGGAAACGGCCAAGTCGAAGCGATCAATAAAATTTTGAAGACCATTCTCCAACGCACTGTAGACAAACACAAATCCAATTGGCACCACATGCTTTTCCTGGCACTATGGGCCTACCGCACCTCAACCAAAACCGCCACCGGTTTTACCCCTTTCCATTTAGTTCACGGTGTCGAATCCGTTCTCCCTATCGAGTGCCAGATTCCAGCTCTACATATCGCCATTGAACTCCTACCGGACACTTCCCCCATTGAGCAACGTTTACTACTCCTAGAGCAAGCCGATGAAGATCGGCGCACAGCCATTCAAAACATGGAAGCAGCCAAACAACAATCCAAACTAAGTTACGACAAACACGTCCACCCAAGAACCTTTTCTGAGGGAGACCTTGTCCTCGCTTACGATCAAGCTCATGATAAAACCGGAAAGGGAAAGTTTGTATCTATGTGGCAAGGCCCCTACATCGTACACACGTGCCTCGGGCAGGGGGCATACATTCTGACCGATTCAGAAGGAAATCCCCTACGCAACCCACACAACGGGTTTTACCTTAAACAATTTTACCCATAGAAAATCTAATGGACACCACCGTCCATTCTAGTATAGGCTTACTTTCTTTTTTCACAAGAAATTCAAAAAACCTAAATATTTGTTTTTCTTTGCCTGACCGCAGATGGATCCTCTTCCACTCTACTACATCGGTTACGCTGATGGCGCAAGCCGTTGGTCTCCCAATCTCGCCTCCGCAGCTTGGGTAATATACTCCCCTTCCCATGAGTTAATTCAAATTGACGGAGTATGTTTAGGTGCCGCCACCAATAACCAAGCTGAATATGATGCCGTGACCGGTCTCCTGGCCGCAGCTCTCCAAATGAGCATCCGTCACCTCAACATTTTCTTGGACTCACAGCTCCTGGTTTCCCAGCTCAATAATGATTACCAGGTACGCGATCCCTGTCTTTTCAAAAAATTCCTGCGCACTAAACAAATGGTTAGACAGTTTGAATCCATTTCATTCACACATGTCCCAAGAAACCTCAATAGTGTAGCAGACCATATGGCCAACAATATCCTTGACTGGCACACCAATCACATCATGTCATAACCAAAATGTGCATCAAAGTGCATCACATATGCCTCCACGGGCATATCCATAAACAAAATGCATCCACGTGCATAACATGTGCCTCCACTGGCATAAACAAATAACAAAATAATGCATCCACGTGCATAACATGTGCCTCCACGGGCATACATAAATAACAACATACTGCATCCACGTGCATAACATGTGCCTCCACGGGCATATACAAAAGACAAATGTGCATCCATGTGCATACACGACAATATATCCAAATATATATACACATATATATAAACCATAATAGTCAACATGTCATAGGTTCCCTAAGCACCCGATATACAAAAAATACATCAGTCGTACAAAAAATTCTTCCCCATATGCTCATAAGCATTTGGGGGCAGATACAATATCATCTACTCATCTGGATCCCTAGGATCCTCCGGCTCCTCCTCCGCTGGCCCCGCCGGGTCATGGCAAGCCCGAACTATCCGCTCTGCCGGCCCCGCTGGATCGTCCCGCAGACGTATCCTCCTCTCAGCCGGCCCTGCCGGATCATCTTGTCCACCGCCCCTGTGCTCCGCCACAAACACCGCTGTCCTCAACAGGAGCGACCGCCACTCAGGCGGCGCACCGAAGCAACCCTCCAAAATATCCCGATCCAGGTCTCTCCAACCATCCTCGGGGAGTCCAGCTAGGATCCTGGCAAAGGTCTGTCTGACACCCTCTATGGCATCATCTCGAGGGCCAACCCCTCGCCCACGAGCCTCAAATCCTCCACCACGTGGAGGTGGTACTGCTGCAGGTGGTCGCGCAACTACCATCACCCGCCCCTGATGAGCCACGTAGTCGGCCGGTGGTACTGGCCCAACATCTGCACAAAGCAAGTAAGCCATCATATACTATCCAACTAAATCATAGATGATAAATCAAAACAACACATGACATAGTATAAAATAAAACACAAAACATACCGTCTAAACTCCAGGCCTGTCCTGGGGCACGAGGCATCTCTGGGTCACCTCGATAGTCCATGCCGGCGTAGGGGTAGTCCTCAATCACCAGGGGCATCTGCTCCCACTGCTCATAAAAATCCTCCGTGAAGAAACCGCGGACACCACCGCTGGCACGAGGCATCATCTGCCCCCAACAGAGAAAAGAGGCATAACAGAACTCACCTCCCTCTCAAATGGCCTTGTCCAGATCTCTCCGGACACCTGCCAGAAACATCTGCCCCCAGGCATAATAAGTCCCCCGAAGAACAGAGTCTACCATCATCGTTTGTCCCCCAGACATACGATGTGGCGCAGCAGCACCCAATATCCGTAGAACACATGCCCCAACAGCTCGCATATCCCACTCACGTAGGGGTCGCAGACTAATAGAGTTGTTCTGCAAAACAGCATCATCAACACAGAAGGTCTGTAACAAATCCTCCATATCTACACCCGGCGGGATCCTCGGCAAGAGATCGCCCACCTCACCCAAACGAGGCAACCCAGTCAAAAAATAGACATATGTGAGGGTGATCTCCAACCTCTCACCCCTAATAATAAATGCACCCTCCGCCGGCACCCACCAACGCACCAGCTTGTTCAGGAGTCGTCTCACTGAACGAATAGGTGGGATCTGAGCGAACTTCAAAAGTCCGCTCATAGCCAGAGTCTGTCGCACCCCCGGATCAGTATGAATCCTCTCCATAAGATCATCATCGATCTCCCGCTCTCGCCACGAGGATAATGGTCTCCTCAACATCCTGCCAGAAAACAGAAGAAATTTTTAGCCCCAGCACAAAAAATTTTGAAAAAATCCCATCGCGGCTTTTCCACAAAAAGCCGCGATGACCATCACGGCATTTCCACCAAAAGCCACGATGACCATCGCGGCTTCCATGCAAAAACCCGCGATGAACATCGCGGATTTTGGCCAGACAGTCGCGATGAACATCGCGACTATCTCCCATGAACTCGCGATGAACATCGCGGGTTCCAACCTCACAGTCGCGATGAACATCGCGAATGTCAGCCTGAAACCCACGCGGTTCATCGCGGGAACAGACCCGAAACCCGCGATATTCCACGTTGGAGAGTCAACATGGAATTTCGCGGCCTTCGGGGGCCCGCCGCCAAACAAAAAAGACATAATTGAAAAGGCTAAGGCAAGTAGAGTTACCTGAAACTCGCAGAATCGAAAACCAACGGTGAAATCTCCCGAAAATCAAGAAATAGCTCTGACAGCTCTATCAAACTCGCACGTAACAATGACAAGTCATTTGGGCCCCATGCCCTATTTATAGAAATTCCACCAATTTTCAAACAACCATTGCAGGATCATACGAAGTCCATTTCTCAAACCGTTGGTACCGTTGGAATCAGCACAGCGAGAACTTCATACAGGTTCCTTCCTTTTCCCGTTTTCACGGGGTCTATTTTTTGACCTCCCTCGTCGCCTCGGTTTGCGTGCCACATCGGCCGTTCTCCGTTTTGGACATGCCATATATCGTCGGATTCAGTTTTCCGCGCTCGTGATGATGCTTGAGATCATTTCTCGCTCTCACCTTTAGATTTTTTGGGCATTTTTCCCATGCCTCCCTCGTCACCTCGGTTTGCGTGCCACATCGACCGTTCTCTGTTTTCGACATGCCTTATATCGCCGGATTCAGTTTTCTACGCTGGTGATGATGCTTGAGATCATTTCTCGCTGTCACGTCCCAATTTTTAGGGCATTTTTCATGCCCCCTGCGTAGCCTCGGTTTACGTGCCACATCAGCCGTTCTCCGTTTTCGACAATCCTTATGTCACCGGATCCAGTTTTCCGCACTGATGATGATGCTTGAGACCTTTTCTCGCCCTCATCAATCCCTTTTTGTTCGGTATAATTTTATCCCTTTTTCGGGCTGAGCAACCCCTTTTACGAAAAAGGCACTTAGGGAGTTTCTCTTAAGCTCTTTTCTGACTCCTAAAAACAATGAAAAGATTGCCGAGCAACCTTGCTTCCTTTCATGCTCGTTAAATGTATCTGAAAGGGCGTCTACCTGGTATAAGTTTACCCCTTTTTCGGACCTTGTAGACTAATTACGAAAAAGGAATACTCTAGTCACATCGGCTAGAAGAGTTCTCCATCTACATCATTTTATGCTTTTTTGGGCCTTGGAGACTAAACTACAAAAAAGAACATCAATAGAGTCCACTTACCGCTTTCAGACTCTCTAAACATGAAAGCAACCATGAGCACCTACCGTCCTGGGCTCACAAAATCCACAGGAACGTACCATTCTAGAGCACACTTTTATCCCTTCTTGGAGCTCATTAAAACTACGAAGAAGGAATCAATGGTGCCTCTTGGCGCCACGACAGATCACATCTACTCATACGGCAGCTTCCCCATTTTGGTCGCCTGTGTTCAGAGTATTCTACAGTATGTCACCTTGAAAATCCCTCAACAGCACCTATCAGCTCGTCCTCCCCCCCAGAGTCAATACATACCAGTCAGTTCCCTACGCTGCCAGGTCAACCATGTCATCATGCTCTGAGCAAAGGAAGTTTGAGTCTACCCACTTTATGACCCAGTTATTTCCCATCCCCACAAGTATGTCAGTCCTACCAACAGTACTACAACATTTCAGTTCTGCACCTCATGCTCCTATCAAGAAAACATCATCGCCTTGTTAGTTGCTGGTCTCCCTCTGTCGATGACAACCAAATTTATTCCAGAGGATAAACCTAGAGGTCCCTGTGTCTTGGACTCATTACCATTTATGATGAGTGCCTACGAATCATTTCGAGAGGAATCCTCAATGCCTCTCCAAATGGTTGTTTCTCACATGCTCGACTTCAACACCTTGATCGCATCGTGGAGACTCGCATAGGGTATTAATCCGTTCAGTTAATAATCGAAGACCCCGGATACCTCGAGACTCCTCCACATTTGAGAGTCTTCCTATGGATAGAACCAGTTACACTTTTTCTATAGATATCCGGGTTGCGCATGGCGATAGTATTCAGATGTACCCCAGTTTCATACTCCCTTGAGTATACAGTTACATTATTTCTCAGAGATGACTCATAGTCTTTGAGTCCCTACAGATGTTGGACACCTTCAGTTTCAGCAGTTCCTCAGTTATTCCAGTGTATCAGTTATTGAGATCCGTTATGATCAGGAGTATATCCCAAAATAATGTCCCCCCTGGACCATTATGATGTACCAGTAGATTCTTTATGTATTAGATCCCCCTTCTTGGGACTAATTGTTATGTATATGTCTTGATACGAGCATGGGAATGCCCGCCTCGTCCATTATCAGAGATTATACCTCATTCATATTGAGGCCATGTAATATTTTTTGTTTCTTGCAGCTTCCAAGGGCCGTGGCTCTAGTCTCCAATCGGTCTCTTCTCCTTCCCAAACCCATGAAAAAAGACAAAAGAACTACGATGTCTATCGGCCATACAATGAGCTCTTGCCCTCACACATCAGGGGGCAATCTGTTAACACCCAAAAAGTGCTCACTAGCTCATTTCCCTATTCACATGACCCATTTGTCCACTTTTTCACCATCTGAGCCTCTGAAACCAACAAAAGGTCACCAAAAGACCTTAGTACACCCCTTTTTCCCACTCAAAAATATTATTTTTTCCAAAAAAGCATAAAAAACCCTCAAAAAGGGTCCAAATTCCCAAAAAAATATTAAAAAGGGAATAAAAATATTAATTTTATTCAAAAAAGGAAAAATGAGGGAAAAGTACCTAAACCATGTTGGTAAATACCATTTGGTTTCCACAAAACCACAAATGGTATTCCCCACCACCAAAACCTATAAAAAGGTGGTAGGGGCTCCTCATTTCACATCCATCCATTATCTCATCCTCATGCTGCCGAAATCTCCCTTAAGCATTTTAGCCATTGTAAGCAACCTTGGAGAAGGAGACCTCTTGGAGCTTGGAGCTACTCATCTTGGGAGTTGCTCAACATCAACCTTCACCATTGAAGGTATTATCGCAAGCACTTGCTTGCCCCCCATTTTTCAATACAAATTCATTCTTTAATATTTTCTTGTTCTTGTTTTTTAAATGTTTACATTATTTGCTTATATTCTTGCATAGATCCATGATTAGTTTTGTTTAGATTAGTTTATTGTCTATTTCTATTTGAAACTGCTGCTACTAGTTAGCAGGTGCCCATAGCACTAAGCCTGGTTGCAAAACCGGGCCAACACAAGGTGACAAACACGATTTTCCATGAAGGGTGGCTTGCCCATACCCGAATTTGGACAGCCATACATCTCCATTCCCAAGGCATTAACTACCTCAACCAACTCTTGGGAGAAATCAATGGTTGGGTACAAAAGTCAACATGGGTAGTTGAGGGTTTGATGGGTTCTCTCCTTGACACTTGGCTTGAACTGATTGGCTCAAGGGTTTGAATGTTTTCCCTCCCAATTCCTTGTGAAATCATGCCCCCATCTCTTTGTTGCATTGCATAGCTAGTTGTGGGTATTTTTATTAAAATGCATATTACATGATATTGAAGTTCCAATGTGCCTGGCTAGCACGCAAACCATATGCATCAATAAATCGATGGCGAGGCCTTGGCCTTGAGCTCCTCACCACGATTTCATAACAATATTACACCATTTAAAATGTTAAAGTGATAGGGTCTAGATGGGGACGTGACATGGTGGATGATGATGAATATGAGTACGATGATGATGATGATGACTAATTTCGAGATGATGTTGAAGATGATGAGGAATATGCAGCACATCATCATCATCTTCATCATCATCAACAACATGATCACCATCATCAACAATATGATCATCATCAAAATCATCATACTCGTCATCATCATCTTCACTAGTCATCATCATCACCATCGTCATCATATGATCATGGTCACGATCATCACTGTCTTCGTCATCATTGTCTTTAGTCATCTTCATCTTCGTCATCATACTCGTCATCGGCATCTTCCTCCTAATCATCATCATCATTGACATCTTCATCATCATCATCATTGACATCTTCGTATCATAATCATCATCATCATTGACATCTTCGTATCACCATCATCGACGAAGATGATGATGATGATGATGATGATGATGAATATGAGTACGATTATGATGATGACTAATTTGGAGATGATGATGATGATGACAATGATGATGATGGTGAAGATGATGAGGAATATGCAGCACATCATCATCATCTTCCTCATCATCAACACCATGATCATCATCATCAACTTCCTCGTCATCATCATCATCATCATCAACATTGTGAGGACACGGATGATGATGAGGATGATGATGAGGATGATGATATGATGATGATGATGATGATGATGATGATGACGACGATGGATGATGATGAATATGAGTACGATGATGAAGATGATGATTTTGATGACAAATATGATCATCATCATCAGCAGCAAAAACATCATATTCGTTGTCATACTCATCTTCATTAGTCATCATCATCATCATTGTGGGGACAGGGATGATGATGATGATGACAATGACGATGAAGATGGTGATGATGACTAATGGAGATGATGATGATGTTGATGATGAAGATGATGTCGAATATGCAGCACATCATCCTCATCATCATGATCATCTTCACCATCATCAACACCATGATCATGATCATCAACTTCATCATCACCATCATCATCATCATTGTGAGGACAAGGATGATGATGATGATGATGATGATGATGATGATGACGACGATGATGATGGTGATGGTGATGATGATGACAATGGTGGATGATGATGAATATGAGTACAATGATGGAGATGATGATGATGATGACGAATATGATCATCATCAAAATCATCATATTAGTCATCATCATCATCGTCCTCATCATCATCGTCGTCGTCATATGATCGTGGTCACGATCATCAATGTCTTCGTCATCATAATTTAGTCATCTTCATCTTCGTCATCATACTCGTCATCGCCATCTTCCTCATAATCATCATCATCATCGACATCTTCGTCATCATCTCCGTATCATCATCATCATCATTGACATCTTCATATCATCATCATCATCATTGACATCTTCGTATCATAATCATCATCATCATTGACATCTTCGTATCATCGTTGTCGATGAAGATGATGATGAATATGAGTACGATGATGATGATGACTAATTTGGAGATGATGATGATGATGAGGAATATGCAACACATGATCATCATCATCAACTTCCTCATCATTATCATGATCATCGTCATTGTGAGGACGCAGATGATGATGAGGATGATGAAGATGAGGATGATGAAGATGATGATGATATGATGATGATGATGATGGTGGTGGTGGTGGTGGTGGTGGTGGTGGTGGTGGATGATGATGAATACGAGTACGATGAATATGATCATCATGACCATCAAAATCATCATATTCGTCATCATCATCTTCATTAGTCATCATCATCGCCATCTTCGTCATCCTCACCATCATCATCATCATCATATGATCATGGTCACGATCATCATTGTCTTCGTCATCATAATCGTCATCTTCATCATCCTCATCATACTTATCATCGCCACCTTCGTCATCATCTTTGTCGTCATCTTCCTATCGTGATGATGATGATGATGACGAAGATGTTGTTGATGAGGAAGAGGGTGATGACAAAGATGACAATGATGATGATGATGGTGGTGGTGGATGATGATGAATATGAGTATGATGATGAAGATGATGATGATGTTGATGGTCATCGTACTCATCATCAATATCATCATCATCATCTTCATCATCATCAACATCAATGGTGATGATGATGATGAGGAAGAAGAGGGTGGTGACGATGATGATGTTGGTGTTGATGATGACGATGATGATGATGATGATGATGATGATGATGATGATGATGATGATGATGATAAAGATGATGACGGTGGTGATGGTGATGAGGATGAAGAAGATGATGATGATGGAGATGAAGATGTTGATGATGATGACGATGGTGATGAAGATGATGATGATGTTGATGAAGAAGATGGTGATGATGAAGAAGATGACGATGATGGAGATGTTGATGAGGAAGGGGGAGATGACAATGATGATGAAGATGTCAATGATGATGGTGATGATGATGATAAATATGATGATGGTCATCATCATCATCATCATCATCATCTTCATCACCATCATGATCATCATCCTCATCTCATCATCATCATCATCATCTTCATCACCATCATGATCATCATCCTCATCACCATCATCACCACCATCATCTTCATCATCATCTTTATCACCATTGTCACCATCATCTCATCATCATCATCATCATCATCATCTTCATCACCATTGTCACCATCATCTCATCATCATCATCATCATCATCATCATCATCAACATCAACATCTTCATCATCATTGTCATCTCCCCCTTCCTCATCAACATCTCCATCATCGTCATCTTCTTCATCATCACATATTCATCAACTTTATGTATCCCCGTGACAAAGGAAATTACATGAACGCATATGCGCACCTACGCGTGCGCGCTGTTAACCACGTGTGCATGCTTCCATGGACGTGTGCGCGTACTTACACATGCACACCTCTTTGCACGAATGCGTGTATGAATTCAAATTGTTTTTGGCACCCTTGCAGGATTGGAATGAGCTTCGTACTGCACCTTTAGGCTCGGTCTGATTTATTTATGATTTATGGCATAACACATCAAATGCTGCAACTTCCTGTTTTTCACAGCTAGTTCTGCATAAGCTCCACGAGTGCACTGCAGATGAAATTACACACACGTGTCGAGCTCTATGTGCAGATTCCAAATATATAATTTTTTAATAGATCTGTTGTTGTTCTCTATTTTTAATTCATTTTAAACTGCACTCATGTCAAATTCGTAAAAAACATAGGTCGTTTATTTTGCCTATAACTTTTGATTGGCTTACCTATTTCAAAAACGGAAAAGAACCCGCATAAGAGCACAAAAATACCTACAACCTAAAAAAAAATGCATTTTGATTATTTTTAGACCATGATATGGTGGCTCGACAATTGACCATGTCGTTTTAGGGCTTCACTGACTTCAGTAATTTAAAAAATATATAAAATTGACTTTTAAAATTTTGGAAAAATAGCCCCGACAAGATTTTTCTATTGCCTATGCCTCTATATATTTTTTTTCTCGTAAATTGAAAATTTACATAGTTCAATTTACATAGCAAACAGGTGGGTCAACAAAAACATGTGCATTATGTTTTAGAAAAAAAATAACATACCAATCTTCGAATAATGACATTTTGGGGTGGTTATACCACTTTTCCATAAATAAAAATTATATATTTCGGAAGGTCATTCGTTTTTCTA
Source organism: Larix kaempferi (assembly GCA_027924585.1). Taxonomy (NCBI): domain Eukaryota; kingdom Viridiplantae; phylum Streptophyta; class Pinopsida; order Pinales; family Pinaceae; genus Larix; species Larix kaempferi. Next base: position 6,786,591 of record BSBM01001201.1, on the reverse strand, counting down.
CGTTTCATCTTTTTACACCTAATCGGAAAATGTTTTGTAGGTACCTCTAATAATTTATTTTAATGATAATATTTATGCTTTTCCAGAATGTCATTGCAACTAACGTGTCATAATTGGGTATCATTACCTTGCACCAGCCCTTGGGAAATGTTATAAGATTGAGTTATGGTTAGGCCTGAGTTGAATAAGGAGATGGAACGATAGGTGATTCATATCAAGCAGTGATTAAAAGAAGTTAAGGATAAAAAAAGAGAGTTATGCCAATGCCCATATAAAGGATAGAAGTTATGAGGTCATGGATCGAGTTTTTATTCATATCCGACAAACTGAAAGTACCATTAGATTTGGAAAGGGGACAAAGTTGGCACCATGATTTATAGGACCATTTGAGATTCTAGAGAGAATCAGACCAGTCACCTATCGTCTTGCACTGCCACCCCACTTGCATAAAATTCATAATGTATTTCAAGTATCTATATTACGGCATTATGTGGTCGATGAGACTCACAAACTTAACTGGAAGGAATTGGAAGCCTCGAATGAGATAACTTTTATGGTCGAACCATCATGCACATACTAGAGTGTAGGATTCGATAGCTCAGAAACCGTCTTGTGGACCAAGTTAAGGTCTAGCGGAACAAGTATAGCCTAGGGTCTGCTACTTGGGAAGATGTTGAAACCATTCATTGTGATTATCCCGGACTATTTTGATATTTGGAACAATTAAATTTTATCTTGAACATCTTTACTTATGCATTAGAGTCGACTATATTGAGGGAACTAGTATTTAGGACATACTTATACTTAAGTGGAGTCCCGCAAGAATTTTATTATTTCATGTGTTTATGGTTATGTCATATTCTCCTTTTGTGCACTTTTGGTACATGGATACCAGCTTAAAATTATGACTATAAATGAGAATATGATGTATTGTTACAATTAATGAGCATATGATTGGAAACTATGGTAACATGTTGGTGATGGCACAAATATGTGATGATAATTATACTTGATTATTGATCTTGTAAGCTAACTTGTGGGTACATGGGATATTTCTATCCAAGTGTTTTATTCTTTTTATTTCATATGATGTGAGGCTAGTATGATGTCATGGGCATCGGGGATAACGTGATATGTTTGGAAACATTTGATGGGAATGGATTATTAGATATATGCGTATGCATATGTTATGACATGTGTGCAAGTGTTGTTGGTAACAGGTAATGCAATTACCCAAACTAGTTATTCATTGATGAAACTCTTAGATAGAGCAGTGGCACAGTAGGGCTCATTATTGGGGAGTAACCCCGGATCTATTAGGAGAGATGGGGGAGTTTCCCTCTGTGTATCCTCCAAACTTGGAGTTGTGGGAGGGTTTTGGTGGACACACTCCCCTGGATGTGTGATGATGATTGCCAATTGCCTACTAGGGAAGTTAGGTCGATGTAGTCAACGCTTCCACCTTTGGGGTTTTATAGATGGTTAGGTCGCTATACCCAATGTCATGGTATTTACTCGCAGAGGAAGGGTAGGAAGGGGTCGGAAGTAGGTTAGGGAGGACGGGTGAATATAGGCAATTTATGAGCCTAGATGGGAAGAAATTATTCTTCTTATTCCTAGCACCTAGTGTTTGTTATATAAATGAATAAATGAATCTTTGGATACCACCTGTTTTGTCTTCCTTATTCAGTAGTGTTGAATTGTCAAATGTTGAATGAATAATGTAATTATGACATGATTGTTTTTAATTCACAATGGTTCAAATAATTCCTTTTGACTCTAACTTTGGGATGAATTTTCTTGAAGGATGGTTGTATGTACTAATGCCCAACACGGTGATACCATTATATGTTGCACATGATTTGGATATATGTGAACTTAGAATATTGAGTTTAAAATATGTGTGTGTGTGCGTGTGGATAGATGTAATATATGTGATGAATCTCTATGGATGACTAGCAATATATTTAAAATTGAGTAGGAAATTATTGTTGAGATAATAGTGTGGTTAAAGTGATTATGAATAATAAATTGAAAGTTGGTGAGACATAAAGACTAACAATATTTACTTTATTATTTTATTCATGTACTTTCTTGAGAATGTGACTTCTCAACTTGAAATAATGAGTTTTGATAAGATATTTGAATTGTCATTATTTGCTTTTATGGGGAGCCATGTGGGGGCAAGAGTGGAAATTAAATGATGGTGGGAAGATGTGTAAGGAGAGTCAATGGAGGATGGAATAAGAGGAGGAACCCCGGATTGTTGTGGGGTTAGGAATTTTCTTTTGGAAGGACGGTAAAATATTTTGGGATAGGAGAAATAACTTGGAGTGAATTTTGTTTTGGATAAGGGTGAACTATTATGTCTGAGAACTTTAGGCATGGGGTCCAGAGAAACTCTTTGATTTATCTGGGCCAGGAGTCGGATAGGTTGTTCCCATTAGGATGGAAGGTTACATCGGTTTGGGTACTACTGAGCTTGCTACAAATTTCAATATTCAAGAGAAGATATGGTACTTCTCGAATGGGATAAACAAGTATTATGCTTATTGAATTTAATTTAGGTTATTACAATGAGTATATAGTTTGCTTATTAGTGAAGGAAACATTAGATAGAACTGTTTATAAAAGAAAAGAAACAAGTATTCAGAACTCTGTATATAAACATATCTTCTGAAATTAAACAAAATAGATATTTCAAAATATATAGAACTCATTTACATTCTTTACATATCAGTGCATGTCACAACAATAATGGTTTTTTAAATACATCATGAATCGAGGTAGTTATAACAATAAGATATAATCAAGACAGGTTTCCCACTTAGCTCCATAATAGTTCCATGATTTTGTTATGGTGTTAAGCAATTTTTTTGGAGCCTCTTACTATTCAATGAGCACTTGAGAAAGATATTTCAAGGCATTGGAATAATTCCATGGATGAAGAGTTTAAATCATTGTTAAACAATCATACTTGATGACTTTTTATAATTTCCTCTCAAAAGGAAAGCAATTGGTTGTATGTAGGTTTTAGATTTGAAGTATAAGAAGGATGGGCCAATTGATTAGTATAAAGAAAATTTGGTGGTAAAATCATTTGCTCAAGTTGAAGGATTTGAATATCAGGAAAAAAAATTCACCCATAGTGCCAATGTTATCAATCTCATTACACTTGTTATACAAGACCTACATGTGCATAAACTTGATGTGAAGATAAATTCCTCAAGTGAGACTTAAAGGAGGATATATACATACATCATATTTAATCATGTGAAACTTCCCAACATGCATTTAGTTTTCAAGTTTAAAAATGCTTTATAAGCTTTGAAGTAATCCTCTAGAGCTCAGTACCACAAGTTTGATGGGTACATGAGAATATAAGTCTTTTAGAATTATCATGTTGATTTAATTGTTCGTATCAAGTTTTTAGGTGATATCTTCTTAATATTATCATTATATGTAATTGATGTCCTTTTACTTTTGAAATCATTTGTCGATATTGAATGAATTTGAAACACACGTGGCTATGGAGTTTGATATTACTGACCATGATGAAATCCATTATTGTTTTGGTATCCACTTGCATAGACATATGATGAATTAGTGTATTCACTTAAGCCAATAGAAATACACGTATGATCTTCAATGATTTGGAATGGGTAAATCCAAGTTGAGTGCAACTCCATGAAATTGGAGTTAGATTGTCTAGGGAAATGAGTTCAACAATGTAGCTTGAGTTGCAAGAAATGAACAAATTGTCATACTTTAATGTAATTGGGAGCCTCATGTATGCTATGGCAAATACCATACTTGTTATTACTTTTGTTGTAATTTGGTTAAACAAATTATCTTTAGATTTAATATTCAAGTGTTGACAAGCAATAAAAAGAGCTTTAAGATACATAAAATTTACTTCATACATGGGAATTACATTCAACAATATTTTGAATGATGCATTGAAGCTAATAGGGTTTTGTGATTCTAATTGGGTAGGGGATGTGGATCATCAAAGATATACAAGACCGATTATTGTTTCAAATCAATTGTAAGAATAGTGTCATGGGTAAGTAAGAAACAACCAACCATGTTATAATCAAGTGTTGAAGCAAAGTATGTCTTTGCCTACTACGTAACCAAGGAGTAAATTTCATTAAGGAGATGATCCAGATCTTGGGAGCTGAGAACCGGAATGCTTGAATGCCGAGAGAGGAGGAGATTAAGCATGCAAATCTGTCATAAAATTCACATGAAAACCCTAATATTGCATAAGAATAAGCATGAACAAAAACATATGAAGTGAATGGGAGGTGAGGCTCAAAGAGGAGCCCCACCTCTTAAACTAATTACCAATAAATCACTCAGATCTAATTAATCTCACAATGAACAATAGAAAATAGGAGAGAAACCAAATGAGTAACTTGTTATTATGAGAAGGCTTGTTAGGCCTTTATATAGCATTATTACAATGTGTCTTGAGACCATACCATGGGCCAAAACTATGTGCTACCAAATACTATGGTTGAAAGCTGAGAACCGGAATGCTTGAATGCCAAAAGAGGAGGAGATTAAGCATGCAAATTTGTCATAAAATTCACATGAAAACCCTAATATTGCATAAGAATAAGCATGAACAAAAACATAAGAAGTGAATGGGAGGTGAGGCTCAAAGAGGAGCCCCACCTCTTAAACTAATTACCAATAAGTCACTCAGATCTAATTAATCTCACAATGAACAATAGAAAATAGGAGAGAAACCAAATGAGTAACTTGTTATTATGAGAAGGCTTGCTAGGCCTTTATATAGCATTATTACAATGTGTCTTGAGACCATACCATGGGCCAAAACTATGTGCTACCAAATACCATGGATGAGAGAGGGTAGCCTCTCAATTTAATACTTTTATGGCTTATACATCCGAATTTAGACCATATGCCCCCTAAAATCCAGATCAGGAGACAAATTGACAACATTGATATAAGTCAAGATGTTTTCCTAATAGTGAATTGCGACAACTTATCAAAGTTTCATTCTAGTACCAAGCATAAAGGTGTAATACATTTTTGTTACATAATAAGTAAAAAGTAGAAAGTAGATGTTTGCAAGGAAAAATGAAGGATCCATACTTTATGTTAAAGTGCAAAAAAAACCTTGATAAATTTTACTAACTCTTAAAATGTAAACAAATATTTTAATAAAAAATCAAACTTTTAAAAATTTTATATAATAATTAATACATTTACCAAGCTATTAACCAAAAACTTATTTTTTATAAAAATAGTTTTGAAGTGATCTTTCATAAAGACATTCTCTATCATAATTTAGTTGGATGCAACCTAACAAACTCAATAGAATGTGGAGCATTACCTTTCAATCCATGAGTTTCTTTTTCATGTAACCTTTTCCTTTCACACGAAAAAAAGTGCTTACTATTAATACGAGTATCCCAAAGCGGATCACATGATTCCAACCAAAACAAACCGTCCTGAGAAACATGTAACCTATGCACAAGTATTAATCAATGATAATAAAGTTAGTAAAGTGAAAACCCTTTAAAAGGTATTTTCTATTTTTGTCATTACTCACTCTCATATTGTTGGACTTTTTAAATTATATCTTTTTAAAAGGTATTTTCTATTTTTGTCATTACTCACTCTCATATTGTTGGACTTTTTAAATTATATCTTTTGATGTACCGATATTGTCTTGTCTCTTATGTTTTTTCTTTGGATATGATGTTTTGATTTCAGAAGTATACTTCTCTATTTGTTCACTAACTGAACTACATATAAATTCTTTAAAATATTAATAAATTCTTTAAATATTAAAAAGTTGGTCCTATATAAATATATCAAAACATATCCATGAATTCCGAAAGAAAGTTAATGATAATCAACTCAATCCATAATTAAAAGTGGTAAATAGTTGGTAGTTGTAACGTGAAGATTATAATAAGTGATTCTTGTGGGTCTACCCTACAGAGTTCAACAAATCGAACAATTCTAATTAATTTTTATTTTGAGGGTCGGCCGAGCGGGCCAACCCTTTGGAGTTCCACAAATTTTGTCGGCCATATGTCTTGATAGTCCATACAGCGCCCGCCTCGAGGGCAAACGTGGCATATTTAGCCAACCGACCCTTTTTAATTTTGTGAATACTCTCTCGTCCTATTTAAAGATTGGCCTCTCTGCTACGCCTTTTTATCTCGTCCATGTGGGATAAAACAGTTCACGAGGCATGCCGTAAGCAACTATCCAATCCCTTCTGTAGGGCCTCCTCACACATGTGAAAAAACACCCGAGTGTGACCCTTCTGTGGGGTTTTGTGTTTTTGTTCACGGGTTTGGACGTAAATCTCTAGTTTGGTGGGATGGTTTTATGTTGTTTTTTCTTTTGCGAAAGGTTGTTTTGTAAGAGTATTATTTATCTTATATTTGTTAATAAAGTATAGTTATTTTTCTGATTGAAAAAAATAATAATAATAAAAACAACATATATAAAGTTTATGGAAACAATCTAATAATCGTTTATTCAAAATAATTTGGAAAATTTGTGAAAATTCAATATAATAAAACTCTATACAAGGATTGATTTTTGGTCGTTTTAGAGATTCTTATGGAAGAATTTTGTCAATAGAATTGTGATGTATTGAACTATTTTAAGTATCAAAATTTCTGTATATTAAAAATCATTTTGAATTGTTTTTATCTAAAGTTCATAAAACCTAATGATTCCTAAAATTAAAGGCTACTTCCTTCCATATCATGATGATAACATGTATGAATGTGATATTACGTAATTTAAAAATAATACAAATTTGTTGAGGTATTTTGCATTGAAGAAAGGTATTTATATTTTTGTAGAATAAGGGTATGTAATTATTTAGTGTGTATAGAAGGATTTTTATTTCAAAAATCATAGGTTTTTATATATTAAGTTGGGGGCTAGGTGTTATGATTTTAAGAGGAGATGGATTTTTGTTTTACATATAAGAGGTTTTTATACATAAATTTGGGATTTAGTTAGGTTATGAATTTAAAATAATTATTATTATTGATATTTGAGATTTTAGGAGTGTTGGGATTTATTGTCAAATTTAAATCATTGGTTCAAATTCCAATTTGAAGGGTATATATTCAAGGATCATAGAATCTTGTAGCAAACTTCCTTCTATTGGTCGGAATAAGAATTACCATTGATTCAAATTTTTGATAAAAAATTTACAATCTAAGACAAATTAGAACCGGGAAAAATCCTAAATCCATTGTTCCACCATACATAAATTCTTAAATCATGAGAAAACTATACTCTTGCCTGAAATATCTCTATATTAGATTTATAGTTGAAAAGAATGTCCATTTACTATAATATTAATTTACACCCATATATTCATCCAACTTTTAAGTACACATTTCATTTAAAAAATGTTGAATAAATTATTTCTATTTCTAATATTAAAAATTAACCAACCATAAGATGAAAAATATGTAATTTTATTTTTTAACAGAAATGAGAAAGGAGGATTTATATCAAAAAGGGGTGGGAATACAAACACCCCCAGGGTTGCAAAAACCAATACTAAAGTCTGAAATTAGATTTTTAGTACAGAAAAGACACACAAAAACTTCCATCAGTTCGGCGACTTTACAAATTGTATCAAAACTGGATCTGTTGCTTCTTATAGTATAAACTTTAACGAACAGACCTCCTAATAGTATGCAAAAAAAAATTATATAAACTTAGGAAAAAAGAGTGGCAAGAACATCATTCCTGGTCCAAGTCTTCATCGATTTCAGGTTGAATAATGGAAGCATCATCCATTGGGGAAGCCTCTACATGCTCCATGGTTGGCTCGTTGTTCCCACGATACAGACCATTGGCTTCTATGTGAATTTATTCTAAAATCTCCTTCAGTTGAACAAAGTGGTCTTCATTCCGCTCAAAAGAGTTCATGCTTTGCTCTTGCATGATCCTACGTAGCTCCACTATCATTCCGTGAACCCCATCAACCTTTGCATTCAGGACCTGCTCCATCTCTAGATGCACTTCTTCAATTCTTCCACTTCATCGGTTTACACCCTATAACTAGTCTCGACGTCCTCCAGGTGAGTATCGAAACGAGACAAATCCATACCATTTTTTCCTAGACTCCTCCATACTCGCTTTCACCACCTCAAAAATGCACACATATCATGCTTGATGCCCCTTATCTCTTGCACGACATACTTCAAGTCAGAATCCTCTTTTGAATGGTGCACCTTTACTTCCTTCCTCAAAGAGATATCTCTCTCTGCCATGGCGATATCCTTCTGCACTGGCAAATCCTCTATGGCAGAAAGGCTCTCAGAACAATGCAAAGAGGCAAGAAGCATCTGGAGGTTCCTAGAGTTATCCTTCTCCGAGAATGTCGAGGAAGCAACCATTATAACGAGAAATCCTCGTACCACTTACCAATATGCTCAACACAAGCCAGGGAAAGGTGAGTAAATGAGGGCATAATATGATGAGACCTTCCCGTGCCAACTTGACCCATCGTCAAACCATCTGGAAGGCACTTCGAACGGCGGTAGACTTTAGCATTTATCCACCTTGCCTTGGGCAGATCGACCATTAATTCGGTCATCGGAGGGCCCACAACCATTTCACAAGGGGGGGAGAGTTATTAAGGGATAAGACCCCTTACTTTAACCTAGCACCCGCATTTTCCAGCTGATCCGCTTTCACATTGTGACATCTTTTGATGTGGAAGAAGTGGACCTTAGTAGAGTTTGGAAAAAACTTAGAAATTCTTTGTTGGAAACCATTATGTTTCTCCTTGGTGCTCTAAAAATTGTTCATGGATTGAATTACGATCCGTGAGTCTCCAAGAACATTGAATTCTTCAAGTTGGAGTTTGTACATGTTGGGTCACGGATTTGTCCATATTTTCATCACCTATCGACATATATTTCATCCCTCTTCTTCCTATTATTATCCATTTATCATTCCATTTTCCATCCATGCTGTAACTGCACGTAAAATACCATATTACTTCCATTGATGCTTTAGTAGTTAATCATGATTATTTTCCTTTATTTTTTATGAATTGAAGACTATTATGCATAATTTTACTGATGATGGTTTATGGAGTGATTTTTCATATTAGCAGCAGTAGCAACCATGGTTTAAGCCTCCAAAGTTGGCATGCTAGCACACGTCCGCATGAAGATTCACAACATGGTTTCATTCCTAGGATTGATTATGTGGATTTGTGATTTCAATTCGTGCTCAAGTCCAACATGGTAGCCTCCAGCTCATGATCAAACGACCTTAACCAAAAATGCATGCCAGATAAGAACACATTGATTTGCGTCGCGATTTGCGGGCAGATGGAGAAAAATCTCGAAAATCTGGGACATGGGTTTTGTGTGTAACAGCCTCAATTACTTGACTTGAGAGGAAATCGCCAAAAAAATCCACTGTTTGAGATGTACAGCTGGTTCTATAAACATGTAATTCTCAACTTTACTATTGTGACCAATTTTACAAATTAGCAATTGGTTGAAACAAATCACAAGTTGGAGATTCGGTTTCTCATTCTCCTGTGAGGATTTTATGTATAAATATGTAATCATTCTAATGTATTGGGTGGAGAGGAGAGCAAGCAATGTTATGCTGTAGAATTTGATCTAGACTTGATGTAACAATTTCATTATGATAATACATGCTGGTAGTTTCTTAATTCTGGAGTTGTAGACTTTCATTGTGGAAATCCAGCTCTGCTCAATGGAGGAAGGGCCCTCTTCCCTGAGCAGATGCTGGTAGTGTTGATTGTAAGTGTGTTTATTATGTAGATTTGCTTATTATTTAGTTCATGTTTTCATTCCTTAGATTTATCATAGTTGTGTGCTTCCATTAATTAGATTTATCATAATTGTTTTCCTATTAATTCGTTTGATAGATCGTTGGCCAACATAGCACTTATTTTAGATTCATGCAATTAGATCTTGCTTCATAAAGAGTTGATTTTGTTTTAAGTTAGATTTACAATGTGATTTTATGAATAGGTTTGAGGTTTGATTTATTTTCAAGAAGGTGTGATCTAGTTTACAAAGAGTTTTGATTTCATACCAATAGACAACAGTGTCAAGTAGAAATTGTGCTTGCATAAATTTTGCACGATAGCTTTGAAATAAAAGACTTCCTCGGGTTGACAATTTATGTTTTGGGAGTTTCAGTTGTTTAATTAATGAGAAAATTAATCCAACCAACATTTTGGCGCCATTACCGGGGAAGTTATTAATGGTGCAAAAGTACATCTAACATTGTTTTGTAGATGCATTGTTAAAGTAGGGCATGTAGGTTGCATGATTACTTTTCAATTTATTGAATTTGCTTTGAGTGTGTTTTTCTTCTTTCTTTGCATTTAGTTTTATTTCATTTTCAATTTTTGGATCGTAGATCTTATCATTCCACTTAGTGGTGTTGTAAGCACCACCCATTTTACTAACAAGTTGACAGGAACATTCGAAGGAGGAGCCTCAAGATAGCACATGAAGAATCTAATGAAGAGATGACAGGTAAGAAAGATGCAGAAGTTGTTACCTTCGAATTTCCCATCAGAGATTCAGGAAGAGTGGCACCAACGAAAAGCATTCCCTCACATGTTCTACCAATTTTTCACGGTTTGGAAAATGAAGACCTTGATGTATTTTTATTTCAATTCGAAGTACTTTGTAGAGGATATGGTTATTGTTCTAATGATCAAAAGTTGAATGTGTTTCCCCTTGCTCTAAAAGGAACAGCCCTCCGATGGTTCATGAGCCTCAGTGGGAATTGTATACAAACTTGGGAAGACATGAAACATGTATTCTTGAAAAGGTACCAAAATTATTGCAGGGTCAATGAACATATCTTCGAAATGATACAAGCGGAAGAAGAGAGTTTGGAGGATTACATGGAACGCTTTCAATACAATCTTCAAAAATCCAAACAAAGGAAACTGGGGAAAGAGACCTTGAAAACACTCTTACTTAAAGGAATCCAAACTGAATCTTTAGAAATATTAAATATGATGGGAACATGTGATGTATTTCAGTTAGAATATGATGATATTTGTGAGTGATGTAGAAGCTATTCAAGAGGAAAATTCAAGACTGGTAAGAATTCTAGTAATCCTTCTTTTAAATCTTTTAAATCTGCTGCAAGAACAAGAGTTATAGGAGCTGAAATCAGCAATTTATTTGAAATTTCTAAAGATGATTCACAATTGGATGCTTTGCAGGTTAAGGAAAAGCAGGAGGAGGTAAGAGAAGCAAGGAATTTCCCTTTGGATAGTCTTGAAAGTTGTGGTATATGTGACTTGAAGCATTCCACGGATTGTTGCCCCTCCTTACCAAGGATGAAAGAAACATATCAAAGAGATCTAGGAGTTGCAACAAACTCACTGCAACAATCATGGCAACCGTGGCCTACATGTATGGTTCAAAACTCTATCCCTCTATTTTCTTACTTTCATACTCAATCATTGAATATTCCTCCACCATGGCGGCTGTTGCAGTCTCAATTTAACTCTTACCTACCTTATCCACAAGGTTGGAATGGCCTATCTTATGATCACATGGCCACTCTCTCTCATGCTGTAACACAACTTGGTCCTTCAATATCAACCTCACAAACCAATCCTCTACATCAACCACATCTATCTTCTCATCAAACTCCTTGGTATCCAACACAATTTCCTGTCCCATCCACCCTCTACCCTAACCATAATAAAGCAGTACAGTATGCTTACAGTGCTGAACTGCAAAATTTTCTTACATTTCCTATTAAGTTTTAAACCAAATAGACTAGAAAGATCACTGAAAGAAACATAATCACAAGATAGACACAGAATTTACCCTGGGAAACCCTCATGGGGTAGAAATCCCAGCAAAGCTTTCCTCAATAAGATGATCAACCAAAATACAAGATGTGATCCAAGACTTGTCCTTCTTCTCTACCTCATATGCAGACCTCCCAGACACAAGTGCGCTACTTTCTGATTTGTGTAAGTGTGTCAAATGAGGAGCTCTCCTCCTCTACTTATACTAGATCCCGACTGACCAAAAACCCTAATGGGGCCAACATCTCCTGGAGAAGTCTAATAACCCCTAAAATATAAACTCAGGGCCGACCCCCACATGGTGGGTCTAATAACCCTAGTTACCACAAACCATCGGAGGAATAACCATCTCCGAATACATAATAGAATTGCCTCGGAGGGATGAAACATCTCCGGAATAATAATAATGTACAAATATAATATTCTTAAAAGTTACAATATTCAACACTCCCCCTTAACAAGAAGGATATTATAACAACATCTGCAGGAGCAAGGAGTTATCGACTACATCATACATGATACATCTATATATCATCAAAAGCTTTCTTCACTACATCATCATCAGTAACTCAACCAGTTACTAGAACATCAACATCATTGTCATCACGCGATCATCAACATCGTCATCACACGATCATCAACACTCGATCTATAGTATCAGGATCATCTCGATCTACAGCATCTCGATCATCTTAATCTATAGCATCTGGATCATCTCGATTTACAACATCTGGATCATCTCGATCTACAGCATCTGGATCATCTCAATCTACAGCATCTACAATACACACAATCATATTACAGGATGATCAATCCCTCTCTCTTTAGGACATAGGTCCATGGATGATACAATCCAAATCAAGTTCCAGGATGATCAGTCCTTATCACTTTAAGACAAGTCTCATGTATAGGGACGATGCAATCCCATCACATACATTTTGAACCCATTTCATGGACGATGCAGTCCTCTCACGTACCTTTAAGACAAGTCTCATGTCTAGGGACCATGCAATCCCATCACGTACATTTTGAACCTAGTTCATGGACGATGCAATCCTCACGTACATTTTGAACCCAGTTCATGGACGATGCAGTCCTCACGTTCATTTTGAACCGAGGTCCAGGGACGATGCAGTCCTCACGTACATTTTGAACCCAGTTCATGGACAATGCAATCCTCACGTACATTTTGAACCGAGGTCCAGGGACGATGCAGTCCTCATGTACATTTTGAACCGAGGTCCAGGGACGATGCAGTCCTATCTTCAATTCTCGGACACATCAGTCTACGGCTCAATTCTGGGACCGAAGTCCGGGGAAGATGCAATCCCCTACCTGTTCATTCAGGACTTAATTCTCGGAGACATCATGTCTACAGCTCTCTTTAGGACTGAAGTCCAGGGATGATCCAATCCTCACATGTCCACCAAGGACTTCATTCTCGAAGACATACGTCTACGGCTCTCTTTAGAACATGTGTTCAAGGATGATGCAATCCCTCTTCTTTCTCGGAGACATCTGTCTACGGCTCACTTTAGGACTGAAATCCAAGGATGATCCAATCCTCATATGTCCATCAAGGACTTCATTTTCGAAGACATATGTCTACGCCTCTCTTTAGAACATGTGTTCAAGGATGATGCAATCCCTCCTTTTTTTTTCAGAGACATCTGTCTACGGCTCACTTTAGGACTGAAATCCAAGGATGATCCAATCCTCATATGTCCTCATCAATACAGGTACAAGTATCCTCATCCATACAAGTACATTAATCAATACATGTACATACAAGTATTCTCATCAATACATCAATACATGTACTCTCATCAATACATGTAATCAATATGTAATAGTACAAGTATTCATCAAAAGCATGTATCCTCACCAATACATATATCATCAAAAGCATGTATTCTCACCAATACATATATCATCAAAAGTAAAAAAGCAAGTAAAATAAGTATTCTAAGTATAAGAGTCCTAAATCTAAATAATCTAAGTATCCAAGTGTAGTAAACAGGTATCCACATCATCGACCTTGCTGTCGATGAGACAATCTCATCATTAGTGACTATACTACTCCCCCTTTCGAGGAGGGTCCTTTTGAACTACACCAAGCTTGTCTCGGAAGTATTCAAATTTCACTCGAGACAGAGGCTTGGTCAAAATATCAACAATTTGATCCTCAGTGCTCATATACTCGAGCTTGATAGCTCCTCTCTGCACCATATCTCATATATAAAAGTATCGGATCTCTATGTGTTTTGACTGATCATGGAATACAGGATTTTCTGTCATCTTAATACAGCTTTGATTGTCACACATAATCACAGTGGGATCCATTTCTAAGTCAAACACTCCAGATAATAGTTTTCGAAGCCACACTGCTTCACAACTGCCAGAGCAAGCAGCTATATATTCTGCTTCAGTAGTACTGAGAGCCACACTAGATTGTTTCTTGCTGAACCATGAGATCATGGCAGATCCAAGACCATAACATCCACCTAATGTACTCTTTCTGTCTGAGACACTTCCTGCCCAATCGAAATATGAGTAACCATGTAATCTGAGTTCATGATCTCCAAGATAATATAGACCAAAATCTAATGTACCCTTTAGGTACCTCATTACATGCTTTGCAGCTGTTAAGCGAACCTTTCTAGGTCCTACTAGATACTGACTCAGGGTGTTTACAGCAAAGCATATATCTGGCCTAGTATTTGTTAAATACATCAATGAACCAGTGATTTGTCTATATAGAGTTAAGTCCACTAACTCTGATGAGTCATTAACTAATAACTTCAAGTTGGAGTCCATGGGAGTGGCCATGGCTTTACACTCCAACATATCAAATCTTTTTAGAATCTCCACAGCATAATTACCTTGATTTAGAAAGATTCCTTTTGGTTCTTGCCATACTTCTAGACCTAAGAAGTAGTGCATTAATCCAAGATCTTTCATCTCAAATTATGAAGAAAGCTTCTTCTTGCATTCAGTAATTTGTTTCTCATTTCCGGTTAGAAATAGATCATCTACATATAACAACAGTATAACTGGTTCATCATCCATGACTTTGAGATAAAGATTAGGGTTAGCTTTACTCTTGGTAAATCCCATGCTTGTTAAGAAATTGTCAATCCTTCTGTACCAAGCTCTGGGAGCTTGCTTCAATCCATATAATGCCTTTTTTAGTTTGCATACATGAGTTCTCCCGTCTTTAACCTCAAAGCCTTGTGGTTGCTCTATGTACACTTCTTCTTCAATTACACCATTCAGAAAAGTTGTCTTAACATCCATTTGGTGTAATTTCCACTTCATCATAGATGCAAGTGCCATGATAGTTCTAATTGAAGTATACCTAGCAACTGGTGCAAATGTTTCTTCGTAGTCAATTCCCTCTTTCTGAGAGAAACCTCTGGCTACAAATCTTGCCTTGTATTTTTCAATGCTACCATCTGTAGCATGTTTTATCTTGAAAATCCATTTGGAAGAAACCACACTTTTATCTTTTGGTTTGGGAACTATATCCCAAACATCATTTTTCATTATTGACTGATATTCTTTCGTCATTGCTTCTACCCATTCTTTCTTCTGAGCTGCCTCTTCATAGCTAGTAGTTTGTTGATCCACAAGATCACATAGCAAGGCCACATAGTTGGATACTAGCTTTGGTTTCTTTCTTTCTCTAGTGGAGCCTTCAGGAGCTCCATATCTTTCAGCTCCTTGAATAATGTCTCTAGCCCATGCTGGCCTTCTTTTCCTAGATAAGTTTGTAATAGGGGTTTCTTGTGGTTCCAACATGTCATGATACTCTGGTGAATCATCTTCAGGGATGGGCACAGCTTCTGTGATTCTAGGAGGTGTATCTTCTTCATAGATTTCTTCAAGTTGGCACTTCCTGGATTTCTTGAGAGCTGCTTCTTCATCAAATGTTACATCCCTACTTGTTTCCATATGATGAAAACCTGGTATGTAAATTCTGAAGGCTTTGGATGATTCACAATATCCAACAAATATTCCCTTCTTACTAGAAGGATCCAACTTGGATCTCTTTTCTTTTGGAATGTGAATGTACACAGGACACCCAAATATTTTGAGATGACTTACCTCAGGCTTCTTTCCTGTGAACACTTCTTCTAGAGTTTTGAATTCAAGAGAACTATGGGATAGTCTATTTTGCACATAGATTATTGTCCTAGTTGCTTCAGCCCATAGATACATGGGTAGATCTTGGTCATGTATCATAGTCTTTATAGCTTCCATGATGGTTCTATTCTTTCTTTCAGCAACCCCATTTTGTTGGGGATTGTAGGGAGTAGTTAGTTCCCTCTTGATTCCAGCTTCTTTACAAAAGTCTTCAAAGTCCTTTGAAGTATATTCTCCACCATTATCTGTTCTGAGAATCTTGATTTTCCTTTCTAAGAGATTTTCTATTAGGGCCTTGAACTCTTTGTATTTTCCTAAGACTTCATTCTTACCTTTTAGAAAGTATATCCAAGTCTTCCTTGAATAGTCATCAATGAATGAGAGATAATATTCAAACCCACTTAGGGAAGTGGTGGGCATTGGTCCACATACATCTGAATGTATTAGCTCCAAAATGTTCTTAGTCTTTGTTTCACTCTTTGGAAAAGGGTTCTTGACATTCTTCCTTTTTCACATCCTTTACATGAGCCATTATGATTAACCTTCAAATCTAGTAATCCTATGACCACCTTGCTTACATAGGGTAGGGCTTTGTAGTTAATGTGAGTTAATATTCTATGCCATAGCTCACTGGGGCTAGAGGTTTCATGAGCAAGGGCAACTTCTGGATGTCCCTTGAGCTTATAGAGACCTCCTTCCTCTTCACCAATGACAACTGCATCTTCAATTGATTTTCCTTTGGGCCACATAAGTACTTGTCCATCTATAAAAACAACTCTAAAACCTTTCTTATCTAGTGCTGAGATGGAGAGTAGGTTCTTCTTCAAACCTGGTACATATAAAATTTCTTTCATCTTCAAGGGTGTTCCAAAATCAAGCTTGTAGCTTGCTTCACCAATTCCCTTGATGGGATATTGATAATCATCTCCTAGAGATACCTTTTGAGGTGAAGACTTTTCTTCAAGTCTTGAGAGAGTTTTCTTTTGACCTGTCATGTGCTTTGAAGCACCACTATCAATAAGCCATGTATCTTCTCCAGGAGACACAGATCCAGTGAGTGCAGAAAATAGGACATATTCTTCTGGATCTTCTTTCTTTACTTTAGATCTTTTCCTTCAAGGCCTTTCCTCTTCTTCTTCTTCTTCGATACCTTTTGAGGTGAAGACTTTTCTTCAAGTCTTGAGAGAGTTTTCTTTTGACCTGTCATGTGCTTTGAAGCAGCACTGTCAATAAGCCATGTATCTTCTCCAGGAGACACAGATCCAGTGAGTGCAGAAAATAGGACATATTCGTCTGGATCTTCTTTCTTTACTTTAGATCTTTTCCTTCGAGGCCTTTCCTCTTCTTCTTCTTCTAATTCTTCCTCACTATCATCTTCTGCCATATGTGCATGATGTCTTTTGTGAACAAACTTCTTCTTCTTCTTTTCTGGTAAAGTACAGTCTCTAGCATAGTGTCCTAGTTTAAGACAATTATAACTTTGGACTGTGGAGAGGTCTCTTTCTGAGTTTGTTCCTCCTTTCCTTTTGAATCTATGAGAGGGTTGAGACTTCTTGTGGTTCACTTTCTTGAAGTGACCCTTTCTTCCTCTTTTGGTGTGTGTGGCCAAGGCTTGGTCATCCTCCTTGAGAAGGACTTCTCTGTTGGAAACCCTAGCCTCTTCTTGAACACAATCCTCCCATACTACATCAAACTTCATACTTTCTTTTCTGGCACACATAGCTTGTATAAATGACTCCCAAGGTCTAGTGAGACCATTTAGAGCAGTCATCACAAGTTCATCTTCATCAAGAGTATCACCAATGGCATCTAGTTTCTCCTTGATTTGGGAGACCCTTGAGAAGTAGTCTTGAATGGATTCTCCTTTGTGCATCTTGGTACTCTTCAACTAAGTTCTTAGGTTCATCTTCCTATTGATGTTCTTTCCCTCATACATTCTTCTTAGGGCATCATACATTTCCTTTGGAGTCTTCTTGGAAGCCACTTGGGGAATCAAGTGCTCTTTAATAGAATCAGCTATGATTCTCTTTTCCCTAATCAAATCCTTCCTATGCTTCTCTTTGGCTTCATCTCCTTCAGGTTCTGCAACTTCATCCTTGATATACTGAGCAAGATCATTCTCTTCCAGAATGAGACCAATTTTGTATTTCCATGCCCGAAAATTCTCTATACCTTCTAGCTTGTCTTCAAGCTTAGTGCTTGGAGCCATCTTCTCTTGGGGGAGTCCAAGAGATAAGAGATAGAGTAGTACTTACCCGGAAACTTTAACTTTTCACTTTTTCGGATCTGCAACAAAATTTTTGGTTTATTACACTTTTGGTAAAACTAGGGTTTGACTTTCCTGGAGTTCTACCCAACCAAAAACCTCGATCCAAGGCTCAAAAGATCGATCTTTAGAAGGGTTATTCAGCCATGCAACCATAATCTAAAAATAGTAACTTTTTGCAGAAACCATAATTTTGGGAGAGAGAGAGAAATATAATTTCACCTTGTGAAAGATGTTCTATTTAGGCTAGCTCTGATACCATGTTAAGTTTTAAACCAAATAGACTAGCAAGATCACTGAAAGAAACATAATCACAAGATAGACACAGAATTTACCATGGGAAACCCTCATGGGGTAGAAAACCCAGCAAAGCTTTCCTCAATAAGATGATCAACCAAAATACAAGATGTGCTCCAAGACTTGTCCTTCTTCTCTACCTCATATGCAGACCTCCCAGACACAATTGCGCTACTTTCTGAGTTGTGTAAGTGTGTCAAATGAGGAGCTCTCCTCCTCTACTTATACTAGATCCCGACTGACCAAAAACCCTAATGGGGCCGACCTCTCCTGCAGAAGTCTAATAACCCCTAAAATATAAACTCAGGGCCAACCCCCACATGGTGGGTCTAATAACCCTAGTTACCACAAACCATCGGAGGAATAAACATCTCCAAATACATAATAGAATTGCCTTGGAGGGATGAAACATCTCCAGAATAATAATAATGTACAAATATAATATTCTTAGAAGTTACAATATTCAACATTTCCCTCATGTTCTACCTCATCTACACTGCTGCAAAAAGACTGTGCACTATTGCAACAAATCCATACAAGGCCTGAACATGTTTTAAATCCAAGACTTGGAAGTGAAGTTTCTTATGATCATCAACAAGTTAACAAGATCAACAAATTTGATGAAGAACGGACATTGGAACCAAAAGCATCATTCACATCATTAGATCTGAATCTCTTATGCATTCAGGAAGATCAGTTTACTAAGGAGCTTCATGGTGTAACAACCATGCGAAATCAAGGGAACAAAGACTATATTGAAGCTTGGTTTCAATCTGTCATCGGTTTGCAGCATCATTCCATACTTCAACAATTCTTGGCACCATCATTTCAAGGGGAGTTGATCTCTCATATCCTAGCATTCATAAAGTTATATTTTTATGTTGGGAGTATGAGAATACTTGAGTCATTTCTTCGAAAGTGGCTCCATTGGAAGTTCTCCTACACTTGAGAAGAATTTGTTATTTCCAAGTAGTGTAGGACATTGTAAATAAATAACATTGGTAAGATCTCATTCAATTTTTCACTTAGATCTAGGATGCATAGATAGTATAATTTTGTTTTGAATAAGAACTCTTGGACACATGGTGCAGTAAGAGCCACCCATATTACTAATCTCTCTTTTTCAGGAAGTTGGTAAGAGGAAGGAAGCATTGGTGAATGAAGACTCCACGGGAAAATGAGCCAAACGATTATGGAACCCTTCAAGCTTGAAAGTTATGCGATCATCATGGTATGTGTTTAGTTTTTATCTCTGTATAACACATCCATAAAAATACACAGACTTTATTTCAACATTATATCATTTTTTTTAAGAGTTGCAGCTGCAGCTGCAACACACTGTGTAAGTCAATCTAGGTACTCAATGCTTGAAAAATTTTGGTATGGGTGTGTTTTTTATTTAAATTTATATCATTAAAAACATTCACACCTATTCCGGTCACTTTTTGGGAGCCAAATTTCATTTATTGGATTTTTGGGGCATTTTGGCTTGAAATTTTTACTGAGACACAGTCAGGACAGTCTGTTTTTGGGAGACCAAATGGAATTATTTTTAAAACCTATTTACATCCCAAGTATCCCTTTGAATCTAGTTTCCAAAACAATTTTAATTTTTTTATATTGGGCATCAAACGAAAAATTTATGGTCAAAATACTAACGAGGTGTCAAGCATGCAGCTTCGGAACAGAGATGGGACAGTCACTTTTTGAATGCCTTATTGGATATATATTGAAAACCAGCTTCATTTGTATATTCCCCTATGAATCTAGTTTACAAAACAATTTGAATCACTCAATTATGATATCGTATGCAAATTTTATGACCAAAATACAGACTGCCTATCACAAATCAGCATTTTTAAAACTCAGTTTCCTAGACTGTTCATTGGACTGTTCGACTCATGCACTCTTATTGGATTGAAAACCTATTTCTATTGGATATCCCTACATGAATCTACTTTCATATCCAATTGGAATCATGTCAATCCGTTACCAAACGAAAAAGTTATGCCTAAAACCGTGATTGTTGGTCTAGTCCAGAATTCGAAAAACACCTTGTCATGCAGGTTGTTACTGAGCAAATTGGAATATCATCACATAGAATTTTTAAAACCTGTTTCTAATGGACATAGACCTATGAATTTCCTTTCATTTGGCTTTCTAATCACTCAAATCGGACAAGGAATGAAGAAGTTATGATCAAAATACTGTTGGCGAGTCTAGATGGCCATCGCTCTCCCGTAGGTATAAAGTGGATTTTGCTTCGTTCATTTTTCTTTGGATTTGTTTTATAAGTAATTGCTTTTTGTTGTTTTTCATAAGTATTGGATGAAGAGAGATCGATCACCTCTCTTCTTCCATGATCTCATGTTTTACTGCAGGCAAGTGCTAGGTTTTTGCAGGTCCTTGGAAGAAGAAGGTCAATACATGCACGAGTGACTCTTGAAGACTTTTTATCAATTCGCAATGGATTGAGAACATAAAAAATGGAGAGATTGATGTGAAAACCATATGAAGACCAATGTTAAAGAAGTCAAGTTCCTTTGCTACATGAATTGCTACTAAAGAAGCCTCGCAAAAAGACCTTTTTCCCATCATGCTCATTCACCAACACCATGATATGCCTATACATTTCCTTCTTCGCTCTACCATTCCATTACCTTCTGCTTCATTTCATCACTTCCATACTTTCCACTCCATTCACTACTCAGCCATGAATAAATTCTTTCATAGTGCCATGGGATCTACATACATCAATGGCAGATTTCCTTATTGTTAATCATGGGGATTCATCAATGCCTCTTGATTGACAAATCTTGCAGGCAACTGGACTCCAGCACATTCATTCGTACCTGTCAAGATTCACTAAGGTACTTTAGAGCTCACTGTCATCAAAGGTGAGTTGCTTCACATTGGTTAACGGCATACATTAATGGCCGGTAATCCAATGATTTCTTTCCATGCTCGACTTCAGCACATTCATTCACATGGTAAGAATTGTACCTCGGTTTGGTAGTGGTTGAAGATTATATGATCTCATGGTTTCAACAGTGACTTGTAGCATCATTTGTTCCAATAGTTTTGCAGTTCCTTTTCATTTTTCATTCCAACAGTTGATTTTCAGAATAAGAGAAGAAACTCTCTGCCTTTGTAGTAGAATTCCTCATCATCATTTGCCTCAACAGTTAGTATTACATGCAACACATTTCATCATGGATCAAATTCAGCCTTCATAAGTTTCATCTTCCAGCTACATTGCTCCAGCATTAATACATTCATGTCAACCAAGGTTTCCATGGAGGTAAAACTTGAGGTAAAATAGCATGAGTTTTTTATTTATTAAAGATTTATGAATATGTCATGAAGAACCACTAAGCATTATCCATTTTCATTTTCTATATAGCATTTTTTTTTTTTGTCCATCCATTCCCATCCTTGCCCACTCAATTCTAACACTTCATCATTCCAATTCATGCACACCCAATTCAAGTCCTTCCAACATCTTTCCCAACATCCAAGTATGAAAAAATGATCTATTGTTGCCACACAAGAACCAGCAGTAGGAACACAAGGCATTATTGTTGTTTCATGAGAACCTACAGTGGAAGAAGTCTATGTTGCCATACAACAGAGAATACATTCAGAAGGTTTCCATCCACACAAATTGAAGATAAGAGACTATATCATGTGGTATGAGGATTGTCAATTTTTAAAGGTCAATCATGTTGCTGATTTCTTATTAATGCATGGTTGTCCCACATGGATCCTCATGGTTGAATGCTACTAGAAATATGAGTACAGTCATTTTAGAAGTTTTACAAGTAATATTGTGATCATATTTGAGGCAAGCAAAAGCTTGATATGGAACATCAACATCATCATTTTGGTTGAGGGCAATCTCTCATACAAGGTCCCTCCATGTTATGAAAACAAATTCATGTTGCTTATGGGATTTATTTCTTAGTTGCTTTGTTTTGCCTTCATACACATGGAAACTAAATATTCTCAAAGACATCACAGTAGGTCCATGGCATAAATATGACCTCTAGAATAGTAAATAAAAATAAAAAAAATTGGGTGGTTGACATCATTACAACTTACAGGTCATCTCTTTGTTTTTGTCCCACTTCTTTATTCAATATTTTCTTTTCCAAGGACAGGGCATCCATTGAGTTTAGGGGAGAATGGACTTTTATGCACTTTATGGAATTGAAACTATTTATTCACACATTCTTGGAATTGTTTGGGAGAATAGTTGTTTTGTGCAACCGTCATCCACAACTCTGTTATGTACAATTCATGTTGGCAAATAAAAAATTCATAGTGGGTAGCTTGATTGCAGTAACTGGGCAACATGATGCACATTAATATCTTTGGCCAATTATGAATTTATGGAGAAGTTGATAGGACTGTTGAATTGAGTTTGATTATTATGGAATGCTTGGCCTCATGTTTAAAAACTTCATCAAATAATCCTTCATACTCCATTCAAGTGGGGCTAGAGAAAACATATTGAAATTTCCAGATTTTGTCTTGGGGCAGCCATATCTTTGCTGGGTCATCTTAATTACATGGTAAACTTGGCATTTTGATACCATGAGCTGATTTGAATTTGGTTTGATGCTATCACAAAATTTATCTGCATGAGTTTTGCTGAGTGATGAAAAGCCATATAAATATGATGTAGCACCATCCTAAACACATCTGCGATATGTTCTTTTCCATGGAGAAATGGGTCAGCTGTTAAAAAATGAAAATGTTTGTGCAAATTTGAGAATCACTGAATGTTGCATATATTGGTTTATATCTTCCAAGGCATCAGAGAATGACAACATGTTAAGTTTGGGGGAGATGGCTACTTTCCAACTAAGCTAACAACTCGTACTTTCCATGAGGACATGGAAATTATTCAGTTTGGGGGAGGAGCTACTATGCTTGTTGGTTTGTCATTCACATTCATATTACCCATGCACATTATTTTTCCATATTTAATGCAGAAATTGATTTGAGCATATATTGCAATTGGTGAGTTGGATCTTCATGAAACTTGGACAAGGAATGCATAACATCATGAAGAACAATTATGGTAAGTTTCAGCCCAATCCAATGCATGGTTTTCGAAAAAATGTCCATCATCACCTACAGCCATTTTGCCTATATCTCAAGATCCGTGCATCAGATGAATTTGAGCTTTGGGTGTAGAAGCATTATGTTAAGAGGAAGATACTCACCAATTTTTCGGTGAAAATACTTCACGGATTGCGAAAAAATGGCCATCATCACCTACAGCCAATTTGCATTTTTCTCGAAATCCATGATGTGGGTATCTCTAATTTTTGGTGTGGAAATGAATTGGACTTGTAGAAACTTGCTTGCAAAATTTCAACCAAACCCAGTTTGTATTTTGTAAGATATTAGCTCCGGAAGTTTGCTAAAACACCAGCTGCAACACCACCAAATTTTCCGCCAAATCCTCTGCTAAAGCAGCTGCAACACCACTAAATTCTTCACTAAATCCTCCACTAAGCAGCTGCAACACCACTAAATTTTCTGCCAGATTTGTCTGCTAAGCAGTTGCAACTCCGCCAAATCCTCCGCTAAAGCAGATGCAACACCGCTAAATTCTTCGCTAAATCCTCCACTAAGCAGTTGCACCACCGCTAAATTTTTCGTCGGATTTGCCTTATACACTAGCTGCGACTCTGCCAATTTTGTCCATTTTTCATATTCTTGCAACTGTGACTCTGCCATATTTGTCCTATCTACCAGCTGCAGCTCCGCTAGATTTATCCTATCTACCAGCTGCGACTTTGCTAAACTTGCCAATTTTTCGGCTGCAACTCTTCTGGCTTTGGTCACTATGCATGGTAAAATGAAAGCAACAGTAAAATGAGTCCTTCTAATTTGGATGCTACACAGGTATTGGGTTGCATGAGGACATGCAACAAGTTCAGTTTGGGGGAGATGTTGGGTCACAGATTTGTCCATATTTTCATCACCTATCGACATATATTTCATCCCTCTTCTTCCTATTATTATCCATTTATCATTCTATTTTCCATCGATTTGCTGTAACTGCACGTAAAATACCATATTACTTCCATTGATGCTTTAGTGGTTAATCATGATTATTTTCCTTTATTTTTTATGAATTGAAGACTATTATGCATAATTTTACTAATGATGGTTTATGGAGTGATTTTTCATATTAGCAGCAGT
This sequence comes from Larix kaempferi, assembly GCA_027924585.1. Lineage (NCBI taxonomy): Eukaryota > Viridiplantae > Streptophyta > Pinopsida > Pinales > Pinaceae > Larix > Larix kaempferi. The sequence goes on along the minus strand of BSBM01001201.1, from coordinate 6,761,800 downwards.
AGCAGCCATGGTTCAAGCCTCCAAAGTTGGCATGCTAGCACACGTCCACATGAAGATTCACAACATGGTTTCATTCCTAGGATTGATTATGTGGATTTGTGATTTCAATTTGTGCTCAAGTCCAACATGGCAGCCTCCAGCTCATGATCAAACGACCTTAACAAAAAACGCATGCCAGATAAGAACACATTGATTTGCGTCGCGATTTGCGGGCAGATGGAGAAGAATCTCGAAAATATGGGACATGGGTTTTGTGTGTAACAGCCTCAATTACTTGAATCAGGAGGAAATCTCCAAACAAAGCCACGGTTTGAAATGTACAACTAGTTCTCTAAATGTGTAATTCTCAGATTTACTGTTGCAGTCGGTTTTACAAATTAGCAATTGGTTGAAACAAATCACAAGTTGGGGATTCAGTTTCTCATTCTCCTGTGAGGATTTTATATATAAATATGTAATCATTCTGATGTATTGGGTGGAGAGGAGAGCAAGCAATGTTATGCTGTAGAATTTGATCCAGACTTTGATGTAACAATTTCATTATGATAATACATGCTGGTAGTTTCTTAATTCTAGAGTTGTAGACTTTCATTGTGGAAATCCAGCTCTGCTCAGTGGAGGAAGGGCCCTCTTCCCTGAGCAGATGCTGGTAGTGTTGATTGTAAGTGTGTTTATTATGTAGATTTGCTTATTATTTAGTTCATGCTTTCATTCCTTTTATCATAGTTGTATGCTTCCATTAATTAGAGATGATGATGATGTTGATGATGAAGATGATGACGAATGTGCAGCACATCATCCTCATCATCATGATCATCTTCATCATCATCTTCATCATCATCAACACCATGATCGTCATCATCAACTTCCCCATCATCATCATCGTCATCATTGTCATTATGAGGATGCAAATGATGATGAGGATGATGGTGATGATGATGATGATGGTGGTGGTGATGATGGTGATGATGACGACGATGGTGGATGATGATGAGTATGAGTACGATGATGAAGAAGAAGATGATGATGATGACGAATATGATCATCATCAAAATCATCATATTCATCATCATCATCTTCACTAGTCATCATCATCACCATCATCATCATATGATCATGGTCATGATCACCACTATCTTCGTCATCACTATCTTTAGTCATCTTCATCTTCGTCATCGCCATCTTCCCCCTAATCATCATCATCATTGACATCTTCGTCATCATCTTCGTATCCTCATCATCATCATTGACATCTTCATATCATCATCATCATCATCATCATTGAAATCTTCGTATCATAATCATCATCATCATCATTGACATCTCTGTATCATCATCGTCGATGAAGATGTTGATGATGATGGTGGTGGATGATGATGAATATGAGTATGATGATGATGATGACTAATTTCGAGATGATGATGATGATGATGATGATGATGATGATGATGATGATAAGGATGATGAGGAATATGCAACACATCATCATCATCAACAACATGATCATCATCATCAACAATATGATCATCATCAAAATCATCATACTCGTCATCATCATCTTCACTAGTCATCATCATCACCATCGTCGTCATATGATCATGGTCACGATCATCACTATCTCCGTCATCACTGTCTTTAGTCATCTTCATCTTTGTCATCATACTCGTCATCGGCATCTTCCTCCTAATCATCATCATCATTGACATCTTCGTCATCATCTTTGTATCATCATCATCATCATTGACATCTTCGTATCATAATCATCATCATCATTGACATCTTCGTATCACCATCATCAACGAAGATGATGATGATGATGATGACTAATTTGGAGATGATGATGATGATGATGACGATGATGATGATGATGACGATGATGATGAATATGCAGCACATCATCATCATCTTCCTCATCATCAACACCATGATCGTCGTCATCATCATCATTGTGAGGACGCGGATGATGATGAGGATGATGAAGATGATGATGATATGATGATGATGATGATGATGATGACGATGGATGATGATGAATATGAGTATGATGATGAAGATGATGATTTTGATGACGAATATGATCATCATCAGCAGCAGCAAAAACATCATATTCGTCGTCATACTCATCTTCACTAGTCATCATCATCACCATCTTCATCATCATCATCATTGTGGGGACGAGGATGATGATGATGATGATGATGGCAATGATGATGAAGATGGTGATGATGACTAATGGAGATGATGATGATGTTAATGATGAAGATGATGACGAATATGTAGCACATCATCCTCATCTTCATCATCATCTTCATCATCATCATCATCAACACCATGATCGTCATCATCAATTTCCTCATCATCATCATCATTGTGAGGACACGGATGATGATGAGGATGATGGTGATGATGGTGATGATGACGACGATGGTGGATGATGATGAGTATGAGTACGATGATGAAGAATATGATGATGATGATGATGAATATGATCATCATCAAAATCATCATATTCATCATCATCATCTTCACTAGTCATCATCATCACCATCGTCATCATATGATCATGGTCACGATCACCACTATCTTTGTCATCACTGTCTTTAGTCGTCGCCATCTTCCCCCTAATCATCATCATCATTGACATCTTCGTCATCATCTTCGTATCATCATCATCATCATTGACATCTTCATATCATCATCATCATCATCATTGACATCTTCGTATCATAATCATCATCATCATTGACATCTTCATATCATCATCGTCGACGAAGATGATGATGATGGTGTGTCACGTACCCACCCATTTATCCAAAGCAAGACAGGGAACATGATGTCAAATTTGGGGCTTTCACATGATCTCAGCCCATTCGTTAGATTCATATAATTAAAATATGAGTGTGTAGATGTAAAGCAAATCGATTACGCACAGCGGAATTAAAACAACATCCACACACAATTCATGCTCATCCATCATATCAAAATAATCATTAATTAAACATTGCAAAAGTAAATACATAGACATAAAAACACTTATCTTCATTTTGCAACTGCCCCAAGCAACTAGCTATGTTGCTGCAACGTTCCACCCAACCATAGGCTCTTCGACAGCTTATACTGAGTCTGTCTGAAGGCCACCCCCGAGCTGGGCATGATTCTCACAAGGAAAGGGAACATTCGAGCTCGTTCACTGCCAATTACTCATTTCATCTCAACCAAGCCAGTCCACAGCTGGGTTTATCAGGCTACATTTGAACCATGGATGCTTATTCTCAAGCTCAAGCCAAAGCAATGGATACCCAAATCCAATACCCCAACATTCTCATTTCTCACACCGCAAGCACAAACATTGGGCATAGATACCATTTACAACAAGGGTATTTTACAAAACAGGGTCCATGGGTTTTTCCCAAATCGTGGCTCACTAAAACAGACTGTGGAAAGAGTAATTTGATTTCAACCCCAGGGAGTAAAACCGATTTCTCCCCACTGGTTATGACCCTTTCCAATGGCCTAAATGACCTCCAGGAAGACCCAAAAACATGTTGTTCTCTTCCCCACTGGTAATCAACACAAAAACGCCCCTTCCCAGGTAAAAGATGAAGGGAAACCCAGAAAAACCATGGAGGAAAACACCCAGGCAACTAGAGCTGCGTGAGGGAGAGAGACAGATGGTTGCATAATGGCTTAGAGAGCAATTTTGTGGCTCTTTTCTTGCCCAAGGTGACAAACACGATTTTCCATGAAGGGTGGCTCGCCCATACCCGAATTTGGACAGCCATACCTCTCCATTCTCAAGGCATTAATTACCTCAACCAACTCTTGGGAGAAATCAATGGTTGGGTACAAAAGTCAACATGGGTAGTTGAGGGTTTGATGGGTTCTCTCCTTGACACTTGGCTTGAACTGATTGGCTCAAGGGTTTGAATGTTTTCCCTCCCAATTCCTTGTGAAATCATGCTCCCATCTCTTTGTTACATTGCATAGCTAGTTGTGGGTATTTTTATTAAAATGCATATTACATTATGTTGAAGTTCCAATGTGCCTGGCTAGCACGCAAACCATATGCATCAATAAATCGATGGCGAGGCCTTGGCCTTGAGCTCCTCACCACAATTTCATAACAATATTACACCATTTAAAATGTTAAAGTGATAGGGTCTATATGGGGACGTGACATTTCCCTCCCCTTGGAATAATACCGTCCTCGGTGTTCCAACACTTAGGAATAAATACCCACTTTACATATGCCTCAAAATTCACAACTGGGGGCAGGTCTGTCCTGCGTTTCATCTCTTTACTTTGAACTTTCACGATCAAGTCCTTTAGCTTCCACAAGCTGCTCTTGCTGGCTTGATCTTCCAGTTCTGCAGGTGGGCATCGCTCCACAACAATCCCTTCCGTTTGTTTATCTTCCAGCTGATCTACAAGTCTGGAATTTCATGGATTTCATCTTCCTTGCTGTCCTGATAACTAATTGAGGAAGACTTCCAGCCAAAACAAATATCTTTCAATGTCTCTCCTGTGAGACTCATCATGGCAATTCCTGTTAGGACAAGCATAACACAATATTAAAATTAGTCAATTATTTGCCCAATTGACATGGAACGTCCATGCTTTACTCATGAGACTTCCACACATTTCATGCTTTCCCAATATACACATGAACTCATTCATGTTCATCCTTTCAACGAAAAATAACCATTTCAACATTCACAATTCATTTCAAGCAATTAAATACAATTGGTTTTCATTTATGACATGCACTCAATAGTCTTTTGTTTCTAAGATGCATCAGTCAAAAGGAAAGAGAAGAGTAAGAGTTTCCCCCTCTTAGTCTTGTTCCAATTTGGAGCCACACCATCACTTGTGGTTCTATGCTCCTTAGCCTCTTTCACTTCAATGTGAATGCTTGGCGTGCCATTTCTTGGCTATGACACTTTAGTGTCTAAGGTCTGTCTAATGCCTTTCAACTAGGGAACCCTTCCCCATTGTTGCTTACAGAACCTTTGGCTGCTAGGACCCACACAGTTCCACTAGCACCATCTTTCATTACCGCTCATACTGAGCTCTCTTTAGGATGGTCACATGTCCACATGCATCCTCCAGATGCTTTCATAGTCCTTGCTTCTAGCAATACCTACACTCAAACATGGAATTCATTCACATGTTTAGTGTATTTTCATAAGGTTTATCTCTAGACAAGAGTTTGAGAAAATCATGATCAAATCATATACACACGTATATTCATAAGAAAAAAGTTGCAAGATAACCAAATACTTATCTGTATCAGATGTCTTCACTTTATTCCACAGGATCCTTCTTTGCTTTCCAAGCATTGGATTTCCCGTGGATACAATAATGAATGTTGGTACAGCACGCAGTCTACTCCACAACCATTAAAATAGGCAATGTCCGGCCAGTACGTCGACTGGTTTTTATCAATTATTTAAGGAATGTTTGGCCAGCACGCCGGCTGCTCCACAACATCAAGTGGTTAATGTTCCCACCAACTATTCTCTAAATTTATCAATCATCAGTTACTCTCTGGATTTACCAAGAATTTTATAGCGCCCGACCAGTTACTCTCTGGTTCTACCAAGAAATTTATAGCGCCCAACCAGTTACTCTCTAGTTTTACCAAGCGTTTGTGGCTCTTTCAAGGTCCTTACTTCCTGCAACGGTCAAGGTTTCCAACAAAGAAACAACAGTGTATTAGCTTGGTTGTCATAATACTTGTACCTGAAATCTTCATTATTCCAAACAAGAAATAAATGAAAATGAATACTTATCTGTATTGTGCATTTCTCCTCGCTACTCCACAGGTTTCCTTCTCTGCTTTACAAGCCTTGGATCACCTGTGGGGTGGATGCTTGGCCAGCACACATTTTGCTCCACAACATCATCCGAATAGGTAATGCCAAGCTAGTGCGCCGACTGGGTTTATCAGGCATCCCAAAAAATCAGTATGCTAAGCCAGTACGCCAACTGGGTTTATCAGACATTTCAAAAATCAGTATGCTAAGCCAGTACGCCGACTGGGTTTATCAAGCATTTCAAAAATTAGTATGCTAAGCCAGTACGCCGACTGGGTTTATCAAGCATTTCAAAAATCATTTCCAAGCCAGTTCTTCAACTGGGTTTGTCAGGAAATAACACCCTTCACCAATACCTCCACAACATGCAAATAACCAATGCCAAGCTAGTGCACCGACTGGGTTTATCGGGCATCCAACAACCATTTCCAAGCCAGTACATCGACTGGGTTTATCAGGAAATATGAACAACATAATATGATTACGTGGCTCCTTTTCTTATGCAACCAGTGGTTCCCTCCAGGAACTCCATAGGTGACTCACTTGACTGCAGGCTAGCATGGCCCCACAATACCCACTCACACTACACAAGGATGATACCCATTTTCTGCAACACAGCTCCTCGGGCCTATCCATCTCTTCTAGTGTCCTTTAGTGTGAGCGTATAAAGGTTACCACTGCCCATACAGTCCTCTTGAGCACCCTTTCTTCACTTTGCCTCTTGCATGCAACACCAAATTGCATCTGTGTAAGCTTATAGCACAAGAAGGATAAGCAGACTCATCAATATTGCTACTCTAAAATTGTAATCATATCTCATAACATTCACTATCAAGTATTGAAACACCAGGAATGCGTCCATCCCCTTAGGGTGTAGTCAATACTGAAAATCCTAACATAACCCATCACCCGAAAGGTATGCATCCCTTTCCAATGTGAGCCATGTAGGCCTTAGTCCCACTCAAGCAGTCTGAAATAATAATGAAATAATAAAACATGCTATGCATATTAAATCTAATAACCAGACATGTATATCCTCAGTTAGGGTTACCGAATACTCATTCGTTTCATATATGTATCTTTCTTTAATGGCGAAGAATGGGGGCTCCCTTCTCTGAGTCAATAGTCCTTCGGTTTGCCACCCCAATCCTTTCATGTTCCTTAACCCACACATGCCTTCTTGGCATAATTTTACTGTCTCACTCACATGCTTTACCAACATGTAGTTCCACTGAGACATTATCAACATTTACAATGGCGTTTCACCCGAAACCCATTTCCAAAGCATGGGATCCTTCCCATCTAGTTTGGCTTCTGCGGGCCATCACACATGGTCTTCCTGCAATGTGTCATCCTGGCACACTTTATCAAATAGCCAAATAGTCAGCAACATTTAGCAATAAGCTTCAAATATGATTGTTCCATAACTAATCAATAGCATTAATAATTAAATTCAATATGAATTTACAATTCTGTCTCCTACAGAAATTGATTTGCTTAGGAATGAGTCTCTCCTCATATTGTTTGGCTCTTGTAAGTGGTATCACTCTGCCCATTATGGTTTCTCCCTTGCTACCATACATGAAAATCCACCTATAACATGTCCTCTTGACACAATTCTATATAATCCAAACAGTCATTAGCAATTATAAGCAACTTCTCAAATCTGAAATTTGTAAATCTATTTTCCTACAGAAATTAGATTTGCAACTATGAGACTATTCTCATAACTTAAACCAGACAATTTTTCAAATTTGTTTCATGCATAACTTACAACCATGAGAACCTTCTCATAACCTTTGGCTTCTGCACATGGTAGATCCTAGTCTTTACTATGGACTTATCCTCATTGCCATACACAAGACTTTTCTACCTAAAACTGAAACTTCAATCAGCCAAACACATTGTGAGTATCTATGTACATAATCATTCATTGCCATAACAGTCACTGAAGTGATCTCAGAATTATAATACTCAATAATTCAAACACCTTCAGCTGTTTAACATTTGAAAGGCAATGAAATATATATACATTTCTATATATGCATCATTATCACAATAAAATTGCAAGACATAGTCACACTATCCATGCAATTTAAATAACTGTAAATACTCATTACTTCATATTCCATGTAGCTCTGTCCTTCCAACAAAGCGCTCTGGTAGCCCATCACATGTCTACCTTCTTCATGCAGTCCTTCTCCTACATTCATAGCAGCTTATGGAATGGTCTCAGGATTAGCAATAGTCCACCATTTCATCTATTATCTAACTGGGTTGAAACATATATATGTCACACCCATGCATTCACACAATGCATTTCAACATGTGCACCTACACATGCATGCATATTTACAACATTTACCAAATATTTCAATGCACATCTCTTCAATGCCATCTTGCATGATTTCATGAATATTATGCATTCAAACATACTATGGCCTAACCATGATTACTACATACAGCATGCACTACCATGATAGGTCCATAAGTCCTCAGTTGCTTTGGTTGTTAAACTCACAACCAATATTCACAAATGGCATGATATGAATTCATATGAATGCATTGAGGTTTCTAGAAACTATAGGGTGTAAGGCTCCTTGCCTTCATTTACCCACACCTGACCATACTTGGTAGGTTAACATTCACATTTAGGCACTCAATACCACATGCAAACCAAAATCATCATAGTTTAACTGTAGTTGAAGGGATCTTACCAAATCCTCCTTCAACATTCATGCAACTAAGCATAAATATCCATTACCTGCATGGTTGTCATTAACATCGTTTGATGTTACCTGATCAATTGGCCTCTTACCAAGGCTACTCCGTCCTTTTTCCAACATCATGATCACGGATTTGTTGCACCATCCTCTCTTCATAAGGTTGTATGCAACAATCATCATCCACATCCTTAGCCATGCTTCGGTTGTCTTTGGTCCTACAACCAATATGAACATGACTAATTATTAGCAACCACAATAATTATCTTAAGTGGCTCATTGCATATGTAAAACCTCACTATTTTACTAATATGAAATATCATATACACGCAAAAAAAACATTTTCACTTGCATTGTGCAATATGCCATCTAGTACATATTCACTTCATCTATCTATCCTTTTGCATTTCCAGCATCCCTATGCCATAATTTTCAATATAGACAACTCAGGAAATATAAATATAATAGCAATGGAGGAGTTAAGGAATTCTCCCTTTATCAACATTGCCTTGCTGCTCCCATTGCTTTTCTGCAAGGCATATTACAGCCAACTACTCTTAATGCAATTCCTGCTTCTCATTCCCAAGCATAGAGAATGCATTTCACACTTTCAACGACTGTCTTCCGGGGGATGACGAGGGTCAAGGGGGCTTGCCATTTCGCGCAATCTGGCGCATAAGTTCCATGGCAATTTTTTCATTTTCGACACCTGAAAATCTCCCTGAAAAATGGTTGAAATTCCTTGTTTCGGAGAAACTTGTGGAGTTCTTCCGCAATTTCGAAAGAGAATTGGAAATTCCTTCCGCAGTTTTGGAAGAGAATTGAAAATTCCTTCCGCAGTTTCGGAAGAGAATTGAAAATTCCTTCCGCAGTTTCAGGCCAACTCGCCGAATTCTTCCGCAGTTTCGGGCCAACTCGCCGAATTCTTCCACAGTTTTGGGCCAACTCACCGAATTCTTCCACAGTTTTGGGCCAACTCACCAAATTCTTCCGCAGTTTCGGGCCAACTCACTGAATTCTTCCGCAGTTTCGGGCCAACTCGCCGAATTCTTCCACAGTTTCGGGCCAACTCGCTGAATTCTTCCACAGTTTCGGGCAGAAACTCATAGACACTTAGAAAAATTTTGAAAATTTGAAATTTTTGAAATTTTTCTTAACTATCAGTGCTGAGCAGGAAGCATACTTACCTCTGCAACTATGATAGGTAGCCCATAAAGGCCCAATGCTGCAACCAGCAGATCTGATACCATCTGTCATGTACCCACCCATTTATCCAAAGCAAGGCAGGGAACATGATGTCAAATTCGGGGCTTTCACATGATCTCAGCCCATTCGTTAGATTCATATAATTAAAATATGAGTGTGCAGATGTAAAACAAATCGATTATGCACAGCGGAATTAAAACAACATCCACACACAATTCATGCTCATCCAGCATATCAAAATAATCATTAATTAAACATTACAGAAGTAAATACATAGACATAAAAACACTTATCTTTATTTTGCAACTGCCCCAACCAACTAGCGATGTCGCTGCAACGTTCCACCCAACCATAGGCTCTTCGGCAGCTTATACTGAGTCTGTCCGAAGGCCACCCCCGAGCTGGGCATGATTCTCACAAGGAAAGGGAACATTCCAGCTCGTTCACTGCCAATTACTCATTTCATCTCAGCCAAGCCAGTCCACAGCTGGGTTTATCAGGCTACATTTGAACCATGGATGTTTATTCTCAAGCTCAAGCCAAAGCAATGGATAGCCAAATCCCATACCCCAACATTCTCATTTCTCACACCGCAAGCACAAACGTTGGGCATAGATACCATTTATAACAAGGGTATTATACAAAACAGGGTCCATGGGTTTTTCCCAAATCGTGGCTCACTAAAACAGACTGTGGAAAGAGTAATTTGATTTCAAACCCAGGGAGTAAAATCGATTTCGCCCCACTGGTTATGATCCTTTCCAATGGCCTAAACGACCTCCAGGAAGACCCAAAAACATGTTGTTCTCTTCCCCACTGGTAATCAACACAAAAACGCCCCTTCCCAGGTAAAAGATGAAGGGAAACCCAGAAAAACCATGGAGGAAAACACCCAGGCAGCTAGAGCTGCATGAGGGAGCAAGACTGATGGTTGCATAATGGCTTAAAGAGCAATTTCGTGGCTCTTTTCTTTCCCAAGGTGTTAACACCCAAAAAGTGCTCACTAGCTCATTTCCCTATTCACATGACCCATTTGTCCATTTTTTCACCATCTGATCCTCTGAAACCAACAAAAGGTCACCAAAAGACCTTAGTACACCCCTTTTTCCCACTCAAAAATATTATTTTTTCCAAAAAAGCATAAAAAACCCTCAAAAAGGGTCCAAATTCCCAAAAAAATATTAAAAAGGGAATAAAAATATTAATTTTATTCAAAAAAGGAAAAAGGAGGGAAAAGTACCTAAACCATGTTGGTCAATACCATTTGGTTTCCACAAAACCACAAATGGTATTCCCCACCACCAAAACCTATAAAAAGGTGGTAGGGGCTCCTCATTTCACATCCATCCATTATCTCATCCTCATGCTGCCGAAATCTCCCTTGAGCATTTTAGCCATTGTAAGCAACCTTGGAGAAGGAGACCTCTTGGAGCTTGGAGCTACTCATCTTGGGAGTTGCTCAACATCAACCTTCACCATTGAAGGTATTATCGCAAGCACTTGCTTGCCCCCCATTTTTCAATATAAATTCATTCTTTAATATTTTCTTGTTCTTGTTTTTTAAATGTTTACATTATTTGCTTATATTCTTGCATAGATCCATGATTAGTTTTGTTTAGATTAGTTTCTTGTTTATTTCTATTTGAAATTGTTGCTACTAGTTAGCAGGTGCCCATAGCACTAAGCCTGGTTGCAAAACCGGGCCAACAGTTTTTGGCGACTCCGCTAGGTTTGAACAATAGATCTCTAGTTTTGCTTTTAATCTTAGTTTTTTATTAGTTTTTAACCTTTAGATCCATAGATCTGCCATCTTAGACAGCAGATCCATTGCTGCTCTAAGTTTTGGCCCCATCTATTGCCATTAACAGCCCGGAATTCTCAATTTTTGGGTTCATTTTTCGGCTTCCGTGCACGGCTTTCGCCTCGTGGTTTTTAGCCTGACAGTCGCGCGGTCCATTGCGGTTTTTGGTCTTTTTTCCGCGCGGTTCACCGCGGCTTCGCAGCCTGTTTCCGCGCTGCACATCGCGGCTTCGCGGTCATTTACCGCGCTGCACATCGTGACTGCGCGCCCCTTTTCCGCGCGGTTCCCCGCGGCTTCGCGGCCTATTTGCGCGCTGCACATCGCGGCTTCGCGGATTTTTTCCGCGCTGCACATCTCAACTGTTTGCTGAAATCCCGCACGGTCCACCGCGACTGTGCGACAGAAACCCGCGCGGTCCATCGCGGCTTTTCTGTCAGAACCCGCGCTGCTGATTTTTTCATTCGGCCATTCCGATTTAAAAAATTAATTTTTACTGTATTTTCTGCCCCCATAGCACATTTTTACAGTATTAAATTCTGCATATTTTACAGCCATAGAAAAAATTTTACTATTTAAATGCACATCTAGAAGTCTTTTTAAAAATTTTCAAGAAAGTGAAAGAAAAACTTACTTTGCAGTTTATCTAGGTTAAAAAAAAATTTGCTGTTTACTTCTCTAAAATTTTGCCCTTAGCAATTTCCTCGAAAAAGAAATCCATTTATTTCTTTAAGAAGTAATATTATTTGCTTTTATATTTCAAGAAATCCTTTGTTTATTGAATAAATCTTTGAAAAGCATTTAATTTCCATTTATTGAAAAAAGTCATAAATATTTGCTCTTTTATTTTCAAAAGATCCTTTGTTTTTTGAAAATTTTCTGTAAAGCATTTACTTTTTTCAAAGTTCAGTTTACAATACCACACGTGCACCCACTCTGTCACTTAATTGAACTGAGCCTAAAACTTACCCTAATTTCAACAAACCTTTAACCCCACTTGGGGAACACTAAAAGAACTTTGTACCTAGGTAGTATTGGGGGGATAGGTGTTCCAATAACACCCCTCAGTTATTACATCTGAGACATAGAAGTTGTCAAATTAGGGAGCTAAAATCTCTTAGTATTTATTGGCGCGGTCACAACCGGTTTGTGGGAAGGCCTCTCCCCTAGGAGGGTTGAAGTCGCGAGGATGGTTCCGGAAGCCTAGGTGGAATACCGAAATCCATTTAGTAACCGAAGGGCTACCATTCGCAGTTCTCGGGATATCCCTGTATTGGGATATTGCGATCAAGGACCAAATGGCAGATTTACCTTTTATCGACGCGTCATGAACGGAGTATCCTAGTAGCCTTTCTTTAGGATTGATTACCCGGTGTCCCTCCCGGTAGGGGGATATCTAGCCATTGTCTCAACACTCATATTGTCTGACTTGGATTTCATCACCTTGCAGAGGATATCGTTTGTTTGATTCACAATACTTTTAGTTAGGTGTTTGCATGATTCAACCCACCTTTGGTCTAGTTACACCTATTTTTTCTAGAAGCCATTTGCATGTTGGTACTCTGACCATTTGTTGCATTCCTCCACTTATTGTAGCACAGCTGCTCGAATAAGTGTCTTTTTTGAGGTTTATTTTTTGGCCTGAGAGCCTTCTTTTTCACTCCCCTTCTTGCACCCTTGGTTGCATTAGGGTTTAGAGTTTTTTATATATCACCACCTGATACTTAAACAGATTTTTCACACAAAAACTTAATTCTCACCATTGAGAATTTTAGATGCTCTCGTCGTCTTCAGGGAGAACTCCCAGAGTTTAGTCTACTTGGCTCTCCACGTCACCGACGCAGAGCCTTATCCCTTGATTCGACACATCGTCGGTCAACCAGACGGTCATCCGATTCTGACACGCCTCACTTCACATCTGATTCTGAGGCAGAATCCGAAAACTACGTTGTATTACCACCAACCACCATTATGGCTGGAACACCATTTGACCCACTATTTACCAGCACCATAGGAGAGACATCCACAGACCCTTCCGCTGCGATGCCATTCATGGCAACGACCACCCCCCTGGGTATGCCCAACATGGGCAACACTCCACATTTAGGAATGTCCAACACAGGGCCACCTCCTGTTATAGGAATTCCCAACACAGGGCCACCACCTGTTATGGGTATGCCCAACATAGGGGTCACACCCCCTCTAGTTTCCACAAACCCTATCCCAGGAATCCCTACTGCTATTCCTAACCCAAGTGTAACCCATGTTGCACTTGGAGGCGCTGGCCCATACCAGACCACACCTATTGGAGGGCACATACCGTCCATACCTAGCATACCTTTAGGCACTACTGGACCCCTACATCATACCACAATGACTAGGCATGTCCCAGTTCCAGTCACTACATCTGCTAGCTTACCATACATGGCAAGTCTGAACCTGCCAGACTTAGCTAGGCTCACCAATGACCCCATCAGACACGATCCTATGTGGCCTCACATGCCCACCAAACTCCCCTCTGACATCCCTAAGTTTGAGGGCAAGGCAAGTGAGGACCCCCAGAACCATATCATGTCCTTCCATTTATGGTGTTCCTCCAACTCCATAGTGGACGACTCTATCCGCCTCCGGCTTTTACAGCGCACCTTCACTAGCTCTGCAGCTAAGTGGTATATCGAGCAGCCCCATGGGATGCACGCTACCTTTACCTCCCTTGCCTTGACTTTCCTGCAGTTTTTCCAGTTACCTGTCCGCTATGATGCGGGAGTCGAGATCCTACTGTCTTGCAGACAGAACACAGCCACCCACATCACTGGCCACATTCATGAGTGGCGTCGACGCCGAAGCCTCTGCAAAATCAAGTTAGACGACCGTATCTTCTTAGATTGGTTTCTAAAATCCCTCCTCCCTCTTATTGCGAAGGATGTGGCATCTGAAAGACCCCAGTCTGAAGAAGAGGCCATCCTCAAAGCCCAACAGTTTGATCTCATTTACGCCCAGTCGATTTATCTATACACCATCATACCGGACGCCCCACGATGCGACTCTTCACGCGGTGACACGCCGGGGGCATCTCATGCCGCCGATGGCATTATTGTCCAGATCACCCCACAAGCTAAACCTTTCAGCATGGTGAGCACCATGCCTGCCCCAGACCTCTCTAGGGCTACATCCAGTTCCGGAGCGACAACTTCTTACGCTCCAACAAACCAGACCCATCACATTCATGGACCCTCTTATCCACAACATTGCTATGGGCAAGCGCCATCAGCATATGTACCTCCTACATACCATAACCAACCTATTACACAGAACCCCATTCAGTTCTCGCCGCAACAAATGCAGTACCCACAGCAAGCTGCACCAGCTAATTCAACACATCCAATAGCTCAGGGGTACCAACAACCCCAACAGGCAACTGGACCACCGCCAGCTCCACCTGCATATTACCCACCACAACCTGCTCCCGCACCTACGGCTCCCCAGAATCCCCCTAATGCTCAAGGGCATGTGTACGCACAACAACATCAGCCCCAATACCAAAATAACCAACGCAACCAGGAGGGGCAACCAAACCGTGGAAGAGGACGTAACCGCGGCAACAACCAACACAATAACCAAGGTCCACAACCTCCCCATCCTCCGCAAAATAATAACGCGGCGCCTGCTCATCAGAATCCTGATCGGCCCCCTAAGCAAGCCAAGAATGCTAATTTACGAACAAACCATCCCTATTCTATTTGCGGAGTATATGGCCACTATACCCACGCTTGCCCACATTTGGAGCAAGCTCGGCAACTATGGACGGATGACGCCCATCGTCAAGGGCAGGCGGCTCCTCAGCCGCCACCCAACCCTCCACTACCACAACCTCAACCTTTGGTGCTACAAAACCCTTTTCCAACACAAGGAGTGGTGAACACTCAGTCGTTAGCTCCCCTACAGGGCAACGTGCCACCACAACAAATCACTTACGCCGCTCCTGATCAACCAATGTTTGATTCAGGTACACACCACTTGCTGATGATGTCAACATCCAGACCCGTCGGAACCAGTATGGCCCTACCTCGGAAGCCCCCCCCGGCCGATAAGGATACTAACGCTCATCCCACTGATCAGACGTTACGTATACCACCGCTTCCACTCGATGGTGCCTCTAAAGCACCTCGTTTCCCACTCCGTCGTATCAATAACAACCCCAATGCACGGGCTGCGTCAAGTTACAACATCGTAGATGACTTAGCTCAATCTCCCGCAGCCATGTCTGCATTAGAAGTCTTGAAAAACTATCCTTCACAGCGCAAGACTTTACTTTCCGCCATTGGGTCGATTGACCCAAACGATTCGAAATTGATGACCTTTGATTTGGACCAGTCCGAACCACGTCTGCCTTCCACCATAGCAGTCCAAGTTTCTGTTTCTATTCGGAATCTTGTCATCCATCGATGTATCATCGACGAGGGTGCATCCACATGCATCATGTCCACATTTGTTTGGAAGAAGTTGGGATCCCCTACTCTCCAACAATCCACCATTGCATTGCGGGCCTACGACGGCTGATCAGCTCAACCCCAAGGTCTATTACCCAATGTTCCCATCCAGTTGGGTGGGAAAACCGTGCTCATCGACATAGAGGTCATTAATGCCCAACTCGATTATAACCTTTTACTTGGCCGCAGTTACATGTACGCCATGAAAGCGGTTGCCTCATCCGTTTTTCGTACCATGATGTTCCCCCATGAGGGACGCGTGGTCAAAATCGACCAACTCACCTACTATGATCCCAATGCCCCTGCAGCACCCGAAAATGTTCTTCCCATGGTTGAACAACCCGCTTCTAGTGCAACTACCTCCTTTGTTTCTTCTGTGGGACCCGGACTTTACTCAGATACACCTATGACCTCTACATTCCAGGCCATTCCACCACCGTCACCGGAAACCCACGTCGCAAACCTCTGTACTCTTTCACAGAATACACAAACACCAGGTAGTCAACCACCATTGGTCCCTAGTCACATCGGTGTTACACCCATCCACACTATCCCCTTTCTGTTTCCTCCTTCGAGTGTAGTAAGCGCCCCGGTTATGGCTACCCTTAGTCTACCCGGGTTAACATTGGGATTACCAGTATGGTATATTTCGCCTCCCATTCCACCGTTGACACCAAATGTCATCCTCCAACCGGTACAACCTATTGTTACCACTACTCAACCTCCTCCTGGTGTCACAATCCCTTCATCGTCGACGAAAACATCTCATGGTCTCACGATCCCTTCGTCGTCAACGAATCCTCCTCCTCTTGTCAAGCCCACTGGGGGCAGAGGTCCACAACCATACACTGCTATACCACCCCCTAAGGCAGTCAAACCCCCACCGGTATTTCGAGCTCCTCCTAAATGCTCTTTGTGCGATGAGATAGGCCATCCAACTCATCAATGCCCACAGTTACCAGCACTCCAAGAGCATATGAATATGTTGGACGATGACATCGGCATCCCAGTCGTTAGACTTGAGCCACCTCCTCAGCCTCGCGACAAATCATTGCGCACAAACCATTCTTGTGCCATATGCAGTGTTTACAACCACTACTCTCACCATTGTCCTGATCTCCCTGACTATAGAGCAGCATTGTACGAGTTAAACAACGTCGATTTGGAGATATCTCCTCCCCTCATCGAGGAGATCTACCCCCCGCCATCATCCTCGTCGAAAGAAGTCAATACAATATATATGATTTCAACAACTTTCAAACCAGAACCCCTTGATTTATGGTCTGACTACTTCAATACTGATGAGCAAATTTTGGAGACACTCACTGCACCCGACTACCCTTGGGATGATATGCATCATCGCTCGTATTTCCTCCCGGAAACATCTACATCCATCGTATCCAACCAGCTATCGGTCGAATCCAAAGATTTCATACCCACTAAGGTCGATTGGTTAAAGGACCCCATCCCAGCACCGGATGCCTTTGAAGAAGGGAACATGTCCAACATTTCCCCCACTATACAGATAGATATTTCCACAACACCTGGGAAACCTGAGCTCATCTCGCTGGGCGCATCTTGCACTCAAGCAGAAACTCAGGCGTACAAAAAGCTCTTTCAAGAGTTCCGTGATGTCTTTGCCTAGTCCTATATCGAGATGCCTGGTCTCGACCCCGCCATCATAGAACACCACATTGATACGTGGCCTGAGGCACCCCCTGTTCGCCAGAAACAGCGACCCATTCATCCTTCCAAACTCCCCGCTGTTAAAGCTGAGGTCGAGAAACTTCGCAAAGCAGGATTCATTTATCCTATTCCGTACACCACCTGGGTGTCGAACCCCGTTCCTGTCAACAAAAAGCAAGGCACCCTTAGAGTATCCATTGATTTTTGTGACTTAAACCACGCTTGTCCAAAAGACAATTTCCCCACGCCATTCATTGACCAACTCATTGATGAGTGTGCGGGCCATGAGGTCCTATCTTTCATGGACGGGTTTTCCGGATACAACCAGATTCACATCCGTAAGGAGGATCAGTACAAGACTGCCTTCACCACCCCATGGGGCACCTTTGCCTATCGCGTCATGCCATTCGGCCTTAAAAATGCTGGTGCCACTTTCCAGCGAGCCATGACCTATTGCTATCACGACTTGGTCCATATCCTGCGAGTCTACCTTGATGACCTCACAGCTCGTTCCCGAAAACGATCAGACCACCTTAACGACCTCCGGCAAGTTTTCCTGCGTTGTCGCAAATATAAAATCCGCTTGAACCCACACAAGTGTGTCTTTTGCGTCCCGGCAGGCCAGTTGTTGGGTTTCATTGTTTCCCAAGACGGAATCACTGTCGATCCCCTGAAAGTCAAAGCCATCTTAGAACTTCCGCCCCCTCGCACGCTTCGGCAGCTCCAGAGTCTACAAGGGCGATCCAATTTCCTTAGGCGCTTCGTTCCTGATTACGCCACCAAAGTCCACGGTTTCGTACGCTTACTTCGTACCCACATACCCTTTGTTTGGGATGAGAAAGCAGACACGGCATTCGAAGCCCTCAAGAAATCCCTCACACAAGCCCCCTTGATATCCCCACCGGATTTCTCTCAAGACTTCACCCTTTATGTCTCGGCATCTGAACATGCCGTGTCCGGAGTCTTGGTCCAAGAAGATGCCTCTCACCAAGAGCATGTGATTTATTACGTCAGCCAGACCTTGTCTGGCCCACCTCTGCGTTACCCATACGAGGAAAGATTAGCCCTAGCTGTAATCTTTTCCATACAAAAATTGCGACACTACATTCTACTCAGTCATACCACGGTCGTGGCCGACTCCAACCCTATGGTCTATCTCCTAACCCGGCGGCTCCTACAAGGTCGTGTTGCTAAATGGGTCATTATCCTCCAGGAATATGACCTCACTTTCAGAACTCCCAAAAGCACTAAAGCCCTCGCGCTTGCTCACCTCATCACTGACCTCCCATCCTCTTCGACATCACCCATTATCCAAACGGACCTGATTAACGAACAAATCTTCATCATTTCATCTAACGACCCTTGGTACGGAGACATTCTGACTTACCTTCGTACGCAAAAATTTCGCCCACACATCGATCGTGACGGACGCCGTCGCATATGGCACCACGCCCCCCAATACCTCTTATTAGGGGATGTACTTCACCGACACGGCGTTGATACCATCCTACGCCGCTGCCTCTCCCATAGTGAGGCAGAACAAGTCCTCAGTGATTGTCATAGCGACGCTTGCGGAGGCCATTTCTCCGGCATGGCCACCGCCCAGAAGATCATTCAGGCAGGTTACTTTTGGCCATCATTGTTTACTGATTGCATCACCGCAGTCAAGCACTGCCAGAACTGCCAACTTTTTGCCCCCAAAGCAAGAACCCCCCCCCCGCCCCCCTTCATCGAGTCATCACTGTCGAACCATTCTGCAAATGGGCCATTGACTTCCTTGATTGCAACCCCACGTCAGCCGGTGGTCACAAACACATCATTGTGGCCGTAGATTATTTCACCAAGTGGGCAGAAGCCATGTCGACTTATAATTGCAAAGCCGACACTGCAGCATGGTTTTTCTTCAACCATGTTATCACTCGTTTCGGAGTGCCGAAGCAACTAGTCTCTGACCACGGCTCTCACTTCGAAGATGCCGTCTGGAAAGAATTATCAACCATGTTGAAATTTGAACACCATTTCTCTTCCGCCTACTATCCCCAAGGAAACGGCCAAGTCGAAGCGATCAATAAAATTTTGAAGACCATTCTCCAACGCACTGTAGACAAACACAAATCCAATTGGCACCACATGCTTTTCCTGGCACTATGGGCCTACCGCACCTCAACCAAAACCGCCACCGGTTTTACCCCTTTCCATTTAGTTCACGGTGTCGAATCCGTTCTCCCTATCGAGTGCCAGATTCCAGCTCTACATATCGCCATTGAACTCCTACCGGACACTTCCCCCATTGAGCAACGTTTACTACTCCTAGAGCAAGCCGATGAAGATCGGCGCACAGCCATTCAAAACATGGAAGCAGCCAAACAACAATCCAAACTAAGTTACGACAAACACGTCCACCCAAGAACCTTTTCTGAGGGAGACCTTGTCCTCGCTTACGATCAAGCTCATGATAAAACCGGAAAGGGAAAGTTTGTATCTATGTGGCAAGGCCCCTACATCGTACACACGTGCCTCGGGCAGGGGGCATACATTCTGACCGATTCAGAAGGAAATCCCCTACGCAACCCACACAACGGGTTTTACCTTAAACAATTTTACCCATAGAAAATCTAATGGACACCACCGTCCATTCTAGTATAGGCTTACTTTCTTTTTTCACAAGAAATTCAAAAAACCTAAATATTTGTTTTTCTTTGCCTGACCGCAGATGGATCCTCTTCCACTCTACTACATCGGTTACGCTGATGGCGCAAGCCGTTGGTCTCCCAATCTCGCCTCCGCAGCTTGGGTAATATACTCCCCTTCCCATGAGTTAATTCAAATTGACGGAGTATGTTTAGGTGCCGCCACCAATAACCAAGCTGAATATGATGCCGTGACCGGTCTCCTGGCCGCAGCTCTCCAAATGAGCATCCGTCACCTCAACATTTTCTTGGACTCACAGCTCCTGGTTTCCCAGCTCAATAATGATTACCAGGTACGCGATCCCTGTCTTTTCAAAAAATTCCTGCGCACTAAACAAATGGTTAGACAGTTTGAATCCATTTCATTCACACATGTCCCAAGAAACCTCAATAGTGTAGCAGACCATATGGCCAACAATATCCTTGACTGGCACACCAATCACATCATGTCATAACCAAAATGTGCATCAAAGTGCATCACATATGCCTCCACGGGCATATCCATAAACAAAATGCATCCACGTGCATAACATGTGCCTCCACTGGCATAAACAAATAACAAAATAATGCATCCACGTGCATAACATGTGCCTCCACGGGCATACATAAATAACAACATACTGCATCCACGTGCATAACATGTGCCTCCACGGGCATATACAAAAGACAAATGTGCATCCATGTGCATACACGACAATATATCCAAATATATATACACATATATATAAACCATAATAGTCAACATGTCATAGGTTCCCTAAGCACCCGATATACAAAAAATACATCAGTCGTACAAAAAATTCTTCCCCATATGCTCATAAGCATTTGGGGGCAGATACAATATCATCTACTCATCTGGATCCCTAGGATCCTCCGGCTCCTCCTCCGCTGGCCCCGCCGGGTCATGGCAAGCCCGAACTATCCGCTCTGCCGGCCCCGCTGGATCGTCCCGCAGACGTATCCTCCTCTCAGCCGGCCCTGCCGGATCATCTTGTCCACCGCCCCTGTGCTCCGCCACAAACACCGCTGTCCTCAACAGGAGCGACCGCCACTCAGGCGGCGCACCGAAGCAACCCTCCAAAATATCCCAATCCAGGTCTCTCCAACCATCCTCGGGGAGTCCAGCTAGGATCCTGGCAAAGGTCTGTCTGACACCCTCTATGGCATCATCTCGAGGGCCAACCCCTCGCCCACGAGCCTCAAATCCTCCACCACGTGGAGGTGGTACTGCTGCAGGTGGTCGCGCAACTACCATCACCCGCCCCTGATGAGCCACGTAGTCGGCCGGTGGTACTGGCCCAACATCTGCACAAAGCAAGTAAGCCATCATATACTATCCAACTAAATCATAGATGATAAATCAAAACAACACATGACATAGTATAAAATAAAACACAAAACATACCGTCTAAACTCCAGGCCTGTCCTGGGGCACGAGGCATCTCTGGGTCACCTCGATAGTCCATGCCGGCGTAGGGGTAGTCCTCAATCACCAGGGGCATCTGCTCCCACTGCTCATAAAAATCCTCCGTGAAGAAACCGCGGACACCACCGCTGGCACGAGGCATCATCTGCCCCCAACAGAGAAAAGAGGCATAACAGAACTCACCTCCCTCTCAAATGGCCTTGTCCAGATCTCTCCGGACACCTGCCAGAAACATCTGCCCCCAGGCATAATAAGTCCCCCGAAGAACAGAGTCTACCATCATCGTTTGTCCCCCAGACATACGATGTGGCGCAGCAGCACCCAATATCCGTAGAACACATGCCCCAACAGCTCGCATATCCCACTCACGTAGGGGTCGCAGACTAATAGAGTTGTTCTGCAAAACAGCATCATCAACACAGAAGGTCTGTAACAAATCCTCCATATCTACACCCGGCGGGATCCTCGGCAAGAGATCGCCCACCTCACCCAAACGAGGCAACCCAGTCAAAAAATAGACATATGTGAGGGTGATCTCCAACCTCTCACCCCTAATAATAAATGCACCCTCCGCCGGCACCCACCAACGCACCAGCTTGTTCAGGAGTCGTCTCACTGAACGAATAGGTGGGATCTGAGCGAACTTCAAAAGTCCGCTCATAGCCAGAGTCTGTCGCACCCCCGGATCAGTATGAATCCTCTCCATAAGATCATCATCGATCTCCCGCTCTCGCCACGAGGATAATGGTCTCCTCAACATCCTGCCAGAAAACAGAAGAAATTTTTAGCCCCAGCACAAAAAATTTTGAAAAAATCCCATCGCGGCTTTTCCACAAAAAGCCGCGATGACCATCACGGCATTTCCACCAAAAGCCACGATGACCATCGCGGCTTCCATGCAAAAACCCGCGATGAACATCGCGGATTTTGGCCAGACAGTCGCGATGAACATCGCGACTATCTCCCATGAACTCGCGATGAACATCGCGGGTTCCAACCTCACAGTCGCGATGAACATCGCGAATGTCAGCCTGAAACCCACGCGGTTCATCGCGGGAACAGACCCGAAACCCGCGATATTCCACGTTGGAGAGTCAACATGGAATTTCGCGGCCTTCGGGGGCCCGCCGCCAAACAAAAAAGACATAATTGAAAAGGCTAAGGCAAGTAGAGTTACCTGAAACTCGCAGAATCGAAAACCAACGGTGAAATCTCCCGAAAATCAAGAAATAGCTCTGACAGCTCTATCAAACTCGCACGTAACAATGACAAGTCATTTGGGCCCCATGCCCTATTTATAGAAATTCCACCAATTTTCAAACAACCATTGCAGGATCATACGAAGTCCATTTCTCAAACCGTTGGTACCGTTGGAATCAGCACAGCGAGAACTTCATACAGGTTCCTTCCTTTTCCCGTTTTCACGGGGTCTATTTTTTGACCTCCCTCGTCGCCTCGGTTTGCGTGCCACATCGGCCGTTCTCCGTTTTGGACATGCCATATATCGTCGGATTCAGTTTTCCGCGCTCGTGATGATGCTTGAGATCATTTCTCGCTCTCACCTTTAGATTTTTTGGGCATTTTTCCCATGCCTCCCTCGTCACCTCGGTTTGCGTGCCACATCGACCGTTCTCTGTTTTCGACATGCCTTATATCGCCGGATTCAGTTTTCTACGCTGGTGATGATGCTTGAGATCATTTCTCGCTGTCACGTCCCAATTTTTAGGGCATTTTTCATGCCCCCTGCGTAGCCTCGGTTTACGTGCCACATCAGCCGTTCTCCGTTTTCGACAATCCTTATGTCACCGGATCCAGTTTTCCGCACTGATGATGATGCTTGAGACCTTTTCTCGCCCTCATCAATCCCTTTTTGTTCGGTATAATTTTATCCCTTTTTCGGGCTGAGCAACCCCTTTTACGAAAAAGGCACTTAGGGAGTTTCTCTTAAGCTCTTTTCTGACTCCTAAAAACAATGAAAAGATTGCCGAGCAACCTTGCTTCCTTTCATGCTCGTTAAATGTATCTGAAAGGGCGTCTACCTGGTATAAGTTTACCCCTTTTTCGGACCTTGTAGACTAATTACGAAAAAGGAATACTCTAGTCACATCGGCTAGAAGAGTTCTCCATCTACATCATTTTATGCTTTTTTGGGCCTTGGAGACTAAACTACAAAAAAGAACATCAATAGAGTCCACTTACCGCTTTCAGACTCTCTAAACATGAAAGCAACCATGAGCACCTACCGTCCTGGGCTCACAAAATCCACAGGAACGTACCATTCTAGAGCACACTTTTATCCCTTCTTGGAGCTCATTAAAACTACGAAGAAGGAATCAATGGTGCCTCTTGGCGCCACGACAGATCACATCTACTCATACGGCAGCTTCCCCATTTTGGTCGCCTGTGTTCAGAGTATTCTACAGTATGTCACCTTGAAAATCCCTCAACAGCACCTATCAGCTCGTCCTCCCCCCCAGAGTCAATACATACCAGTCAGTTCCCTACGCTGCCAGGTCAACCATGTCATCATGCTCTGAGCAAAGGAAGTTTGAGTCTACCCACTTTATGACCCAGTTATTTCCCATCCCCACAAGTATGTCAGTCCTACCAACAGTACTACAACATTTCAGTTCTGCACCTCATGCTCCTATCAAGAAAACATCATCGCCTTGTTAGTTGCTGGTCTCCCTCTGTCGATGACAACCAAATTTATTCCAGAGGATAAACCTAGAGGTCCCTGTGTCTTGGACTCATTACCATTTATGATGAGTGCCTACGAATCATTTCGAGAGGAATCCTCAATGCCTCTCCAAATGGTTGTTTCTCACATGCTCGACTTCAACACCTTGATCGCATCGTGGAGACTCGCATAGGGTATTAATCCGTTCAGTTAATAATCGAAGACCCCGGATACCTCGAGACTCCTCCACATTTGAGAGTCTTCCTATGGATAGAACCAGTTACACTTTTTCTATAGATATCCGGGTTGCGCATGGCGATAGTATTCAGATGTACCCCAGTTTCATACTCCCTTGAGTATACAGTTACATTATTTCTCAGAGATGACTCATAGTCTTTGAGTCCCTACAGATGTTGGACACCTTCAGTTTCAGCAGTTCCTCAGTTATTCCAGTGTATCAGTTATTGAGATCCGTTATGATCAGGAGTATATCCCAAAATAATGTCCCCCCTGGACCATTATGATGTACCAGTAGATTCTTTATGTATTAGATCCCCCTTCTTGGGACTAATTGTTATGTATATGTCTTGATACGAGCATGGGAATGCCCGCCTCGTCCATTATCAGAGATTATACCTCATTCATATTGAGGCCATGTAATATTTTTTGTTTCTTGCAGCTTCCAAGGGCCGTGGCTCTAGTCTCCAATCGGTCTCTTCTCCTTCCCAAACCCATGAAAAAAGACAAAAGAACTACGATGTCTATCGGCCATACAATGAGCTCTTGCCCTCACACATCAGGGGGCAATCTGTTAACACCCAAAAAGTGCTCACTAGCTCATTTCCCTATTCACATGACCCATTTGTCCACTTTTTCACCATCTGAGCCTCTGAAACCAACAAAAGGTCACCAAAAGACCTTAGTACACCCCCTTTTTCCCACTCAAAAATATTATTTTTTCCAAAAAAGCATAAAAAACCCTCAAAAAGGGTCCAAATTCCCAAAAAAATATTAAAAAGGGAATAAAAATATTAATTTTATTCAAAAAAGGAAAAATGAGGGAAAAGTACCTAAACCATGTTGGTAAATACCATTTGGTTTCCACAAAACCACAAATGGTATTCCCCACCACCAAAACCTATAAAAAGGTGGTAGGGGCTCCTCATTTCACATCCATCCATTATCTCATCCTCATGCTGCCGAAATCTCCCTTAAGCATTTTAGCCATTGTAAGCAACCTTGGAGAAGGAGACCTCTTGGAGCTTGGAGCTACTCATCTTGGGAGTTGCTCAACATCAACCTTCACCATTGAAGGTATTATCGCAAGCACTTGCTTGCCCCCCATTTTTCAATACAAATTCATTCTTTAATATTTTCTTGTTCTTGTTTTTTAAATGTTTACATTATTTGCTTATATTCTTGCATAGATCCATGATTAGTTTTGTTTAGATTAGTTTATTGTCTATTTCTATTTGAAACTGCTGCTACTAGTTAGCAGGTGCCCATAGCACTAAGCCTGGTTGCAAAACCGGGCCAACACAAGGTGACAAACACGATTTTCCATGAAGGGTGGCTTGCCCATACCCGAATTTGGACAGCCATACATCTCCATTCCCAAGGCATTAACTACCTCAACCAACTCTTGGGAGAAATCAATGGTTGGGTACAAAAGTCAACATGGGTAGTTGAGGGTTTGATGGGTTCTCTCCTTGACACTTGGCTTGAACTGATTGGCTCAAGGGTTTGAATGTTTTCCCTCCCAATTCCTTGTGAAATCATGCCCCCATCTCTTTGTTGCATTGCATAGCTAGTTGTGGGTATTTTTATTAAAATGCATATTACATGATATTGAAGTTCCAATGTGCCTGGCTAGCACGCAAACCATATGCATCAATAAATCGATGGCGAGGCCTTGGCCTTGAGCTCCTCACCACGATTTCATAACAATATTACACCATTTAAAATGTTAAAGTGATAGGGTCTAGATGGGGACGTGACATGGTGGATGATGATGAATATGAGTACGATGATGATGATGATGACTAATTTCGAGATGATGTTGAAGATGATGAGGAATATGCAGCACATCATCATCATCTTCATCATCATCAACAACATGATCACCATCATCAACAATATGATCATCATCAAAATCATCATACTCGTCATCATCATCTTCACTAGTCATCATCATCACCATCGTCATCATATGATCATGGTCACGATCATCACTGTCTTCGTCATCATTGTCTTTAGTCATCTTCATCTTCGTCATCATACTCGTCATCGGCATCTTCCTCCTAATCATCATCATCATTGACATCTTCATCATCATCATCATTGACATCTTCGTATCATAATCATCATCATCATTGACATCTTCGTATCACCATCATCGACGAAGATGATGATGATGATGATGATGATGATGAATATGAGTACGATTATGATGATGACTAATTTGGAGATGATGATGATGATGACAATGATGATGATGGTGAAGATGATGAGGAATATGCAGCACATCATCATCATCTTCCTCATCATCAACACCATGATCATCATCATCAACTTCCTCGTCATCATCATCATCATCATCAACATTGTGAGGACACGGATGATGATGAGGATGATGATGAGGATGATGATATGATGATGATGATGATGATGATGATGATGACGACGATGGATGATGATGAATATGAGTACGATGATGAAGATGATGATTTTGATGACAAATATGATCATCATCATCAGCAGCAAAAACATCATATTCGTTGTCATACTCATCTTCATTAGTCATCATCATCATCATTGTGGGGGACAGGGATGATGATGATGATGACAATGACGATGAAGATGGTGATGATGACTAATGGAGATGATGATGATGTTGATGATGAAGATGATGTCGAATATGCAGCACATCATCCTCATCATCATGATCATCTTCACCATCATCAACACCATGATCATGATCATCAACTTCATCATCACCATCATCATCATCATTGTGAGGACAAGGATGATGATGATGATGATGATGATGATGATGATGACGACGATGATGATGGTGATGGTGATGATGATGACAATGGTGGATGATGATGAATATGAGTACAATGATGGAGATGATGATGATGATGACGAATATGATCATCATCAAAATCATCATATTAGTCATCATCATCATCGTCCTCATCATCATCGTCGTCGTCATATGATCGTGGTCACGATCATCAATGTCTTCGTCATCATAATTTAGTCATCTTCATCTTCGTCATCATACTCGTCATCGCCATCTTCCTCATAATCATCATCATCATCGACATCTTCGTCATCATCTCCGTATCATCATCATCATCATTGACATCTTCATATCATCATCATCATCATTGACATCTTCGTATCATAATCATCATCATCATTGACATCTTCGTATCATCGTTGTCGATGAAGATGATGATGAATATGAGTACGATGATGATGATGACTAATTTGGAGATGATGATGATGATGAGGAATATGCAACACATGATCATCATCATCAACTTCCTCATCATTATCATGATCATCGTCATTGTGAGGACGCAGATGATGATGAGGATGATGAAGATGAGGATGATGAAGATGATGATGATATGATGATGATGATGATGGTGGTGGTGGTGGTGGTGGTGGTGGTGGTGGTGGATGATGATGAATACGAGTACGATGAATATGATCATCATGACCATCAAAATCATCATATTCGTCATCATCATCTTCATTAGTCATCATCATCGCCATCTTCGTCATCCTCACCATCATCATCATCATCATATGATCATGGTCACGATCATCATTGTCTTCGTCATCATAATCGTCATCTTCATCATCCTCATCATACTTATCATCGCCACCTTCGTCATCATCTTTGTCGTCATCTTCCTATCGTGATGATGATGATGATGACGAAGATGTTGTTGATGAGGAAGAGGGTGATGACAAAGATGACAATGATGATGATGATGGTGGTGGTGGATGATGATGAATATGAGTATGATGATGAAGATGATGATGATGTTGATGGTCATCGTACTCATCATCAATATCATCATCATCATCTTCATCATCATCAACATCAATGGTGATGATGATGATGAGGAAGAAGAGGGTGGTGACGATGATGATGTTGGTGTTGATGATGACGATGATGATGATGATGATGATGATGATGATGATGATGATGATGATGATGATAAAGATGATGACGGTGGTGATGGTGATGAGGATGAAGAAGATGATGATGATGGAGATGAAGATGTTGATGATGATGACGATGGTGATGAAGATGATGATGATGTTGATGAAGAAGATGGTGATGATGAAGAAGATGACGATGATGGAGATGTTGATGAGGAAGGGGGAGATGACAATGATGATGAAGATGTCAATGATGATGGTGATGATGATGATAAATATGATGATGGTCATCATCATCATCATCATCATCATCTTCATCACCATCATGATCATCATCCTCATCTCATCATCATCATCATCATCTTCATCACCATCATGATCATCATCCTCATCACCATCATCACCACCATCATCTTCATCATCATCTTTATCACCATTGTCACCATCATCTCATCATCATCATCATCATCATCATCTTCATCACCATTGTCACCATCATCTCATCATCATCATCATCATCATCATCATCATCAACATCAACATCTTCATCATCATTGTCATCTCCCCCTTCCTCATCAACATCTCCATCATCGTCATCTTCTTCATCATCACATATTCATCAACTTTATGTATCCCCGTGACAAAGGAAATTACATGAACGCATATGCGCACCTACGCGTGCGCGCTGTTAACCACGTGTGCATGCTTCCATGGACGTGTGCGCGTACTTACACATGCACACCTCTTTGCACGAATGCGTGTATGAATTCAAATTGTTTTTGGCACCCTTGCAGGATTGGAATGAGCTTCGTACTGCACCTTTAGGCTCGGTCTGATTTATTTATGATTTATGGCATAACACATCAAATGCTGCAACTTCCTGTTTTTCACAGCTAGTTCTGCATAAGCTCCACGAGTGCACTGCAGATGAAATTACACACACGTGTCGAGCTCTATGTGCAGATTCCAAATATATAATTTTTTAATAGATCTGTTGTTGTTCTCTATTTTTAATTCATTTTAAACTGCACTCATGTCAAATTCGTAAAAAACATAGGTCGTTTATTTTGCCTATAACTTTTGATTGGCTTACCTATTTCAAAAACGGAAAAGAACCCGCATAAGAGCACAAAAATACCTACAACCTAAAAAAAAAAATGCATTTTGATTATTTTTAGACCATGATATGGTGGCTCGACAATTGACCATGTCGTTTTAGGGCTTCACTGACTTCAGTAATTTAAAAAATATATAAAATTGACTTTTAAAATTTTGGAAAAATAGCCCCGACAAGATTTTTCTATTGCCTATGCCTCTATATATTTTTTTTCTCGTAAATTGAAAATTTACATAGTTCAATTTACATAGCAAACAGGTGGGTCAACAAAAACATGTGCATTATGTTTTAGAAAAAAAATAACATACCAATCTTCGAATAATGACATTTTGGGGTGGTTATACCACTTTTCCATAAATAAAAATTATATATTCCGGAAGGTCATTCGTTTTTCTACGTTTCATCTTTTTACACCTAATCGGAAAATGTTTTGTAGGTACCTCTAATAATTTATTTTAATGATAATATTTATGCTTTTCCAGAATGTCATTGCAACTAACGTGTCATAATTGGGTATCATTACCTTGCACCAGCCCTTGGGAAATGTTATAAGATTGAGTTATGGTTAGGCCTGAGTTGAATAAGGAGATGGAACGATAGGTGATTCATATCAAGCAGTGATTAAAAGAAGTTAAGGATAAAAAAAGAGAGTTATGCCAATGCCCATATAAAGGATAGAAGTTATGAGGTCATGGATCGAGTTTTTATTCATATCCGACAAACTGAAAGTACCATTAGATTTGGAAAGGGGACAAAGTTGGCACCATGATTTATAGGACCATTTGAGATTCTAGAGAGAATCAGACCAGTCACCTATCGTCTTGCACTGCCACCCCCACTTGCATAAAATTCATAATGTATTTCAAGTATCTATATTACGGCATTATGTGGTCGATGAGACTCACAAACTTAACTGGAAGGAATTGGAAGCCTCGAATGAGATAACTTTTATGGTCGAACCATCATGCACATACTAGAGTGTAGGATTCGATAGCTCAGAAACCGTCTTGTGGACCAAGTTAAGGTCTAGCGGAACAAGTATAGCCTAGGGTCTGCTACTTGGGAAGATGTTGAAACCATTCATTGTGATTATCCCGGACTATTTTGATATTTGGAACAATTAAATTTTATCTTGAACATCTTTACTTATGCATTAGAGTCGACTATATTGAGGGAACTAGTATTTAGGA
Organism: Larix kaempferi; assembly: GCA_027924585.1. Lineage (NCBI taxonomy): Eukaryota > Viridiplantae > Streptophyta > Pinopsida > Pinales > Pinaceae > Larix > Larix kaempferi. The sequence continues at coordinate 6,730,793 of BSBM01001201.1, read as the reverse complement.
CATACTTATACTTAAGTGGAGTCCCGCAAGAATTTTATTATTTCATGTGTTTATGGTTATGTCATATTCTCCTTTTGTGCACTTTTGGTACATGGATACCAGCTTAAAATTATGACTATAAATGAGAATATGATGTATTGTTACAATTAATGAGCATATGATTGGAAACTATGGTAACATGTTGGTGATGGCACAAATATGTGATGATAATTATACTTGATTATTGATCTTGTAAGCTAACTTGTGGGTACATGGGATATTTCTATCCAAGTGTTTTATTCTTTTTATTTCATATGATGTGAGGCTAGTATGATGTCATGGGCATCGGGGATAACGTGATATGTTTGGAAACATTTGATGGGAATGGATTATTAGATATATGCGTATGCATATGTTATGACATGTGTGCAAGTGTTGTTGGTAACAGGTAATGCAATTACCCAAACTAGTTATTCATTGATGAAACTCTTAGATAGAGCAGTGGCACAGTAGGGCTCATTATTGGGGAGTAACCCCGGATCTATTAGGAGAGATGGGGGAGTTTCCCTCTGTGTATCCTCCAAACTTGGAGTTGTGGGAGGGTTTTGGTGGACACACTCCCCTGGATGTGTGATGATGATTGCCAATTGCCTACTAGGGAAGTTAGGTCGATGTAGTCAACGCTTCCACCTTTGGGGTTTTATAGATGGTTAGGTCGCTATACCCAATGTCATGGTATTTACTCGCAGAGGAAGGGTAGGAAGGGGTCGGAAGTAGGTTAGGGAGGACGGGTGAATATAGGCAAGTTATGAGCCTAGATGGGAAGAAATTATTCTTCTTATTCCTAGCACCTAGTGTTTGTTATATAAATGAATAAATGAATCTTTGGATACCACCTGTTTTGTCTTCCTTATTCAGTAGTGTTGAATTGTCAAATGTTGAATGAATAATGTAATTATGACATGATTGTTTTTAATTCACAATGGTTCAAATAATTCCTTTTGACTCTAACTTTGGGATGAATTTTCTTGAAGGATGGTTGTATGTACTAATGCCCAACACGGTGATACCATTATATGTTGCACATGATTTGGATATATGTGAACTTAGAATATTGAGTTTAAAATATGTGTGTGTGTGCGTGTGGATAGATGTAATATATGTGATGAATCTCTATGGATGACTAGCAATATATTTAAAATTGAGTAGGAAATTATTGTTGAGATAATAGTGTGGTTAAAGTGATTATGAATAATAAATTGAAAGTTGGTGAGACATAAAGACTAACAATATTTACTTTATTATTTTATTCATGTACTTTCTTGAGAATGTGACTTCTCAACTTGAAATAATGAGTTTTGATAAGATATTTGAATTGTCATTATTTGCTTTTATGGGGAGCCATGTGGGGGCAAGAGTGGAAATTAAATGATGGTGGGAAGATGTGTAAGGAGAGTCAATGGAGGATGGAATAAGAGGAGGAACCCCGGATTGTTGTGGGGTTAGGAATTTTCTTTTGGAAGGACGGTAAAATATTTTGGGATAGGAGAAATAACTTGGAGTGAATTTTGTTTTGGATAAGGGTGAACTATTATGTCTGAGAACTTTAGGCATGGGGTCCAGAGAAACTCTTTGATTTATCTGGGCCAGGAGTCGGATAGGTTGTTCCCATTAGGATGGAAGGTTACATCGGTTTGGGTACTACTGAGCTTGCTACAAATTTCAATATTCAAGAGAAGATATGGTACTTCTCGAATGGGATAAACAAGTATTATGCTTATTGAATTTAATTTAGGTTATTACAATGAGTATATAGTTTGCTTATTAGTGAAGGAAACATTAGATAGAACTGTTTATAAAAGAAAAGAAACAAGTATTCAGAACTCTGTATATAAACATATCTTCTGAAATTAAACAAAATAGATATTTCAAAATATATAGAACTCATTTACATTCTTTACATATCAGTGCATGTCACAACAATAATGGTTTTTTAAATACATCATGAATCGAGGTAGTTATAACAATAAGATATAATCAAGACAGGTTTCCCACTTAGCTCCATAATAGTTCCATGATTTTGTTATGGTGTTAAGCAATTTTTTTGGAGCCTCTTACTATTCAATGAGCACTTGAGAAAGATATTTCAAGGCATTGGAATAATTCCATGGATGAAGAGTTTAAATCATTGTTAAACAATCATACTTGATGACTTTTTATAATTTCCTCTCAAAAGGAAAGCAATTGGTTGTATGTAGGTTTTAGATTTGAAGTATAAGAAGGATGGGCCAATTGATTAGTATAAAGAAAATTTGGTGGTAAAATCATTTGCTCAAGTTGAAGGATTTGAATATCAGGAAAAAAAATTCACCCATAGTGCCAATGTTATCAATCTCATTACACTTGTTATACAAGACCTACATGTGCATAAACTTGATGTGAAGATAAATTCCTCAAGTGAGACTTAAAGGAGGATATATACATACATCATATTTAATCATGTGAAACTTCCCAACATGCATTTAGTTTTCAAGTTTAAAAATGCTTTATAAGCTTTGAAGTAATCCTCTAGAGCTCAGTACCACAAGTTTGATGGGTACATGAGAATATAAGTCTTTTAGAATTATCATGTTGATTTAATTGTTCGTATCAAGTTTTTAGGTGATATCTTCTTAATATTATCATTATATGTAATTGATGTCCTTTTACTTTTGAAATCATTTGTCGATATTGAATGAATTTGAAACACACGTGGCTATGGAGTTTGATATTACTGACCATGATGAAATCCATTATTGTTTTGGTATCCACTTGCATAGACATATGATGAATTAGTGTATTCACTTAAGCCAATAGAAATACACGTATGATCTTCAATGATTTGGAATGGGTAAATCCAAGTTGAGTGCAACTCCATGAAATTGGAGTTAGATTGTCTAGGGAAATGAGTTCAACAATGTAGCTTGAGTTGCAAGAAATGAACAAATTGTCATACTTTAATGTAATTGGGAGCCTCATGTATGCTATGGCAAATACCATACTTGTTATTACTTTTGTTGTAATTTGGTTAAACAAATTATCTTTAGATTTAATATTCAAGTGTTGACAAGCAATAAAAAGAGCTTTAAGATACATAAAATTTACTTCATACATGGGAATTACATTCAACAATATTTTGAATGATGCATTGAAGCTAATAGGGTTTTGTGATTCTAATTGGGTAGGGGATGTGGATCATCAAAGATATACAAGACCGATTATTGTTTCAAATCAATTGTAAGAATAGTGTCATGGGTAAGTAAGAAACAACCAACCATGTTATAATCAAGTGTTGAAGCAAAGTATGTCTTTGCCTACTACGTAACCAAGGAGTAAATTTCATTAAGGAGATGATCCAGATCTTGGGAGCTGAGAACCGGAATGCTTGAATGCCGAGAGAGGAGGAGATTAAGCATGCAAATCTGTCATAAAATTCACATGAAAACCCTAATATTGCATAAGAATAAGCATGAACAAAAACATATGAAGTGAATGGGAGGTGAGGCTCAAAGAGGAGCCCCACCTCTTAAACTAATTACCAATAAATCACTCAGATCTAATTAATCTCACAATGAACAATAGAAAATAGGAGAGAAACCAAATGAGTAACTTGTTATTATGAGAAGGCTTGTTAGGCCTTTATATAGCATTATTACAATGTGTCTTGAGACCATACCATGGGCCAAAACTATGTGCTACCAAATACTATGGTTGAAAGCTGAGAACCGGAATGCTTGAATGCCAAAAGAGGAGGAGATTAAGCATGCAAATTTGTCATAAAATTCACATGAAAACCCTAATATTGCATAAGAATAAGCATGAACAAAAACATAAGAAGTGAATGGGAGGTGAGGCTCAAAGAGGAGCCCCACCTCTTAAACTAATTACCAATAAGTCACTCAGATCTAATTAATCTCACAATGAACAATAGAAAATAGGAGAGAAACCAAATGAGTAACTTGTTATTATGAGAAGGCTTGCTAGGCCTTTATATAGCATTATTACAATGTGTCTTGAGACCATACCATGGGCCAAAACTATGTGCTACCAAATACCATGGATGAGAGAGGGTAGCCTCTCAATTTAATACTTTTATGGCTTATACATCCGAATTTAGACCATATGCCCCCTAAAATCCAGATCAGGAGACAAATTGACAACATTGATATAAGTCAAGATGTTTTCCTAATAGTGAATTGCGACAACTTATCAAAGTTTCATTCTAGTACCAAGCATAAAGGTGCAATACATTTTTGTTACATAATAAGTAAAAAGTAGAAAGTAGATGTTTGCAAGGAAAAATGAAGGATCCATACTTTATGTTAAAGTGCAAAAAAAACCTTGATAAATTTTACTAACTCTTAAAATGTAAACAAATATTTTAATAAAAAATCAAACTTTTAAAAATTTTATATAATAATTAATACATTTACCAAGCTATTAACCAAAAACTTATTTTTTATAAAAATAGTTTTGAAGTGATCTTTCATAAAGACATTCTCTATCATAATTTAGTTGGATGCAACCTAACAAACTCAATAGAATGTGGAGCATTACCTTTCAATCCATGAGTTTCTTTTTCATGTAACCTTTTCCTTTCACACGAAAAAAAGTGCTTACTATTAATACGAGTATCCCAAAGCGGATCACATGATTCCAACCAAAACAAACCGTCCTGAGAAACATGTAACCTATGCACAAGTATTAATCAATGATAATAAAGTTAGTAAAGTGAAAACCCTTTAAAAGGTATTTTCTATTTTTGTCATTACTCACTCTCATATTGTTGGACTTTTTAAATTATATCTTTTTAAAAGGTATTTTCTATTTTTGTCATTACTCACTCTCATATTGTTGGACTTTTTAAATTATATCTTTTGATGTACCGATATTGTCTTGTCTCTTATGTTTTTTCTTTGGATATGATGTTTTGATTTCAGAAGTATACTTCTCTATTTGTTCACTAACTGAACTACATATAAATTCTTTAAAATATTAATAAATTCTTTAAATATTAAAAAGTTGGTCCTATATAAATATATCAAAACATATCCATGAATTCCGAAAGAAAGTTAATGATAATCAACTCAATCCATAATTAAAAGTGGTAAATAGTTGGTAGTTGTAACGTGAAGATTATAATAAGTGATTCTTGTGGGTCTACCCTACAGAGTTCAACAAATCGAACAATTCTAATTAATTTTTATTTTGAGGGTCGGCCGAGCGGGCCAACCCTTTGGAGTTCCACAAATTTTGTCGGCCATATGTCTTGATAGTCCATACAGCGCCCGCCTCGAGGGCAAACGTGGCATATTTAGCCAACCGACCCTTTTTAATTTTGTGAATACTCTCTCGTCCTATTTAAAGATTGGCCTCTCTGCTACGCCTTTTTATCTCGTCCATGTGGGATAAAACAGTTCACGAGGCATGCCGTAAGCAACTATCCAATCCCTTCTGTAGGGCCTCCTCACACATGTGAAAAAACACCCGAGTGTGACCCTTCTGTGGGGTTTTGTGTTTTTGTTCACGGGTTTGGACGTAAATCTCTAGTTTGGTGGGATGGTTTTATGTTGTTTTTTCTTTTGCGAAAGGTTGTTTTGTAAGAGTATTATTTATCTTATATTTGTTAATAAAGTATAGTTATTTTTCTGATTGAAAAAAATAATAATAATAAAAACAACATATATAAAGTTTATGGAAACAATCTAATAATCGTTTATTCAAAATAATTTGGAAAATTTGTGAAAATTCAATATAATAAAACTCTATACAAGGATTGATTTTTGGTCGTTTTAGAGATTCTTATGGAAGAATTTTGTCAATAGAATTGTGATGTATTGAACTATTTTAAGTATCAAAATTTCTGTATATTAAAAATCATTTTGAATTGTTTTTATCTAAAGTTCATAAAACCTAATGATTCCTAAAATTAAAGGCTACTTCCTTCCATATCATGATGATAACATGTATGAATGTGATATTACGTAATTTAAAAATAATACAAATTTGTTGAGGTATTTTGCATTGAAGAAAGGTATTTATATTTTTGTAGAATAAGGGTATGTAATTATTTAGTGTGTATAGAAGGATTTTTATTTCAAAAATCATAGGTTTTTATATATTAAGTTGGGGGCTAGGTGTTATGATTTTAAGAGGAGATGGATTTTTGTTTTACATATAAGAGGTTTTTATACATAAATTTGGGATTTAGTTAGGTTATGAATTTAAAATAATTATTATTATTGATATTTGAGATTTTAGGAGTGTTGGGATTTATTGTCAAATTTAAATCATTGGTTCAAATTCCAATTTGAAGGGTATATATTCAAGGATCATAGAATCTTGTAGCAAACTTCCTTCTATTGGTCGGAATAAGAATTACCATTGATTCAAATTTTTGATAAAAAATTTACAATCTAAGACAAATTAGAACCGGGAAAAATCCTAAATCCATTGTTCCACCATACATAAATTCTTAAATCATGAGAAAACTATACTCTTGCCTGAAATATCTCTATATTAGATTTATAGTTGAAAAGAATGTCCATTTACTATAATATTAATTTACACCCATATATTCATCCAACTTTTAAGTACACATTTCATTTAAAAAATGTTGAATAAATTATTTCTATTTCTAATATTAAAAATTAACCAACCATAAGATGAAAAATATGTAATTTTATTTTTTAACAGAAATGAGAAAGGAGGATTTATATCAAAAAGGGGTGGGAATACAAACACCCCCAGGGTTGCAAAAACCAATACTAAAGTCTGAAATTAGATTTTTAGTACAGAAAAGACACACAAAAACTTCCATCAGTTCGGCGACTTTACAAATTGTATCAAAACTGGATCTGTTGCTTCTTATAGTATAAACTTTAACGAACAGACCTCCTAATAGTATGCAAAAAAAATTTATATAAACTTAGGAAAAAAGAGTGGCAAGAACATCATTCCTGGTCCAAGTCTTCATCGATTTCAGGTTGAATAATGGAAGCATCATCCATTGGGGAAGCCTCTACATGCTCCATGGTTGGCTCGTTGTTCCCACGATACAGACCATTGGCTTCTATGTGAATTTATTCTAAAATCTCCTTCAGTTGAACAAAGTGGTCTTCATTCCGCTCAAAAGAGTTCATGCTTTGCTCTTGCATGATCCTACGTAGCTCCACTATCATTCCGTGAACCCCATCAACCTTTGCATTCAGGACCTGCTCCATCTCTAGATGCACTTCTTCAATTCTTCCACTTCATCGGTTTACACCCTATAACTAGTCTCGACGTCCTCCAGGTGAGTATCGAAACGAGACAAATCCATACCATTTTTTCCTAGACTCCTCCATACTCGCTTTCACCACCTCAAAAATGCACACATATCATGCTTGATGCCCCTTATCTCTTGCACGACATACTTCAAGTCAGAATCCTCTTTTGAATGGTGCACCTTTACTTCCTTCCTCAAAGAGATATCTCTCTCTGCCATGGCGATATCCTTCTGCACTGGCAAATCCTCTATGGCAGAAAGGCTCTCAGAACAATGCAAAGAGGCAAGAAGCATCTGGAGGTTCCTAGAGTTATCCTTCTCCGAGAATGTCGAGGAAGCAACCATTATAACGAGAAATCCTCGTACCACTTACCAATATGCTCAACACAAGCCAGGGAAAGGTGAGTAAATGAGGGCATAATATGATGAGACCTTCCCGTGCCAACTTGACCCATCGTCAAACCATCTGGAAGGCACTTCGAACGGCGGTAGACTTTAGCATTTATCCACCTTGCCTTGGGCAGATCGACCATTAATTCGGTCATCGGAGGGCCCACAACCATTTCACAAGGGGGGGAGAGTTATTAAGGGATAAGACCCCTTACTTTAACCTAGCACCCGCATTTTCCAGCTGATCCGCTTTCACATTGTGACATCTTTTGATGTGGAAGAAGTGGACCTTAGTAGAGTTTGGAAAAAACTTAGAAATTCTTTGTTGGAAACCATTATGTTTCTCCTTGGTGCTCTAAAAATTGTTCATGGATTGAATTACGATCCGTGAGTCTCCAAGAACATTGAATTCTTCAAGTTGGAGTTTGTACATGTTGGGTCACGGATTTGTCCATATTTTCATCACCTATCGACATATATTTCATCCCTCTTCTTCCTATTATTATCCATTTATCATTCCATTTTCCATCCATGCTGTAACTGCACGTAAAATACCATATTACTTCCATTGATGCTTTAGTAGTTAATCATGATTATTTTCCTTTATTTTTTATGAATTGAAGACTATTATGCATAATTTTACTGATGATGGTTTATGGAGTGATTTTTCATATTAGCAGCAGTAGCAACCATGGTTTAAGCCTCCAAAGTTGGCATGCTAGCACACGTCCGCATGAAGATTCACAACATGGTTTCATTCCTAGGATTGATTATGTGGATTTGTGATTTCAATTCGTGCTCAAGTCCAACATGGTAGCCTCCAGCTCATGATCAAACGACCTTAACCAAAAATGCATGCCAGATAAGAACACATTGATTTGCGTCGCGATTTGCGGGCAGATGGAGAAAAATCTCGAAAATCTGGGACATGGGTTTTGTGTGTAACAGCCTCAATTACTTGACTTGAGAGGAAATCGCCAAAAAAATCCACTGTTTGAGATGTACAGCTGGTTCTATAAACATGTAATTCTCAACTTTACTATTGTGACCAATTTTACAAATTAGCAATTGGTTGAAACAAATCACAAGTTGGAGATTCGGTTTCTCATTCTCCTGTGAGGATTTTATGTATAAATATGTAATCATTCTAATGTATTGGGTGGAGAGGAGAGCAAGCAATGTTATGCTGTAGAATTTGATCTAGACTTGATGTAACAATTTCATTATGATAATACATGCTGGTAGTTTCTTAATTCTGGAGTTGTAGACTTTCATTGTGGAAATCCAGCTCTGCTCAATGGAGGAAGGGCCCTCTTCCCTGAGCAGATGCTGGTAGTGTTGATTGTAAGTGTGTTTATTATGTAGATTTGCTTATTATTTAGTTCATGTTTTCATTCCTTAGATTTATCATAGTTGTGTGCTTCCATTAATTAGATTTATCATAATTGTTTTCCTATTAATTCGTTTGATAGATCGTTGGCCAACATAGCACTTATTTTAGATTCATGCAATTAGATCTTGCTTCATAAAGAGTTGATTTTGTTTTAAGTTAGATTTACAATGTGATTTTATGAATAGGTTTGAGGTTTGATTTATTTTCAAGAAGGTGTGATCTAGTTTACAAAGAGTTTTGATTTCATACCAATAGACAACAGTGTCAAGTAGAAATTGTGCTTGCATAAATTTTGCACGATAGCTTTGAAATAAAAGACTTCCTCGGGTTGACAATTTATGTTTTGGGAGTTTCAGTTGTTTAATTAATGAGAAAATTAATCCAACCAACATTTTGGCGCCATTACCGGGGAAGTTATTAATGGTGCAAAAGTACATCTAACATTGTTTTGTAGATGCATTGTTAAAGTAGGGCATGTAGGTTGCATGATTACTTTTCAATTTATTGAATTTGCTTTGAGTGTGTTTTTCTTCTTTCTTTGCATTTAGTTTTATTTCATTTTCAATTTTTGGATCGTAGATCTTATCATTCCACTTAGTGGTGTTGTAAGCACCACCCATTTTACTAACAAGTTGACAGGAACATTCGAAGGAGGAGCCTCAAGATAGCACATGAAGAATCTAATGAAGAGATGACAGGTAAGAAAGATGCAGAAGTTGTTACCTTCGAATTTCCCATCAGAGATTCAGGAAGAGTGGCACCAACGAAAAGCATTCCCTCACATGTTCTACCAATTTTTCACGGTTTGGAAAATGAAGACCTTGATGTATTTTTATTTCAATTCGAAGTACTTTGTAGAGGATATGGTTATTGTTCTAATGATCAAAAGTTGAATGTGTTTCCCCTTGCTCTAAAAGGAACAGCCCTCCGATGGTTCATGAGCCTCAGTGGGAATTGTATACAAACTTGGGAAGACATGAAACATGTATTCTTGAAAAGGTACCAAAATTATTGCAGGGTCAATGAACATATCTTCGAAATGATACAAGCGGAAGAAGAGAGTTTGGAGGATTACATGGAACGCTTTCAATACAATCTTCAAAAATCCAAACAAAGGAAACTGGGGAAAGAGACCTTGAAAACACTCTTACTTAAAGGAATCCAAACTGAATCTTTAGAAATATTAAATATGATGGGAACATGTGATGTATTTCAGTTAGAATATGATGATATTTGTGAGTGATGTAGAAGCTATTCAAGAGGAAAATTCAAGACTGGTAAGAATTCTAGTAATCCTTCTTTTAAATCTTTTAAATCTGCTGCAAGAACAAGAGTTATAGGAGCTGAAATCAGCAATTTATTTGAAATTTCTAAAGATGATTCACAATTGGATGCTTTGCAGGTTAAGGAAAAGCAGGAGGAGGTAAGAGAAGCAAGGAATTTCCCTTTGGATAGTCTTGAAAGTTGTGGTATATGTGACTTGAAGCATTCCACGGATTGTTGCCCCTCCTTACCAAGGATGAAAGAAACATATCAAAGAGATCTAGGAGTTGCAACAAACTCACTGCAACAATCATGGCAACCGTGGCCTACATGTATGGTTCAAAACTCTATCCCTCTATTTTCTTACTTTCATACTCAATCATTGAATATTCCTCCACCATGGCGGCTGTTGCAGTCTCAATTTAACTCTTACCTACCTTATCCACAAGGTTGGAATGGCCTATCTTATGATCACATGGCCACTCTCTCTCATGCTGTAACACAACTTGGTCCTTCAATATCAACCTCACAAACCAATCCTCTACATCAACCACATCTATCTTCTCATCAAACTCCTTGGTATCCAACACAATTTCCTGTCCCATCCACCCTCTACCCTAACCATAATAAAGCAGTACAGTATGCTTACAGTGCTGAACTGCAAAATTTTCTTACATTTCCTATTAAGTTTTAAACCAAATAGACTAGAAAGATCACTGAAAGAAACATAATCACAAGATAGACACAGAATTTACCCTGGGAAACCCTCATGGGGTAGAAATCCCAGCAAAGCTTTCCTCAATAAGATGATCAACCAAAATACAAGATGTGATCCAAGACTTGTCCTTCTTCTCTACCTCATATGCAGACCTCCCAGACACAAGTGCGCTACTTTCTGATTTGTGTAAGTGTGTCAAATGAGGAGCTCTCCTCCTCTACTTATACTAGATCCCGACTGACCAAAAACCCTAATGGGGCCAACATCTCCTGGAGAAGTCTAATAACCCCTAAAATATAAACTCAGGGCCGACCCCCACATGGTGGGTCTAATAACCCTAGTTACCACAAACCATCGGAGGAATAACCATCTCCGAATACATAATAGAATTGCCTCGGAGGGATGAAACATCTCCGGAATAATAATAATGTACAAATATAATATTCTTAAAAGTTACAATATTCAACACTCCCCCTTAACAAGAAGGATATTATAACAACATCTGCAGGAGCAAGGAGTTATCGACTACATCATACATGATACATCTATATATCATCAAAAGCTTTCTTCACTACATCATCATCAGTAACTCAACCAGTTACTAGAACATCAACATCATTGTCATCACGCGATCATCAACATCGTCATCACACGATCATCAACACTCGATCTATAGTATCAGGATCATCTCGATCTACAGCATCTCGATCATCTTAATCTATAGCATCTGGATCATCTCGATTTACAACATCTGGATCATCTCGATCTACAGCATCTGGATCATCTCAATCTACAGCATCTACAATACACACAATCATATTACAGGATGATCAATCCCTCTCTCTTTAGGACATAGGTCCATGGATGATACAATCCAAATCAAGTTCCAGGATGATCAGTCCTTATCACTTTAAGACAAGTCTCATGTATAGGGACGATGCAATCCCATCACATACATTTTGAACCCATTTCATGGACGATGCAGTCCTCTCACGTACCTTTAAGACAAGTCTCATGTCTAGGGACCATGCAATCCCATCACGTACATTTTGAACCTAGTTCATGGACGATGCAATCCTCACGTACATTTTGAACCCAGTTCATGGACGATGCAGTCCTCACGTTCATTTTGAACCGAGGTCCAGGGACGATGCAGTCCTCACGTACATTTTGAACCCAGTTCATGGACAATGCAATCCTCACGTACATTTTGAACCGAGGTCCAGGGACGATGCAGTCCTCATGTACATTTTGAACCGAGGTCCAGGGACGATGCAGTCCTATCTTCAATTCTCGGACACATCAGTCTACGGCTCAATTCTGGGACCGAAGTCCGGGGAAGATGCAATCCCCTACCTGTTCATTCAGGACTTAATTCTCGGAGACATCATGTCTACAGCTCTCTTTAGGACTGAAGTCCAGGGATGATCCAATCCTCACATGTCCACCAAGGACTTCATTCTCGAAGACATACGTCTACGGCTCTCTTTAGAACATGTGTTCAAGGATGATGCAATCCCTCTTCTTTCTCGGAGACATCTGTCTACGGCTCACTTTAGGACTGAAATCCAAGGATGATCCAATCCTCATATGTCCATCAAGGACTTCATTTTCGAAGACATATGTCTACGCCTCTCTTTAGAACATGTGTTCAAGGATGATGCAATCCCTCCTTTTTTTTTCAGAGACATCTGTCTACGGCTCACTTTAGGACTGAAATCCAAGGATGATCCAATCCTCATATGTCCTCATCAATACAGGTACAAGTATCCTCATCCATACAAGTACATTAATCAATACATGTACATACAAGTATTCTCATCAATACATCAATACATGTACTCTCATCAATACATGTAATCAATATGTAATAGTACAAGTATTCATCAAAAGCATGTATCCTCACCAATACATATATCATCAAAAGCATGTATTCTCACCAATACATATATCATCAAAAGTAAAAAAGCAAGTAAAATAAGTATTCTAAGTATAAGAGTCCTAAATCTAAATAATCTAAGTATCCAAGTGTAGTAAACAGGTATCCACATCATCGACCTTGCTGTCGATGAGACAATCTCATCATTAGTGACTATACTACTCCCCCTTTCGAGGAGGGTCCTTTTGAACTACACCAAGCTTGTCTCGGAAGTATTCAAATTTCACTCGAGACAGAGGCTTGGTCAAAATATCAACAATTTGATCCTCAGTGCTCATATACTCGAGCTTGATAGCTCCTCTCTGCACCATATCTCATATATAAAAGTATCGGATCTCTATGTGTTTTGACTGATCATGGAATACAGGATTTTCTGTCATCTTAATACAGCTTTGATTGTCACACATAATCACAGTGGGATCCATTTCTAAGTCAAACACTCCAGATAATAGTTTTCGAAGCCACACTGCTTCACAACTGCCAGAGCAAGCAGCTATATATTCTGCTTCAGTAGTACTGAGAGCCACACTAGATTGTTTCTTGCTGAACCATGAGATCATGGCAGATCCAAGACCATAACATCCACCTAATGTACTCTTTCTGTCTGAGACACTTCCTGCCCAATCGAAATATGAGTAACCATGTAATCTGAGTTCATGATCTCCAAGATAATATAGACCAAAATCTAATGTACCCTTTAGGTACCTCATTACATGCTTTGCAGCTGTTAAGCGAACCTTTCTAGGTCCTACTAGATACTGACTCAGGGTGTTTACAGCAAAGCATATATCTGGCCTAGTATTTGTTAAATACATCAATGAACCAGTGATTTGTCTATATAGAGTTAAGTCCACTAACTCTGATGAGTCATTAACTAATAACTTCAAGTTGGAGTCCATGGGAGTGGCCATGGCTTTACACTCCAACATATCAAATCTTTTTAGAATCTCCACAGCATAATTACCTTGATTTAGAAAGATTCCTTTTGGTTCTTGCCATACTTCTAGACCTAAGAAGTAGTGCATTAATCCAAGATCTTTCATCTCAAATTATGAAGAAAGCTTCTTCTTGCATTCAGTAATTTGTTTCTCATTTCCGGTTAGAAATAGATCATCTACATATAACAACAGTATAACTGGTTCATCATCCATGACTTTGAGATAAAGATTAGGGTTAGCTTTACTCTTGGTAAATCCCATGCTTGTTAAGAAATTGTCAATCCTTCTGTACCAAGCTCTGGGAGCTTGCTTCAATCCATATAATGCCTTTTTTAGTTTGCATACATGAGTTCTCCCGTCTTTAACCTCAAAGCCTTGTGGTTGCTCTATGTACACTTCTTCTTCAATTACACCATTCAGAAAAGTTGTCTTAACATCCATTTGGTGTAATTTCCACTTCATCATAGATGCAAGTGCCATGATAGTTCTAATTGAAGTATACCTAGCAACTGGTGCAAATGTTTCTTCGTAGTCAATTCCCTCTTTCTGAGAGAAACCTCTGGCTACAAATCTTGCCTTGTATTTTTCAATGCTACCATCTGTAGCATGTTTTATCTTGAAAATCCATTTGGAAGAAACCACACTTTTATCTTTTGGTTTGGGAACTATATCCCAAACATCATTTTTCATTATTGACTGATATTCTTTCGTCATTGCTTCTACCCATTCTTTCTTCTGAGCTGCCTCTTCATAGCTAGTAGTTTGTTGATCCACAAGATCACATAGCAAGGCCACATAGTTGGATACTAGCTTTGGTTTCTTTCTTTCTCTAGTGGAGCCTTCAGGAGCTCCATATCTTTCAGCTCCTTGAATAATGTCTCTAGCCCATGCTGGCCTTCTTTTCCTAGATAAGTTTGTAATAGGGGTTTCTTGTGGTTCCAACATGTCATGATACTCTGGTGAATCATCTTCAGGGATGGGCACAGCTTCTGTGATTCTAGGAGGTGTATCTTCTTCATAGATTTCTTCAAGTTGGCACTTCCTGGATTTCTTGAGAGCTGCTTCTTCATCAAATGTTACATCCCTACTTGTTTCCATATGATGAAAACCTGGTATGTAAATTCTGAAGGCTTTGGATGATTCACAATATCCAACAAATATTCCCTTCTTACTAGAAGGATCCAACTTGGATCTCTTTTCTTTTGGAATGTGAATGTACACAGGACACCCAAATATTTTGAGATGACTTACCTCAGGCTTCTTTCCTGTGAACACTTCTTCTAGAGTTTTGAATTCAAGAGAACTATGGGATAGTCTATTTTGCACATAGATTATTGTCCTAGTTGCTTCAGCCCATAGATACATGGGTAGATCTTGGTCATGTATCATAGTCTTTATAGCTTCCATGATGGTTCTATTCTTTCTTTCAGCAACCCCATTTTGTTGGGGATTGTAGGGAGTAGTTAGTTCCCTCTTGATTCCAGCTTCTTTACAAAAGTCTTCAAAGTCCTTTGAAGTATATTCTCCACCATTATCTGTTCTGAGAATCTTGATTTTCCTTTCTAAGAGATTTTCTATTAGGGCCTTGAACTCTTTGTATTTTCCTAAGACTTCATTCTTACCTTTTAGAAAGTATATCCAAGTCTTCCTTGAATAGTCATCAATGAATGAGAGATAATATTCAAACCCACTTAGGGAAGTGGTGGGCATTGGTCCACATACATCTGAATGTATTAGCTCCAAAATGTTCTTAGTCTTTGTTTCACTCTTTGGAAAAGGGTTCTTGACATTCTTCCTTTTTCACATCCTTTACATGAGCCATTATGATTAACCTTCAAATCTAGTAATCCTATGACCACCTTGCTTACATAGGGTAGGGCTTTGTAGTTAATGTGAGTTAATATTCTATGCCATAGCTCACTGGGGCTATAGGTTTCATGAGCAAGGGCAACTTCTGGATGTCCCTTGAGCTTATAGAGACCTCCTTCCTCTTCACCAATGACAACTGCATCTTCAATTGATTTTCCTTTGGGCCACATAAGTACTTGTCCATCTATAAAAACAACTCTAAAACCTTTCTTATCTAGTGCTGAGATGGAGAGTAGGTTCTTCTTCAAACCTGGTACATATAAAATTTCTTTCATCTTCAAGGGTGTTCCAAAATCAAGCTTGTAGCTTGCTTCACCAATTCCCTTGATGGGATATTGATAATCATCTCCTAGAGATACCTTTTGAGGTGAAGACTTTTCTTCAAGTCTTGAGAGAGTTTTCTTTTGACCTGTCATGTGCTTTGAAGCACCACTATCAATAAGCCATGTATCTTCTCCAGGAGACACAGATCCAGTGAGTGCAGAAAATAGGACATATTCTTCTGGATCTTCTTTCTTTACTTTAGATCTTTTCCTTCAAGGCCTTTCCTCTTCTTCTTCTTCTTCGATACCTTTTGAGGTGAAGACTTTTCTTCAAGTCTTGAGAGAGTTTTCTTTTGACCTGTCATGTGCTTTGAAGCAGCACTGTCAATAAGCCATGTATCTTCTCCAGGAGACACAGATCCAGTGAGTGCAGAAAATAGGACATATTCGTCTGGATCTTCTTTCTTTACTTTAGATCTTTTCCTTCGAGGCCTTTCCTCTTCTTCTTCTTCTAATTCTTCCTCACTATCATCTTCTGCCATATGTGCATGATGTCTTTTGTGAACAAACTTCTTCTTCTTCTTTTCTGGTAAAGTACAGTCTCTAGCATAGTGTCCTAGTTTAAGACAATTATAACTTTGGACTGTGGAGAGGTCTCTTTCTGAGTTTGTTCCTCCTTTCCTTTTGAATCTATGAGAGGGTTGAGACTTCTTGTGGTTCACTTTCTTGAAGTGACCCTTTCTTCCTCTTTTGGTGTGTGTGGCCAAGGCTTGGTCATCCTCCTTGAGAAGGGCTTCTCTGTTGGAAACCCTAGCCTCTTCTTGAACACAATCCTCCCATACTACATCAAACTTCATACTTTCTTTTCTGGCACACATAGCTTGTATAAATGACTCCCAAGGTCTAGTGAGACCATTTAGAGCAGTCATCACAAGTTCATCTTCATCAAGAGTATCACCAATGGCATCTAGTTTCTCCTTGATTTGGGAGACCCTTGAGAAGTAGTCTTGAATGGATTCTCCTTTGTGCATCTTGGTACTCTTCAACTAAGTTCTTAGGTTCATCTTCCTATTGATGTTCTTTCCCTCATACATTCTTCTTAGGGCATCATACATTTCCTTTGGAGTCTTCTTGGAAGCCACTTGGGGAATCAAGTGCTCTTTAATAGAATCAGCTATGATTCTCTTTTCCCTAATCAAATCCTTCCTATGCTTCTCTTTGGCTTCATCTCCTTCAGGTTCTGCAACTTCATCCTTGATATACTGAGCAAGATCATTCTCTTCCAGAATGAGACCAATTTTGTATTTCCATGCCCGAAAATTCTCTATACCTTCTAGCTTGTCTTCAAGCTTAGTGCTTGGAGCCATCTTCTCTTGGGGGAGTCCAAGAGATAAGAGATAGAGTAGTACTTACCCGGAAACTTTAACTTTTCACTTTTTCGGATCTGCAACAAAATTTTTGGTTTATTACACTTTTGGTAAAACTAGGGTTTGACTTTCCTGGAGTTCTACCCAACCAAAAACCTCGATCCAAGGCTCAAAAGATCGATCTTTAGAAGGGTTATTCAGCCATGCAACCATAATCTAAAAATAGTAACTTTTTGCAGAAACCATAATTTTGGGAGAGAGAGAGAAATATAATTTCACCTTGTGAAAGATGTTCTATTTAGGCTAGCTCTGATACCATGTTAAGTTTTAAACCAAATAGACTAGCAAGATCACTGAAAGAAACATAATCACAAGATAGACACAGAATTTACCATGGGAAACCCTCATGGGGTAGAAAACCCAGCAAAGCTTTCCTCAATAAGATGATCAACCAAAATACAAGATGTGCTCCAAGACTTGTCCTTCTTCTCTACCTCATATGCAGACCTCCCAGACACAATTGCGCTACTTTCTGAGTTGTGTAAGTGTGTCAAATGAGGAGCTCTCCTCCTCTACTTATACTAGATCCCGACTGACCAAAAACCCTAATGGGGCCGACCTCTCCTGCAGAAGTCTAATAACCCCTAAAATATAAACTCAGGGCCAACCCCCACATGGTGGGTCTAATAACCCTAGTTACCACAAACCATCGGAGGAATAAACATCTCCAAATACATAATAGAATTGCCTTGGAGGGATGAAACATCTCCAGAATAATAATAATGTACAAATATAATATTCTTAGAAGTTACAATATTCAACATTTCCCTCATGTTCTACCTCATCTACACTGCTGCAAAAAGACTGTGCACTATTGCAACAAATCCATACAAGGCCTGAACATGTTTTAAATCCAAGACTTGGAAGTGAAGTTTCTTATGATCATCAACAAGTTAACAAGATCAACAAATTTGATGAAGAACGGACATTGGAACCAAAAGCATCATTCACATCATTAGATCTGAATCTCTTATGCATTCAGGAAGATCAGTTTACTAAGGAGCTTCATGGTGTAACAACCATGCGAAATCAAGGGAACAAAGACTATATTGAAGCTTGGTTTCAATCTGTCATCGGTTTGCAGCATCATTCCATACTTCAACAATTCTTGGCACCATCATTTCAAGGGGAGTTGATCTCTCATATCCTAGCATTCATAAAGTTATATTTTTATGTTGGGAGTATGAGAATACTTGAGTCATTTCTTCGAAAGTGGCTCCATTGGAAGTTCTCCTACACTTGAGAAGAATTTGTTATTTCCAAGTAGTGTAGGACATTGTAAATAAATAACATTGGTAAGATCTCATTCAATTTTTCACTTAGATCTAGGATGCATAGATAGTATAATTTTGTTTTGAATAAGAACTCTTGGACACATGGTGCAGTAAGAGCCACCCATATTACTAATCTCTCTTTTTCAGGAAGTTGGTAAGAGGAAGGAAGCATTGGTGAATGAAGACTCCACGGGAAAATGAGCCAAACGATTATGGAACCCTTCAAGCTTGAAAGTTATGCGATCATCATGGTATGTGTTTAGTTTTTATCTCTGTATAACACATCCATAAAAATACACAGACTTTATTTCAACATTATATCATTTTTTTTAAGAGTTGCAGCTGCAGCTGCAACACACTGTGTAAGTCAATCTAGGTACTCAATGCTTGAAAATTTTTGGTATGGGTGTGTTTTTTATTTAAATTTATATCATTAAAAACATTCACACCTATTCCGGTCACTTTTTGGGAGCCAAATTTCATTTATTGGATTTTTGGGGCATTTTGGCTTGAAATTTTTACTGAGACACAGTCAGGACAGTCTGTTTTTGGGAGACCAAATGGAATTATTTTTAAAACCTATTTACATCCCAAGTATCCCTTTGAATCTAGTTTCCAAAACAATTTTAATTTTTTTATATTGGGCATCAAACGAAAAATTTATGGTCAAAATACTAACGAGGTGTCAAGCATGCAGCTTCGGAACAGAGATGGGACAGTCACTTTTTGAATGCCTTATTGGATATATATTGAAAACCAGCTTCATTTGTATATTCCCCTATGAATCTAGTTTACAAAACAATTTGAATCACTCAATTATGATATCGTATGCAAATTTTATGACCAAAATACAGACTGCCTATCACAAATCAGCATTTTTAAAACTCAGTTTCCTAGACTGTTCATTGGACTGTTCGACTCATGCACTCTTATTGGATTGAAAACCTATTTCTATTGGATATCCCTACATGAATCTACTTTCATATCCAATTGGAATCATGTCAATCCGTTACCAAACGAAAAAGCTATGCCTAAAACCGTGATTGTTGGTCTAGTCCAGAATTCGAAAAACACCTTGTCATGCAGGTTGTTACTGAGCAAATTGGAATATCATCACATAGAATTTTTAAAACCTGTTTCTAATGGACATAGACCTATGAATTTCCTTTCATTTGGCTTTCTAATCACTCAAATCGGACAAGGAATGAAGAAGTTATGATCAAAATACTGTTGGCGAGTCTAGATGGCCATCGCTCTCCCGTAGGTATAAAGTGGATTTTGCTTCGTTCATTTTTCTTTGGATTTGTTTTATAAGTAATTGCTTTTTGTTGTTTTTCATAAGTATTGGATGAAGAGAGATCGATCACCTCTCTTCTTCCATGATCTCATGTTTTACTGCAGGCAAGTGCTAGGTTTTTGCAGGTCCTTGGAAGAAGAAGGTCAATACATGCACGAGTGACTCTTGAAGACTTTTTATCAATTCGCAATGGATTGAGAACATAAAAAATGGAGAGATTGATGTGAAAACCATATGAAGACCAATGTTAAAGAAGTCAAGTTCCTTTGCTACATGAATTGCTACTAAAGAAGCCTCGCAAAAAGACCTTTTTCCCATCATGCTCATTCACCAACACCATGATATGCCTATACATTTCCTTCTTCGCTCTACCATTCCATTACCTTCTGCTTCATTTCATCACTTCCATACTTTCCACTCCATTCACTACTCAGCCATGAATAAATTCTTTCATAGTGCCATGGGATCTACATACATCAATGGCAGATTTCCTTATTGTTAATCATGGGGATTCATCAATGCCTCTTGATTGACAAATCTTGCAGGCAACTGGACTCCAGCACATTCATTCGTACCTGTCAAGATTCACTAAGGTACTTTAGAGCTCACTGTCATCAAAGGTGAGTTGCTTCACATTGGTTAACGGCATACATTAATGGCCGGTAATCCAATGATTTCTTTCCATGCTCGACTTCAGCACATTCATTCACATGGTAAGAATTGTACCTCGGTTTGGTAGTGGTTGAAGATTATATGATCTCATGGTTTCAACAGTGACTTGTAGCATCATTTGTTCCAATAGTTTTGCAGTTCCTTTTCATTTTTCATTCCAACAGTTGATTTTCAGAATAAGAGAAGAAACTCTCTGCCTTTGTAGTAGAATTCCTCATCATCATTTGCCTCAACAGTTAGTATTACATGCAACACATTTCATCATGGATCAAATTCAGCCTTCATAAGTTTCATCTTCCAGCTACATTGCTCCAGCATTAATACATTCATGTCAACCAAGGTTTCCATGGAGGTAAAACTTGAGGTAAAATAGCATGAGTTTTTTATTTATTAAAGATTTATGAATATGTCATGAAGAACCACTAAGCATTATCCATTTTCATTTTCTATATAGCATTTTTTTTTTTTGTCCATCCATTCCCATCCTTGCCCACTCAATTCTAACACTTCATCATTCCAATTCATGCACACCCAATTCAAGTCCTTCCAACATCTTTCCCAACATCCAAGTATGAAAAAATGATCTATTGTTGCCACACAAGAACCAGCAGTAGGAACACAAGGCATTATTGTTGTTTCATGAGAACCTACAGTGGAAGAAGTCTATGTTGCCATACAACAGAGAATACATTCAGAAGGTTTCCATCCACACAAATTGAAGATAAGAGACTATATCATGTGGTATGAGGATTGTCAATTTTTAAAGGTCAATCATGTTGCTGATTTCTTATTAATGCATGGTTGTCCCACATGGATCCTCATGGTTGAATGCTACTAGAAATATGAGTACAGTCATTTTAGAAGTTTTACAAGTAATATTGTGATCATATTTGAGGCAAGCAAAAACTTGATATGGAACATCAACATCATCATTTTGGTTGAGGGCAATCTCTCATACAAGGTCCCTCCATGTTATGAAAACAAATTCATGTTGCTTATGGGATTTATTTCTTAGTTGCTTTGTTTTGCCTTCATACACATGGAAACTAAATATTCTCAAAGACATCACAGTAGGTCCATGGCATAAATATGACCTCTAGAATAGTAAATAAAAATAAAAAAAATTGGGTGGTTGACATCATTACAACTTACAGGTCATCTCTTTGTTTTTGTCCCACTTCTTTATTCAATATTTTCTTTTCCAAGGACAGGGCATCCATTGAGTTTAGGGGAGAATGGACTTTTATGCACTTTATGGAATTGAAACTATTTATTCACACATTCTTGGAATTGTTTGGGAGAATAGTTGTTTTGTGCAACCGTCATCCACAACTCTGTTATGTACAATTCATGTTGGCAAATAAAAAATTCATAGTGGGTAGCTTGATTGCAGTAACTGGGCAACATGATGCACATTAATATCTTTGGCCAATTATGAATTTATGGAGAAGTTGATAGGACTGTTGAATTGAGTTTGATTATTATGGAATGCTTGGCCTCATGTTTAAAAACTTCATCAAATAATCCTTCATACTCCATTCAAGTGGGGCTAGAGAAAACATATTGAAATTTCCAGATTTTGTCTTGGGGCAGCCATATCTTTGCTGGGTCATCTTAATTACATGGTAAACTTGGCATTTTGATACCATGAGCTGATTTGAATTTGGTTTGATGCTATCACAAAATTTATCTGCATGAGTTTTGCTGAGTGATGAAAAGCCATATAAATATGATGTAGCAACATCCTAAACACATCTGCGATATGTTCTTTTCCATGGAGAAATGGGTCAGCTGTTAAAAAATGAAAATGTTTGTGCAAATTTGAGAATCACTGAATGTTGCATATATTGGTTTATATCTTCCAAGGCATCAGAGAATGACAACATGTTAAGTTTGGGGGAGATGGCTACTTTCCAACTAAGCTAACAACTCGTACTTTCCATGAGGACATGGAAATTATTCAGTTTGGGGGAGGAGCTACTATGCTTGTTGGTTTGTCATTCACATTCATATTACCCATGCACATTATTTTTCCATATTTAATGCAGAAATTGATTTGAGCATATCTTGCAATTGGTGAGTTGGATCTTCATGAAACTTGGACAAGGAATGCATAACATCATGAAGAACAATTATGGTAAGTTTCAGCCCAATCCAATGCATGGTTTTCGAAAAAATGTCCATCATCACCTACAGCCATTTTGCCTATATCTCAAGATCCGTGCATCAGATGAATTTGAGCTTTGGGTGTAGAAGCATTATGTTAAGAGGAAGATACTCACCAATTTTTCGGTGAAAATACTTCACGGATTGCGAAAAAATGGCCATCATCACCTACAGCCAATTTGCATTTTTCTCGAAATCCATGATGTGGGTATCTCTAATTTTTGGTGTGGAAATGAATTGGACTTGTAGAAACTTGCTTGCAAAATTTCAACCAAACCCAGTTTGTATTTTGTAAGATATTAGCTCCGGAAGTTTGCTAAAACACCAGCTGCAACACCACCAAATTTTCCGCCAAATCCTCTGCTAAAGCAGCTGCAACACCACTAAATTCTTCACTAAATCCTCCACTAAGCAGCTGCAACACCACTAAATTTTCTGCCAGATTTGTCTGCTAAGCAGTTGCAACTCCGCCAAATCCTCCGCTAAAGCAGATGCAACACCGCTAAATTCTTCGCTAAATCCTCCACTAAGCAGTTGCACCACCGCTAAATTTTTCGTCGGATTTGCCTTATACACTAGCTGCGACTCTGCCAATTTTGTCCATTTTTCATATTCTTGCAACTGTGACTCTGCCATATTTGTCCTATCTACCAGCTGCAGCTCCGCTAGATTTATCCTATCTACCAGCTGCGACTTTGCTAAACTTGCCAATTTTTCGGCTGCAACTCTTCTGGCTTTGGTCACTATGCATGGTAAAATGAAAGCAACAGTAAAATGAGTCCTTCTAATTTGGATGCTACACAGGTATTGGGTTGCATGAGGACATGCAACAAGTTCAGTTTGGGGGAGATGTTGGGTCACAGATTTGTCCATATTTTCATCACCTATCGACATATATTTCATCCCTCTTCTTCCTATTATTATCCATTTATCATTCTATTTTCCATCGATTTGCTGTAACTGCACGTAAAATACCATATTACTTCCATTGATGCTTTAGTGGTTAATCATGATTATTTTCCTTTATTTTTTATGAATTGAAGACTATTATGCATAATTTTACTAATGATGGTTTATGGAGTGATTTTTCATATTAGCAGCAGTAGCAGCCATGGTTCAAGCCTCCAAAGTTGGCATGCTAGCACACGTCCACATGAAGATTCACAACATGGTTTCATTCCTAGGATTGATTATGTGGATTTGTGATTTCAATTTGTGCTCAAGTCCAACATGGCAGCCTCCAGCTCATGATCAAACGACCTTAACAAAAAACGCATGCCAGATAAGAACACATTGATTTGCGTCGCGATTTGCGGGCAGATGGAGAAGAATCTCGAAAATATGGGACATGGGTTTTGTGTGTAACAGCCTCAATTACTTGAATCAGGAGGAAATCTCCAAACAAAGCCACGGTTTGAAATGTACAACTAGTTCTCTAAATGTGTAATTCTCAGATTTACTGTTGCAGTCGGTTTTACAAATTAGCAATTGGTTGAAACAAATCACAAGTTGGGGATTCAGTTTCTCATTCTCCTGTGAGGATTTTATATATAAATATGTAATCATTCTGATGTATTGGGTGGAGAGGAGAGCAAGCAATGTTATGCTGTAGAATTTGATCCAGACTTTGATGTAACAATTTCATTATGATAATACATGCTGGTAGTTTCTTAATTCTAGAGTTGTAGACTTTCATTGTGGAAATCCAGCTCTGCTCAGTGGAGGAAGGGCCCTCTTCCCTGAGCAGATGCTGGTAGTGTTGATTGTAAGTGTGTTTATTATGTAGATTTGCTTATTATTTAGTTCATGCTTTCATTCCTTTTATCATAGTTGTATGCTTCCATTAATTAGATTTATCATAGTTGTTTTCCTGTTAATTCGTTTGATAGATCGTTGGCCAACATAGCACTTCTTTTAGATTCATGCAATTAGATCTTGCTTCATAAAGAGTTGATTTTGTTTTAAGTTAGATTTACAGTGTGATTTTATGAATAGGTTTGAGGTTTGATTTATTTTCAAGAAGATGTGATCTAGTTTACAAAGAGTTTTGATTTCATACCAATAGATAACAGTGTCAGGTAGAAATTGTGCTTGCATAGATTTTGCACGATAGCTTTGAAATAAAAGACTTCCTCGGGTTGACAATTTATGTTTTGGGAGTTTCAACTATTTAATTAATTAGACAATTAATCCAACCAACAATACATGCACTCCATCCTTTGCATCAATGCGACCCATTCAGTGTAATTGTTCGTGCGCTTTCCCAAACCCCACGCATAGGTTCTGATTATTTCTCCTCCTGGGTCATAAATAACCCCTCCCATACCTGCCTCCCCTGAAAAATATGTAATTTCAATAAAATCTAATAAACAAAATATTTTTATTTTCAAATTAACTTTACTTACAAAATTATCATTTCACATTAAACAAAATAATAATGCATATTTAACTTTTTTCCCTTTAATCTTCTTCAAAATGGCGTTTGATATGGGGTACGTTGTTTTCAGTGAGGATGGATTTTTCAGTGAGTTATAGTTTCGTCTCTTCCTAAGTTTTCTTTTTTCTTTTTCCAAAAATTCAACTATCTAGATTATCGTAAAATTGGCCAAAACCCTTAGTTTCGTCTCTTTCTACTTTTTCTTTTTTCTTTTTCCAAAAATTCAACTATCTAGATTATCTTAAAATTGGCCAAAACCCCCTGATGACAAAGTTTCATATTCAAAGTTTTCAACAATGAAATAGAACTCTTACTTCTATTATAATTTATATTAAATTAAAAGATAATTTTAATGTCATAAAAAAGATGATATAAATGCAATTTGTTTTTCCAGGAAAAAAAAATCGCAATTCATTAATATGAAAAATGAATCACATAGTTGATATGCCAAATGGAAATTACATATATTCTATCTTCTGTAAGAAATACAAGAAGACAGATACATAAAAAGACAGTCATAAGAGAATAGTATCTCAAAAGATCAATACTGGGAGCATCTCATCCAAAATTTTCATCGTAAAGCATTCAAAAACATTGCTCTGAAAATGAAAAATACATACAAAAAAGATGGTGTGTACATCATTAGCAGCTCATTTTGCAGATATACTTTGTATAGTAACTTAATCTAATCAAGGTGAGGTCTTGGATCTAACTCTTTAATAGAATCATTAATCAATTCCCATAAGTGCCATGACCCCTCAACCACTTGAAGACCCCTTTTGGAAAGTTGATCTGCCTGAACATTTCTTTCTTTGTAAATGTGCATAAAATTAATATCCTGGAAAGAAAGAGTGATTCTGATGAGATCTTCAAACAAAGGCTTCAAAAATATGTTCTTTGGTGATCTCTTATTCTGCATCCATTCAATAACTAATTTTGAATCCCCAACTACTTGAAGCTTCTGAACACCCTTGGATATAAATGCTACTTATATCATGCCCTTCAAAATTGTTAAAGTGACCTCATTTAATACTAAATACAGTCATTTCTAATCATTTCCCATTCTTCAATTTTTTTATATTTTTTTAAGGCTCATACCTACGAAGTTCAATGACCTTAAGCAAGGAGTGCCTTAACAGTACACCCATTCATCATCTATTCTACGTCTCGTGGACTCCATACTTAAAATTACCAAAACTTTTATAATTTAATACTTAATAAAATACATGATAATTCACAATAATAGTTTTAAGTTTGTTTATTAAATTCTTTTAAAACGATATTTAAAAGTTGATATAAAAGTTTTATGAGAAAAATATAAAACATTGAAAAAAAA
This sequence comes from Larix kaempferi, assembly GCA_027924585.1. Classification (NCBI taxonomy): domain Eukaryota; kingdom Viridiplantae; phylum Streptophyta; class Pinopsida; order Pinales; family Pinaceae; genus Larix; species Larix kaempferi. The sequence goes on along the minus strand of BSBM01001201.1, from coordinate 6,704,126 downwards.
ACCTTTAAAAGGGCCAATATGCCAAATGAAAACTCATGGATAAATTAATCATTTGTAATGACTTATATCATAATCCTAAATGTCTAATCAATGTACACTCATATTTTGTCACCCAAAGAACTCGTTACATGTTTATCACAATATTCCCTTTGAATCCTATATTTATAAGTAGTGTAGTGAATCAATGATTACAAAACAAAGAAAACAAGGTTATGTGGTAGCATATATTTATCGATGTAGTGCTAATTTGAAATTGTCAATTAATACATAATTGTGCCTTGTAACCTCGTTGAGTTGAAGGCATTGAAATTGACTTTCAAGATGGCCATATCATTAGGGGTGGAGTGTTTATAGGTTTTTGGTGATTCTTTATGGGTTATAGACTTGTTTACACAAAGGAAACCACTGAAGAATATTCACCTGTGTCCTTTGTATGAAGACATACTTAGATATATTGGCATGTATCAGAATATTTCTTTCCACCATATCTATAGGGAAAGAAATATGGTGGTTGATGTCCTATCCAAGACTGGTGTACAGTATGAGGATGGCTTATGGAAGTAGTTGACAGTGGATGAAGGCATCGAATATGAATCTGATCTAGTTCCCACTCCTGGTTGATTGACTATAGCAACAATAGCCACATATATTATTTAATGACTCTGCACTTACAATGAACTATGATATGTTTAGTTGATCACGTTTGTAGTTTTTATCTCTAGAGACTCATTATTATGGCTACCTGTTTGAAAACAGGAACTTTATTATTGGGACTTCCAAGCCTCTTTTGAACAATGTAATTCATTACTCAATTAATATGAATTACGGTTTTCTTTTTCTTTTTTCAGGGAAAAAAAGGTGTTTGTTTTTTTATATATGATAATGCATGATGACTTGGGTTTTAATGTGGACACGATAGTGGACTTCTTAGCATTGAGGAAGTTATTTAATGCCTACAATCTGTGTTTTGGTTGGCATCTACACCATCATCTAATTCAATAATACTGAAATCACTGACATATAATTGCATCCATATTAATCAAGGTATGGGAAAGTTATTTAATCCCTATAGTCCTTGGTTGGCATTTACACCATCATCCAAAGCTACTAAAATCAACAACATCTAATTGCATCCATGTCAATTAAGGTATGATATCTATGACATCATTTAATTACATTGATAGGCATCTTTATTCAATACATTGGAGGGGAGGTTGATGCTTTTAATTACAATTATGCATTATGTGGTGAGGATTTGATGACAAGGAATATTCTTAGTCATGTACATTAAATTGAGGGTAGGGATTGAATGTTATAACTTGCTTTCAGTTATTAGGGAGAGATTGAGCAATATTTTATTTAATTAGGATTGATTAACCATTAATGTGCCACTACACTTCTTAACTCCCATAATTAATCAATCTAGCATGCATGGTAGTGGTTTAAAATGTTCCATTTTCTACCTCTAGTAATAATTTCCTCAATTTCCCCAAATTTCCTCTACTCCACAATTTCCCCAATTTATGTAATACTCTTCTCCCCACTACATGCTTCACTGTAACGCTCAACTCTCAACCACTATGTGTCTTTCCACTGTAACACTCCACTCTAATCCACTTTGTGTCTCTCCTAGAGTGCTACCTCATGGGCTCCAGTGTAATTAGTTTCCCATGTAACAACCCATTTCCCATTCAATTTAAGAGTCTAAGTTTGCAGTGTACCCTAGCTCTAGAAAATTGACTGTCGATAGGGAGCATTGAGAATATAATTGAAGAAGTTACAGACTTGTGGGATAATTTAATGGAGGACGGGATTTGGTGGTCAAACAAACTAAGACAGAGAAGGTTCCCTAGACTGTCAAAGTGGACACACAGCTAATTAGGTTACATGGAGAAGGGCTAATTTGGATATATCTTAGAAAAGCAATGGATATGTGTGAACACAAACATCTTTGACTATTTAATCTAGATAACCATCTGGCTTTCTGTGGGAAGAATTTTTGGTTTTTTATGTGACCTGCATGCTTATTATTGAATGGCATTACAATTTGTTGGTGATGTTTTTAATGAAAGGTTTTCATGTAATGCAATAAAAAATTATAGGAAGCAGATACATTAATTCATTTTGCAGATAATTTTGTGGTTAAGGAAAAAGCTTTGATGTATGTATTGTACTGCAGGCTTGAAGTTAATTTCCAAAAACGGAAAACTAAGGTGGGTTAACAATCTCCAGCTTCATCTCAAATGCAACAATATCACTCCTAAAGATGAGCATTTGATTATAGAATTCCATGGTTCTTAAAAAACATATATATACTCATAAAATGCAATGCACATGGAGTCTCTGGTATTCAACATATATGTCTCACATTGCACAGAGTTTACCAATAATGGTGAACAATAAAATCAAGAATCACTGGAGCATTCCTTGCAAGTAAAAATAGGAACACTTGTCATAATCACATTTCAAGTCTATTTGCCAACCTTTGATGGATTGATAACCTCATAACTCAAAGATCATTATGCAAATAATTCCAAAACTAGAATTCATATTTGAGTGGAAACAACTTAGATATCTTCTCAACCATAAACTAAAGATTTAAAATGTAAATCTCCAACAATTTTCTTAAATATAAATCTCTAAAGATTTACACATATTTAATATGAATGATATCAGCGATTTACAGAAATTATAGATTAATTAATGTTTAAATGATTTTATAGCCTACTTTACTTACATTTACATTGAATTTAATTGGCCGTGAAATCCTTCCTATTCAAATATTCTTTGGTGATTACAACAATTTTCACGATTTCAACTTTTTAGATTTTATAAGTGCAAGTCTTACTCATAATTTTTTTTTTTTTTTTCGATTTCAATTTGATAAGTTTAATACATACAAGTCTTACTCAAAAATCAGAGTAAGTTGATTATATAATTAAACTTTTTTTAATTTTTAATTTAAACTAAAAACATTTACTATACTAATTCAAAACATTTTCACTATAATAATTGGTCCCTGGAACTTCCTAGTTGAAAGATGCTTGTATGATTACAACGATTTTAAATTTTATGCCTGCAAGTCTCAGTTGATCATGTAGTAAAACATTTTGCTTCTGTATTAAAAATACAATGGAAAATAAAAATTTGTTAAAAATCTTAATTTTTATATTATAATTATATTTAAAAATAGGGGTTGCCACAATTTTGATTAAAATTATATTCCCCAAACCAAGTAGATAGGAATTAAAACATCTGGATGAAATACTTATTTATGAAAGGTGTATATATGATTGAGAGATGATGCAAAACTCATCCGTGCATCAATTCAATTGTCAATGCGGAGTCTAAATGCATGACGATTTCAACCTTTCTTTGTGAATTTTTCAAAATAATTTAAAAATCTAAATTACAATGTTTAAATTTGTAGAATATGGGTACCCTAGGGTTTTTGAGGGGGATGAATCCATTTTTGGATTCAAAATCACGATTTGAACAACACAAAATTCGGATTTCTTGAAAAAAATCACCATATTCCGACCAAAAACTCCCCGGGAAATTGAAATGGTCGCATTTTTAGACTTCTTCAATTATCAACGCCCCGAAGGAATCCCCATAATGAATGGTTTCATTTTAATTAGTTTACGAAACAAATCACTCTTTGTATATGTTACATTTATTCGGTAATCGTCTTCCCTATGTTCGACTGCGGATTTTCTCTATATATTCAATATCTATTGTCATATAGCAAGTTGAGAAGATATCAATGCAATCTGCTTCTTCTATATACAGTGGTCAGTTTAGATTTTACAGCTAACAAGCACTAAACTTAAAGGTATTCTTTTTTCTTTTCTTTTATCTTCATCTCCATCACTGGTAGATGAAAAACATCTAAAAGGGTGATCCCTATCGACAATTTTTCATCTACAAGTGATGCAGATATGCTAGCATCACCAACCTCCTTCAAAATAAACTGAATATGGCCTCATCACAAGCTCAAAACCAAACACATAATTTCGTAGAAGTTGACAAACCGATTGAAATGTGAGCGAATGTGGGGCAAGTAGGTTAGTTTTCTTGTTCTCCTTTAAACCTCCTAAAGCAAGTTTGAATCCCCCGACATGGAAAGGCCTAGAAGTTATATAATGTGTTTCTTTGGTCTGACAAACTCCCTAAATCACTTAGAATTAAAATTTAAATGAAGACACATCCATCCAAATCCTTGGTTTAGCATCAATTTGGAAGCTAAATGGAGGCACATCCATGAAGTTGCTTGATTGGTTTCTTGAATCCATGGTCCACATATAGTATTAGTGCAATCAGGCCCGCATCCTTGTGTACTGAACAACCAAGTATGATGATATGTGAAATTTATTTCTATCTTGAAATATGCATTCCTCTGAATATCATCCATATTAATCTTATATATATCACCAATATCACTCTATTATTCTGCTGAATATCAGAATCCTTGTTATCATGCCTTAGAGTTGGTTCATTGCTATTTTGGTTGATGTTCTCACTCCTCCACTTTATGAAACCATTATTCTCCCTTTAGCGCAACAATAGCATATGATCATGGTCACCATATATAAGCATAGAATCGTCAATCTAGTAGCACCATTTTCCTTAATAAATCAATAAACTAATGAATCAAAATATCAATAGCAACATCTCGCCCATAGTGTAAAAAGTTGATTTGGTTGTGGAGCTTGCAAGTTGTTCCATGAGCTTTCACTAAGCACTCCATGTGACCTACATGAGACGATTTACTAAGGGTTCACTTTTACTTAAAACATGCATTATCACATGTTGACAAAGGTTACTAACACACTATGGAATGTTACTACACGTTGGAATGCATGTTTCATGACCAAGACGCCCCTCCAAAATGGAATAGTGGAGGGCCTCCAAATTCATAAGATATTATCACCCCAAAATGTATCCTAAATAAGACATTGATTAAAAATTAATTAAAAGTTAATTAATACTACTAATCAAGTATTTAGTCAAACCCCTATTTCCTCTGAAATTTTTTCCGGTTGCACAAGAAATAATGTGGAGTTTGGCACACGTTACGATGTGGGTTTAATTCAAAATTTTCGAAACCGGGTATCAATGGAAAAATCCCTCCAATTTCATATTTTTTTATTTTCCCCAAAATATCCGGTTTACCCAAACCCAAAATATGTTCTGAAACCAAATCTGCATCTATATTGAATCTACCCTGCTTGAACACAATCCATGCACCTGTCAACACACTCGGTCTATGATCAAACCAAACCGCATTGTGTTGAAACCATCTGAAGACAAGTTATGCTATCGTGATCGATTGGTAAGAGTATGATTTTTTCCATTTTTTTGTGCCCTAGGTTGTATATTTTTTAAGATGTTTTTTTTTTCTTTCCAGAGCCTATCGTAGGTAAAGAGGAACATTCTATTGCTTACAGAATATGCATTGCAGAGGAACCCTCCATTTCTTGCAAAAAGTACTTATTTTGTTTTATATCTTACCTTGATCTAAATATTCGAACTCATGCCTTTTTTAGATCGAACCCTGCTCAGATCGTCAACACACCAGCTCTTTGATTGAACCAAATCATACCGCGTTGATATCCTCTGAGCAAAATCCATTGTGTGGTGATACGACTAGTAAGTATTTTTTTTTCAGTTTTTTTGTGCTTAATTTTTTTTACATTCTTACCCTGCTTGAACAAAATATACGAACCCATCAATAGGTCTGCAATCAAACCAAAATTGATTGCTTTGAAATCTGATGAAAAAATTGATGGTTTAGTGACCGACTGACAATATTTTTTTTACTTTTTTTGTTGATCAACTAGTGTAGTGATGGACTTATTATAGGCCAATTGATTAAACCCATCAGCTATCTGATCAAACCAAATCGAACCGCGTTGAAATACTCTGAGCAAAATCGATGGTGTAGTGATAGGACTAGTCAGAATTTTTTTTTTTAGTTTCTTGTGCTTAAAATAATTTACGTTGTTACCCTGCGATTTTTGTATTTAAGCAGTCTATAAAATTATTTATTAGATACTGTTTACGTAGAGTAATTAAATTCACCCTTTATTATTTGATGCAGATATTAGTTTGGACCATCCGGATGCGAATCTAAAATCTTGGTTGGAAGGGGAAAAGAAATCGAAGGTTTTTACCAAAGGTTATAATTTATGTAGTATTAATATCATGCCTTTATAAATAATCTGTTTTTTCACTCTTGCTTTACAATTAAGAGATCACGTCTAACCTGTGTAGGCCATTTTGGCTCTCTGTCGTGATTGCAGAATTTTACTTCTTATAAATTTGATCATGTTCAATACAAACCCTTATCCATTGCCACATAAAGAACGAAATTCATTGCCTCCAGAGGTTATGGAAGAAGCTTTTCGAATACTTGCTGAAGAGGACGTTGAATGAGAAAAGAGACAAAAAAATCAAGCAACAATTGTCTATACAGCAACAAAAGTCACAGAAACTATATAGACTTGCAAAAACTGATTGTTGGAGTGACGATGATGTATCTAGCGGTAATGATGTTGAGAACCAACCTAATGATATGGATATACATTATCAACTCCAATGTCGTTCAACTCAGCAGTATGTTAAGTGAAAGGCTCCAAAATTTGATACAGTTGTTGTTCTTAAAGGAGAAAATGGTTTAGAAGAAATAGTTATCTACAAAGTTATTGATGAGACACATATAGGAAATGTAGAGTTGACAATGTTGGATCCTTGTGGTGATTATCCAATTATTTACATGTTGTTAGCACTTACAATGTACCCAGGCTGTGAAAGGTAGATCCCGAGGTAACCACAAAACCACTTTAGATTGTATTTCTGACCTAATACAATCAGAGAGGGATCTCTCACTATTTACAAAGCCTTCTTACTCAAGATGTTCAATCAAAACACTCAGAAGGTCAGATTCTGGTAGGACAATTTGTTTTTAAATTTTTGGTAAGACAATCATGAGAGAAACCATTGGGCAATGGAGTCAATAATCAGATCTGAGTTAGGTTGCAAGAGGTAGGGGTTTGAAAGGATCATGGACAGAGGCAAGGTAGCCACCATTTATTCAGTCTTGAGGCTTTTGCGAAGACAAGGAATACAACCCATCAAATAGAGCACCTAGCTTGGGTGAGTTCTGCAAGACTTTAGAAGAAAATGTTTTGAAAATGCTTGAACAATGAACCTAGAGCATGCAAGATGAATTCTAGCCCATGAAACTGTTGTTCAAACATGAAAAGAAACACAAAATGGAGTGTTACACTAGAAAAAACGATCACATAGAAGATCACTTATTGAAGAAAGTGATGGCACAAGAATATCTGCCATCAAAACCTCTCAGCATTCCATCTCTGCAATTTTATTCATCTCTGGAAAATAAAACCCTATTACAATGAAGAGCCTCTCTGCTCTTGAGAATCCCCCACTGAAAATCAAACCCCTTTTCTTCCCTATTACATATGAATATATAGGATATAATAACCTCAGCCTTCTAGCTCGAAATATTCTAACCTAGCCTCCAAAACTTAAGGCTATTACAATAGTGATGACACCTATACATACGGATAGGTCCATCATCTTTGAGAATCAGTTACAACTAATTTTCTTCATTTCAGGATGCGGACTACTGAAAAATAAGATTCAAAGCCCCACCTGCACATCTCAAATGGAGACAGCTGTCTGAAATTTGAGAGATTTTTTTGTAATTGGGCGCGTGCCCGACAAAACCCATGTATTCATTTTTCCAGATTCCCTTCCAACTCCTCGGAATATGCTTTTGAAGTTGATGACTCAGACCGGATTGCGAATTTCTGGAAAAATACCCTGTGAAGATGGCTTCAATTCTCTTAAACCATAATACCTGTGTAAACACTGAGGGATTTTTTTGAATATTGGTCCGTGCTGAAGAGAAAGCTCTCTCAGTTTCTAAAAATTCCTTCCCATTTAATAGAAACAACTCTTTGAACTCGATGACTAAAACAGTCATTTTCATAAAATTTGCCCAACTGCACGAGCATGTAAATTTCTTCGATTTTGAAATTTGGTTTTCTCCTTGCATGTTGAAATTGCGAACTTTATTGGGACCATGGATCTCCTTCATCTGCTGATCTGAGCCGTCTAAACTTGTGGAGCCTACCCCAACTTCGCAGATTTGAAAAGTTTAATTATTCTTGCATGTTTAATCTACGAAGTGATTTGCAACCGTTGATTTGTTTCACCTCAGATATTATCCGTTGATTGACGCGGCCTCTACCCGAAAAAAAATCCACAAGCTTCCCAATTCTTTGCCAAGGGAGTGAAGCAATGGAAGCCCCTCTCTTCAATTCTCTGTTGAACAAATTTCAGGAGCTTGCTGCAAATTGTTATGGGAGTTATGAGAATAGCTCCAGCCCTGTTTGCCAATGATGGGGATAAAAAGAGTTGAACTATTAGTAGCCCAAAACCTGTGATAGATAAACTTCCCAATGTCACTTGAAATCCATATCTGTCTAGCATCAAACGCAGAATTCATTCTTTCCTTAGGGATACCTCCACAAAGCTCTTTGAACAATGAGACAAGGACAAGAGATGCAACTGATCAGACATCGATGTCGATCCTGGCACTGGTTTTTTGTCAATGCTCTGGCTCTTAATATCAGACTAAGTTCGGTGCCTTGATACTCATTTGGAACAGCAGCTAGCATGACCAAGTCGACACCTGGCCTTAAAAAATGGAAGCATGGCGTTCTCATCGGACAGAAAAAATGCATTCAATGGAACAAATGGCATTCTAGGATTTGCGCTTTTACTTTTTACTTCTAGGAATAATCCCACATGGAAGAGGAAACTCCAACCTTTAGTGCTTATATAGGCGAATGATTACATTATATAATCAATGAAATGAGCCTAAGGCTACCCACTTGTGCTTGGTGCGTTGGTTTTACTTGTGTGTTATGGCTGCAGGTTACGAAGAGTTGGAGCTAAGCCTTCGGCCCGGCTAATCTTTTGATAAAAATTTAACTATCTATTTGCACGATAATGTATTTCCTTTGCTGTTTACTGTTAGGAAAGTATATAAATATCTATAGTTTTCATAGAATCGAAGGTGTGACAGAACATCAAAGACTTGAAATGGATGAGCCTGCTATGACAGCTCCCCAATTTTGGGAACAGCCTTCCAGAATATCTATTGTAACTCTGCTCTTTTTTCAATATAAAAGCTTATCAATCATTACTGTAAAAAAAAAAAAGTGTGAACCACTCTTTTGGGAACAGTCTTCCAGAATATCTATAGTAACTCTGCTCTTTTTTTTCAATATAAAAGCTTGTCAATCGTTACTATAAAAAAAAAAGTGTGAACCGCTCTTTTGGGAACATTCTTCCATAATATCTATTGTAACTCTGCTCTTTTTTTCAATATAAAAGCTTGTCAATCGTTACTATTAAAAAAAAAAGTGTGAACCGCTCTTTTGGGAATAGTCTTCCAGAATATCTATTGTAACTCTGCTCTTTTTTTCAATATAAAAGCTTGTCAATCGTTACTGTAAAAAAAAAAAGTGTGAACCACTCGAAACAAGAGTGATAAGGTTTAAACAAGTCATGATTGAAAAAATGCACAAAAAACACTCCACCTCGACTTACAGTACCTCAATCTAATCAAATGCTTGTCAAAATGAAATAGATACTTATTGTTCCATTAATCACAGTTCAACAAGATATCAAGTTCCATTAATGTCAAGCATAGTTAAACTCCCAATACATAATATGCACAGAACAATACAGACGTTGTTATGTTCTACTTTTCTTTGTGGGCATCTTGTTCGTATTTCGTGTTTCTGTCCCCATAATTTATTCAGTCAAATCTTTTAATTTTTTGCTCTGATTTGCATCTTGTAATTGGATCATGTACCCTCTCAGCATTGCTAGTCCATTGACAACCTATTCATTCTATCAAACAATAATAAAATGAATTTAGCAGTCACTCGGTGATCCATGATATCGGTTGGAAAATTTTGTAAACCAATTAAGTGATCTAGTGGAACTAAATGTTGGAATGTGTGTTGTTCTTGGTTGTCTTTCTCTTTGTAGTAAATAGTATGCATTGCAATAGTGCATGGATTTAATCTTCACATTGGTTTCATTGCAAATTTTGCATATTTTTATACTAAAATTGTATAAAAAATAAGGCAATAGATAAAGACACATGCCTCGTTGGTGTAAGTAGAAGTGAAAATTTGAGTTTAAGATGTATTAAAGGAACTTTGGGAAACATTGTACAATGCAAACATTTTGGGATGCTTCAACAACCTGTTGGGATATTACAAACATATGACCAAGATGTATATAATATAAAGTAATGGTAATAGTCCAACACTATTTTGTACATAAAGATGCATGATCAACATGAAGTTTGAATGCCAAAATGCTAATGTTATAAATACAATGCCAACAATTGTGAAGTGGTTAGCTCATAAATATTCTTGTTTGAAAAAATAATTAATATCATAGCTTAACATGTGATAAATTTGAAAGTATGAAGCCTAACATTATGAAAAATAATTATTATATGTTGCTTGAATTGATGTAAATGATACATGCTTGTGATAGATAGTGTGGATGGTCTTAAGATGTGTAATATAAAGTGATTTTGATAAATTTCAAAAAATAAATCTAACTTTTTTTAGAATGATATAGATAGGGGTGGATCCCTTCAAGGTATCACTAGAAAAGGATTGCAATTACTATTAAGTGATTTCAAATCAATTTTAGAAAACATATTCGATTGCTACACTATTGAATTTGCTAAAAAAGTCTACGAGACTGTTACATTTTATCACAACTAGGTAATGAAAACTTTCTATATGCATAGGTATAACAAAAACTTATAGGAAAAACCAAATTTACATTGGCATGTCCATATTTTTTCCAAAAATCTATTTCTAAAACTTGAAACCTTCTTTTGTGGTGATTAACCTTAGTTGACTTAAATTTTAGTTAGAGCCTAGTTTATGAACACCAAAACACCTTTACATGTTTGCAATATCCAAAACTTCCCTTTCCATAACAAAAAATAAACATATTCCAAATTTATTTAAATAAAAACTTGTGTGAAGAAAAAGAGGGAGAAAGAGTACAAGTAGCTATGTTATGTTTATATAATGATTCATTAAAGTCCATTTTCCATATGAGTTCCCATCCAAGAAGATCTTCTTAATCATCATCAATGAAAATGGAAATATTCTTGAGGATCTAGTTTGATCATGATCTCTAGTAGGTGGAATACCTTTGGGAATATCGGACAAATAGATTTAAATGTTTGTCAATTACAATTTGGAGATCCAAGAGAACATAGGGTTCGGATGTTTGAAAATCTAATGAGTACAATGTGCGATTACCATATTGTCCCCTTTTTAACAAATTTTTCATGTTGTTGGATATTATCACTTTAGATGGTTTCCATTTTATAAAACCTTTGAGTTCAACTACATTTCCTTGAAAATTGTGGAAGGATGATATCATATGGCATCCCATTACAATATCCTAAGAGTAAGAAGTAAGCCCCAAAGGTATGCTACAAGATGCATGCTAGTTATAAAAAATAATATATTTTGAAAATGAATTGTAAATAAAAGAGAGAAGGGACAAAAACATGATACCTGCACTTATCTATGCATAGACAATGACCTAATGAGACATAAATGAATTGTCAACAACATGGAATTTCTCCACAACATTAAGATGGCTATAAGAGGGATCAATAGGAGCCTACTTCTTAGAAGGATTGGGAGGTGGAGGCCCCTATAATATTATCTACAATAAGGAAGATGATGATGATGATGATGAATCCGACGACCTCGTCATACCACCGACGGCAAGAGGTGTCGGATATCCGATTTCTGACTTCAAAATAATCTGACGAGATCGCTAATGCCACATTTGCCAAAAGGATTGGGGGCTTGACAGGTCGTCCCGGGCTCCGGGCTGGTGAGCTTCTCGTGGAGTCCAATCACCCAGAGCCCCCACCAAGAATCCTTTGTACTACGCGTCGAATTGAACTACTCAGACTTGGAATTATAAATGACAAGATACAAAACTTCATGGTCAATGTGGGATATCTCCCAAAACGAAATTCAACCGCAACCGTCGATCATCGCGATCGGATGGTCCTTGGGTCTCCGCCTGCAACATCTTCAGAATTCTTCCAATATTGGATCTTCAAAGTATCAAATTCATTGACTAACTACCTCAATCTAATCAGATGCTTGTCAAAATGAAATAGATACTTATTGTTCCATTAATCACAGTTCAACAAGATATCAAGTTCCATTGATGTCAAGCATAGTTAAACTTCCAATTTTCCATGAATGTTTATGCCATTATTTTCCTTCTGTTGCTCAAATTTTAATCTGCTTTCCACTAGACTATGTTGATGTCAAATTCTTGTAAGCAACCTACTACAGGTGGATTATCGTTGTCTCATCATGGCCCAAGCTAATGTGGGTTTTTGGCTGGGAAAGATGGTTGTCGATCCGGCTCTACGACAACATTGTGCACCCCCTCTTCCTCACTCTCACAATGATTAAATAATAGTCTATAATTTTGTCAACGTATGGATCCTGCAAGTCAAATTTCCCATCTTCATCTACAGTTTTCCTAGCAATAACCTCCTTCAAGGAATGTAACAGAAGGTACTATTTCTTTTGTTGGTTGTCAATTTGATTTAAAATAAATGGAAGATATTTTGAGAGGTTTCCGACAGCTATGTTTCCAAGTGCATGCATAAGAAGCAGCTGACTTTATTTCTTCAAAAAGAGATTGGAAAGACTCAATCACAATGCCTTCAATGATTGCATGATGACTAAGATCTTTTTGTCTGCCAATTTCACCTAGGCATAGCAAAGAAAGGTGTTGTTGGGCCGAATTGGCATCGCTACTGTCTCTCATAATGTTCATCATCATTGCTATAGTAGATACACATTTCTAATCTTATGCAGCAAGGCAAAGAACTGCTACACACTGAGAAATTGAATAGGGAGCTTGCTTTGCAAGACCACCCAATTGTGGAGAAGGTTTGGCACTTGAAAGAAGAGCATCGATCGATCAATAAAGCATCAAAGCTCGAAATCCGACGACCTCGCCATACCACTGATGGCAAGAGGTGTCGGATATCCGACTTCTGACTTCAAAAGAATCCGACGATCTTGCTAATGCCACGTTTTCCAAAAGGATTGGGGGCCTGACAGGTCATCCCGGGCTCAGGGCTGGTGAGCTTCTTGTGGAGTCCAATCACCCAGAGCCCCCACCAAGAATCATTTGCACTATGCATCGAATTAAACTACTAAGACTTGGCATTATAAATGCCAAGATACAAAACTTCATGATCAATGTGGGAGATCTCCCAAAACGAAATGCAACTGCAACCGTCGATCATCACAATTGGACGGTCCCTGAGTCTCCGCCTTCAACATCTTCAGAATTCTTCCAATATTCACTGAATATATCATAAGAATATTCACTGAATTGGAAACCAAGCTGAAGGTTGCTTGTTCTATGATTGATCCCTTCAACTCCAAAACAAATGAGGAGTTCATCGGCATTTCTACAGTAGATGCACATTTCTGATCTCCTGCAGCAAGGCAAAGAACTGCCACACACTGAGCAATTGAATAGAGAGCTTGCTTTGCAAGACCACCCAATTGTGGAGAAGGTTTGGAAATTGAAAGAAGAGCATCCAATAAAGCATCAAAGCTCGTGTTTGTTGACTGCACCAAAGATGAAAAAAAAAATTGCAAAGCCTGCAGATCTTGACCTTGCAAAAATGAACTCCTGACTAGAACAAGAGCTTGTGGAAGAACCCTATCACGTACTTCAGCACCAACATTTCAGTGACGATTTTGATCAACCATCATTGTACAGCAGAGTTCCAATGCTAAAGCAGTCATATGTAGGTTTGCATCACTAATTAGAGAGGGAAGTTTTGTTTTAATAGCCTCAAATGTAGATGAAGTGATTTTATCACCATAAGAAACAACTAAACAATTTAGAGTCCCCAGTGAAGCTTGCCTTAATGCACGATTTTCCTTTTGCAAAAATGTTGTTAGTTCTGCAAAAACATGCTCCAATACACATGACAAATCTATCAGAAGAGAAGAGCTAGCAATAACAGCAAATTCCTTCACTGCTTTAAGGCGTGTCATCTCATTTCCCATACGATCAACAAGAAGAGGTAAACACATGGGTAGTTCTCCTTGAATTTTATCACCAAATGTTGAAATGACCAAACCCATGCAAGAAATAGCACACTCCTTCACCTCCTGATCTTGGTCTTGATTTTCCAATCTTGTTAAAATAACATTGTAAATGGGGTTAACATATGGATTAAAATTGAAAACCTGTGACATCTCCAATTTTGGATGAATTGCCCTAACCGACTCTCCACAAACCCTTAGTGCCTCTGCAGTAACCTTGTAATATCGATCGTTGACTATAGAAAGCACAGGTCCAGAAAGGGGCCTGATGTAGGGATGGAAAACAAAGGGTGAATGTGAAGCCATCACAAGCCTTGTGAATATGAGAGCTTCAATCTTTAGATTCAAGTTGGATGAGTTGTCATTAAGTGCTTTCTCAATTCCAGGCACCAATGAACCTATATGATCTTCTAGGCAGTCAAGTAGCACAACCACAAGCTCCTTCAAGACTTAAAATGCCCCTACACACATCGTTGGTCTTTCTAGGTAGTTGCGTCGGACATCATACAACGATGAAGAGCATGATGAAGATGATAGTCATGATCAAGCACGCCATTTGGGTTAGCATGATAATTGTGCATTTCCTTACTTATGAGCTTCTCTCTGTTTCGAGGATCATTTAATATTATCCACTAAACAGGGCCAACCACGTGAAGGTGGAAGCTCTTATGGCCCCTCCCCCCCCTCACATCACTCTCAAATCCCCATAACCCGACAAAAATATCTATGTACAAAAAAATTAAATGTGTTTTCTGTCATACTATATAACAAGCAATGTTATAATTATAACATACAAGAAAATGGAAAAAACACTAAGAAACAGTTAATTTATTATACGCATCTACAAAAAAATTCAATATTTCTATCGCAATATTAAATATTCAAAATATATATAGTAGGTATATTACTGCATACATCGTACACTTCAATGGACTTCATCGTCTTCTCCATCCGAGTCATCATCAGTATCATCTGATGATCCAGATTCAACATTGTAAGGATTGGCCATATCATCATCGTCGTCGATGTCAGTTACGATCATCATGTCAGCATCGATATCATCTTCATGGACATTGTCTGATACATCATCTGTTTCAAGAAATTCTTTGACATCTTCTTCTAGAACATGATCATCTAACTCATGTTGATCATGATCATCTTCAATGATGTCTTCTTCTTCAAGAAATTCTTCATTACCTTCATCTAAGTTATACTTTACTGGCCTTTCCCTTGGATCGTGTCTCACAGCAAATGACCAACCCGCTCTACCTGGAACCTCACAGTAAAATACCTGTTCACATTGGGTTGGAAGAACATAGGGCTCTGTTCCAGGCTCAAACAACCTTGTATTTACCATGGTAAATCCATTATCATGTTCAATAATTGTTTTATTGGAATCACGTGGATTCAATCGACACCTGTACTATTTGACAACAAACATAAATACCTTGAAGGAGTTAAAGTCACATTGAAGAATGTCTTCCAGATACCCATAGTATCGATTTTCAGAGAGTTCTGGATGTCTGTCACTTCTAGAAGAGACATTGGTCACCTAAAAGACTGCAGATATCCCACAATCCGATGTTTTCTTCGTGTCATCCAACTTTTTGATGCGATATCTACTGCCATTGCACCACATAGCCTTATGGTGTTTTACCTACAACAAGCCATACAGGAAAATATTACATAATTATCCAATATTTATGATTAACTAGTGCATGTTTATAATTCCATATAATAGGGGAAAAAATCAGCGTGTACAATGACAATATTTTTTTACAGAAAATTAAATAGTGTGGTTGATTAATATGCTTACCTGCTTATCTTTTAAACCTCTTGCTAAATCGATTTCCCTTTGTGTTAGATTGGTATCTCCATTGTGATGTGCAGCTTTAACCAATGAATCCACACCTTCCCATGATATTCCATGACCAGATTGTTCACATCATTCGATCCATACCTTCATCCAGTCAAGATTGTTTGCGATGTATAAATTAATTACATCCCACTCTCGACTAACTATTTGATGACAATAAAATTAAAATTCAATACAAATGTATAGTCACGTAACATGAAAGTATATTATTACACTCTAAATTGATGCAAAATATTGAATATAAAAATAGAATATGTATGATATATATACATTAAAATCAACTGTCAAATGTGTTATATTACCTTTCACCTTCCTCGATCTACCTTCCCCTTCGGGTACTCCCCTTCGAAATATTTATTGGAGTCTGGATCACAAATGCGATGTAAATTGAGCTTTGATGCTAATATAGGAAGATATTCACTAATATACAACATGTTTTGGTATACCATATATCCCTCCATCATAGAACCCTCAGCATATGCTCGTTGTCTGACCAAACCCTTCATAAATTTCAAGTGCCTCTCAACCATCCACATGGACCTTGAGTGCGCAGGTCCACACAGTTCAATCTCCTCAACTTGGTGTATGAGATAGTGTTCATGTGCATTGAAAAATGCCGAAGGTAGATGCTTCTGCATTTCACACATGAGACGAGGAATTTCTCTCCTCCAATACTTTATGTCTTATTTATGGAATTCTTTAGATGACAACCATCTACAAGTGACATGACAACCCAATCAAGAGATTAAAGAAAAAAAACATTATATTACGTAACATGAATTAGAGAACAAAAATCAAATATAAGTTCTATGTTGAATTAAACAAACACTAGTAAGCGCATGGAAAAAATAATACCACTTACCTCATGTATTTCCCGAGACTATATATTATTTACTTGACATTGTTGTCGAAGTTGTTCGGGATAGAGAGAGGTAGAACATACTGTAACAATAATAAACAAATCGTTTCATTTTATCAACAAAGAGTAGACAAACAAAAATACCAACCATATTCACTGGAATAGGAAAAAAAAAATTAAATGCATACCATAATAATTACCTTCATGAAGACATGCCAATCGTGCGTTTTCACCCCCGCGAAATCACCTTTCTTTGTTATGATATTCTTCATGTTCGCACAAAATCCGGTGGGAAATTTAATTTTTCGAATGACTTCTTTTACAACATTACTTTGTTGGTCCATTAACATCCATGGAAGTGAGTTTATATTAATTTTCTCTCCGTTGCTATGAAATTGAATGATGTTTTTCATTGCATGGTTGCTATCTTGAATGTCTTTGCAAATTTTGACAATTTTTTCTTTGTCACTCCTTCCATCCAATATTCGCCATAATGTTTCAGTCACATTCTTTCCGATATGCATTGTATCAAATAGATGAGCAATTTGTAGGTGATCATAGTAGAGCAACCTACTAAATTGTCTGGGATAACTTTTCATTCCTCGTGTAAGCCCATTAATGCCTTCATGAACGACAATCATGAAATTACATAAATCAATGTCAATTACAATAAATAACACACAATAAAAAAAATACAATATAACATTTCAAATATGATGATTCATACGTACCTTGACGATTTCTATTATATTGCAACTTCCATAGGTGAGGTGTCATTCTTTGCGGTTTTAATGCAGTCTCTTGCTTATCGTTGAACAGATATTTTTCGGTAGTTCGATACCTGTGATTCTTAGAGAGGAAGTGCCTATACTCATCAAACACCTCCTTTCCTAAGATTTTTGAATGACGATATTTGATCTTAGGACCACAAGCTGGACATGCAAATTTCCCCTTTGTTTGAAGACCTACATAAAGAGATGGAATATCTATGTGATCAGTTATAATTCTATACAAAATGACTTGATTATTTAGAAAAACATGCGTGTGTAGTATATTAACTAGCTACTTCATAAAATTAAATGCAAATAAAGTGGAACTTATACCACAAAAATGGGTTAACCCTGGGGCATCATGTATTGTCCATACAAGCATTGCATGGAATTGAAATTGCATTTATCGTATTGGTCTAGATACGTCATACATAGTGATGCCATTCCATAACTTTAGTAGCTCGTCAATAAGAGGTTCGATATATACATTCATATCTTTGACTTGGTACTTACCTGATTGATTTGAACATATAAAAAATATAATTATGAGACATACCATTTAGATATATAGACCATATTGCACAATAGAAAAATATTAAATATATATATGGCATTATGCGACAAAATACGATAAATGAGATACCACTACATTAAAAAAAAATTGTAGACACAATATACCTGGAACAATCATCGACAACATTATGTGCTCCCTCTTTATTGTCAACCATGGAGGAATGTTATTGTTGATAACAAAAATAGGCCACAGGGAGTAAATGGATCTCATCTCTACAAATGGATTGACACCACCTGCTGCCAAAGAAATCCTAAGATTACGAGGTTCTTCTTTAAAGTGAGGCCATTTTTCCTCCATATCTCTAAATGCAGACCCATCTGCAGGCATCCAAATAATGTCGTCTTGACTTCTGTTCCGTGCATGGTAATCCATAAACTGCACTATGTTTTTGCACCTGAACAGGCGTTGCAAACGTGGCATAATGGGAATATAATGTAGAAATTTGCGAGGCACCATTTTTGTTACTTGATCTGTTCGATATCTACTGATATGACATTCAGGACATTCTGTTGCAAATTCATGTTGATTATAATATAGAACATGGTCATTGGGGCATGCATGAATTGCTTCATACTGCATTCCAATTTCTTTCATGATGGCAGATAGATCTTGATATGTGCGAGGTAAAATATTTGATGGTGGTAACAAATATTCACCTATCATGCTACAAAAAATTAAAATTAAAATCTACTAGTTAATATAATATAGAAATAATATTAATGAAACACATTTCATATTCCGTATTAAATTGACTTATGAATTAAAAATAAAATTATTAGACAATCTTATATATTATGCGATGGAGTGTATTACATACCTTAACATCCATGTGACTGATATGTTTGAAAGACCATTCATAACCTTCAAGTTCATTATCAACAATATAGCAGAGAGAAGATTTGTCTTGGAGCCCTCATAAAGTGGTTCATATGCCTTCTCAAGAAGAGGTATATCATGAATATCATCAAAATGATCATCATCATCCTCATCCATTCTAACATTAAATGAATCATGGATCAAAGTATTTGTAACATCATCTTCAACTATGTTATCAGTATGATCATATTCTTCAATATGATCATTAACTTGTTCTCATTAATATTCATAGCTCCATGTTCCTCCGGTACTTGTTCTGGAAGCACTTCCTCCGGACGAAATGCAGTAGGATGTCTTTTCTTTATAATTACATGAAACCATCAGTAGATAAAAGTTAATATAAGAAATTCAAACGCAAAATGTAAAAATTTCAAATGCAAAATGTAACAACATCAATGATTTTGGAATAAAAGAAGTAAAAAATTGACCTGTTGGTCAAATAGGTGCATCCAAACTTTCCAAGAAACATAAAAATTGACCCAATTACTGAGCAAAGCTACTCAAATATAACTCAAAATTTCCCATACTGTAAACTAAGGTAAGATAAACGATGCTATGGTTTCTATAGAGAAAATAGAAGAGAAACAACATGCCAATATAGTCGTTATTTCTATTATCATGGAAGGTGACACAAATCTAGAGAGCTAAGTGCTTTCACTAGTGAGTGGGTTACTCTCACTAACGAACAAATAAATGAGTTATTCTACTATACCCTAGATTCAACATGCACACAAGAAAAAAATATATATATAATATAATAAACATTAAATATTAAAATAATATTTATTGTCCATTCTAGTCCCAATCTATTGAAACCATCAATAGATAAAAGTTAATATACAAAATATTAAAATAATACAAAATAAAAACATATATAATGCAAAACTTACAAATGGATGATATTCATGTCCCCCCTTAGCATGTCCATGTTCCCTACAATGTTTTATGGCTGTTGTGATCAAAATTCTTCTCCTCTTAAAGCCCCTGCATTGACTACATGGACAATAACATTGCCCATCACCCCTTCTTTCAATTCCTTCCCACAATCTAGCAAGCAATTGTCAATTTTGTTCCTCTGGATCAGGAATATTGCTAGTTGACATTTTCTCGTAAAGAGCTTGAATGAAGATTATCAATCTTAGAAAATCAAGCTCCACACTTCGCTCTCTTTAATAAAAAAAACAAGAGAAATAATGAAAAATAGTCCGCCGAAAACAATCCGCAATCCATCGCGTGCTTATATAGCAAACATGTCTGAAAGTTTCAGAATTTATAGGTTTTATAATATTCCATATCGTCGTATTTCCTACGAACGGAATAGATGCCGGATATTCACCATACTAGGGCAATATTCGACGTTCCTGCCATACCACCGACGGCTAAGGACGCCGGATGGCAGGCATTTTTGCATTCTGATGTCATCGGTTATCCGACTTCAACGGGCTAAAGTACCCGACGTTTCTGCCATACCACCGATGGCTAAGAACGTCGGATGGCAGGCATTTTTGCATTGAACAGTCATCGGTGATCTGACGTCCACGTCTAAGATATCCGACTTTAAATTAAGTGTTGACCGTCGGATAACCGACTTTTTGGCCGTCGGTTGTATGTGTCACCATACTAGGGAAATATTAAGCCGGATATCCTTTGGCAATGGTCAATATTCGTTGGAATGTCATCGGATATCCGACGTAACCTTGTATCATTTTTAAAAAACTCATCAAATTTCGTAAATTTGAAGGTGAAATCCGAAGACAAAGTCCTTTTCGTCAGATGTCGTCGGATTTTGGGTTCAAATCCACTAGTGTGTAGTTCCACCCAGAGAGATTGTATTAAATTCTCTCGTGACCCGTGGACACATAAGTGGATCAAATCCCACCCCATGTCCTCCTAACATTCAAATTCAAAATCAAGGTACTAAGAGAAAGGTGTCCCATGCATTTAAGCTCAATGATGAATGCAAAGTGTTTCCTAATACAAGGATTTTGCTTGTACTTAGTATAGGTTTTAAGTGGGGAGAAAGGACCACCTTTAGATCAATACCCTATGTTACTAGAATTTAAGGATGTCTTTCCCAAGGAGTTACCAGGCTTACCTGCAAAAAGAGAACTTGGTTTTACTATTAAGTTAAAACTAGTCTCTTAGTCAATGAGTCTAAGGCACCTTATAGAATGGTGGCTCCTGACTTTTGCGAGTTGCATATGAAACTGAAGGAGCTATTTGACTCGAGACTCATCAAACCCAATATTTCGCCTTAGGGTGCACCAAAAATCTTTGTCAAAAAGAAGGACGATTCATTGCAATTATGCAGTGATTACAGATATTTGAACAAAGCCACAGTAAATAATAGGTACCCTATACCTCAAATTGATGATTTATTTCATCAAATGAAAGGGGCATAAATTTTATCAAAGGTCAATCTACGGTCAAGCTATCATCAACATAGAATTAAGGAAGCTGATATACCAAACACTACCTTTTGAATGCAGTTTGGGCATTATGAGTTTGTAGTGGTACCTTCTAATGGTTGGCCTTTTATTAAATGTAATTTAGATATTAAGTTGCATTGAATGTAACTTAATTATTTAATATGTAGGAAAGCTACCCACCAAAGTAGTTCTGACCATGTTAGATGATCCCAAAGACAAATCAGTGATAAATCTTCCAACTTAATTTGGCGCGTAAATGTGATATTGTAGTATGAGAAACAAAACAAATATTGGTATTTGATACAAATTGAATGGTAAACGGTAAAGTAGAAGCATAAATAAATATCACATATATAGTGGTACTAATTTATAAAACATATCATTTATGTTATGCAATTGATGGGCAAAAATAAATATGAACACCATGCAAAGGGAAGCTTTATAAATAAAATCGTCATAAAAAAATTGCATGGTGGGTAGGATTGCCTATCAAATTTGACCTTTTCCTTTCACCTTTGAGCCTTTCTCTTAGGGTATTAATTCATGGATTTCAAGTTGTTCTTTTCCTTCCACCTTTTGGCCTTTCTCTTAAAGTATTAGTTCATGGATTTAAAGTTGTTGGTCACTTGAAGGGTCGTACCTTTTTTTTCTCAAGATTATGAACCTTGTATTAATTAATAAAGTAGAGATGAATAATAGTTTTTACAAAAAAGGAACATCCTCCTTCCTCTTAGAGAGATCAGACTAAATAACATGGTCTGAGAAAGCCGGATGTCTATGTGGACTTTTGAACATATAACTAAAAGTTGGACTATGATAGTCTTCCTATTTTTGAGTATATATTGCCTATGCCTAAAATGTCTACACTTTGCAAACTATCATTAGTTATTACAAAAAATCTAGTGATGGCATAATTGAGAAAAAAACTGAAATGTAATCTAAAAAGCACTCTGCTATATTGGAGGATGAAGCAGGTCATCGTCTATGACAATGGGGATGTCGCAGGAACTCCTTTCCATGGTGTGAGTCAGGCCCAGCCTCTCGTCCAAACACTTCCCAATTATGTGAATATTTCCCGCTGTGATCTTGTTCATCCTTCACTGCTTGCTAAGTTTTGTGAGCTTCTTCTTCGGGTGGATGATATCTGAGGTGTGCTCCAATAGAACCTTGTGCATTAGAGGTTTTGTAACCAAATGCAGGACAATAGACTGCTCATATAACATTACTCTATCATTTGTGTCTCTTGGATTGTGAATCCACTCTGCCATCACATCCTGAGGGGTTGTAGTGTTGAAGACCGAGTGATTTCGCACTAGACTCATGGTCTCCTTGCAATTCTCCCCTTCTTCCCATATGTCATCACTAGAGGAAACCATGGGTGTTGGAGGTCAGGTGATGAATTTGACCCCTAGATGTTTGCCAAGCTTGTTGAGGTCCAAATTCAAGATTCTAGAGTCCATTTCCAAATCAGTGAGCACTTTTAATTTCCCTGCTAAGAAGTTCGTTTCTCTCTTCTGGTCTTCCAGAATGCAACCCAAGAGCATCTTCTTGGTCCAAAAGGTGACGAGTGAATGCTCATAGAGAGCTTACCTGGATCTATAGTCCATTGGATCGTTTATCCAGTTGGTCAGTGCCTGAAATTCGTCCACTTCCTAGAAGTGGAAGTATTCCATCCATATTTTATGTTCCAGGCTTTCAATCCTGAGCTTATGGGCCAAAGAGCCATCTTAGAATATAATTTAGATTTAACGACTTGTAATCTCACGATATTATTATGAAGTGCATTATATATATATCCCATCCATATTATAATGATTATAGTAGTTAGCTTAATATTAAAATCCTAAAAGATTTAGTTCAATGAATTGTAAATTAATATTAATTTATAATAGTCTATTGCACTTCTCTCTTTTCTCTTTTCTTTTTTTCATTGAAGAATGTCAACACCTGATACTTTGGAGAATCAAGGTATGGCTGGCTAGAAATACATCCATTCAAGAAATACATAGTCAAAGTCGGCTCCCAATGAGCAAGTGTCACAAAGTGAGATTTGAACCTGGGTGGGGAGGATAACAACAATCCTCCCAACCACTCGATCTACACTCAATTGACAAATTGCACTTCTTTCTCACTTTTAGACTATGCATAAATAACAATGTTACATGTTTTAAATATTTCACAACTATTTTAGCTTTCAACTTTGAACTATATACAATAAAAAATAAGTATAAACAATTTTACTACTACTTTCACTTGTTTTAAATTTCATTTACTTTTTGATTAGTTTTTTTTAATATAATCTATATATTGTACTTCTTTCTCACTTTTAGACTATACATAAATAACAGTGTTACATGTTTTAAATGTTTCACAACTATTTTAACAAAAAATACAAACAACTTTACTACTACTTTCAGTTGTTTTAAATTTCATTTACCTTTTGATTAGTTTTTTTTAATGTAATCTAGATATATATATTAATCCATGTTAATAAAATTTCATTTACATTTTTATTGATTTTTTTTAATGTATCTCCTATGCATAAGTATTAATGCATATTAACAAATTTAGTAAAGTGAGAACCCTTTAAAAAGTATTGTCTATTTTTGTATGTGCTAGCTCTTAATTTGTTTTTCTATTTTTGTCTGTACTAACTCTCAACTCTCAATTTGTTTAACTTTGTTTAGTTTGTTTGGATGTAGCGATATTGTTTTGTCTCCTATTTTTTTCTTTAGATATGATGTTTTGAATTCAAAATTATCCTCTTCGTTTGAATAATTCCAATTAATTTCTGTTTGGAGGGTCGGCTAGAGAGTTCCACAAATTTTGTTGGCCATATGTCTTGATACTCCATACAGCGTCCGACACGAGGGCGAACGTGGCATATTTAGCCAACCGACCCTTTTTAATTTGCCAAAAACAGATCACGAGGCATGCCGTAAAGCTCAAGTATCTTGCATAAGGCCCCCTAACACATGTGAAAAAACACCCGACTTAACTGGGAACAACGTAATATATCATTTATTTATTTATTCAAAAGACACAATCATAGCACTGAAATTGATAGACATGAATACCGAAAATGGTTGACACGCCTTGAACAACTAAAAAGGGGGAGTATATTAGATACCAACAATAAGTTTAAATCAATTCTTAGTCTTAAAATTGTTGATAAATATTGGAGTATCCATGAAAACATAAATTATTAGGAACGAGCTCGGATCATTGACCAATTTTCCTTTCAAGGGATAGTGTAGATGATGAAGGGAGAACAATTCAAATTAATTAAGAGAAAGGTGTCCCATGTGTTTCAGCTCAATGATGAATGTAAAGTGTTTCCTAATGCAAGGATGTTGTTTGTACTTAGTAGAGGTTGTTAATGGGGAGAAAGGACCATCTTTAGATCAATACCCTGTGTTACCAGAATTTAAGGATGTCTTTCTCAAGGAATTACTAGGCTTACCTACAAAAAGAGAACTTGGTTTTGCTATTAAGTTAAAACCAGTCTCTTAGTCAATGAGTTTAAGACACCTTATAGAATGGTGGCTCCTGACTTTTGTGAGTTGCATATGCAGTTGAAGGAGCTATTTGACTCGGGACTCATCAGACCCAATATTTCTCCTTGGGGTGCACCAATAATCTTTGTCAAAAAGAAGGACGATTCTTTGCAATTATGCATTGATTACAGATATTTGAACAAATCCATAGTAAAGAATAGGTGCCCTATACCTCAAATTGATGATATATTTCATCAGATGAAAGGGGCATAAATTTTATCAAAGATCGATCTGCAATAAGGCTATCATCAACATAGAATTAAGGAAGTTGATATACCAAACACTACCTTTTGAATGCAGTTTGGGTACTATGAGTTTGAAGTGGCACCTTCTAATGGTTGGCCTTTTATTAAATGTAATTTAGATATTAAGTTGCATTGAATGTAACTTAATTATTTAATATGTAGGCAAGCTACCCACCAAAGTAGTTCTGGCCATGTCAGATGATCCCAAAGACAAATCAGTGGTAAATCTTCCAACTTAATCTAGTGCATAAATGTGATATTGTAGTATGAGAAACAAAAGAAACACTGGTATTTGATACAAATTAAATGGTAAATGGTAAAATAGAAGCATAAATAAATATAACATATATAGTGGTACTAATTTATAAAACACATATAATTTATGTTGTGTAATTGATGGGCAAAAATAAATATGAACACCATGCAAAGGGAAGCTTTATTAAGAAAAACGCCATAAAAAACTTGCATGGTGGGTAGGGCTGCCTGTCAAATTTGACCTTTTCCTTTCACCTTTGAGCCTTTCTCTTAAGGTGTTAGTTCATGGAATTCAAGTTGTTCTTTTCCTTCCACCTTTTAGCCTTTCTCTTAAAGTATTAGTTCATGGATTTCAATTTGTTGGTGACTTGAAGGGTAGTACCATTTTTTTTCAAGATTATGAACCTTCTATTAATCAATAAAGTAGAGATGAACAATTGGTTTTTTACAAAAAAAGGTTCCTCCTCCTTCCTCTTGGAGAGATCAGACTAAGAACATGGTCTAAGAAAGATTGGTGTCTATGTGGACTTTTGAACATGTAACTAAAAGTTGGACTGTGATCGTCTGCCTATTTTTAAGTATATATTGCCTATGCCTAAAATTCCTGAACTTTGCAAACTATCATTAGTTATTGCAAAAACTCCAGTGATGGCATAATTGTGAAAAAACCTGAAATGTAATCTGAAAGGCGCTCTGCTATATTGGAGGATGAAGCGGGTATTCGTCTATGACAATGGGGATGTTGCAAGAGCTCCCTGCCATGGTGCGATTCAGGCCCAGCCTCTCGTCTAAGCGCTTCCCAATTATGTGAATCTTGAACGCCATGATCTTGTTCATCCTTCGTTGCTTGCTTAGTTCTACAAGCTTCTTCTTCCGGTGGATGATCTCTAAGGTGCGCTCCAATAGAACCCTATGCATTAGAGTTTTTGTAACCAAATGCAGGGAAATGGACTACTCATATAACATTAGTCTATCCTTTGTGTCTCTCGGATTGTGAATCCACTCTGCCATCACATCTTGAGGGGTTGTAGTTTTGAAGATCGAGTGCTTTCGCGCTAGACTCATGTTCTCCTTGCAATTCTCCCCTTCTTCCTAGATGTCATCGCTAGAGGAAACCATATGTTTCAGAGTCCAGGTGATGAATTCAACCCCTAGATGTCTTCCAAGCTGGTTAAGGTCCGAATTCAAGATTCTGGAGTCCATTTCCAAATAAGTGAGCACTTTTAATTTCCTTGCTAAGAAGTTTGTTTCTCTCTTCTCAGATCTTCCAGATTGCGACCCAAGAGCATCTTCTTGGTCCAAAAGGTGACGAGTGAATGCTCGTAGAGAGATTTCCTGGCTCTGTAGTCCAGTGGGTCATATATCCAATTGGTCAGTGCCTGAAATTCGTCCACTTCCTGGAAGTGAAATTTTTCCATCCAGATTTTTTGTTCCAGGCTTTCAATCCTAAGCTTATGGACCAAAGAGTCATCTTAGAATATAATTTAGATTTAATGACTTGTAATCTCACAACATTATTGTGAAGTGCATTATATATATATGCCATCCATATTATAATGATTATAGTAGTTAGCTTAATATTAAAATCCTAAAAGATTTAGTTCAATGAATTGTAAATTAATATTAATTTATAATAATCTATTGCACTTCTCTCTTTTCTCTTTTCTCTTTTCTCTTTTCTCTTTTTTCATTGAAGAATGCCAACACCTTATATTCTAGAGAATCAAGGTATGGCTTGCCATAAATACATCCATTCAAGCAATACATAGTCAAAGTCATAGTCAAAGTCGGCTCCCGATGAGCAAGTGTCACAAAGTGAGATTTGAACCCGGGTGGGGAGGATAACAACATTCCTCCCAACCACTCAATCTACACTCAATTGACAAATTGCACTTCTCTCTCACTTTTAGACTCTGCATAAATAAAAATATTACACGTTTTAAATGTTTCACAACTATTTTAGCTTTCAACTTTGAAGTATATACAATAAAAAAAAGTATAAACAACTTTGCTACTATTTTCATTTGTTTTAAATTTCATTTACCTTTTAATTATTTTTTAATGTAACCTAGTGTATAAATATTAATCTATATTAATAAAATTTCATTTACATTTTGATTGATTTTTTTAATGTTACCTATTATAAGTATTAATGTATATTAATAAAGTTGGTAAAGTGAGAACCCTTTAAAAAGTATTTTCTATTTTTGTTTATACTATCTTTTAATTTAAGTATTAATGTATATTAATAAAGTTGGTAAAGTGAGAACCCTTTAAAACGTATTTTCTATTTTTGTCTATGCTATCTTTTAATTTGTTTTTCTATGTTTGTTTGTATTAACTCTTAACTCTCAATTTGTTCTATTTCTTGTTTTGAAGTCAAAAGCATCCCTCTATTTGTTTAGACACTGAACTACCTATAAATGTTTGATATTATGGAATAAAGATTATTTTTAATAGAAAAATCACTAAGATGAAAGAAAAGTCTTTTAAAATTGGTCCTATATAAATGATACTCAACTCAATCCATAATTATTTATAAATGGGAATTAGTTGGTACTGTTGTAAAGTCACCAATAAAATCCATTAAGTACTAGCTAAAAAACACGTAAAAATTATAATTAATGGTTCTTCATAATCGAGTGCAGCAATGTTATTGGTTAATTAATGAATACTCTTCCATAATTTGGAACCCACCAAAACATGGAAGACTGCAGACGCTGTAACTAATCATCGAATCTTCACCCACTACCTAGTTCACAGTTATAATAAAAAAAATCAAAATACTGTTTAAAAAATAATTCCAATTAATTTGAATTTGGAGGGTCGGCCAAGCGGGCCAACCCTAGAGAGTTCCACAAATTTTGTCGGCCATATGTCTTGATAGTCCATACAGCGTCCGCCTCGAGGGCAGACGTGGCATATTTAGCCAACCGACCCTTTTTAATTTGGCAAGTATTCTCTCGTCCTATTTTAAACTTGGCCTCTCTGCTACGCCTTTCTAGCTCGTCCATGTGGGATAAAACAGATCACGAGGCATGCCGTAAAGCGCAGGTATCTTGCGTAAGGCCCCCTAACACGTGTGAAAAAACACCCGACTTAACGGAAGAGCGTACAGAGTCTAGCGATGAAGAAATTATAGGAACGACACAATCATCAAGGGTAGGTATTTTGCGCAAGGTTTGAAACTCTTGTTGCTTTTGTTATTTTGTATGGTTGTGAAGTTTGGTGTTGTAGCGTTTTTAGAGAATTATGAAAAAAGATTGAGCAACTCCATAAGTATTTTATAATTTTTAATTTTGTGATATAAGATAAAAAAATGTGTACCTACTCAAAAAAAACTACTAAAATGTATAATTTTGAACTTTGTGATGTAAAATAAAAAATGTATACTGTAAAATTTAGATTATTAATGGCTCATCGAGTCTTTTGTGAATCCACCCTTTGTCCAAGGTTATTGTAACCCTCATTAATCCATAGATTTAGCATAATTATTAATCTAAAAAAACTCTTTACCCATCCCCAAAAGTGACTTGGTTGTAGTGAATTCTTCATTGTCCATCCCACTGGGCTTACACAAAAACATCGTTTCCCAACTTTATTTGACATTCCAAATGCCAAGCTTGTTGCTAACACTAGTTATCAACTTTAAAAACAAGTAAGAAACTCTTTCACGAACAAGATACATTCATATTATAAACATAGCAACACTTGGAAATTTATTTTCCCACCTACAAAACGACCATAATTCAAGAGAAAAATCATAAGAAAGTGAGTATTTGATTTTATTGAGTTGATTCTAACTCACGAAACACATTTTATTATGGTTGTATTTTAGAGGGTTACCTATTAAAGAGATACAAAAGACTTAAAAAAATCTGGAACATTGTTGTACTTGGACTGCCCCAAAGCTCAAGTGTGAGTGGGGAAGAGTCTTGATCTATGTTGATTTTGTATAGAGTCTCTCACAACATAAATTGTGGGCAGGGAAATATTTAGGGGCGAAATTTCGTCAATTGACTATTTTTCGGGTTTTTTTTCAAAAAATAAATTCGCTTATTTGGTCATTTTTAGTTTCTAATATCGCTTATATTTACATAAAATATTTTTTTTTATCATAATAGTCGTCAAAATTAACAAGTTTTAGTAGTAAATTGTATGTTTCATATTTAATATTCGCCTACCAATCTATATTTATGTTGTTTTCAATCCAAAATAATCGCCTAGAATACTATACTTAAGTATACTTTTATAATCCTTAAAAATAACCTGATTGTGGGATTAATCCTGTATGTGTGTGTGTCCTCTTTTTGCGTGATTCAAGCCCTAATTAAGCCTGGTTTGATATCAAATATTGCCAATCGATGGGTCAATGCTACATGCAATGATGATGGTGATTTTTCAAATAGTGAATAAATCAAAGAGTTTTCCAAGTATTAGAAGTCCCTTTTTCCTCTAGGAGAAAATCAAAGGCTTTCAAATCTTGGGCCTTCCTTCCATCAACACTTGTAGCCATTGACAGAGCATTTTGACACCCATCCTTTATTTAATTTGAAGTTTTAAGCAAGTAGTTTTTAAGGTTGAAATGTAGTCTTAAGGCTTAGCACTTGGAGGCAGTGTGCACAAGGACCAACAAATGATGGTGGCACATCACCTTTGCCATTTTTCCAAAGAGGATTTTCTAGAAGGGCACCACTTGTCACTTCTCATAAGATGACAATTGTTTTGGAAGCCTAAGTTAAAATTGACCTTTGAAATGGTAGCTTTAACCACCACCCCCTCATATATAAATATGAGGTTGGTTAATGTAATATTAAAATCTTGTTGAATAGAAGCATAAACTAAGTGTTGTTTTTTTCTCAAGGTTTCAATGATTAATACTCTTCTTTGTTCTCATTTCAATCATTAATATTCAATCATTTCTTCTTTGATGTTAAGGGGTAGTTGTAGGGTGTTTTCATGCTAGTTATTCCGAGAGGGATTATTTAGCTAGGTGCCTTTGTTGCCAATTTCTTGAGTGCAACATGTTATTTTTTTCTTATTAACAATTGGCTTGCATATGTTTTTGTGTTTTTATTATAGATTTGTAGAGGGAAAGGTGATTACTGGTTTCATTTAGTGACTAGAAGGGTTTAGAGAGATTCAAGGATGAGCTTAAACCACTATTTTCTTTGTTAGTTGATCTAGTGATTGTTTCCATTTTTCTTGTTTGCCTTTTATGAGTGTTTTCCCCTAACCATAATTTCCTATAATAAATGTTTTGATGGCATTTATGTTGGTTTATCACAATCAGGACAACAAAATGAATTTTCTATTTTGAGCACGTGTTTATAATTTATTTCTCATAGTGTCATTGTATATTTTCACATATTAACTTTTAACTTTTTTAAGCCTTGCAAGAAAACACATGGCTTTCCCTTTCTATTTCACTCAAGCGGTAGGGAACCTCCTAATTGTTGGTTTTAGGTAGAGAGACCAATAAGGCAACAAACAAAAACATATGAATACATAACAACAATGTAAAAACCTCTAAAATATGCTTCATTTATTTATTTTGCATCTATAAATTCTTGAGAGTATATACTAGTTTCATGACCTTCACACAATCATTAGTTACCAATTTACTTGGAATGGTTTACCACTTTAACACAAAAATAAGTTGAAATATTTTTACATATAGTGGCTTTGCATATCACAAATAGATTTGACCTTGTTTCTCTTGTTTTAGTTTATACCTGGTTTTGCAATTTAATATCATTGATATACGCGAGTCAAAGGGAAAAAGGTGAGCAACATAACAAATGCGAGATCATTGGATTTCCTCACCATCACATATCCTAGGGTTACCACCAAGCTCACTGGGGAGGGTTAATCAATATTATTTCCTTTGTTTGATTTGTTAATACTTTCATTTAAGATTGTTGCTCCTAGATGGGCTCACTCAATAAATCACATAAAGAAACTTGCACAAAGAAACATTAAAACATGGAAACCCAAACAATCACTCGACTCTTTTCCTTTCAATTTTGCAAGTCATTTTAGGTTTCGATCCCATCATAACTCAAGAAAATGGTTGTGAAAAGAAACATGTTGTCAAGCCATGTGGATGGCTTCTTGGTCTTTTATTTCAAGTATTGTTAATTTCTAGCTACCAAGTGTAAAAGCTAAGGATTGATCATCATCAGGGGTCCTTCGTAGACAAAATTTTGTTTAATATTAAATAAGTGATTGATTTATTTGAATTGGTCTATATTTTCCTTTGAGGCTAGTTGAAAGCATTGAACTTAGTGAAAGTGTGAATACTACTTTGCTTGGGTAAGTCCAAGTAAACTACCATGGGGGAGTTTTGGGCCTTCTCCTTTTGATAGGTATCCTTCTTCTGTTGAATTGATTTAAAAAACCCAAAAGTGCTACCAATGAGATGGGGCCAATCCCTCCTTTTCTGAATTGCATGGGGTACTTTTTACTTTGAAGTACCTGATCACTTGGTCCAAAAGGTTGTTTGCTCACTTAAGGTTGTGAGATAAAATGTTTGTGCATTGCTTAGGAGGACCTTTAAATATAAAGGTTTTCCTTGTCTACATGATCAACAAGATTATTTTTTTACAAAATTTACACCATTAATGACTCATCAAGCTTGTTGCCAATGCCCCTTTTGTCGAAGGTTATTGTAGCCCTTATTACTTCAAAGATTTCTCACACTAAGCAATTTAAAATACTCTTTACTCATCACAAAATGCATTTTGGTTGTAGTGAGTTCTTCTTTGTTCACCACCTTGAGCTTACACAAAACGTGCACAAAACATCATTGTCCAAGTTTATGTAACATTCCAAATGCCATGTTTATTTCCAACACTTGTTCTCCTCCTTAAGAATGCATTAGAAACCCTTTTACGAGCAAGATGCATTGTTGTTATAAACATAACAACACTTAAAACAAATTGTTTTTCCACCTACATAACTACATCACATCTAAGAGAAAATAATAAGAAAGTGAGTATTTGATACTTCTGAATTGTTTCTAACTCAAAGAACACTTTTTTCTTAGGGTTGTAGCAACCTGTTGATGTTCAAATTTGAGCTACAACACGTACCCTTTTATTTGGGTCACTTCTAGTTTGCTCGGATTGCTTGTTGTCACTTTGGACATGTTTTCCATGCATAGTTAAGCGCAAATTGCTTGTTGTTAACCTTTTATTTCTTGATGTTTACACATATCATCCTTGGAAAATTAATTTGCTATATGTTTTATTGGCACATTTGATTCCTTTTACTCATAACAATATCCTCAATTTTTATTTGGATAATTAACCTAAACTCTAAATAACTCTCAAAACATTTTTATTTGGTCAATTTTCCCATCGACAATGTTCCCCCTGGAGCAATAAACACTCACACTTGTCTCTAGTCCTTTCCAGCCTTCACCTTAAACGCCATCAAATTGCATGGAATTGACAGGGGACTGGTGTGTCCTCTCCCTTGCCACGACAACCTAAACTATGCCTCGTCATGATGCTCATGTCGAGGAGGTGAGTGAACACCCAAAATTGTTACGATGGGTAAGATTAAGGTTGGTTGAAATACAATGATTTTTTTCCCTTGGAAAAAAAGCGTAATTTTATTTCATCTTTCGAGTACAAAATTACATTGATCTTCATTGCTCTAAAAAGAGTGTCATTGCTGATATGCAATATCGGTTGTGTGAGAACCTATGATTGCTTCCACATAAATGTGGTGTTGTTTATCAAAATTACAAAAAATTACATCCATTAAACAGTAATGCAAACTGTATAATAGTTCTGAATATAGAAACAGTATAAGCTGAGAAATCTGAACAACAAAAAAAACTGTATATGACCTCAAGATGAACACTGTAGTTCCGCACTGTGTATAGACCGCGTACTGCAGACTGCAAAAAAGTACCCAAGAAAGCCCGAAGCAAGAGCTGTGACTGCCATGACCGCCAAAGTATACCAAAAATGTAGAAAAGGATCATTCATTTCATATCCAAAACATATCCGTCCCCTCAATCTATGAAGGGCCTATGATAAAATTCCCTGACCAAGCCATCAACATACTCTTTAATCTTCCAGATCCCCGTCCCCAACAACAAACCGTCCTTCGATGCATGGTATGCTTCTTGGTTATTTTCCCTGTAGACATGCATTGCATGTAAAGTTGTCAAATGAAGTAGTAGCATTCCGTATAGCGACCAAGATGTTAGTGAGTCTGAGATTGTGACAGTGTTGAGTTCCGGAGACCCACTTTACCACATCCAGTGAATCCCCATAGACCGATAAATTACGACAACCCATCTCAAGAGCATACGCGACAAGAAACTTGAGACTTAAAATCTCCGCAAGATTGTTACTCCCAGCCCCCAATCCCACCTACATTTCAAAGAAATGTACAGGTGAAAGAAAAAGTAAATCCCCTCCCCCACAGAAATTATTTTGACAGGCACCATCAAAAAAATGCCATGGCTGGGATCGATCAATGTCCACTGGTTGGACGTCCCTGATGTTACCTATAGGCTTACTCCATTTACAAGACAGAAAGAGCCCACCGCAGTAAACAACGGCTTGTGCAGGAATACGGACTTTATCCATGAATACTAGTTTGTTCCTGGCAATCCAAACCCCCCACACAATCAGTAGGGGCAGCACTCTGTAATCCCAAAAGATTGGGTTATGATACCATAACTGCCAAGCATCAGTCAAAGACACCCCTTCCCAATAGAAAATGACCTTTAGTACCTTGGAAACAACCTCCCAAACTGCTATGATGTAAGAGCACTGCAGAAAAAGATGTCCCATCGTCTCCTCGCTCTGTCGACATAAGATACACCAGCCCGACCCATGTTTATTTCTCTTATGAAGGAAATCCCAAGTGGGAAACCGATTCCTAAGAATAAACCACATGAAGAGTCGAGTCTTGTGTGGGCACTGTAGTTTCCACAAAAGCTTCCACCACCATTCCCGATCCCCCAGAACCAAATCAGCACTGATCCTCAAATAACCTCCTTTGGGAGTGTAAGTGCCCGAAGGATCCGCATCCCAACAAAGCTCATCCTCATGTTCACCCAGGTAAATATTATCTAGATTGAGGGCCCTAATATATCTTGGCAATTCCAACTCATCAGCCTCCTCGAGACCAAAAGAATTGGCCGGTAGCCATGCATGTTGTCCCAGAAGAAAAGCGTCTGGATCAGCTAGTTGATGAAGAAATAATATGCCCCTCCGACCTAAGGCATCCGAAGTCCCCACTGGAAAAAGATGTTGTTGTTCACATCCCACCCAAGGGTCCCGCCCAATCCGAACCTTATGTCCATTTCCAACATCCCAAACCAGGTCTCGCTCAATAACATGGAAAGATGCAACCACAGCCTTCCAAATGACAGAACCTCCCAAATGAGATTTGTGTCATTTTTGGATCCAACTATCAATCGAATTGGGGGAAATGTATTTGTGGAGAATAAGACGGGCCAAAAAACCCCCAGTTTTGATCAACCTCCACCCACATTTCGCGGCCAGAGCTTTTGAGAAAGCAAAGATGTTCTCCAAACCCCAACCCCCCAAGGCTTTAGGGATATCAATCTTATCCCATCGAACCCAGGGCACAACAAAAGCATCTTCTTTACCACTCCACAGGAAACGGAAGCAAAGTTTCCTAGCTTGATTCAAGATGCCCCAGGGTATCCAAGCCAACGCCATCTAGTAAACCGGAATTGCCTCCAACACCGACTTGACCAAAACCAGTCTTCCAGCTCTGGACAACCACTTACAACTCCAACATCTCAATCTCTTTTCCATTTTTTCAATCAAAGACAACCAATCATGTTTCATATAGTCATTAGGTTTCAGATTAAAACCTAAATACTTAAGTCCATCCTGTAAAGTCAGATGAGAGAAGGGAAAAATATGAGTGTACACCTCCAACTCCTTAGCACAGAGAAGGTTAGTAGACAGGGTGGACTTACCCCCATTAATTTCCATCCCTGTTGCTCTAGAAAGCAGATCCCAAATCTCCTTCAACTTGTGTCCATCCCTGTGCGAGCTCGAACAGAAGATGAGGATATCATCCACGAATAGTAGATGGGTAATGTGAAAACCCAGAGCAACCTGAATGCCCCCAAAATTTCCAAGCCTTTTGGCCTCCTTAATGGCCCTACTCAAACCCTCCACGACTAGCAAAAATAGTAGAGGAGATAAATGGCATCCTTGCCTCAAACCACGGCCAGAATGGAAGAAAGGAGTTGCAGCCCCATTAATGAGAACCGAGAAAGAAACAGTGGTTATGCAGCTCATAACCCACCGAATGAAATTAATTTCAAACCCCAGATGAGTAAGCAAAAGGCGAAGATAAATCCAACTTACTTTATCATATGCCTTTGACAAGTCAATTTTAAGAACCCCCTTCAGTTTCTTAGTTTTCATACTGTGCAACCCCAATGACTTCGTGTATCTGGCGACCTTCCAAAAATCCGGATTGCTCCTAAAAAATGTGTGTAGATAGAATAGCCTTAAGACGCCGAGCAATGATTTTAGTGACGATCTTGTAGACACAGTTACACAAGGAAATGGGTCAGAAATCATGCAACGACGAAGGAGTGCCCAACTTGGGAATTAAGGCAATAAAAGTAGAATTAATGCTAGCTGGTATCCTTCCTTCTAGACGTGTATCTTCAACCAGTCGAAGTAGATCATCTCCAATGAAATCAAAAAGACCTAGAAAAAATTCAATAGTCCACCCATCAGGCCGAGGGATTTTGTCCTTCTGAAAACAAGAGAGGACCTCTTTCAATTCATCAGCCGTAATAACATCCATCAGCATTTTGTTGTCCTCCTCTTCCACAAAACGTGGAAACAATTGTGCCACCCTAATGACTTCCTCAATATTAACCCTGTCACCAGCCTTGAAAAGGTCTTGAAAGTGATGAACCCCCACTCTAGCCATACCATCAAAGGTATGATGAAATGTACCATGATGACCCTCCAATTTCCAAACAATATTAGCATAACGTCTCCCTTTAGCATAAGCATGAAAGAATTTTGAATTTTCATCCCCACTTTCTAACCAAATAGCCCTACTCTTTAAGCGCCAAGTCTACTCCATTTCAAAAGAATGATGTTCCTGGACCTTCCAACCGAACCAAATTTTCCTTAGAATCAAGTGTCAGAAAACCACCTCCAACACTCAAAGAAATGGCAGCTAACTCTTCTTCAATCCGCTTGAGATCATGTTCATCCCTGATACGTTTTTCAGCCGCCCATTGTTTGACCAGACCCTTCAGACGTTTGATGTTTTTAGAAAATTGAAAAGCAGCCGAAATGTTGTTCTCAGGCTGATATGGTATCCAAACAGAATGAAATACTTCAAAAAAAGAAGGATCCTGCAGCCAGGTTTTATTAAATTTCAAAGGGCAAGGCGGCTTAGCAAGACCATTCTTAATCTCAAGAAAAATAGGATCATGGCCGCTAACTCTTCTTCAATCTGCTTGAGCTCATGTTCATCCCTGATACGTTTTTCAGCCGCCCATTGTTTGACTAGACCCTTCAGACGTTTGATGTTTTTAGAAAATTGAAAAGCAGCCGAAATGTTGTTCTCGGGTTGATATGGTATCCAAACAGAATGAAATACTTCAAAAAAAGAAGGATCCTGCAGCCAGGTTTTATTAAATTTCAAAGGGCAAGGCGGCTTAACAAGACCATTCTTAATCTCAAGAAAAATAGGATCATGATCAGAGCAACCCCCACAACCAATCCATTTTTGAATATGAAAAAAACTCTCCACCAAATGATTTGCAAGCAAGAATCTATCCAGTAGTTTTGCAATCCTTTCATCACCCACTCGTTTGTTTCTCCAGGATGGTTTAAGACAAACAGGTTCAACATCAACCAAATTCCCTTCAACTAGCTTCCTAATAAAAAATTATGTAAGAGAGTCCACCTAGGCATGAGGACCCCAAACTTCAGCTTGCCCCAAAGAAAAATTAAGATCCCCCCCAGGATCACAGAATCCCCTTTAATCAACGCTTTGCTCAATAAGGACTCCCATAATGGAATCCTATTGCAGTAAGGCCCATAAATGTTAACCACAGTGAACTCCTTATCAAAATCAGAAGTCCTAAAGGATAAGCCCAAGACAGAATCCATCCCCCAAATATTGGTGGCCAAAATACGTGCCTCCCTCCAACCCACAACTAAACCACCAGATCTCCCTCTAGCATCCAAGGCCTCAAAGTTCCAGCCCGGGAAGCATCCTTTTAACTTCGCAGCAATCTCAAAACCCCCCCATATTTTCCTGTAACAAAAGAATATCTGGATGCTCAATTTCCAACACCCTCCACAAAGCTGATCTTTTAGAGGGACCAGCAAGACCTTAGCAGTTGTAGGACATAATTTTCATTAACGCCCCTTTTTTTGGGCCTTCACTGCTTTAAGTGCCCATTCAATGGATTGTTGTTTCCCTTCAAGGAGGTCCAAACACGCTCTAGAATTTGCATTAGAAATAAAGGGTTGGCAACCTCTGCCCTTGGCCAAGTAAACCCAATCTTTGCCAAGACCCCCGGCAGAAAGTTTAGTGGATGAACGAAGGAAATAGCCCGAGTCAGATGAGCTATTAGGGGACTGTGGCAGCTCCATAGGGGAAATAGTGACAATGGGATCATCGAGAATCGGGGAAGTGGTAACCTCCTGTAGGAGAGGTTTAGGAATAGAAATCACCGTAGAGGAGCAAGTGGCTTGGGATGAGGTAAACAAGAGTTGAGAGGATATATGTAGGTTCTTTAACCCCTCCACCCAATCAAGACCAGGAATGGATAAATTCTTAAAAAATAAATTAAAGGAAGAAGAAGAGAAAGGAGCAGGAACAGTACAAGAAGTCAAGGACGCCGGACGTAATAGTGAATTCAGCAGCTCACCATTAACACTGACCGTGAGGGACGAAGGCTGATCAATAACCAAAGCAGCATCTGAGGCCATTTCAGGAACTTCGGCATCTTCGAACAGAGGAATCTCATCACCCCAAGCCGAAACATGAATACCAACAGGAACCCGAGCGACCAATTCATGAGGGGAATGCTCTGGTTCCACATGACAGTCGTCCATACTGTCCACCCGCCAAGAGGGAGAGCCATTCCTTGTACGTAGCAGAATTTTACAGTCAATAGCAGGGTGACCATACTCATGGCACCGCCGACACCGAAACGGTACATTTTCATAGTCCAGGAGTTGAGGGAAAACATAAGGGCCCCAACGAAGATCCATACCATCTGCAAGTCCATCCCGCACATTGATGCTAACCAAGATCCAAGATAGCTTCTATATCTTGGAAGTAACAAAAGAAAAATAAGCATCCAAATAGGACCCCAAAAGGTTACCAATGTTCCTGAAATGTTCTTCGGACCAATAATGCAGCGGAAGACCAGGTAAGCAAACCCATAAAGGAATAGTATGCAAACGTTCACGGCTGGCATCAAATAGAGGGTTCCAGGGTTTTAGTAATAGGGGAACGTTTACCAAACTCCAGTTTTTGCCCAGAGCCCAAAGTGCATGTTCCTCCATGTTACAACGTAATTTTCCACCTTGTGAGCATCAGCACTCTTGGCCTGCAGGATCCATTTTACTGACTTAGATCCACTTTATATCATTCAGACACACTATTTCCCTATTTTTTCTTCATGTAAGCTTGTTGTTCCACTTTAGGCAGCATACCCGCGAGCTACATCACTATAGCCCGCGGGGTGACAAGTAAAATGGTAAAAATCACTAGTAAATTACTTTTTACTCCCAAAAAGCGGTCTTAGGGTGACCTTTGGCCCTCCATTTGCCCCAAAATGCCTCGATGTGTCCTTTCACTTACCTTTGGGAGGACTATATATTGAGCACATATGGCATATGGACAGGAGGAGAAAGAGAGAGCAAGATAACTCTAGTGGGATTTTTCCGCATCTTGAGTCTACACTCATTGATCCTTGTTGTTGTGAACCCTTTATGTTCACCTTCCAAACTCCTATCATAGTTTGAGTTTGTCATTCCATGGAGGATTGAAGTGGTGGAGGCACAAGTGGAGAGACCCAGTTCTTGGTTTAGATTGGTTGCCGACAAGAGGTCGTATCACATTGTACTTCTTATTGTTTATTAATAGAAATACTCATATTCTCGTCCATTAATGTTGTGAATGTTGTTTATATTACATTGGGTTGCATTTACTTATGATATCATGGATCATTGCTATTGATGATGTTAAGGTCTTTCATGTATTATATGCGCTTGTTGTATATTGGTTGTCAAGACTAATTCGCAGGTTTAAGTGCACAAATTGAAAGCTTCAACGGGGATCTACATCGAATGTCCAGATCGAGGTTAGTTATATTCTCGCATTGTCATTTATATAGCATAGCTTTGAGAATTGAGTTAATTTCTAGTAGTCAGCTATCTGTTGTGGTCTACCCCAAG
Source organism: Larix kaempferi (assembly GCA_027924585.1). Lineage (NCBI taxonomy): Eukaryota > Viridiplantae > Streptophyta > Pinopsida > Pinales > Pinaceae > Larix > Larix kaempferi. Next base: position 6,663,971 of record BSBM01001201.1, on the reverse strand, counting down.
ACATAGGAAGTTTTCTCTGTAACAGAAATGGCAACTCCGCTGGGGAGAATATCCATTTTTGGGGATTTTTAGGCATTAGTCCTTATTTAGAGTTGTTGTGTGTCGAGTCTCTATGTCATTGATTGGCCATTAGGATACACTATAGAAAACACCATTTTCTGAGCCATTGGACTCTTTTTCTGCTCATTTTCTTTTCCCTATACGCGGGTGAGCCTAGTTCTGCCCGCGTCTACCCGCCTCTGTCTGCACTATAGCCCGTGGGTACTTGTAGGTATTCCTTCGACAGTAGCATACAACTCCGGGGGTGATTGGTTTATGGCCTTTGGTTGTTGCTGGGTTGGTTCTAAGTGTTCCTGAGTCTTCTTTGGCCTTGTTCCTGACTGTTCCAAGCCTTTTTCATGACCAGAACTCCTCTTTTCTCTTGGTTTTGAACCTCATTGTTTTTTACCCATTTTTAATTTTTTTAGCTCATTCCATTGGCTGAGTCTTACTGTTTGGGATCTGGTAGGTTGTCTGAATGATTTCCTTTGCATTTTTGTAACTGAATAGTGGGATTTTGCTTGCATTTTTCAATTCATTATATTGAAAAATACAAAAGCATAGTTTTGCATTTTCCTTTTGCTTAAAAGTGAAAATACAAAAAAAAATTACTTTTATGTACTGCATTTTGCATTGAGTGCTTGCTGCTTTCATTTAGCTTCTGCTTGTGCATTAAAAATATAAAAGAGTTGCATTTTTATTTTGAAACCATTGGATTGATTTTCATTCTAGTGGCATTGTTTTTATTGGATAGATGAGTCTAGAGTTTGACGATTTTGCATACTATTGAGTCATATACATCATTAGTTTCACAATCATATCCTTTGAGTAACCACAACCATTAAAATTAACACTTAATCTAAAATTGATTAGAACAATTTTATTTATAGGGTACACCAACTAGCATAGGTTTAGAGTCTTGGAATAGATCATTGTGAGTAAACAATCCAAGACTACTAGACAAAACATTATGTGTCTGACCAGGGAGTGGTGAAATCCATGGTATACATCGGTGTTCTCAGGAAGCTCTACTCAAATCAGAGTTAAGCACGAGGTCACGGGAGGTTGGTTGTGGAGATAGCCCTCCAATACTGGCCAAACGTGGGAGATATTTCCAGGATTTGTTCATATCTGGGGACTCTTGGGGGATTTGACCCTCTTGAGTTTCAGGCTTAGTTACCTTACACATATGACGGATCCCACCTGCGACTGTCCCCCCGAGAATTGGTTATACTACGGTGACCATAGTTTCCTTACCTAGGTATCGCACAGGGTGCTTGCAGTGGTTATACTGTTTGTGTCCAGAGTCAAATAGGGGTTCGACAACACAGTTGTTTGTTGCCGAGGGTTCTGGCCCTTTGCACGCAGTGAAGCCTAGGAACCTCTATAACTGATTCTGTTACCTTCGGCTATAGTTTGGGAGTCTCAAGCCTCTCATCGGTGAGACACACCAGCTCTAGTGTTGGGAGCTCATTTAGCCACTTTGTTTGTCTGCTCTTGGTTGTAGTTTCTCTAGGTGTGTGCTCTTGATTTTCTGTTTTTGATTGATAGTTTGTCCATTAGGGGACGCTGTGATTTTATAGTCTCTTTGGACATATCATGGCGTGGAGTCCTGCTCTCCGTCGATCTTGTCGGTTGGCTGGTTTACCGGCTGCCTAGATTTCACACTGTGTTGATAGGGGACGCCGGCGGGCTCCCTCCGAGTCTTCGGATTCTTACGAAACATACGTCATCGATGTCATGACTGCACACTCTGACACGGGAGAAATACCTATGACTCCATCGGGTAGAGTCGAGGTGGTTGATGCGCCCATCGACTACAACCTTCTCTTGGGTCGGAATTGGATGTATGCTATGAAAGCTGTCGCGTCTACTGTATTCAAAGTTATTTGTTTTCCACATGAAGGCAAGATTGTGACAATCGATCAATTGGATTTCGTTAATCCTTCTCCCACAGCATCCATGGGATCAGTAGTCCCGCAGGTTATAGATTCTCATCCGACAACTGGGAACATGGGCGTCGGATTATATCCTTCGTTGATAGGATCTTATGATTTCCCTTCACCCATTAATTTTATTGGAACCATTTTCAACAATGCGTCTCCTCCATTCCATAATGTACCATTTCGGACTTCATATTTTGATGATCCATGGACATTACCGTCCATGAGTTCTACGTCTCGAGATATTACACACATCGGGATGTCTATGCCATTGTCTGCTACTGAGCTTGCTTATCATGATATTCAACAAGCCACGGTAGAGCCGGATCTCTCTTCTTCACGGACAGGGGAGGAAGATCCCGTTATGCTGTCGGTTTGGGCAGCCAACTCGTCTTGTTCGCACGATTTCCTTGATGATACTTTATCTTCGGACGAAGCTATTATCGAGGCCATGTGTGGTAGTGAGAGGCCTTGGGATGATATGCATAATCGCTCTCATTTTCTTCCCAACCTCGATCTCGCGGAGCAAGAAGAGTTTAGGACGACTCTTGCCGAGATGGTTGGTCACCCTGTGGCTCTTTTGGGCTCACATGAGATTTATGCGGAAGGGAACATGGCTAATATTTCCCTGACTAAACCGATCAACATCTCTCTCACTCCCTGAAATATTGAGAACGTTTACATTGGTGATGATTGCTCTTTTGAGCAAGTTGCCATTTACACCGAATTGTTTACTGAACTTCGGGAAGCTTTCGCCTGGTCATATGAGGAGATGCCAGGAATAGACCCCAGTATTGTTGAGCACGAGATTAGAATGTATCCTCGTGCTAAATCGGTTCGACAATGTCTTCATGCTGTTAACCCTAGGAAGGCAGCCACTATCAAGACAGAGGTGGAGAAACTGCTCAAAGCTGGTTTTATCTACCCTGTTCCCCTTACCGAATGGGTGTCAAACCCCGTTCCTGTGGATAAGAAGCAGGGAACGATCCGTGTATGCACTGATTTTAGAGACCTGAACCGCGCATGTACGAAGGACAATTTCCCCACTCCATTCATTGATCAGATCTTGGATGCTTGTGCGGGAAGTGATATTTTTTCGTTCATGGACGACTTTTCGGGGTATAACCAGATTCAAATCAAACCCGAGCACCAACATAAGACTGCTTTCATTTTTCCTTGGGGTACGTTTGCATATCAGAAAATGCCCTTTGGCCTTAAAAACGTCGGAGCTACATTTCAGCGTGCCATGACCTATGCCTTTCATGACCTTAAAAGTATAATGGAGGTTTTCTTGGATGATCTTGCTGGCCATTCTCGCAAGAGAGTGGACCACCCCAAGCACCTCCATTGGATTCTTGAACGATGTATACGCTACAAAATTCAGTTGAATCCCAATAAATGCATCTCTGCAGTGAGGTCAGGTCGCCTTCTAGGATTTATAGTTTCGAAAGAGGGTATTAGAGTCGATCCTCTTAAAGTTTAGGCAATACTTCGGTTGCCTCCTCCGCGCAACTTGTTTCAACTTCAGAGCCTCCAAGGGAGAGCTACTTTTCTATGTTGCTTTGTAGTCAATTATGCTAATCTTACCAAAGGTTTCACGCGTTTGTTGAAGAAAGACACACCATTTATCTAGGATGAGCGAGCCCAACAGTCTTTTGATGCCCTTAAGAAAGCTTTAGTATCAGCCCCGGTGCTTAGTCCACCCAACTTTGCACGAGATTTTATACTTTATGTGGCTGCGTCTCAAGAGACGATTGGCATGGTCTTAGTTCAGGTTGATGATGTGCTTGTCGAGCATGTGATCTATTACCTTAGTCAAAATCTAGTAGACGTTGAACTGAGATATACTCATGTGGAAAAGTTGGCACTCGCGACTGTTCATGCAATCCAACAGTTACGACACTATATCTTGCTTAGAACAACCACGGTTGTAGCGCATATCAATCCATTTCAGTTCGTGCTATCACGACACCTTATAGGGGGGAAGTACAATAAATGGATTGTGATCCTTCAGGAGTTTGATCTCGATTTTACTTCGGTGAAGTCGGTGAAATCATTGATTTTTGCTTAGCTTATATCGGACCTTTCGAGACTTGATGAGGATGTCATCCATGAAGATTCCTTTGTGGATGAACACTTATTTCTTATCTCGTCGAAGGACCCTTGGTGTGGGGATATCATTGTATATCTCCAAACTTTGAAGTTTCCTTTGCATTATTCACGGGATGAGCGACGACGTGTGAAACATCACGCTAAAGATTATACTATCGTCGGCAGCACTTTGTATCGTCGAGGAAATGATTCTATTCTCCGTCGTTGCTTGAATAACGAAGAAGCGGAGCGTGTGCTTAATGATTGCCATGCTGGGGCGTGTGGCGGTCACTTATACGGGCTTGCTACAACCCAACATATTATGCGAGCTAGTTATTTTTGGCCTTCCATATTTAAAGATTGTGTGAACGTTGTGAAGAGATGTCACCCTTGCTAGGTGTTTTCTTGGAATATACACTCGCATCCAATGCCCCTTCATCCGGTCGTCACCATCGGTCCCTTCACCAAGTGGGGGGTGGATTTCATGGATTGCAAACCAGCTTCGGCTGGGGGGCATCACCATATCATAGTGGCCGTGGACTACTTTTCCAAATGGGCTGAGGCCATGCCTACTGTAAAAGTCAATGGTGCTACAACAACCCATTTTGTGTTCAATCAGATTATTACTCGGTTCGGTATTCCGAAAGAGATTGTCACTGACCATGGCAGTCACTTTCAGAACAAAATGATGGAGGATTTGTCACTCAAGCTTGGGTTTCGTCAAGAACACTCATCTTCTTTCTATCCCCAAGCGAATGGTCAAGTTGAGGCAGTCAATAAGTCTTTAAAGAACATTCTCCAACGTACCATCCAACAAAGCAAGAACAACTGGCACATTATGTTATATCCTTCTTTGTGGACGTATCGAACCGCAGTCAAGACTGCCACTGGGTTCTCACCGTTTCAGCTGGTACACGGTGTGGAGTCGATTTTATCGATTGAATGCGAAATCCCTTCGCTTAAACTGTCCATAGAGCTCCTCCCTGATACGTCGGGTATTGAGCAACGTTTAATCCACCTTGAGCAGCTTGACGAGTAGCGTCGAGATGTTGTCATGGCTATAGATGCCAATAAACGTCGTGTCAAGGTTCAGTATGATAGGTCTATCCGTCCCCGGCAATATGCTGAAGGTGACTTGGTCCTCTTATATGACCAAGCTAAAGAACCCTTGGGGGCAGGCAAGTTTAACCCCATGTGGCACGGTCCTTACATCGTGAGGCATGTCCTGGAAAAAGGAGTCTATGAATTAGAGGACTATGAGGGGAACATCTTGAAGGAGCCTAGAAATGGGCTCTACCTCAAGCAGTATTACGCTTGAACTTCTAGTTCGAGCTAATACTTTTGTATACTATTGTATAGTTGTTTCTGTACATAATTTAGCTTTCTTTTGGTTTTCGGGTCTGCTAATTCGCTTCCGTTTGATTGACAGATGTCAGTGGAATCTCCTACGTTCTTAGGATTTGCGGATGGTGCTAGCCGTCATACGCATCAGATTGCTTCTGCTGCTTGGGTTATTTATTCACCTGACCACCTAGTTGTGTCTTCAGGAGGTGCTTGTCTTGGTCCTACATCTAACAATGTGCCTGAGTATAGTGTTGTGATTGAGCTACTTCGGGATGCTATTTCGCATGGTATCCACTTCTTAGAAGTCCGCCTGGATTCACAACTAGTTGTGTCTCAGTTGAATGGTCAGTAACGTGTGAGGGATCCTACGTTACTACGAAAATTCTTAAGGGTAAGACCCTTGGAACGATATTTTGTTTCAATTACATACATTCATGTTCCGAGAAGTTTTAATCATATATCTGATGCATATGCTAACTATGTCTTAGATTGGAATTTGTCACATTCATAATGAAGCACACAAATAAAAGATGCATTCATACATTTGTACATACACACATAGAGTAGAACCGGAGAACCATAGTTTTTTATAAATAATATGTCCAAAATGGTAGTGTCATAATACAAAACTGGAGCCCGTAGCCCTCAAAAATATACATATCGATACAAAAATGAGACTTTGAGATATCTAATCCCTACAAGGAGGCCTAGTTACCGCCTCGGCAGGATGCGTCTGATAGTAATACTATACTGTATTTGTTATACGTTGCAGTAGTCGCACCCAGCTAGTCGGTACCCCCCACCACATGGAGCTGCATATCCTCTAGTAGCTGCTCTATCTCTATACCTGGTACCCTGTTGGTCATCCGTGATAGGTTGACCCACACATTCTGTAGTGTGCGCTCTGCTGTAGCACCCACTACTTCACCACCCCTGCCCCATCGATGATGTCTCGGGAAGCCCTCGGGTCTCAATGGACCCTTGTCTGCGAACAAACAATGAAATATTAATATGTGATACTACCACCAAAAATATTTTTGCATTTACATCTATAATCAAATTTCCCAAAAAATTTAATACACAAAAAACTAAAAAGAGTAACTCACCGATGTCTCCAAACGTTGCTCCTGGTGGAAGCGACATGTCACGATCCTGGATGAAGTCTATCCCTGCATAGGGGTAGTCATCTATAGCTATGACCTGTCGGTCTCACCAGTGAAAGAACTCAAATGTGTATGGCGATGCCTGACATCCACCACCCTGTTGCGTCAAGACCTCTGCCTACCGGGTCAGGCCTGGGTCGCGGAGACTATGAGGAGGGACTTCAACCCTCAGGCTAAGCCCTGGAACTCGCTCAAAGAAGAAACTGCATAAGATACTGCCGTATCCAAAGTTTTTTGCCTCCCCTTGCTTGCACTCCGTTAACTGGGTTTTCATGGACACCAGTAATGTTGTGCACTAGTCATAAATCATGGGCTGCATACATTGTGAGGCATAGAACATCACAGGCCTAGACACCTGGTGAAGAGTTGCCGAACCTGTAATCCGCACTAAGGTAGCCACTATAACCTTCATGCTCAAATCGACTATGGCTCTGATGGGAACCTGACTTCCCACTGTCCAAGTATTGGGTACACAGTACTGCTCGATGTAGTCGGGAATGCTGATCCCACGACCCACTGAACGAGATCGAAGGCTTGCCACTTCACCTCGGTGGGACAAACCAGTAATGAAGTAGATATCATCCACCTCCAAGGATAGTATTTTCCCGTCCAAGTTGAAGTTTTGTGCATCTATGTCCCAGTAATCTATTAAATGGCAGAGCAATAGGTTTTGGGCCCTCAAACCCCCTATGTTCCAAAATTTGTAAATCCCACATGCTTGTAACGCTTGTTGTGCAGGAAAATCATTGCGAATGGCCTCATCCACAAGGTCATGTTCCCTCTCTCTCTACTCTAGAACCATCCTGGAGGAAGAGAAAGCAAAGAATTTAGTCAATTTCATTTAAAAAACCAACTCCACGACCATACATGCGAGCTAATTTTCTCATAGAGGTGAGTACCTGTAGTCAATGCATGCTTTGACCGCGATTACCTTGCCCTACCCGCGACCCGCATGCTAGTAGCCAGCGGGTACCGCCGTGACCATTTAGGGCTTGGCCATTTAAAAATTTTAACCAATGAAAATTGAAATAAAAACATTCAAATGAAAGCTATGGATGAGACAACCAACCTGCTCCAAACGGTTCGATGAACGGATGCCCATAGCTCCCAGAATCAGCAGTTGAACTTCGAGATGAAAACTAACCACAAAACTTCAATTTGGGTGAATAGTAAAAATGGATTGTAAATTGTAATTTTTTGTTACTATTTAGAATTTTCAAAACCCACTTGTCTATAGTTTCCGCCATTTTAAGTTGTTTTGGACTTAGAGTAGCATTTTTTGACCAGATTTCTTCGGCGAGAGTTGTTTTGAATTGTTTCGCACCTACGACAGGTATATTTCACACCTGGCATATAGGTTAGATGTCATTTTCACATGCATTATGCATTTGACCTTTTTACCATTTTCATAAACCTTAGGTGCGACCCCACTTCTTAACTGACACGGAGCCTTCATACTGTTATAGAAGTGTCGTTATGTGGAAGTAGGGCCTTTCCAAACATGGGTACCCTAGTTAGAACCTCCTTTTGCATTATGGTGCCCATGCCGTTGTTTGTCCTTAGGATCGAGAGTCTTTTGTAGTTACGCCATGACTTTGCAATAAAGACTCATACTCTACTTTGTCTTATGCTGGCCATCTCCCATAGGGACTCCCCCATTTATATCAAGTTGTGATTGCATTGCATCATCCTGCTTGTCACTTGAGCCTTATGCCGACTCCCGCTTACTCAATTGTTAGCATGGTTCCTGAGTACTTTCCCTGTCGAGCCCTGCAGAGCTACCATTTGTCCTTCGCAATTTGATGACCTTATGACCCCGAGGGAACACTCCCCCAAGTGTCTACATCCTGCACATGCTTTCTTGCATTGATCATAGGTATGTTCCACTGCTTGGTACTAGTCTGCTCGCTATTTGACACTCGTTCCCTCACTTGTTGTACTATAAGCAATTTTATTCTTTTTCAAGCTTTTCCAAATATGAAAAAGACCCCAAAAAATCAAATATTCCAAAAAGCCGGATGGGATTATGGTTATTACTTCTAGTTGGCAGCTGTTGTGTCGCCTTTGAACAGAGCATTCATTCCACTCCATACATTATGATTCGGGACTATAGTTGGACCTTAGGAGATGTACTTGTTTCTCAGTTTACTCCACCGATTGGTTAAGCTTCCAGTCATTATGGAGCCCTTTGTGATGCCTCCTGCATCGCACAGTCTATATTGAGTCTATGCTGCCTGAGTCTATCCATCTACTCATGCTCTTGTTCAAAGGAAGTCCTGAAACCAGAGTCGGCCACTCCTCAGATCTCTTGACTATTGCATGTCGGCCATCCTTATTGAGTTAGTCCGTTTCACCTGAGTTCTTCCAAATCTTTCAGCGTAGCTGGTACCTTGTGCTGGTTGATGGGGGATGCCTTAATGCCCTCCTTCCACCGAGTTTCATTCCGTCGACTTCAACCCATTTATTCTGGAAATTGAGACTTAGAGTTCGATTGAGTACCTTGAGGCTTGTAGTCATTAGTGGCAAGTTCTCTTGCTATCGATAGTTTTGGGAATACATTAATGCCCCCTGATCGATGGATTCATCTTAGTGTTCGACTTCAACACATCTATTCGCACTTTGATGATTGTACTCTGTGCCTTAATGCCCATTTTCATTATTGGTGGGTTATCTCGCGTATGTTAACGGTGTACATCATTGACCGGTAATCAGACAATGTCACATCTGGTTCGAACTCAACTCCTTTATTCACTTGATGGGACTTGCATCGTCGAAGACTTGCATAGAAGACCCTAGGTGATAGTGGCATTCAGTATGCTACTTATGATCGTGACTTTACATTTGAGATATCACCTCTCAGATATCAACAGTTTGTACCTCCAGTTTGCACCAGTTGTTTCCTTTTCAGCAGGAGACCATATCTTACTGTAGAGGGATCATGGTTGTGATCACTTATGACATGTATTTGCGATGTACCACCTATTCATGGCCATTGTATCAGATTGTTGTACTATACCGACATGTACTCAAGGATACTATTGTATTATGACGAGTGAGCTGCTCCTTCCACTTATGTCTCCATCACTCCACTTCTGAGATTTATAATGTATTTCGGCCATCGTAGCATCAGTCTCTGACCTCACACATTAGGGGGCATCTGTTACAACGTAATTTTCCACCTTGTGAGCATCAGCACTCTTTGGCCTGCAGGATCCATTTTACTGACCCAGATCCACTTTATATCCTTCAGACACACTATTTCCCTATTTTTTCTTCATGTGCGCTTGCTGTTCCACTTTAGGCAGCGTACCCGCGAGTTGCATCACTATAGCCCACGGGTGACAAGTAAAATGGTAAAAATCACTAATAAATTACTTTTTACTCCCAAAAAGCGGTCTTAGGGTGACCTTTGGCCCTCCATTTGCCCCAAAACGTCTCGATGTGTCCTTTCACTTACCTTTGGGAGGACTATATATTGAGCACATATGGCATATGGACAGGAGGAGAAAGAGAGAGCAAGATAACTCTAGTGGATTTTTTCTGCATCTTGAGTCTACACTCATTGATCCTTGTTGTTGTGAACCCTTTATGTTCACCTTCCAAACTCCTATCATAGTTTGAGTTTGACATTCCATGGAGGATTGAAGTGGTGGAGGCACAAGTGGAGAGACCCAGTTCTTGGTTTAGATTGGTTACCGCAAAGAGGTCGTATCACATTGTACTTCTTGTTGTTGATTAATAGAAATACTCATATTCTCGTCCATTAATGTTGTGAATGTTGTTTATATTACATTGGATTGCATTTACTTATGATATCATGGATCATATGCGCTTGTTGTATATTGGCTGTCAAGAGTAATTCACAGGTTCAAGTGCAAGAATTGAAAGCTTCAACGGGGATCTACATCGAACGTCTGGATCGAGGTTAGTTATATTCTCCATTATCTTAGCATTGTCATTTATATAGCATAGCTTTGAGAATTGAGTTAATTTCTGGTAGTTAGCTGTCTGTTGTGGTCACCCCAAGCCATAGGAAGTTTTCTCCGTAACACTCTAAGGTAAAGTGAAATGCAAACCACCCTCTAGAGAGAGCCACCACCTCCGGGACATATCCAAAATGATCCAACCAAACCTGAGACCCCCATTTGATAACCGTCTTAAGAGCCACCGCCCGACCATATACCATACCAACCATAACTGTCTTGACCATCATTAAAATCTGTTGAAAACCAATATCCTCCCCCAGGGAGTAATTAGGCCCCTTCCCTTTGTTTTTTAACCACTTACGACGCACCTTTACCCGAGAGCAAGTCTCCCCACCCTCCACGGCCTTGCCCCACAGAGGATAAGAACAATGCAACCTACCAGAAACGGGGCTAGGAAACACCCTTTATTCATTCAAGCCCAGATGACTCGTAATGAAACCCGTATCAAGAAAAAAAGTCGCACTCACAGTAGCACTGTCCACCGAACCCTGAGCGTTACAACCTTCTCCAGGGTCTGCAGAAACATGGCCCGAGACCGACCCAACAGTAGAGTTCAAAAAACCCGGCGAGCTGCCAATGTCTGATGGAGACCCTACAGGAGAGAACAAGGGAATACGCATACCAGGAAAACCCCAAATGTTAACACCCTGGTCTTCCGCAGTCAAGACCCCATCTAGAACCGAGGAAAACGGAGGACCAAAAGACCTACCCGGCGAAGCATGAAAAACCTTACCACCCTCCGCAGCAGAAAACCCATGGTTGAAAGATAAGTCCAAAGGCAGAATCCGGTCACCCCCACACCCACTAGGAGACCATGTACCAACCACATCCTGAGGACCGCTAGGTGGCGAGGCCTAAATATCCCCCGGTGCTAAGTGATCACTACTGTAGTCAAGACCGTCCATCTCCATTGCAGCTTAAACAGGAGAGAAAACCACAGTAAACTGAAAAAATTAGGGTAGAAACAAGGTTATTACCGCATAACCAACCTGCCAAGAATGATGAATTGATCACGTGTGTACACGTTGTCTTGGTAACTGTGCAGGTCGCCTGTCAACGTCAGGCCCTCGGCAGGCCTGACGCCTGCAAAAACCTAGAGAAACCATGCCGCTGCCATAAACCCTAGTTTCTTCTCGAGCCCCTAAATACAATGATTTATTATATAATAATATAAGATTAAAATAATGCAAATTAATTATTATTAATTAAAAATTAATGTAAATGTATATTAGTTGTTATTATTAGATTTTGACATAAAATGATATATTACATAATAGCATAAAACTAAAGTAGATGACATGAGTTTTTATATTTCTCAATTTAAAAAAAATGACTATATAAATAATCAAATTTAGTGCCCTAATTTGCCTTGTTTTAAAAATTTTAAAGTAATTTTTAAAATGCTAAAAACATTTTATTTATGCATTCGGAAGCACAATAATCAAATGTATTTAAATATAGAAGAGTATTTAATGGGAGTTTTGAGGATTTTTAATTGAAGGTGTTATTAACTAGATAATTTCAATTAAAAAAACCATCTTTAAGAATTCAATCTTGTTAGCAATTTTAATTTGAAATTGAAGGTGGCTATGAACTTGGTAAAGAGACCTAAATACATTAGGATAAGTGTTTTATTTTATTGTTTTTGCTGCTTTTTTTGGGGGGGGGGGTGATTTTCATTTTCAAAAATTTCAAATATGATTTTGGAATTAACATCAATATCTCTTATCAAATTTAAGTGATATCTTGTTTTTAAGAACCTAAAAGATCATTGTATTCTCCAATCCACTTTTAATAACATTCAAGCAAATTCATTGTACAATCACATTTGGAACCATTTTGGTAATGGAGTGACACTGACTTTACATTTTGTTAATGGAGTTACATAAACTTCACATGTTATGTTAGAAGTGCAACATTCAAGCAAGATGATTGAGGATTCCCATTTGGATCCATTTTGGTAATAGAGTTCCTTAACTTCACGTATAATGTTAGAAGTGTCATATTCACAATTGATTTGGAGTGTGCTCAAGGTGGGAAATGATGATATTTTTTTGCTTAAAAGAATCATCAATTTTTCTTGAACATAATTATACATTATTAGAACAACATCATTGCTTTGCTGGAAACTACAGTTTTTGTGTCAAGAAAAGTGAGGTACTATAAAACATTGTGCATCTTATGTTTTAGAAAACCTATCTTTAAGATTCAATTGAGGAAGATTCCCATTACTACGATAAATGATAAACTTATGGTATCTTATTAAGGTCCACTTAAACACATTTAATTTATTGAACATATGTTAAGATCATTTGATGATGGGGGGAAACCAACTCTTATAGGCCAAACACATTTTCTTACTAATATATGTTTCATGTCTTCTTGTAAATGTGTGTGTATTATCTCTCTCTATATAAAATCTACAAAATTTTGGAATAAGATTTAGAAGCTAGAGTGAAAACACACGTAATTATTCAACCTTAGAGAAATCCATTGATACACTTGATATAAAATCCACCAAACTAATAATAAAGCACCAACACACCTCTCTAATTAAAACATATTTGTGAATTGAAACTATAAAATAGCTTCCATGCTACAAAGCATTGGTGATATAATTTTTAATATTTTCATAAACAATTTATGGATATTTATTAATTGAATAATTGAATGATTCTATGTTTTAATAACCTACAAAGAAACATTATAGCATTGAAAGAAGATGACAGTCATGTGAGAAGGCATATGGGGAACACCCCACACCCTCTAATTGAGGATACACATTCTCTTCTTTGATATGTAGTTAGCTACATCAAATATGTGGAATATACAATATCATTAAAGGTGAACAATGAATTCATGTGATACTTGATTTGCTAACAGGATCTTGGCCACTAAGCATTCTAATAAACATGGTTTATCCCATTAGAGGATGACATATATTTATCATTAGAGGATTTTCACAATTTCCCTTATTTGCTTGACTATGCATGTTCATTGACACAAATACATTATATAAAACCTAAAAGCTATTTTATAACCATTATCAAATCCAAATATAAAATGGATTAAAATCTTGCCAAAATATAATATTATTTCCATTTTTAAAAATTAATTTATAATTTATATAATTAATTTTTTTTTAAATATTACTATTGAATTTTTTTAATACTCCTTATATACAACCATATAAAATATATATTCAACTTTTTTTAATACCCTTTATATACAACCATATAAAATATTTAAATTTAAACTCACATTCAAACAAATATCAAAACATAAATATCTTTGATTTGAGGAATTGTAACACACTGTGGATGTTGTTGTATTATGAGAGAGGACCCTTGTTTGTGGGACAAGAGGCCCCCCTCTGCGCAGCGATTTAACTGCTAAAGTCTACAGAAATGTACATACCCTACCCCTCTCTGTATTTTAACCTGTGACCTCCTAGGAAGAAACACATGTTCTTAACTGTTAGGCCCACTCAAGCTGTACTATATAAGAAAATGTTGAGTAAACTAAAAAGTAAAGACAAAAACACATGAAATATAAAATAAAACAATATTTTTTAGTAAATTTATTGAAAATGAAAAAAACTATATTTCTACGATACAAAGTAAACGTATAAGACATCTACATAATGATACATAACTTTTAGTAAGACCTATAGAATTTTTTAGTATTAAGTACATTAAGCTGTATTGAGTAGATGGGAGGGCACTAAGCTAAGAGAACACGATGCAGAAAAATATTGTAGATATCTATTTACAATATTTATGCCTTTAAGTAGGATATTCATATATTTTCAATCACAATAACTTGTAAACACATAATTTAGATGTAAGAACTATCGATTAAATTATTATTAGTAGCTCTCAATCAAATTTCAATGGTCAAAACCTGTACATCCTACTCTAAAATACAAATTACTTTTTGGAGCGAAAAGTAGGTAAGAATGGTCATACTCACGATCGAAGTAAAATAACACTTTAATATTAGGGAATTCAAAATCAAATACTCTACTTGTAAGGAAAATCAAATATACTCTACTTCTATGTAGACTTCAAAATCAAATCAAATAGACTTATATTTTTTAAAGAAGTCTACCATGTAGTATTTAGAAATTGTCAAGTGTTTAGAATGTGCTGAGGATGATGTACCTTTTCAATATGAATATACAAAATAAAATAGACTTACATTCTTTAAATAATGTTACCATAGAGTATTTAGAAAGTGTTGTAGTGTATCAAAAGTATTGAAATATAATGTTTATTACCAAGTAGGGTTGAGAACAAATTTATCTTCACATCACATAAATTATTATACAATGTGAAGTCCGAACTTGTTGAAATTTAACATTTATTTGTGTTTCTCTAACTTTTCAATATAGGAGAAAATGATGGAAACCCTACGAAGGAGTCCTCTCGCCGCCGCTGTTGTCACCTGCAACAAAACCTGAAGGCTCCCTTCCCTCTATGATCCAGATCCTCGTTGCCTCTCGGATGTTCTTCCCCCCGGTCCACCACTGAAAGAGGAGGGTTTTCAATCGCCTGGTCTCCCACCCACGTCTCGCTGCCGGCATTCACAACCTTGGGAGTGGAGGGATTTTCTTCTGGCTGTGGAAGGGTCAAAGGGAGCTGCAGGCTTCCCTCTTTTCGTGAGGTCCCTTGATGGCGCTTCTATATGCATGCAGGTTCATCCCCAGGACTGCGTACTCATGCTGAAAATCAAGATACATCAAGCAACAGGGATTCCGCCAGGAAGGCTTATATTTGAGGGACAACAGCTTGAGGATAGAGCTCTGCTTCAGAGCTATGGGACAATGATGAATGCAACCATTTCACTAGTCTCTTGGATGCAGGGAGGGGATCCTTCTTCCACTCCCCCCAACTCTTATAAACATCCTGTGAAAAAAGGGCTTATTGCTTCATCGTGATCCAAGGACGAAGTTCCCGGAGCAAAGGTGCTCTCAGGATCTTCTTTCATTGTGGAGCAGTCCACAGAACCTCCAACGACAGAGGTAGAAGATCCCCATGTCTTTTCCTATGCTACTGTCTATGACCAAAGGGCCCTCATCTACCGCTTCAATGGACTATGGCCTTCCGCTTCGGCGCTAAGAGAATGGATCAGTAGGACATGGGCACCAGATCTTGAGTTGTTCCTATGTTCCAAAGGGTTCTTCATTGTCAGCTTCGCCTAAGTCGAGGATCGCCAACGAGTGTTAGAGCAAGGGCCGTGGTTCTGGGGCAGATCTGGTCTTTCCATGCAGAAATGGTTCCCCTCTTTCAACCCTCTGAATATGAATGCCATGAATACTCAGATTTGGGTAAGACTCTCTAATTTACCTTTGCATTTTTATACTCCATATTCTTTACCCACCATTGGCAATGCGTTGGGAAGGTTTATCAAGATTGATACAGACTGTATTTCGAAGGGCTTCTTCACTTACGCCCGCATTTGTGTTGAAATTGACCTAAGGCAAGGGTTACCAGATAAGATCTTTATCAATGGGACTGAGGAGGATATTTACATGCAGCTGATTGATTATGAGAATACCGCCTTCATGTGCCGTTCATGTCAACAAACAGGGCACCTATAGGCATCTTGTCCTATATCCCCAGCCCCTCCCTCGTCCTTTGGGCCACGGAAGAAGGCCAACGGGTGGCAAGATCCCAAACCCCGCAAAATTCGCACGACCGTCATCTACGGATGACAATCAGCAACATAAAGAATCTTTTGACCCTCCGCCATCAACAACTCCTTTACATCCCCCGACATATGAGCAACAACCAACTAAGGAATTAATTCACAAGCCCTCGGTCTCAGTTCATCGTCCGAAATCAATAGAAATTCCGACTTCAGATCCCACATCTCACTCGGGGCAATCTCCCCCTGTACTTGTTGAACCAAATGATATGATCATGGCCATAGCTTCGCTTTCAGGGGCTCAAAAACGTCGTCATGAATTGGATCATTCAGACAGTGATAAGGAAGCACATGCAATCCCTCCAGTTCGCGGTGATGGAATACCCCCAAACCAGTTGGCCTTGGTGGAGAATACTATTGCACCTCCCAGTTCCACAGGTTGGATTGATGTTCGTAAGAAAAAGGAAAAGAAGGAGTTTCCTCGGTCCACTCAATGATCCGATCCTCTCTCCTGGTCTTAGTCTTGTGTTATGTTGTTTTTCTTGTGCATCCCTTGTGGATCTCTTCCAGCACAAGGGAATCTTCAGTGGTTCCCCCGCTTCTTTTTGGGGGGTTTGTTTCCCATCGTCTTGTCCTTTACGAGCAAGGATGGAAGCATTTTTGTAACACTATGTATAAGTTGCCTGGTTGAATAGAAGGATTTACTCTCTTACTTACAAAAAAAAACTTTTCAATATAAATATATAAAAAAATGTTTATCTTATTCATTTCATTAGGTTTGGTTCATTTATATATGTTCTTTCTCCTTTGAATTAAGTAATCAAAACATTCTTGTCTGAGCATGAGATATGATGCTTGGGGTGGGAAGGAAGCCTAAAAAAACCGAGACAAGGTAAAGTTGAGTAGATGGGAGAGCACTAAACTAAGAGAACATTATCAACAAATATTGTTGTAAATATAATACAATATCTATGACTTTCAGTATGATATTCATATATTTTCAATTGTAATAGCTTATAAACACACAATTTAGAGGTAAGACGTATTGATTAAATTATTATTTGTAGCTTTCAATCCAAACTCAATGGTCCAAGCATGTTCATTCCTCCTTTACAATAAAAATTACATTTTAATACATGACATTTTATACTGCGTCAAACATTAAGAAACATTGTTACTAACTTAGATCAGCATAAGTTCTTAAAAGGCCATTAATATTTAATGTCAATTTATTGTAAAATAATTTACTCCACTGCCACTTTTTTCTCTCACAATTGTAAAAACACTTCTCAATTGAGAAGTGTTTTCTTAGGTTGGTTTGTCAATTGTACACCTATTCTAAAAGACGATATTGCTATTCATTTCAATTATGTATCTATTCAATTTTTCCTCCAACATTTTATTACACCTTTTGAGGTGATTGCTAGTGTAATTCATTTCTCAAGTGTATAAAAGCCACAACTTGTAGTTAACTCTCTTTCATTTGTTGACCCAAAAAACCAACAAACTCATAGTTTGTATTTCTTTTAACTTTTCATTAATTTTGAACCTTTTAATTTATCAAGAATCGAGAGAACACAATACCACATAACTTCTCGCCTCTATTTCCTTTCCTTTGATTACTTGGAAAATAAAACCATTTAAAGTAGAAATAACCGTGGCCTTATGTTGAGCTTAAAAAAACACATAGCCAATGCTTATGACTTAGGTTGCATGTTAAATATTAAGGTCCATCATAATAAATGCATTTTACTTATAACAATTCTAAATAATATAATATTAAGCTTATTTTATGGAGTAGTTTATTTATTCTACTTTTTGGATTTTTCGATAGTTTTTTATTTGAATTTAGTACATTACTTTTTGATAAATTTAAATTTAGAAATGTTTAAATTGTGTTTTTGAATACATAAATAAATTCAACACCCTCAAATACCTTTATATGATTCTTAATATGCAATTTCCACAATTAAAATAATGACTCGTTTTTTTTTAAAGATTTCCAACAAAATCCAAATAAAACAAATCATAAAATTTAACCATCCAAAATGTAGAAAATTTAAACTACCAACTACTCCTTATTTTATTAAGGACCAACTACCCATCTGTTCTTGTCTATTTATATTTGTATTTGTATATGTATGAGAATTAAACATATCAATTGACCTAATTTTGATTTTTTTTTGCGTAATGTAAATTTTGTGTACATATGAATTTATTATCCCCATTCAAAAGTAATTGTGAAGATGCCATCATGTGCCAAAATATCATATGGTCAATAAGAATTATTTACAAGAAGAAACGTGTGGCCCGTGGGTAAAAGTATATCATATGTGTGGGAATTAAATCTATGACTTGACCTAATTTTGACTATTTTTTTCGATATGTACACATGAATTTGTTATCCCAATTTAAAAGTAATGGTGAAGATGCATCATGTGCCCCCAAATATCTTATGGTCGGTGAAAATTATTAATAATAACAAGAAAATACGTGTGGATAAAAGTATATTTACATACCAATTGTACATTATTTTAATTATAAGTTTCCATATGGGGACGAGCATGTGCTCTTGTAACAAAGTGTTTCGGAGCATCTTATATTTTATTTAACGCTCCATCCTCGACTATATGCAAGTTGTAATATAAGGATTACGCTGGAAGCAGCATATCTTCTGTAAATCTAGGCATATCTCTTGTAAATTTAGTAGTAATTTTTTTTAGCTATTATGTTTTGATATAAGTTTCTAAACTGAAAAAATGATAATAATTTATTATTTAAGATTTAGTTCCAATTATTATTAGAAAAAATAAATAAAATTATAAAGTTGTGAAAATGTTTTTTTTAATATTAATAAAAATGATTAAGTGGAGAGGTAGGTGAGGGGTTCTCTATGATCCTAGAGGAAATAAGGTACTGACTTATGCATGGGGTATTGGAGGAGCTTCTAAGTTTCTAACAATCAAGCAGGGATCCTTGCTCTTTGGAAAGGCCTCCAAACAACCAAAGAGCATGGAGTGTCGAACCTAATAGTCGTGGGGGCTCTATCTATCATTTGTTTCATAAAGAACAAGAGCAAGCCAAGAGCTTTCTGCTTAAGAAGGAGCCTCAGAAGAATACAAAGCATCATTGAGTTTCTCCATCAGGTCACTACCTTCCACGTTCTAAGGGACCTTAACAAGGTGGTAGATGCATTGGCAAATGAAGGGAGTTTTATGAAAAATGGTCAATATAAGGAAAATGGGGGAGCACTTGCACTCATCACATCCCCTATGCTTAAGGTAGTCCTTGGCCCTTTCGAAATGACAAGTAATAAATTTCGTTGGAAGGCGCATGATCATATCCATGCGCCCCCATATCCAACCTACCTAGATTTTCATCATGTTATAAACCATGGCGTATGTATTTCCCACGACACATGTGGTTTCCTTAGCATGGCGTAGGCAGACATGACTAACAATGATTTGGCTCAGGGAGTAGGGGGTATTAAGTTTATGGTTATGGTCGAGAAGCTGGTATCTGTGATGAAGGTGACTTGGGAGATAGACGCTCTTGTCACTCACTTTGTCGGCTTTGATTGCCTTGCTCTGTGTATTCTGCATTTGACTTGGTTGATAGGAGATTTCAGTCTAGACAATAGGAGAATTATTGGGTTCAACACCTTCTACGCGTCTGGGTTTCATCTTGGCATTCACTAGTTCGTGGTGGCGTGAGTCTGGCTGTCGATAGCATCGGGCTTGGGGAGCTGGTCATCCTTGCAGGAAGGATGTGGTCTTCATTCCATAAGGACAACGGTTCTAGGATCCGAATCACCTCCATGGAAGCGACAAGCCTCTTTCCTGGTTCCATTCTCATCTTCCTAGTTTTTCCTAGTGTAGTTTTCCTCTTAGCAATGTTTTATTTCCTCTTATGGCTCATGTTGTGTTCCTTTGGGATGGGTACTTACAGTAACTCAGTTTATTTAAGTAAGAATTTGGGTGGGTTATCGATTCGTAGGCCGGTTTGGAATTTTTTAGCTGTGGACATAAGCACTGTTTGTTTCTGGTTAGATGTTGAGAAACCCAGTTATGATGCAATTCTCTACATGGTGATGACCCTATTATTGCATGATACTGCCTATAAGCTGAATTTGGTCATCCTGGTTTCACTCCAAGGGAAGTTCACATGCACTAAAACCCTCTATTGATTTTTCGATCCATCCTCGTTTTGTCAATTTTGTATTCTAGTATGAACACAAGTCAGGCAGCTCCCTATAAATCTTGTTCCCTTTCATCCCTGAGTGTTGTCATCTTTGATTTGGGCTTCTCAACTATCCAACCTCTAAGCTTCGGGTCAATTCCTTGCGTCATAATGGGCCTCTCTATCCAACACCTACATGTATTTTACAAGGACTTAGGAAGCATCACGCTCCAAATAATCAAGCCTCAATCTCAAAAGGAACCATAGGAGCTATCACAAAACAATATGTATGCAACGTAATTAATCTATTTTGATGTTTTGTAAAGCAACATTAATTTTGGGAGTTTTTTGGAAGCGGTATACCAACTTTGTGTATGAAAGTAGTAGGGAAGAATCTCGAAAATCTCATTTAGATAGTGATATGGTAAGAAACAAAATACTACAAAAGTTTTTTTTTTATAACCGGGGGAACTCTCCAATCATTCTAGTGAGCATCGTCAACCGCACCTGCTGGAAATACAAACCCGTGAGCCGGGGCCAGACTAAATTTGGAACCGGACATAATCAACAGAAGTGTGGGGCCTACCACCGCGGTCACACGAGGTCGAGAGCTTGCAGGAATCGAACCTAGACTCTCGTGAGGGCATCCTTCGTAACTCACCATTGGCTCCAAGACCTCAGCCCAAACTATTGCGTAGTGGAGAGGTGGACCTGGTGCTTCCCCTTTATGTAATAAAAAAAATACTTATTCTTTAGGAAAAAAATGATTAAAAAAATTTATGAACATCATGATTGGCAATTTCCATATCAAATTCCAACCTAAACTCAACCAAAAAAAATCTTAAAAGTAAAAATAAAGATTCCTGAAAAGAGTCAGTGAACAAACTGATTCATATATTCAGAAAATCTATCAGACTTCTGTATTATTAAATCGCCGGCTTCTGATAAAGAAGAAGATCATTACATTATTAACCTACTCCATTAAGAAAACACAAATGCAAACAAGAAATCCGTTTATTTTGAATTTTAAATATCAGGCGACTGGACCAACCTGACAAACCTTACACCGTTTCCACAAATTTTGTCGGCCATATGTGTATACAGTACTGACATCGAGGGCGAATGCGGCATATTTAGCCAACAGATTTTTTTTATATTTAATTTTCAAAGCTATTTAGAGTTGGGCCAATCCATCTGGTTCAAGTGGGGCAATCCTATTTACGAGGCATGCCATTAAAGCACAGTGTGCCGCTTGCAGAGAAGCGACAGGCTTGAAGCCACGACAAGGCCTCACACATGTGCCCCAAATTTTCTCTGACGAACGTACATACTTTTAACAAGAAAGTAAAAGACAGAAACGGCACGATTAACAATGGTGGACGGCATGCGCGTGATTCGTGGTAACGAAGAGTTTCTAATTTAATTTATCCTTTTGAACGACTCGAAAACCCAAAAGATGCCCCCGCCCTTCCCTGTTACGGTGGGGAGAAACCGGTTATTCTGCAGATCAGATCACAAATAGTGCCAAATTCGTTTGAATCGCGGCCCGAGTAACTCCTCGTTGAACCTCTGAACTCTGTAAAATCATATTTCGCTTTTTGGGATTGTTGGGATCTGTAGGTAATCTGTCTGAATTCAACCTTCTATTGCACCTCGGGTTTTTGTATCTGCAGCAGTTAGTCAAACCTGTCAGTGAATTATTCGGGCGGGCGTTAGCCCGTAGGAGTTCCCAGGCTTTTAAATACTAAAAGCGCACTGCTTGAATGCTATGGAGAAATGAAGAGCAGAGCAGGGATTTGAACTATTGACGTTTGGCATTATCTCTCTATTAGTATTTGTACATCTGGTTGCTTAGATTCGTAAGCTTGCCTGCTTGGATTTTTGTGCTTTCTGGCAATGCTGGTTCACAAAATACAAGCATTGAACTGGCGGGCTTTGGACTAAAGAAACAATGGCATAAAGGTTATGGTGCAAATAACTAGGCCCATAGGGGTTTTGTTATAAGATGGTCTTTCTTGTTCAGCGCTCTAAAGGATTTGGTAAGTAGCTGAGAAGCTTTTGTAGGAACTAACCATGGCAGCACTGGGGGGCTTAGCCATAGGTCTCTGCGTTGTGTTTGGGGTATTTGTACTCGTGTTATTGGCTGAACTCTACTACTTATTTTACTGGAAGTGTCGGAGTCCTTGGAATATGAGGAGGATAACTAGCATTGCCACTGAATTCACAGAAGGAGGCTTCCACTTCTCTCGTGAAGATGGACTGGTGGGTTCTTTGAGTTCTCACTCGATGCGAGAAGCAGCAGATCCAGAGTCTTTGGCAAAGCTGTTTCCTATGAGCTCAGATGTTCTTGGCAGCGACAATAGCCTGTACATGCAAGACGAGCTAGGAGCTTCGAGGGTGCTGTTCACTATCACAGAAGAGACTAAGGAGGACATGGAAGGTCAAGAATCTGTGGGAGATTGTAAGAGTACTTTCTCTGAATGCCTTTCGCGTTCTGAATCGTTTTCTTCAAATAATAGAGAACGCCGTTATCAGCAGCAGCAGAAACAACTGTGGCAGGATGCATTTTCGATTGGATTGATCCCGCCAAAGCTATGGAGCCAACAAGAGTGGCAAGAATCCCGTTATTGGATGGCCGCTTCCCCATCTCTTCAGCCGATAAATTTCTCAGAGTTGCCTTCCCGATACGGCAGTTCCCCTCCTTCCTCACCTTGTCGATTCACTTCCTTAAGGCCTCCTTCACCTTTGTCTCCCTTGGCTTCTCCATGGCAAAGTAACTATGATTCAGTGCCTGCCTCTGCAAGAAATCAACAGAAAAGTTTCTATGCTGTTATTTCAAATCCCATGTATGATGGTAATAAAATCTGGTCTCTGCCTACTGATTCCTTTGGTACCCATGTTTCATCCCCCTCTCTTCTTGACACCCCCCCCTTAACTCCCATCAGGGCACCTTTAGCAGCTTATTCAATTCCACTCTCTACGCCTGTAATGAGCGGCGTTTCATTCTTAACAAATCCCGCAGCGAGTAGCGACTCATCCCCTTCTTCTAACTGCTCTTCTCCTTCTCTGTAATATTCTTTTCTCTGGACCCAAATGGGAAGGATAAGCAGCTGTGTAGATTGAAAATCTGAGGAATCAGGTCTAGTCTTAGTGTTCACATCTCTGGTAACATGTTCACATCTCTGGTAACAGCATTGAATGCTGCATTGTGAAGTGTATATTGAATGCTGCTGGATATTGAACGACTGTTACATTGCATCGCGAAGTAGATATTGAACACTTGAATCTTATTATGTTCTTCACTATTGATTACAATAAATGGCTATCAGCAACTTCCGGTTGCAAGATGGGAAAAGTGGCATTCTCTAGCCATGGAATAGTTAGTTTAAAATCCATGTACAGCAGATTCCGATGATGATTAAAAACGAGATCTACAAGACTCTTGCCTTTATCTGCAGAGCAAATGTGAAAAGCGCGGCTTTGTGTTATTCCATTTACTGTAGCTCCATTCAATGATTGGTAGTTCTCCAGCATTCCTGCTGGAGGCTTCTTTTCTGAAAAGATGTGCTCAAACTATTCAGACAATATGTCTTGTTTTACAGAACCAGGTGATTCTGTCACTGATCATGTTGTATAATTGTCTCAAAATGTTTGTCATCAATCCTCCATTATTTGGATTAATCATGAACTTTTGAACTATCTCTTTATAGGTTTTAATGATTCACAAAAAGCAAAGCACTTTTCAGGACAGGCCATGTTATTTTTATGATTCATTTCCTAGTCTTTTGCACCAGGTGGAGCTGGGAAAATATGCTCTGCTCTGTTATATGATAAAATTGCAGAGGAGATTTATGTGTTTGGGTTATGGTTGTATGTACACTGTATTGTTGATGTAGCAATATATCATATTATGAAGTTTTATATTTTTTTGTTTTTGTTTTGAATAGGTAAAATTTATATTAATTTAGTTATTAGATTAATAATAATGATAAGTATATTAGTTGTCCATTGGTTGTAGCTTGTAGTTTGGGAAGAATTATTGTTGCTCTCTCCATGTTTGTAATTATTGTATTTCTGGCTATATCTTGATTCTCTATCTAGAATAGGAGGGGTTGGCATTCTCCCGGTGGAGTAGCCCCGATGAACCACCATATAACAATTATCATTAACTGCAAATACTAGTTGACTCACCATTATTATTCAAGAAAAACCATACCACCTTAAATAACTCACTAGTAGTTATAAAAAACAAAAATACTAGTTGACTCACCATTATTATTCAAGAAAAACCATACCACCTTAAATAACTCACTAATAGTTATAAAAAAACAAACTTTCACTCTTGTCCAACAAGGCTATCTCATGTTCAACTCCATATGATGACTGAATATATCTATCCTCGCTTAGAACTCCCCTGCATCTAGCCAAAGTTAGTCCCTTCATAATAAATTCATCTCAGAAAGTTGGGCACATCTCCGTGGTTTTAAAGACCATGTTCTTATTAAAGACTGTAGGTGGCGGCTTTATTGATGATGCTGGGATCATGATGTTTTTTTTTCTTCTATTTGTTAACATAGCCATGTAAAATGTGAGATTTCTGAGTTTGACAGATTCAATATTTGTTGACATATCCATGTAAATGTGAGATTTCTGAGTTCGACAGATTCAATTGTGTCTGTATATGGGTTATATGGAAGTGACTAACTTCTTTAATTCAGAATTGATTAGCAAGAAGTTTTTTTACAAATTTAAATCAGTTGGTTGTGCAGTGGTATAAAGTTCTAGGTTCTATTCCTGTTCGGTGCCTTACAAGGTATTAATGGCGTGCGTACCATGCTGTACATCTTCGTTTGTAATGATTTTGTCATAAAGCTAACTAGATGACACAGGCAAGGTGGATCCACGCATGCAAATAATAAAATGTTGATGAAGCCAAGGGAAGTGGTATTGTAATATGACAAACTATATTTTAAAATGATTAAATTGCCAACTGGCAAAAAAGTAAATTTGTCTTATTGTTTGTACCTTGGGATGCAAACACATAAAAGGAGAATAAGGCTAATAACATGTTTCAAATATGGACAATATTACAGTGATACTGAAAGCGCCTTACAATCATATTTGGGATTATTCATAATAGTTCACAGAGGGTTTAAAAATGGAATTTTAATTGTAATTTTAGGGAAAATATAATATATTTCATTATGATTATGTATAATTTAAGTGGATGTAATGATTAAAAATATGTGTGTTTTCTTTAAAAGTTAAATCAAATTTCGAAAAGAATCTTTATTTCATAAACAAGGGAATCTCACTCTCATACAACAATTTAGTATGATTAATATAAATTGATATCATTGTGTACTTTGCACTACCTTTAATAATTGAATTTACATTCTTATAAATGCATATAATTGTTATGTATACTATCTATGATACAAATTATATGTGGCTAACTAGCTTTTTTTGTTTTCTTGCAAAATGCATTTTATACAATATTTAATTAATAAAAACATTACCATATTTTATTATTCAATTTTATTTATTTATTTTTATTATAGATGTGTTTAAGAAAGTTTAGTAGGTAACTTGATTAGGCATTGATGCCTTTACTAAGCTAGATATGATAGTTAATGTTAACAAATATACACAAATTGTGAACACCTTTACACTAGTGTTAACTAATGTATCCCAAAGCTCAGAGAAGAGGATTATCTTAATGAGACTCTATGGCGGTACAAAGCTTTATGGAAGTTCCAATGCCCCCAAAGAACAAGCTTTTCGTTTGGTTGGTCCTCAACAAAAGAGTACCCACATGGGATCATTTACAAAGCAAATTCTGGTATGGACCCAACAGGTGGCCACTGTGCAAAGCTTGCATAGAAAATGTGGATCATAGTTTCATCAGGTGCTCTTACATGGTTCAGATGGTTGATCATGCCTCCCGGATTTTAGGGTGATTTTAGGCATGCAGTTTACATGTACTGGTAATGATATTGAAGAGGCTCTTTTGCCTTGGTTACAAACCTTAGCTTTTAAAGATTATCTTGCTCTACCTTTTATATTGATATGGGGGTCTCGCTAGCTCGGAACAAAGCAATCTTTGATGAATTTTACATCCCTCAATATGTATATGCTACAAAGGGTGCAACCATCCTTAGAAATTTCCTATAGGTGTTTGAGGATATCAACCAAAGGACGATTCAGGTGGGAAACATTGACAAATTTGGAGCTTGGGCTTCTCAGGGCAATCCAAAAATTGGGGGAGCATGAGGTGTTCTCTATATGGAAGATACCCATTGGATAAAACTCAATGTAGGATTGGGACCAAGCACAAACAACATGACAGAATTATCAACTCTAAAAATTCTCTTGGCACTTGTAGAGTCAAAGGGGGTTTAAAAGCTTCAAGTTATGGGTGACTCACAGTTGGTCATTGATTGGCTAAAAAATAGAAGACCCATAGTAACATTTTATCTTAGGCTCCTATATGAAGGAGTAAAGCTATTACTTGCCTCCTTTTGACATATCATCTTTCAACACATCTACTAAGAAAGGAACTCAGAGGTAGACATGCTCTCTAAGTATGGTCTTCACACAGGTTTTGGTCTTTGGCATAGGTGGGCGTTCTCCGGGGACTAGCTGGTGGAGCATGATCTAGGCCCATTCCTAGGTAGACGAAAGATCTCATTCACAACAACTCTCTCTTCCTGCAAGGAAGATATTTATGTTATCGACACTTTATTTTTTTTAGAAAAAGTTGTTCATGCTACTATTATACAATATCTCTGTATGATTTTTTCATATGGTTGAATTCTCAAATCTTATGGTGAAGAATTATGATATATATCACTGTAATGCCACCTTGGTACATTGACTGACCGTAGACTTGAAGACACTTGCCAAGTGACCCGATCGAATAAACTCTAGTAATTGGTCATTTGAATATTGAAATGCTTGAACAACTGAAGAACGCATGATGATTTACATGACGACAAATGATAAACGAAAATGACGCAATGAACGACACTTATAGAAATTGATACCTTAATAATGAATGCTCTGCTTAATGATTATCGAATTTATGAAATGAATAATGACTGAATGTTAGATATGCTCAACTGATTGAGATAGAATGACTAAATGTTAGATATACTCGACTGATTGAGATACAACGACTGAATATTAGATATGCTTGACTGATTGAGATAGGATGACTGCATGTTACATATGCTCAACTGATTGAGATAGAACAACTGAATGTTAGATATGCTCGACTGATTGAGATAGAATGACTAAATGTTAGATATGCTCCACTGATTGAGCTAGAATGACTGAATGTTAGATATGCTCGACTGATTGAGATAGGATGACTGAATGTTACATATGCTCAACTGATTGAGATAGAACGACTGAATGTTAGATATGCTCGACTGATTGAGATAGAATGACTAAATGTTAGATATGCTCGACTGATTGAGATAGAACGAATGAATGTTAGATATGCTCGACTGATTGAGATAGGATGACTGAATGTTACATATGCTCGACTAATTGAGATAGAACAACTGAATGTTAGATATGCTCGACTGATTGAGATAGAATGAATAAATGTTAGATATGCTCGATTGATTGAGATATGATGACTGAATGTTACATATGCTCGACTGATTGAGATAGAATGATGAATGATAGATATGATGTACTGATTGAGAGAAAATGATGAATGAAATATATGCTCGACTGACTGAGATATTATGATGGATGATGAAATATTTCATAGTGCAGTGCTACTAATGTGCGCTTGAATGTGTGTGTGTGCAGTGGCAAGTAAGACGATTTATCGACTGACTGACAATGGAATTATAAGAGTCGTAAGAACAGAAAGAACACATAGGGGTAAGACGACAGACTGTCGACCCTGAAATAACAATCCACGCACGGGTAGGAAGCTGTTTCAGCTCAACCGGGGAAGCGTGTGCCGTACGGGCAAGACCATAACGACTTGGTTGCGTACGATGAGTTGAGCGGCGCGCAATAAAGAGGACCTTATCCCTCAGCAGCCCTTAGTCTCCAAGAAAGCGTAGTTGGAAGGTCCCGGTAAAGATTCCCGATCGCTACGTAGTATCGGAAGGGCCCGCCGAAGAGATACCTAGACAAGAACCAAAGGAAAAAATTAATCAAATGTATAAATGAAAATTTCACATAAGATTTAAGAAATACTTTATTCCACTTTGTTTTGTTTTATTAATTTGAAAAGAGGAAAAAAATTATAAATAAAGTAGAAAATAAATAATAGAACTATTTATTCAAATCTTTAATTTTATTTAACACCATTATCTTTGAAAAAGAATTAGAAATGAAGTGGAATAAAAATACAATAACTATTTATTCAAATATTGATTTTTATTTAATATTATAAATTTTGAAAAAGAATTGGAATTAAAGTAGAATATTAATAAAATGATTTCTTTTATTTTCATTTTATTAATTGGGAAGGAGATAAAATAGGAAACATCTTGTGGTCTATTAAAATTTTTTCTAAAAGGATTTCTTGAATAAAATTAGTTGGCAAACCACTACACCTACCTTGCACCAATTTAGGAAATTAGGTGAACATTTAAGACAAGAAGAGACACTTGTAACTTGAGAATAAATATTAATAAAATATTAAATTAAATAAATTATGTGCATGTGAGGACATATGGCACACAGACTTTTGTTATAAAAGAAGGGAAGAGAAGGAGAAAATGATCTCTTGCTCCCTAGTGTTGGATGGACACCAGAATCGAGAATTGATCTTATGGTTTTTGTGAGTTGGGCTTAGCTAGACCGGGGATTGGGAAATCCCAGCGGGAAGCTTGCTAGTTTGTTCTTACGACCCCAAAATGCCCGGGGGTTCGGGGTGAAGGAGAGTAACCCCGATATGGTAGGGTGGTTAATCGAGAGGTCTTCGGTAAATCGAGAGATTGGATGTCTGGATCGAAGCGGCAAGGAATGTCAGCTACAACCACCTACAACCTTCATAAATCATGTATATGGTTCCATTTTATGTACAGTTTGAGTTTTAGCATTTTATTTATGGTTTCGCATTTGATTTTCAAGTTTAAAATTTTTTCATGTGATGTTAGTATTGTTTAGATAGTCTTTTTGGGGAACCCCGAAATAGGGGTTCCTACAATCACTCGATGTAAAACCTTTTTCTGTTTTTTTGGACAGTTTCGAAACTATTACTTCATGGATAACAAAAGGTCAAGATTTATTATGTAAAGCAAGGCATTCGGGCCTCGATATATATAAAGTTGCGATCAATTTTCCAAGGGAAAAAATATGAGCATCATTTATAAAATACTAAGAAGTGTTGAACAAATTACACCTTTACTTGGTTCTTGATTCACAAAAAAAGCCTCGAACAATGGGAAAGTATAGAAAAGGGAATCTAAAACACTAAGGTTTGCTTTGTGTCTTGAGAATGAAGAGACATCAACACATTTGAAAATGAAAAAGTAAGTAATTTAAAAAACATGGAAATTATTAATAAGAAGTATAAAATTATAAAAAACTAAAAAAAAATAAAATAAAACGTGAAGAAGTGTTTTTTTGAATTTAAATAATTGATTTAAAAAATGCAATGCCTAGAAATGGTTTTTGAATTTAAATTTTTTCATCTTATATATTTTATTTTTTAATTATTATTATTTAAAATGATTTTTGAATTTAAATTTTTTCATCATATATATTTTATTTAAAATTATAAATTATGTTTACTTTAATATTAATATTATTTTTTTTTGGTTAAAATTATTAATTATATTTACTTTAAAATTTAATAACGTAGCTCATATTTTGCATTTAAAACAAATTTCTTGCAACGAGTGTTATCGTTTATATACATAAATGAGAGAAGTATAAGCGTGGGCAATGTTGTGTTGATGATCGACTTTGACATGTAATGAGTGGTTATAACATGAACCTAGTTCAACGTGGGAGTGCATTGGTGTCATAGACAATTAACTTATTCAAATTTGATCTTTATCCTAGTATTATCGAAAACTTGGTTAACTTTTATTATTTACATCCATGCAAATCTATAAATATGTATCTATCTTACTTATTTAAGATTAATAAATTAATGGGTGTGTGAGGATTGAAGGGAAGGTTGATTAATAATAAAAAAGTATTTAGTAGTGATTTATAGGAATGTAGATCCTTTTGCCAAATGTTATAAAACAATTTCCGATGAAGAGAATTGTGAATCTTGTTTTATGCATCGGTGGAGTTGTACAATGGAAATCATGATAAAAATTGTACTTTATTGTGAAGGATATATGTGTGATTGATAGATAAAGTTATTAGAATAAAGTTAACTAACTTTTATGACCTGTCATGCAGGAATAACACTGCAAAATATATTTGATCAGAGCAAGCACTCATTGTGAAATTATGAAAGAAAAACACAAAGGATGTAAAATAATATACAACTTAGAAAAGGTGTACACAATTCTTATGAATGTTCTAAAGATGCTACATGCTATTATTTATCACTATGTTTTTTTGACCCAAAATTCGATGGCGAAAAAGTCGAATTTGCTATAACCTATGGTCGACTATCCGACAATTCCAGTCTTTTTTTTATCGTCGGTGGGATATCGGCTAAAATCCGACATAGTTCAAGACATCGGATATTCGACTACCATACCTCATCGGTTAACCGACTTCCTTCAGCTTCACAGGAAGTCGGATAAGCGACAACGTCAACTTGCAATATTTGTCGGATGCCATCCTTTCCCCGTCGATTATGCGTCGGCAAAGTCGTCGGTTAAGCGACGTGTTTGCCATAAAAAAAAAGACAATTCCGATGTTCCGAGCCGTCGGAAGTATAACACAATCGTAGGATATCACCATGCAATCATCGGATAGGTCTTTGGCTAAGCGACGTGGACAACATAGCAAAAAATCATGGATCCGACATTCCGAGCCGTTGGAAGTATTGCAACACCGTCGAATATTACCCTACGGTCGTCGTTATTAGGTCGTCGGTTAACCGACTACCCAATACATTTAAAAAAAAAAAATACAGGAAATCAATATATTCTATCTCTATTGTGGAAATATGTAGAATAATTACATATATATATAACTGAGAACCCCATTATGCTCTTCCCATTGTATTAGCAGCGGAGTAGCCTAAGGGAATAGAGCCGTTGTAATAAAGCCATTGTATTAGAGTCATTGTATTAAGTGGCAGAGTCAATCATTATTCAAGTGGACCTACAGGCTAGTGGGTGCCTATTAAGATGGCACAAAAGACTGTACTCTAAGTCTCAAGTGCTAGTGTCTATGGAACTTACTTTATGGACTACAGGCTTTCCATGTAGCAGAATAAAAGGACTGGGAAGTTATGTAACATTGTGGCATATTCGTCACAAAGAGATGGTAGTGTGCTTCCATTGTGTCAAGGTACTCTTACCTAACTTCTCTAATTTGGTATACTGAGGAGTCTGTATATTCATGTATGAGATCATATTCTTTGAATAAGGCTCATTAGATAGTTAATGGGTAGTTACTTAATGTAAAAGGCTCATTTTTATTAAATAAGAAGCAGTAGGTGGTTGGTAGTCATTAATTTTGAGATTGCATGTAGTTAGGGTTTTGGTAGTTATTAGGAAACTATTTATAGCGCTAGAAGGATGTATATTGTTTTGTCAAAGATTGGTATTGTATTGAAACTTTGCTCAAAGGAGCTCATCCTCTCCAAGAGGCCCATGAACATTACTCTCTCTTTTTGAATTTATTAATACAAGTGTTATATTTTGCAAGTTTAATCTCTTTCTTGCATTTTCTTTTGTTTACTTATATTTATTTGAGGTTAAGATGGATATTGATTCCAAGGAAATTAAAGAGAAGGTTAAGGATATTGATTCTAGTGCATCATTTACTCAACCTTTGAAGTTATGGAAACTCGAAATTGGTTATGAGGAGCAACCAAAAA
The DNA here is from genome assembly GCA_027924585.1 of Larix kaempferi. Lineage (NCBI taxonomy): Eukaryota > Viridiplantae > Streptophyta > Pinopsida > Pinales > Pinaceae > Larix > Larix kaempferi. The sequence goes on along the minus strand of BSBM01001201.1, from coordinate 6,631,585 downwards.
TCACAACAAGCTCCAAGAAATTGTCAAAATTTAAACGACACACGTGTGGGTTGTAGAAAGCTAGCATCGTAGCCATTCATTGAGCTCCTCTCTGTTTCGAGAATAATTTCATATTCTCTACTGAACAGGGCCAACCACGTGAAGGTGGAAGCTCTTATGCCCCCCCCCCCCCTCCCATCACTCTCAATTCCCCATACCCAATGCATGCACTCGAAAAAAACAAATATGTCCGAATTCATCCATATTTTATCATGAACTTTCATCCATTATTCATTCAATAAATGCTAACATTCACTAAACCATTGTTTCTGTCGATACACACATTCATTCAATAAAAGATAACATTCAATAAACCATTCATTAATCATTCAGTCAACACATTCATTCAATAAAAGCTGAAATTCAATAAAGGTAACAGTTTACTACACTGAATCATTAAAACATTAGAAAATTCATTAAACCATTCATTCATTAATTAGGCCAAAAATCGTGGATGATATATTGTTATAAAAAATATTTAGACGAGATTTGAACCTGCGACCTATGTCTAGTCCCAAGGATACCACCTTCAAGCTTGACCTTATCAATCAATTCCCATCGCCATTTCCTCTCATACGACGTCCCAAAACCATTTCTCTCGAGACCCACTCTTCATTTATTCTGCATGCATTTCACTATGCAACCGTCTCAAATTCCCATTGAGTTTTCCATCAATTAGTTGATCAATTCAGTATGACCCACGTCCGCCGTCCAATGAGTGTTTCCGCGGTCTTCAGTTTCAGCCTGGCAATGGTTGACGATTCATGGTATTACGTTTCCCTTCGACTGCAAATGACAAACTCATAGTTCACTATTAAGGTTTGTCTGACAAAGCTGACAGTCAACTATGAGTTTGCCATATTGCAGCTTAAGGGAAACGTAAATATAGAATGAATCGTCACTGTTGTCGGGATGGAACTCAAGACTGCGGAAACACTCCTTGGACGGCGGGCGTGAGTCATACCGAATTGATAAACTAATAGAGGGAAAACACAACGAGAATCTGAGACGATTGCATAGTGAAGTGCATACACAATGAATCAAGGTTGAATGTGGTAGCCCGCCATCTCCCATTGTGAAATGCATGCAGAATGAATCGAGCTTGAAGGTGGTCGCCCTTTCCAGCTGCACTTCAAGCTTCAAGGTGGTCGTCCTTGCCAGCTGCACTTCAAGCTTGAAGGTGGTAGCCTTGGGACTAGACATACGTCGCAGGTTCGGATCTCCTCAGTTCAGTTCGTACCTTGTTATTTTTTCGATGCAAACTATATGTTTTCTTTAATTTGCTGTTGACTTTAATTCCCTAGCGTAGGAGGAGCCATTATGGTCAAATTGCATTCCTAAAAAAAAGATGAACATTCACAACAAGCAGCATGTCTCTAATTGTTGTCGGTGTATTCTAGCTTAGTTGCAAATATCATGATTTAGAACAAGCCAGCCTTGAATGGTAAATATACCAATTTGGAAGGGTTTAATGTGAGGTTAAGGATATTGATTCCAAGGAAACTAAAGAGAAGGTTAAGGATATTGATTCCATTGCATCATTTACTCAACCTTTGATGTTGTGGAAACTGGAAATTGGTTATGAAGAGCAGCCAAAAATCACAACAAGCTCCAAGAAATTGTCAAGATTTAGACAACACGCTAGTGGGTTGTAGAAAGCCAACATCGTAGCCATTCATTGAGCTCCTCTCCGTTTCGAGAATAATTTCATATTCTCTACTGAACAGGGCCAACCACGTGAAGGTGGAAGTTCTTATGCCCCCCCCCCCTCACATCACTCTCAATTCCCCACACCCAATGCATGTACTTGAAAAAAACAAATATGTGCAAATTCATCCATATTTCATCATGAACTTTCATCCATTATTCATTCAATAAATGCTAACATTCACTAAACCATCGTTTCAGTCGATCAACACATTCATTCAATAAAAGATAACATTCAATACACCATTCATTAATCATTCAGTCAACACATTCATTCAATAAAAGTTGAAATTCAATGAAGGTAATAGTTTACTACACCGAATCATTAAAACATTAGATCATTCATTAAACCATTCATTCATTCATTAGACCAAACATAGTGGATGATATATTGTTATAAAAAATATTTAGACTCTATTTTTCCCGTCCTCCTTTTTATAAGTTTTTCTTCTCTTGATCAGAGGTATATAATCTATGAGAGGACCATCTACATCATCTGGACTTTCTCTTCCAGTTCTTGGTTCTTTAGCAGGCGCTTTTGGTGATGTTTGCAATATCCTAGCTGATTGTTGTTCTAGACCTGGATTTTGCGGCAAGGGGTTCAGATTTGCTGCAACGATGTGAAAATGTTACATCGTTATATTTTGCTATTGTAATGACAAGTTTTTCATTTAAAAAAATTCATTACGAAGGTGTTTTTTTACCAGGTGTGACCAAATCATGTTGTTGATGTTCTTGTCCAGTCTCAACCTGTACAGTTTCACCCTCTACATGCTCTGCAGTTGAAATACGGTGAACTACAATTAATGGTCACCATTTGCAATGATATACATAAAATTGTAGCATATGAATAAATTCATTACCGGGATTTGAAGCTTGATCATCGATTTGTTGTTGTCCCTCCTCGACACTAATGGGATCATTACTTTCCTGTTAAAAACAGAGTCAATATTTTACATCAAGTATTTGGAACGAAAATATTCCACAAGCGACAAATCTTCATTAAACTATATAGATTCTATATACCTGTGCACCGGATGGATTGGTACCACAAGACTGTGTTTGCCCAGATAAGCTTCTTCTACGTTCAATAACAGCTCCAAAGCCTTCCTGGAATCCAAGCTTCATGTTTTCCTCTGTGGGTACTTCATTGAATCGATCGGCCTGCATATTTGCTTATCGTCGTTAATTAACATTTTACGGTGCAATAAAACGAAAAATAATTTTCAATTTATTATTTGTATTCATTGTTGGTTTCTCGGAACTTATAAACCGTGCCGCTAGGGCCAAGCTTGTGCTGACCTACTTTTTCTAGTCTTGCCTTTGTGGCCTTTGAAGTGTCTGGTAGCCTATGCAAGTGTTGAAATACATTAGATGTTCCAAGTTCGATATAGAAATCAAGGATAATAAGGTTTAGAATTACATTGCGGAAAGTATTGCATACCTCCATGTGCCTGGTGTTAGCTTGCCTTCTCTTCTCAGAGCCTTCTCCTTTCCATATTCCACTAGAGCTCTCCACTCCATTGTTGGAATCATTGGTGGGTGCTCATACCTATGGTTTCTTTCGAGGTGTGTCCTATATTGGTCTTGGACAACCTTCACATGTTGACAAGCCTTTTTCAAGACATTGGCATGACTGAAGGTTTTCTCCCCGAACAGGCCAACCAACCGATTAGTGAGTTCATCTTTTAAATGTTTCGGTTGTCTATCCCACCTTGATTGGATGGTGGGCCCGAAGATCTCCAAGCAAAAGTCATTCATATGTTTATAGAAAACATTGTTTCCTGCACAACGATCATGCCATGATCATAATTAGTTGATAAAAAACATTTTATCGGTATATTACAATGAAATTATAAACACTAATTAACTTGATCAACTATGATTAATTACCTGGGGTCGTCAGTATCTTTATTGGGACGAGATCTTCGTCCACCAAAAATGTTGTCTCGAGTGTTCCCGTGCTTTTGACACAGGAAGATCCTAGAAATGTAGCTTGTTCGACATCAAAATTGATAGGGGACTCGGTGTCGACCCCTTCTTGTGGAGGATCCATTGTGTGTTGGTCAGTAGCGGCTGTTGTGCTCACAGCGGGGGTCTGTGGTGTTTCGGAACGTGTTTCCGACTGTTCGGTCGATAACAATGGAGAAGGATTCGAACTACATGGAGTCGTTTGGTCGTGATGCGAAGTCTCTCCACGAGCCTCGCTGGGGCCAACACCACCTTGACCAATATTGTGTGGTCCCTTATAATTCTGTAAATACACACCACGTCTTATACATTCAATACTATCATATAAAAGAGAACATTATAAAGATTTAAACGAATTATTCTATGATTCAAGATTCCTCAACTTACTCGCAAGTTATTAGATTTATGTTCCAACAATGCAATTCTTTCTTTAATTGCGCTTGTCTGCGGAACCTGGATTACTAGAGAAAGGATTTCCGCAGTATATCTATTCAACAATTTCTCTGCCATCTTTAGAGGGTGTGCGGCTTCACCAATTTTTTCGCAATCGTGAAGCACCTCTGCCACTTTAGGGTCTAACGGAAAATCTTGCGATGCTGATTCATACTGCGATTCACTAGTGGGCTGCAACAAACATATATAAAGCACTACTGATTTCTCTACTAATAGATTCCAAATTTTATATTAACGTATATAACACATCTATCATGATAGATTCGTAAAATTACAACACGGTTTACATTATCATAACGAAACCAGTATATCACATGAAAAATACATAACAAAATTAACGTTATGCTACGTATTATATTGGTACAATTGAAATGAATTATACCTGCAACCTCGAGGATCGCGATCCACTCATTGGATCAATGGTCATAGGCGACTTGCCCCGATCTACTAATATCTGGGAGCTGCCCCTAACAACACCCTAATAAAAAAACATAGTGAAAGTCACCTAAACGATTCCAAAACTATTCATGAGAAAACACATCAAAAAAATTATTATTCATATTATATTTTTAATATTACAAAGATGTATACCCGTTGTGCGGACCCTAGTGTGGCCGACCTTACGGAACCAGCCTGCATAAAAAACATAGACTAGAAAATTACGTAAACGAAACCAAAATATTCATTGAAACATTAATATAATGCTAAAACATTTTGACATATTTTAATTGTACAATTCAAATCAGGTCTACCTGTTGCCCCGAGGGTGTTGTCATCTGATCAACATTTGACTGGTGTATTTCCCGATCAACGTTTTGCATCAAATATAAATTTCATTATATAAAACAAATCAAGTTATTAATAATGGAAAAACAAAGCAAATAAAAACTCTTTTCTCTTATTATATTTGTACTATTAGAAAGATGTATACCTGCTCCGTCGAGGAAGAAGTTCTCCTCCGACCATTTGTTGGCAGGGATTTATCCCGATCACTGGCCTACGAAGTAAATATGGGAAATTTAAACGAAATAAACTAACAAAAAATCCTTATGATGTTTAATTTATTACTAAAAGGTTGGGTAAAATGTTATATAGTAACCTTGTTTGTATCTACTCGGTCGACAGGGTAATTAATAAGCAACTCGTCCCCTGCAGATATTGTTTTAATAGCAACTACAAAAACACGGTTTCCTTCACGCCCCTCAAATTCGCAGTTTGGTTGCTTAATTGTAGACCCTGGTTGTGTACTGTTTATAAACCCCGCAATATTCCCTGTGGCCTTTGGCCTTCCATCCATGTACAACGCTCCTCCTTTATTTTTATTTTTGTCTTTCAATTGTAAATAGTTTGTTGACAATCCATAGCTACGCATACTTTTTGTATATCAGACAAGGCGCATCCAATCGTTGTAGTTGTATATGGGTCCAACATACTCCATCAATTCTGTACATGTCCCGTAACCAACCAAGATGTAATCCATGGAAAACAACCCGAAACCATGTATCGATGATGGTGCAATTCGATATCTCCTCTCGTTCACACAAAAAATCAGTGTTCGATGGAGGAAGATCCTTCGGTACCCATTGTTTCACTAAATGTCTGTACCTCAAGGGCACCTCTTCGTCGTCTTTTGTCTCATCACCATAGGAACATGCCCCCCCTTGACCGTGAAAAAATTCATCGCGTCTATGGAATCTTCTTTTGGTTTTTTGACATCTAGTTGATACAATTCTTCTAGACCTACTAGATGTCTCACTTTCCTCTAGCCTTCCTAAACTCCCCTCGCTCGAGGAAGACAGATCAGACAAATACCTGTTTGGTTCTACCTGTACCATTGGAAAAAGGTTTAGATTCGACCGCAAGGCATAGCGCCTCTTAAAAGTTGACGTGTATCGACTTTTATAATTTTACTTGATCCTCATTCCCTTTGTCAACATGTAGGCATTCAAGTGATGATCGGAAGACGACCAATTTATCTTTCTTAAGACTAGAAAGTCATGCAATATTTATGAGTTGTTTTTTACTATTTGATTTAACGCTACATCACACATGTAACACACATGTAGCACACATGAAACACTACACATACACGTTACAGGATCTCCTCTAATGCTACAAGTCCTGGCTACTTAATGAAAACTATTTACCACATATTTGATTACCTTAGTGTAGACGTTTTCTATAATATACTCAGAAGAGTTACTTTCAGAAATGACTGTGCCTCTTAGAGGCCAGTCAACTCTAGGAGCCAAGTGACCCTATGATAGGGCTAGTACAAACCAGAGAGAGAGATGACTGGGCTATGGTACGGTCAATCAAAGAAATTCAGTGACAGTAAAAAGGCTCAGTACAAAGACCAACCAGTAAGGTACAAGTAAAAAAAAGAAGAATGGGTATAAAGACTCACAACCCTTGGGACTAAGGGGGTGTACACTACCTCAAACGTGGAAAAAATACCATAGTTATAACCACAAGACCAAAAACATAAAAGGCGGTCCAAATCAATAAATGCAATATCTCCTTGTAACTACCTCATATATGCAATAGCTCCTTGTAACTACCTCTTGAAACTCAAATAGTACCACCAAAAGGTATGATAGCATGCAATCTTCCAAACTAAGGTCAGGAGGGTAGTACGAAGTGGGTATAAAGACACATAACAATTTGGAGAAAGTGGGTGTACCTCAAATGTGGACAAACTACCATAGTACCCACAAGACCTAAAACATAAAAGGTGGTACAAATCACATGATATCCCAATATCAGTAAAACACCCAAAAGGTAAAAGGCAAGGTACCACAAAAATATTATCGACAAAATGAAAGGACCATAAGACAATTGACCAAGGTGGGGTACAACCATTCATCTCTCTCTCAAATGTACCATTGTTCCATATAACTTGAAAGACCATCATCACAGTAAACGAAAAAGTCCACACGGGTGATGTGATCACGTGGTCCTCTAGACTACTCCTACAGTCAAGCGTTAGTGGCTCCATGAAGGGGTGTTCAGTCCCTTCAGAAGACCATCTAACTCAACCATATCGAAGACCTAGGAGAAGAGGACATCGCACATCATCAAATAAGTATTGGTAACTACCGTGTATGAACTCAAAAACCCTAAAGCAACCGAGCGTGCAGAAGGGGAGCTATGAAAAGACAAGGCTCGCAGGCCAAAAAAACAAGCTCAAAAAACTATACTGGGACCGATGTCATGGTAAGCGAGCTGAAACAAAAGTGGCCAGAATGCCAACAAGTAGCACTAAAAAGAAAAAGACCCTCTAAAAAGGTGAAAATGAAAGCAAACTTCCTAACTAGGAGCTGGATACCTCGACAAATTGTATCCTTCGCAAAGTGATGAAATCCAAGTCGAACAATACGAAGTGAGAGACCGAATTTGAAGGATATCCCTCTACCGAAAGGGATCTTGGGTAAAAGAGCCATAGTAGAAAAGTCACTAAGCTACCTCGTTCATGACACGTCGAAAAAGGTTTTCGACACTTCTATCTTATCACCCTTGTATCACCAGTATGGTGGTCAGAGAATACAAGGAAGACAATGATCGATGTTGCCTTAGGGCTAAGTGGAGTGCGGCATTCCACATAGTCCGTCCGGTTCTCGATCTCGTGGTGGTTTAACCCCTGAAACAATAGGAGGCCCCTCCACAAACTGGTGTATGACCGTGTCAACAAATACTAAAGGATTTTGGTTCCCTAGATGACAACAACTATGTCTCAGATGATAATGACAAGGGGGAATTATTTGGATGCCTATCCCCGGTGTCCTACCTAACTACCAAATTATTTTGATTTCCTCAAGTGAGGTTATGGTGTGTTTAGTTAGGGGGTGTAAATTTTAGTGGTTGTATTACTCAATCGGGTGATGGAAGTGAAACTCGTGGTGTGATGACTGACTCAAACCATGCAAATGCATATGAATAAAATAAGCCTTTCCTTTCAATGAATGCTAGCTAAGGTAAGGAGAGAGTTCTTTCAAACTATAACTACTCTTTCAAATTAAATGAATGCAACAAGTGTTCAAGTTCATTCATGGGACCTCAAGGACAGCTTCAGATATACTCAAGTCATGCAAATGAATTCATTACATAAAACAAAGTGATAATAAATATAAGGAATTGTACATATCCATGTTCATAATTCTCTAGGAACACTTATAACATTCTTCAATCATTCTTCACAAAAACACAGGGATAGTAGAAACAATAAAATGCATATAAATCTTCATGGGCTTAATAAAAAAACAGTAACCACAACTGGGGAAGCTATACCACAACTTTTTTTTTATGACTATAAATACAAGAGTATCCTAATCATGAGCAATACATCCTTTACTTTTACATAATGAGCAATACTAATCATTTCCCCTTTAACTTGCATTGAGTACCTTGACATGAATTCCCCCAAGCTACTATATTCTAAGTGTTAAAGCTGCTATAGTACTACCCTAGTCGAAGACTAAAATTGCCACAATCCAAGTCATGATGGTTTGATTGAAGTCTGAAGTATGATGATGCATGCTTACCTTTTATGAATTTACTAACCCTGATGAATGGTACAATGAAAGCCAATTTTAAGAAGACGAAGACTTTAAAACAAACCATAATAGCCTGAAATACTTCCTAAACCAGAACAACAAAAATGGGTAAGCAAAATCGAAGTTCCGTTTTCCGTCGAGGTGGCTTACAAATTGATTTAAATTTGACCGCAATGGCACCAACCGCAATTTTAGGCCTATATAATTATGTTCCTTATATATATATATGTTTCCAATTCATCAAATGTTTCGTTACTTTGTACCCTAGGGCCACTTTCTGGAAATTATCATCTTCAAGCAGCCTCGACGGAAAACGGAACTTCGATTTTGCTTATATCATGATGCTAATGGTGTTATAGGATCTATCTCACATGGTTCTACTTCATAATGCGATGGGGCCAATTAATCTTACTTTCAAGACTCATATGGTGGCAATGATTGATACATTCTCATTCCTCACATTCTACACTTCCCAAACTTTTCTAATTGTATGAAAATTGAAGCTTTCAATTTTATCCAAACCATGTAAGGAGAACTTGACCTAATTGCAATTTTTATAATCTACATGGAAGGATATGTCAATTTATAGACAGGGCAATTTAATTTATAGACATGGCAATTTTTAGCCGTAGTATAGTTATCAACCTAATCCTTCTCATATCAGGGCAATCTAATTTATAGAGACATGGCAATTTAAAGAGGATGATGATTTGGCTGACATCCATACCGGATTGATCTTTAATTTGTTGCTGAGTTATTTAACACGCAGACCGTATGACTTGAATCTGGGTGAGACCCAATTCTGCAACAAATTTCAAAAGATAGAAGAGCAAATTGAACTCACCCATATTGTTTTTCCTAGCCCCCAAGTAGGATTTATCTATGAAGAAATGGCTATCGGAGATATATAGAGAAAAGTTGATCTTGCACTACTCTATGGAGCCTTGACAGGCCCCATGAAAAAAACTCCAAGTCATATCTGGATTCGCTGCTACTTCACTAATAACACAGGGAACCTTCAAAACTACAATGTGGGTGGCCTTAAGTCTTGCTTTTTGCATTCACGGTTTGGTTGGTTAACTTAACATCCCTCCAATTCACAACAAGTTTTTGTGGCATTCATTTAATTTGGTGGAGGCTGAGGCATTCATTTCAAAATCGGAGATGGAGGCTGATTCCATGCCGAGACTTGAGGAAAGTTCAAAGTATGGTGATTTTAGTTCACAAAAATTACTACTTCGGGACTGTTTTTGGACTGAGGTCTGCTCAGGAGAGGCTACAGCTTGTTATATGAGTTGAAAATTGGGTTAGGTTAGGGTTTGGAGCAGAAAATTAAAATATTTATACTTTAATGCATAAATAAATTCCTAAATCAATGCTAGAAACAAAATAGTACAGTTGTGACAAGGTAATATAAATTTAAACATAATTTTCATCTCTTTCAACTTTAACACTCCAAAAGGTCCCTGTGTTAAAGTTGAAGTAGACAAGGACAATAAATAACAACAACATTAATAAAGTAATGAACAAGTTAAACAGAACTAACAACTAGCATTAGTAATGCTGGTTTAGACCTTCCTTATAATCAGATATATTTTTCAATAAACCCTTTCTGCAATAGCCGAAAACCACCAGGGATCAACAACGTATGCCCCAGCAAGGCCCATAGGCTCAAAGTAGAGGCCAAAGACAGTTTGGATAGTCCTGTTCCTATGGATACTGATTCTAAAGATAAGCATAATGACGGGGTTGGAACTAGTGGATTGTCTCTTGAAAATATGAGTAATGAATGCTTTCTAAAATTAAGCATTTCACATGCCATGGTGTTTGTGCATCTGGAAATGGAAAATCCTGAAACTTGTAGAATATTTGTTGAGAAAAAGGGTATTGAAGCCCTTATGAGGTTCTTGACTCTTCCAAGTATTCCACTATCTTCAAAAGGGATGTCTGTAGCTGTGCACATGGTTGCAGTTTGCAAAGCATTCACACAACAACACTCAGTTGCCCTTGCAAGGGTATTTTGTGCTCATCTGAAGGAACATCTCAAGACTACATTAAATGTTTTGGATCATGTTGCAGGGACTAATTTATTAGCTGCAAAATATGGACTGAATAGGAAAGTATTTTGGTGCTTGTTTGTGGTACAATTTTTTGTCTTTCTAGCTGATGATACTAAAGAGAATCGATGGTTGGTAGCATTAACGGCAGAGTTTGGAAATGATAGCAAGGATGTGCTTCTTGATATTGGGATGATACATCAATAAATACTATGGCAAGTTGCACTTACTGAGGATTCAAAGGCGCTGCTAAAGAAAGATGATGGCAATGTTTCCAGCAGTGTCACAACTGATTTGGATGCGCATGCAAATGAAATTGATGATCACTTGCCAACTTCTATTGGACACTCTGTGGATCTTATTTTGAATCAACATAGGCAATCATCTGTTTGGAATTTTGCACATTTTAAATATAATAATTTGACCCAATTGCTGCTTCATTCATAGGGGGCCTTTAAATATAATAATTTGACCCAATTGCTGCTTCATTGATAGCCTACCAGCCTCGTCGGATATTCAAAAGGGCGTCGGATATCTGACGGTCATCTATCGAAATTTATTAAAAAAAAACAAAAAAAAAGTACTTTTCAAAGAAAAATCCGACGACACAGTCCATTTCGTTGGAGGTCGTCGGATTTGCTCGTCGGATTTTGGGTTCAAATCTACTAGTGATCCCAAAACTAGGCATAAAAGAGAAATGCAAAAATGTAAAGAATGATTTTTCTTATTACACAAATAATACAATTTTACAAGTGAACCTTGGTATTGGTTGTGGATAGTAGAGGGCCTCCACAACTAATCCAAG